>CAXAJV010000278.1:0-1200000 GCA_963969225.1 Xylocopa violacea | reverse complement strand
GTCCCTACTTCTCGGTGGGAACATTGTATACGTCTATAACGATATATATCCTAGCCTAACGCAACCTAACATGTCGAATGTAATATTTTACAACATTCCTGTCGTGTCGTCCCCTGCTTCTCGATGGGGACATTCTATACGTCGATAACGTTGTATATCCTAACCTAGGGAAACCTAACATCTCGGGTGTAATATTTTAGAACATTCCTGACGCGTCGGTCCCTATTTCTCGGTGGGAACATTATATACGTCTATAACGTTATATATCCTAGCCTACGGCAACCTATTCTCGTCGAATGTAATATTTTACAACATTCCTGGCGTGTCGTCGCCTACTTCTCGATGGGGACACTATATACATCTATAACGTTGTATATCCTAACCTAAGGCAACCTAACATCTGGGATGTAATATTTTACAACATTTCTGGCCTGTCGGTCCCTACGTCTCCGTGGGTACATTATATACGTCTGTGACGTTGTATATCCTAACCTAATGCAACCTAACGTCTGGGATGTAATATTTTAAAAGATTCATGGCATGCCGGTCCCTACGTCTCGGTGGGAACATTATATACGTCTATAACGATATATATCCTAACCTAAGGCAACCTAACATCTCGGATGTAATATTTGACAACATTCCTGGCGTGTTAGCGCGTACTTCTCGGTGGGAACATCATATACGTCTATAACGTTATATATCCTGTCGTAAGGCAACATAAAATCTCGGATATAATATTTTACAACATTCCTGGTGGGTCGTCGCCCGCTTCTAGATGGGGACATTATATACGTCTATAACGTTGAATATCCTAACCTAAAGCAACCTAACATCTGGGATGTAATATTTTACAAGATCCCTGGCATGTCGGTCCCCACGTCTCGGTGGGAACATTATATACGTCTATAACGATATAAATCATAACCTAAAGCAACCTAGCATCTCGGATGTAATATTTTACAACATTCCTGGCATGTCGGTCCCTACGTCTCGGTGGGAACATTATATACGTCTATAACGATATATATCCTAACCTAAGGCAACCTAACATCTCGGATGTAATATTTTACAACATTCCTGGCGCTTCGGCTGCTACTTTTCGGTGGGAACATTATATACGTCTATAACGTTACATATCCTAACGTATGGCAACATAACATCTCGGATGTTATATTTTACAACATTCCTGCCGAGTCCTCGCCTGCTTCTCGATGGGGACTTCATATACGTCTATAAAGTTGTATATCCTAACCTAATGCAACCTAACATCTGGGATGTAATATTTTACAACATTCCTGGCATGTCGGTCCCTACGTCTCGGTGGGAACGTTATATACGTCTATAACGATATATATCCTAATCTAAGGGAACCTTACATCTCGGATGTAATATTTTACAACATTCCTGGCATGTCGGGCCCTACTTCTCGGTGGGAACATTGTATACGTCTATAACGATATATATCCTAGCCTAAGGCAACCTAACATGTCGAATGTAATATTTTACAACATTCCTGTCGTGTCGTCGCCTGCTTCTCGATGGGTACATTATATACGTCTATAACGTTGTATATTCTAACCTAACGCAACCTAACATCTGGGATGTAATATTTTACAACATTCCTGGCGTGTCGTCGCCTACTTCTGGATGGGGACATTATATACATCTATAACGTCATATATCCTAACCTAAGGGAACCTAACATCTCGGGTGCAATATTTTACAACATTCCTGTCGTGTCGTCGCCTGCTTCTCGATGGGGACATGCTATACGTCTATAACGTTGTATATCCTAACCTAAGGGAACCTAACATCTCGGGTGTAATATTTTAGAACATTCCTGACGCGTCAGTCCCTATTTCTCGGTGAGAACATTATATACGTCTATAACGTTATATATCCTAGCCTAACGCAACCTAACTTGTAGAATGTAATATTTTACAACATTCCTGGCGTGTCGTCGCCTACTTCTCTATGCGAACATTATATACATCTATAACGTTGTATATCCTAACCTAATGCAACCTAACACCTCGGATGTAATATTTTACAACATTCCTGGCATGTCGGTCCCTACTTCTCGGTGGGAGCATACTATATGTCTATAACGTTGTATATCCTAACCTAAGGGAACCTAACATCTCGGATGTAATATTTTAAAAGTTTCCTGGCATGTCGGTCCCTGCGTCTCGGTGGGATCATTATATACGTCTATAACGATATATATCCTAACCTAAGGCAACCTAACATCTCGGATGTAATATTTTACAACATTCCTGGCATGTCGGTCCGTACTTCTCGGTGGGAACATTCTATACGTCTATAACGTTGTATATCCTAACCTAAGGGAACCTAACATCTCGGGTGTAATATTTTACAACATTCCTGACGCGTCGGTCGCTATTTCTCGGTGGGAATATTGTATACGTCTATAACGTTATATATCCTAGCCTAAGGCAACCTAACATCTCGGATGTAATATTTCACAACGTTCCTGGCGTGTTAACCCGCACTTCTCGGTGGGAATATCATATACGTCTATAGCGATATATATCCTAGCCTAAGGCCACCTAACATGTCGAATGTAATATTTTACATCATTCCCGACGTGTCGGCCCGTAGTTCACGGCGGTAACATTATATACGCCTACAACGTTATATATACTAGCCTAAGGCAACCTGACACCTCGGATGTAATATTTGACAACATTTCTGGCGTGTGAGCGCGTACTTCTCGGTGGGAACATCATATACGTTTGTAACGTTATATATCCCGTCGTAAGGCAACATAACATCTGGGATGTAATATTTTACAACATTCCTGGTGGGTCGTCGCCCGATTCTCGATGGGGACATTATATACGTCTATAACGTTGAATATCCTAACCTAAAGCAACCTAACATCTGGGATGTAATATTTTACAAGATCCCTGGCATGTCGGTCCCCACGTCTCGGTGGGAACATTATATACGTCTATAACGATATATATCATAACCTAAAGCAACCTAACATCTCGGATGTAATATTTTACAACGTTCCTGGCATGTCGGTCCCTACTTCTCGGTGGAAACAATGTATACGTCTATAACGATACATATCCTAGCCTAAGGCAACCCAACATGTCGAATGTAATATTTTACAACATTCCTGGCGTGTCGTCGCCTACTTCTCGATGGGGACACTATATACATCTATAACGTTGTATATCCTAACCTAAGGCAACCTAACATCTGGGATGTAATATTTTACAACATTTCTGGCATGTCGGTCCCTACGTCTCCGTGGGTACATTATATACGTCTGTGACGTTGTATATCCTAACCTAATGCAACCTAACGTCTGGGATGTAATATTTTAAAACATTCATGGCATGTCGGTCCCTACGTCTCGGTGGGAACGTTATATACGTCTATAACGATATATATCCTAATCTAAGGGAACCTTACATCTCGGATGTAATATTTTACAACATTCCTGGCACGACGGTCCCTACTTCTCGGTGGGAACATTGTATACGTCTATAACGATATATATCCTAGCCTAACGCAACCTAACATGTCGAATGTAATATTTTACAACATTCCTGTCGTGTCGTCGCCTGCTTCTCGATGGGGACATTCTATACGTCGATAACGTTGTATGTCCTAACCTAAGGGAACCTAACACCTCGGGTGTAATATTTTAGAACATTCCTGACGCGTCAGTCCCTATTTCTCGGTGGGAACATTATATACGTCTATAACGTTATATATCCTAGCCTAAGGCAACCTCACTTGTAGAATGTATTATTTTACAATATTCCTGGCGTGTCGTCGCCTACTTCTCTATGGGAACATTATATACATCTATAACGTTGTATATCCTAACCTAAGGCAACCTAACATCTCGGATGTAATATTTTACAACATTCCTGTCATGTCGGTCCCTACTTCTCGGTGGGAACATTGTATACGTCTATAACGATATATATCCTAGCCTAAGGCAACCTAACATGTCGAATGTAATATTTTACAACATTCCTGTCGTGTCGCCGCCTGCTTCTCGATGGGGACATTGTATACGTCTATAACGTTGTATATTCTAACCTAACGCAACCTAACATCTGGGATGTAATATTTTACAACATTCCTGGCGTGTCGTCGCCTACTTCTGGATGGGGACATTATATACATCTATAACGTCATATATCCTTACCTAAGGGAACCTAACATCTCGGGTGTAATATTTTACAACATTCCTGGCGTGTCGTCGCCTACTTCTCGATGGGGACATTATATACATCTATAACCTTGTATATACTAACCTAACGCAACCTAACATCTGGGATGTAATATTTTACAACATTCCTGGCATGTCGGTCCCTACTTCTCGGTGGGAACATTCTATACGTCTATAACGTTGTATATCCTAACCTAAGGGAACCTAACATCTCGGGTGTAATATTTTACAACATTGCTGACGCGTCGGCCCCTGTTTCTCAGTGGGAACTTTCTATACGTCTATAACGTTGTATATCATAACCTAAGGGAACCTAACTTGTAGAATGTAATATATTACAACATTCCTGGCGTGTCGTCGCCTGCTTCTCGATGGGGACATTCTATACGTCTATAACGATATATATCCTAGCATAAGGCAACCTAACATGTCGAATGTAATATTTTACAACATTCCTGTCGTGTCGCCGCCTGCTTCTCGATGGGGTCATTATATACGTCTATAACGTTGTATATTCTAACCTAACGCAACCTAACATCTGGGATGTAATATTTTACAACATTCCTGGCGTGTCGTCGCCTACTTCTCGATGGGGACATTATATACATCTATAACCTTGTATATACTAACCTAACGCAACCTAACATCTGGGATGTAATATTTTACAACATTCCTGGCATGTCGGTCCCTACGTCTCCGTGGGTACATTGTATACGTATATAACGTTGTATATCCTAACCTAACGCAACCTAACATCTGGGATGTAATATTTTAAAACATTCCTGGCATGTCGGTCCCTACGTCTCGGTGGGAACATTATATACGTCTATAACGATATATATCCTAACCTAAGGCAACCTAACATCTCGGATGTAATATTTTAGAACATTCCTGGCGCTTCGGCTGCTACTTTTCGGTGGGAACATTATATACGTCTATAACGTTACATATCCTAACGTATGGCAACATAACATCTCGGATGTTATATTTTACAACATTCCTGGCGTGTCGTCGCCTGCTTCTCGATGGGGACTTTATGTACGTCTAGAACGTTGTATATCCTAAGCTAACGCAACCTAACATCTGGGATGTAATATTTTACAACATTCCTGGCATGTCGGTCCCTACATCTCGGTGGGAACGTTATATACGTCTATAACGATATAAATCATAACCTAAAGCAACCTAGCATCTCGGATGTAATATTTTACAACATTCCTGGCATGTCGGTCCGTACTTCTCGGTGGGAACATTCTATACGTCTATAACGTTGTATATCCTAACCTAAGGGAACCTAACATCTCGGGTGTAATATTTTACAACATTCCTGACGCGTCGGTCGCTATTTCTCGGTGGGAATATTGTATACGTCTATAACGTTATATATCCTAGCCTAAGGCAACCTAACATCTCGGATGTAATATTTCACAACGTTCCTGGCGTGTTAACCCGCACTTCTCGGTGGGAATATCATATACGTCTATAGCGATATATATCCTAGCCTAAGGCCACCTAACATGTCGAATGTAATATTTTACATCATTCCCGACGTGTCGGCCCGTAGTTCACGGTGGTAACATTATATACGCCTACAACGTTATATATACTAGCCTAAGGCAACCTGACATCTCGGATGTAATATTTGACAACATTTCTGGCGTGTGAGCGCGTACTTCTCGGTGGGAACATCATATACGTTTGTAACGTTATATATCCCGTCGTAAGGCAACATAACATCTGGGATGTAATATTTTACAACATTCCTGGTGGGTCGTCGCCCGATTCTCGATGGGGACATTATATACGTCTATAACGTTGAATATCCTAACCTAAAGCAACCTAACATCTGGGATATAATATTTTACAAGATCCCTGGCATGTCGGTCCCCACGTCTCGGTGGGAACATTATATACGTCTATAACGATATATATCATAACCTAAAGCAACCTAACATCTCGGATGTAATATTTTACAACGTTCCTGGCATGTCGGTCCCTACTTCTCGGTGGAAACAATGTATACGTCTATAACGATACATATCCTAGCCTAAGGCAACCCAACATGTCGAATGTAATATTTTACAACATTCCTGGCGTGTCGTCGCCTACTTCTCGATGGGGACGTTATATACATCTATAACGTTGTATATCCTACCCTAAGGCAACCTAACATCTCGGATGTAATATTTTACAACATTCCTGGCACGACGGTCCCTACTTCTCGGTGGGAACATTGTATACGTCTATAACGATATATATCCTAGCCTAACGCAACCTAACATGTCGAATGTAATATTTTACAACATTCCTGTCGTGTCGTCGCCTGCTTCTCGATGGGGACATTCTATACGTCGATAACGTTGTATGTCCTAACCTAAGGGAACCTAACACCTCGGGTGTAATATTTTAGAACATTCCTGACGCGTCAGTCCCTATTTCTCGGTGGGAACATTATATACGTCTATAACGTTATATATCCTAACCTAAGGGAACCTAACATCTCGGGTGTAGTATTTTACAACATTCCTGGCGTGTCGTCGCCTACTTCTCGATGGGGACATTATATACATCTATAACGTTGTATATTCTAACCTAACGCAACCTAACATCTGGGATTTAATATTTTAGAACATTCCTGGCATGTAGGTCCCTACTTCTCGGTGGGAACATTCTATACGTCTATAACGTTGTATATCCTAACCTAAGGGAACCTAACATCTCGGGTGTAATATTTTACAACATTGCTGACGCATCGGCCCCTATTTCTCGGTGGGACCATTCTATACGTCTATAACGTTGTATATCCTAACCTAGGGAAACCTAACATCTCGGGTGTAATATTTTAGAACATTCCTGACGCGTCGGTCCCTATTTCTCGGTGGGAACATTATATACGTCTATAACGTTATATATCCTAGCCTACGGCAACCTATTCTCGTCGAATGTAATATTTTACAACATTCCTGGCGTGTCGTCGCCTACTTCTCGATGGGGACACTATATACATCTATAACGTTGTATATCCTAACCTAAGGCAACCTAACATCTGGGATGTAATATTTTACAACATTTCTGGCCTGTCGGTCCCTACGTCTCCGTGGGTACATTATATACGTCTGTGACGTTGTATATCCTAACCTAATGCAACCTAACGTCTGGGATGTAATATTTTAAAAGATTCATGGCATGCCGGTCCCTACGTCTCGGTGGGAACATTATATACGTCTATAACGATATATATCCTAACCTAAGGCAACCTAACATCTCGGATGTAATATTTGACAACATTCCTGGCGTGTTAGCGCGTACTTCTCGGTGGGAACATCATATACGTCTATAACGTTATATATCCTGTCGTAAGGCAACATAAAATCTCGGATATAATATTTTACAACATTCCTGGTGGGTCGTCGCCCGCTTCTAGATGGGGACATTATATACGTCTATAACGTTGAATATCCTAGCCTAAGGCAACCCAACATGTCGAATGTAATATTTTACAACATTCCTGGCGTGTCGTCGCCTACTTCTCGATGGGGACGTTATATACATCTATAACGTTGTATATCCTACCCTAAGGCAACCTAACATCTCGGATGTAATATTTTACAACATTCCTGGCACGACGGTCCCTACTTCTCGGTGGGAACATTGTATACGTCTATAACGATATATATCCTAGCCTAACGCAACCTAACATGTCGAATGTAATATTTTACAACATTCCTGTCGTGTCGTCGCCTGCTTCTCGATGGGGACATTCTATACGTCGATAACGTTGTATATCCTAACCTAGGGAAACCTAACATCTCGGGTGTAATATTTTAGAACATTCCTGACGCGTCGGTCCCTATTTCTCGGTGGGAACATTATATACGTCTATAACGTTATATATCCTAGCCTACGGCAACCTATTCTCGTCGAATGTAATATTTTACAACATTCCTGGCGTGTCGTCGCCTACTTCTCGATGGGGACACTATATACATCTATAACGTTGTATATCCTAACCTAAGGCAACCTAACATCTGGGATGTAATATTTTACAACATTTCTGGCCTGTCGGTCCCTACGTCTCCGTGGGTACATTATATACGTCTGTGACGTTGTATATCCTAACCTAATGCAACCTAACGTCTGGGATGTAATATTTTAAAAGATTCATGGCATGCCGGTCCCTACGTCTCGGTGGGAACATTATATACGTCTATAACGATATATATCCTAACCTAAGGCAACCTAACATCTCGGATGTAATATTTGACAACATTCCTGGCGTGTTAGCGCGTACTTCTCGGTGGGAACATCATATACGTCTATAACGTTATATATCCTGTCGTAAGGCAACATAAAATCTCGGATATAATATTTTACAACATTCCTGGTGGGTCGTCGCCCGCTTCTAGATGGGGACATTATATACGTCTATAACGTTGAATATCCTAACCTAAAGCAACCTAACATCTGGGATGTAATATTTTACAAGATCCCTGGCATGTCGGTCCCCACGTCTCGGTGGGAACATTATATACGTCTATAACGATATAAATCATAACCTAAAGCAACCTAGCATCTCGGATGTAATATTTTACAACATTCCTGGCATGTCGGTCCCTACGTCTCGGTGGGAACATTATATACGTCTATAACGATATATATCCTAACCTAAGGCAACCTAACATCTCGGATGTAATATTTTACAACATTCCTGGCGCTTCGGCTGCTACTTTTCGGTGGGAACATTATATACGTCTATAACGTTACATATCCTAACGTATGGCAACATAACATCTCGGATGTTATATTTTACAACATTCCTGCCGAGTCCTCGCCTGCTTCTCGATGGGGACTTCATATACGTCTATAAAGTTGTATATCCTAACCTAATGCAACCTAACATCTGGGATGTAATATTTTACAACATTCCTGGCATGTCGGTCCCTACGTCTCGGTGGGAACGTTATATACGTCTATAACGATATATATCCTAATCTAAGGGAACCTTACATCTCGGATGTAATATTTTACAACATTCCTGGCATGTCGGGCCCTACTTCTCGGTGGGAACATTGTATACGTCTATAACGATATATATCCTAGCCTAAGGCAACCTAACATGTCGAATGTAATATTTTACAACATTCCTGTCGTGTCGTCGCCTGCTTCTCGATGGGTACATTATATACGTCTATAACGTTGTATATTCTAACCTAACGCAACCTAACATCTGGGATGTAATATTTTACAACATTCCTGGCGTGTCGTCGCCTACTTCTGGATGGGGACATTATATACATCTATAACGTCATATATCCTAACCTAAGGGAACCTAACATCTCGGGTGCAATATTTTACAACATTCCTGTCGTGTCGTCGCCTGCTTCTCGATGGGGACATGCTATACGTCTATAACGTTGTATATCCTAACCTAAGGGAACCTAACATCTCGGGTGTAATATTTTAGAACATTCCTGACGCGTCAGTCCCTATTTCTCGGTGAGAACATTATATACGTCTATAACGTTATATATCCTAGCCTAACGCAACCTAACTTGTAGAATGTAATATTTTACAACATTCCTGGCGTGTCGTCGCCTACTTCTCTATGCGAACATTATATACATCTATAACGTTGTATATCCTAACCTAATGCAACCTAACACCTCGGATGTAATATTTTACAACATTCCTGGCATGTCGGTCCTTACTTCTCGGTGGGAGCATACTATATGTCTATAACGTTGTATATCCTAACCTAAGGGAACCTAACATCTCGGATGTAATATTTTAAAAGTTTCCTGGCATGTCGGTCCCTGCGTCTCGGTGGGATCATTATATACGTCTATAACGATATATATCCTAACCTAAGGCAACCTAACATCTCGGATGTAATATTTTACAACATTCCTGGCATGTCGGTCCGTACTTCTCGGTGGGAACATTCTATACGTCTATAACGTTGTATATCCTAACCTAAGGGAACCTAACATCTCGGGTGTAATATTTTACAACATTCCTGACGCGTCGGTCGCTATTTCTCGGTGGGAATATTGTATACGTCTATAACGTTATATATCCTAGCCTAAGGCAACCTAACATCTCGGATGTAATATTTCACAACGTTCCTGGCGTGTTAACCCGCACTTCTCGGTGGGAATATCATATACGTCTATAGCGATATATATCCTAGCCTAAGGCCACCTAACATGTCGAATGTAATATTTTACATCATTCCCGACGTGTCGGCCCGTAGTTCACGGCGGTAACATTATATACGCCTACAACGTTATATATACTAGCCTAAGGCAACCTGACACCTCGGATGTAATATTTGACAACATTTCTGGCGTGTGAGCGCGTACTTCTCGGTGGGAACATCATATACGTTTGTAACGTTATATATCCCGTCGTAAGGCAACATAACATCTGGGATGTAATATTTTACAACATTCCTGGTGGGTCGTCGCCCGATTCTCGATGGGGACATTATATACGTCTATAACGTTGAATATCCTAACCTAAAGCAACCTAACATCTGGGATGTAATATTTTACAAGATCCCTGGCATGTCGGTCCCCACGTCTCGGTGGGAACATTATATACGTCTATAACGATATATATCATAACCTAAAGCAACCTAACATCTCGGATGTAATATTTTACAACGTTCCTGGCATGTCGGTCCCTACTTCTCGGTGGAAACAATGTATACGTCTATAACGATACATATCCTAGCCTAAGGCAACCCAACATGTCGAATGTAATATTTTACAACATTCCTGGCGTGTCGTCGCCTACTTCTCGATGGGGACACTATATACATCTATAACGTTGTATATCCTAACCTAAGGCAACCTAACATCTGGGATGTAATATTTTACAACATTTCTGGCATGTCGGTCCCTACGTCTCCGTGGGTACATTATATACGTCTGTGACGTTGTATATCCTAACCTAATGCAACCTAACGTCTGGGATGTAATATTTTAAAACATTCATGGCATGTCGGTCCCTACGTCTCGGTGGGAACGTTATATACGTCTATAACGATATATATCCTAATCTAAGGGAACCTTACATCTCGGATGTAATATTTTACAACATTCCTGGCACGACGGTCCCTACTTCTCGGTGGGAACATTGTATACGTCTATAACGATATATATCCTAGCCTAACGCAACCTAACATGTCGAATGTAATATTTTACAACATTCCTGTCGTGTCGTCGCCTGCTTCTCGATGGGGACATTCTATACGTCGATAACGTTGTATGTCCTAACCTAAGGGAACCTAACACCTCGGGTGTAATATTTTAGAACATTCCTGACGCGTCAGTCCCTATTTCTCGGTGGGAACATTATATACGTCTATAACGTTATATATCCTAGCCTAAGGCAACCTCACTTGTAGAATGTATTATTTTACAATATTCCTGGCGTGTCGTCGCCTACTTCTCTATGGGAACATTATATACATCTATAACGTTGTATATCCTAACCTAAGGCAACCTAACATCTCGGATGTAATATTTTACAACATTCCTGTCATGTCGGTCCCTACTTCTCGGTGGGAACATTGTATACGTCTATAACGATATATATCCTAGCCTAAGGCAACCTAACATGTCGAATGTAATATTTTACAACATTCCTGTCGTGTCGCCGCCTGCTTCTCGATGGGGACATTGTATACGTCTATAACGTTGTATATTCTAACCTAACGCAACCTAACATCTGGGATGTAATATTTTACAACATTCCTGGCGTGTCGTCGCCTACTTCTGGATGGGGACATTATATACATCTATAACGTCATATATCCTTACCTAAGGGAACCTAACATCTCGGGTGTAATATTTTACAACATTCCTGGCGTGTCGTCGCCTACTTCTCGATGGGGACATTATATACATCTATAACCTTGTATATACTAACCTAACGCAACCTAACATCTGGGATGTAATATTTTACAACATTCCTGGCATGTCGGTCCCTACTTCTCGGTGGGAACATTCTATACGTCTATAACGTTGTATATCCTAACCTAAGGGAACCTAACATCTCGGGTGTAATATTTTACAACATTGCTGACGCGTCGGCCCCTGTTTCTCAGTGGGAACTTTCTATACGTCTATAACGTTGTATATCATAACCTAAGGGAACCTAACTTGTAGAATGTAATATATTACAACATTCCTGGCGTGTCGTCGCCTGCTTCTCGATGGGGACATTCTATACGTCTATAACGATATATATCCTAGCATAAGGCAACCTAACATGTCGAATGTAATATTTTACAACATTCCTGTCGTGTCGCCGCCTGCTTCTCGATGGGGTCATTATATACGTCTATAACGTTGTATATTCTAACCTAACGCAACCTAACATCTGGGATGTAATATTTTACAACATTCCTGGCGTGTCGTCGCCTACTTCTCGATGGGGACATTATATACATCTATAACCTTGTATATACTAACCTAACGCAACCTAACATCTGGGATGTAATATTTTACAACATTCCTGGCATGTCGGTCCCTACGTCTCCGTGGGTACATTGTATACGTATATAACGTTGTATATCCTAACCTAACGCAACCTAACATCTGGGATGTAATATTTTAAAACATTCCTGGCATGTCGGTCCCTACGTCTCGGTGGGAACATTATATACGTCTATAACGATATATATCCTAACCTAAGGCAACCTAACATCTCGGATGTAATATTTTAGAACATTCCTGGCGCTTCGGCTGCTACTTTTCGGTGGGAACATTATATACGTCTATAACGTTACATATCCTAACGTATGGCAACATAACATCTCGGATGTTATATTTTACAACATTCCTGGCGTGTCGTCGCCTGCTTCTCGATGGGGACTTTATGTACGTCTAGAACGTTGTATATCCTAAGCTAACGCAACCTAACATCTGGGATGTAATATTTTACAACATTCCTGGCATGTCGGTCCCTACATCTCGGTGGGAACGTTATATACGTCTATAACGATATAAATCATAACCTAAAGCAACCTAGCATCTCGGATGTAATATTTTACAACATTCCTGGCATGTCGGTCCGTACTTCTCGGTGGGAACATTCTATACGTCTATAACGTTGTATATCCTAACCTAAGGGAACCTAACATCTCGGGTGTAATATTTTACAACATTCCTGACGCGTCGGTCGCTATTTCTCGGTGGGAATATTGTATACGTCTATAACGTTATATATCCTAGCCTAAGGCAACCTAACATCTCGGATGTAATATTTCACAACGTTCCTGGCGTGTTAACCCGCACTTCTCGGTGGGAATATCATATACGTCTATAGCGATATATATCCTAGCCTAAGGCCACCTAACATGTCGAATGTAATATTTTACATCATTCCCGACGTGTCGGCCCGTAGTTCACGGTGGTAACATTATATACGCCTACAACGTTATATATACTAGCCTAAGGCAACCTGACATCTCGGATGTAATATTTGACAACATTTCTGGCGTGTGAGCGCGTACTTCTCGGTGGGAACATCATATACGTTTGTAACGTTATATATCCCGTCGTAAGGCAACATAACATCTGGGATGTAATATTTTACAACATTCCTGGTGGGTCGTCGCCCGATTCTCGATGGGGACATTATATACGTCTATAACGTTGAATATCCTAACCTAAAGCAACCTAACATCTGGGATATAATATTTTACAAGATCCCTGGCATGTCGGTCCCCACGTCTCGGTGGGAACATTATATACGTCTATAACGATATATATCATAACCTAAAGCAACCTAACATCTCGGATGTAATATTTTACAACGTTCCTGGCATGTCGGTCCCTACTTCTCGGTGGAAACAATGTATACGTCTATAACGATACATATCCTAGCCTAAGGCAACCCAACATGTCGAATGTAATATTTTACAACATTCCTGGCGTGTCGTCGCCTACTTCTCGATGGGGACGTTATATACATCTATAACGTTGTATATCCTACCCTAAGGCAACCTAACATCTCGGATGTAATATTTTACAACATTCCTGGCACGACGGTCCCTACTTCTCGGTGGGAACATTGTATACGTCTATAACGATATATATCCTAGCCTAACGCAACCTAACATGTCGAATGTAATATTTTACAACATTCCTGTCGTGTCGTCGCCTGCTTCTCGATGGGGACATTCTATACGTCGATAACGTTGTATGTCCTAACCTAAGGGAACCTAACACCTCGGGTGTAATATTTTAGAACATTCCTGACGCGTCAGTCCCTATTTCTCGGTGGGAACATTATATACGTCTATAACGTTATATATCCTAACCTAAGGGAACCTAACATCTCGGGTGTAGTATTTTACAACATTCCTGGCGTGTCGTCGCCTACTTCTCGATGGGGACATTATATACATCTATAACGTTGTATATTCTAACCTAACGCAACCTAACATCTGGGATTTAATATTTTAGAACATTCCTGGCATGTAGGTCCCTACTTCTCGGTGGGAACATTCTATACGTCTATAACGTTGTATATCCTAACCTAAGGGAACCTAACATCTCGGGTGTAATATTTTACAACATTGCTGACGCATCGGCCCCTATTTCTCGGTGGGACCATTCTATACGTCTATAACGTTGTATATCCTAACCTAGGGAAACCTAACATCTCGGGTGTAATATTTTAGAACATTCCTGACGCGTCGGTCCCTATTTCTCGGTGGGAACATTATATACGTCTATAACGTTATATATCCTAGCCTACGGCAACCTATTCTCGTCGAATGTAATATTTTACAACATTCCTGGCGTGTCGTCGCCTACTTCTCGATGGGGACACTATATACATCTATAACGTTGTATATCCTAACCTAAGGCAACCTAACATCTGGGATGTAATATTTTACAACATTTCTGGCCTGTCGGTCCCTACGTCTCCGTGGGTACATTATATACGTCTGTGACGTTGTATATCCTAACCTAATGCAACCTAACGTCTGGGATGTAATATTTTAAAAGATTCATGGCATGCCGGTCCCTACGTCTCGGTGGGAACATTATATACGTCTATAACGATATATATCCTAACCTAAGGCAACCTAACATCTCGGATGTAATATTTGACAACATTCCTGGCGTGTTAGCGCGTACTTCTCGGTGGGAACATCATATACGTCTATAACGTTATATATCCTGTCGTAAGGCAACATAAAATCTCGGATATAATATTTTACAACATTCCTGGTGGGTCGTCGCCCGCTTCTAGATGGGGACATTATATACGTCTATAACGTTGAATATCCTAACCTAAAGCAACCTAACATCTGGGATGTAATATTTTACAAGATCCCTGGCATGTCGGTCCCCACGTCTCGGTGGGAACATTATATACGTCTATAACGATATAAATCATAACCTAAAGCAACCTAGCATCTCGGATGTAATATTTTACAACATTCCTGGCATGTCGGTCCCTACGTCTCGGTGGGAACATTATATACGTCTATAACGATATATATCCTAACCTAAGGCAACCTAACATCTCGGATGTAATATTTTACAACATTCCTGGCGCTTCGGCTGCTACTTTTCGGTGGGAACATTATATACGTCTATAACGTTACATATCCTAACGTATGGCAACATAACATCTCGGATGTTATATTTTACAACATTCCTGCCGAGTCCTCGCCTGCTTCTCGATGGGGACTTCATATACGTCTATAAAGTTGTATATCCTAACCTAATGCAACCTAACATCTGGGATGTAATATTTTACAACATTCCTGGCATGTCGGTCCCTACGTCTCGGTGGGAACGTTATATACGTCTATAACGATATATATCCTAATCTAAGGGAACCTTACATCTCGGATGTAATATTTTACAACATTCCTGGCATGTCGGGCCCTACTTCTCGGTGGGAACATTGTATACGTCTATAACGATATATATCCTAGCCTAAGGCAACCTAACATGTCGAATGTAATATTTTACAACATTCCTGTCGTGTCGTCGCCTGCTTCTCGATGGGTACATTATATACGTCTATAACGTTGTATATTCTAACCTAACGCAACCTAACATCTGGGATGTAATATTTTACAACATTCCTGGCGTGTCGTCGCCTACTTCTGGATGGGGACATTATATACATCTATAACGTCATATATCCTAACCTAAGGGAACCTAACATCTCGGGTGCAATATTTTACAACATTCCTGTCGTGTCGTCGCCTGCTTCTCGATGGGGACATGCTATACGTCTATAACGTTGTATATCCTAACCTAAGGGAACCTAACATCTCGGGTGTAATATTTTAGAACATTCCTGACGCGTCAGTCCCTATTTCTCGGTGAGAACATTATATACGTCTATAACGTTATATATCCTAGCCTAACGCAACCTAACTTGTAGAATGTAATATTTTACAACATTCCTGGCGTGTCGTCGCCTACTTCTCTATGCGAACATTATATACATCTATAACGTTGTATATCCTAACCTAATGCAACCTAACACCTCGGATGTAATATTTTACAACATTCCTGGCATGTCGGTCCCTACTTCTCGGTGGGAGCATACTATATGTCTATAACGTTGTATATCCTAACCTAAGGGAACCTAACATCTCGGATGTAATATTTTAAAAGTTTCCTGGCATGTCGGTCCCTGCGTCTCGGTGGGATCATTATATACGTCTATAACGATATATATCCTAACCTAAGGCAACCTAACATCTCGGATGTAATATTTTACAACATTCCTGGCATGTCGGTCCGTACTTCTCGGTGGGAACATTCTATACGTCTATAACGTTGTATATCCTAACCTAAGGGAACCTAACATCTCGGGTGTAATATTTTACAACATTCCTGACGCGTCGGTCGCTATTTCTCGGTGGGAATATTGTATACGTCTATAACGTTATATATCCTAGCCTAAGGCAACCTAACATCTCGGATGTAATATTTCACAACGTTCCTGGCGTGTTAACCCGCACTTCTCGGTGGGAATATCATATACGTCTATAGCGATATATATCCTAGCCTAAGGCCACCTAACATGTCGAATGTAATATTTTACATCATTCCCGACGTGTCGGCCCGTAGTTCACGGTGGTAACATTATATACGCCTACAACGTTATATATACTAGCCTAAGGCAACCTGACACCTCGGATGTAATATTTGACAACATTTCTGGCGTGTGAGCGCGTACTTCTCGGTGGGAACATCATATACGTTTGTAACGTTATATATCCCGTCGTAAGGCAACATAACATCTGGGATGTAATATTTTACAACATTCCTGGTGGGTCGTCGCCCGATTCTCGATGGGGACATTATATACGTCTATAACGTTGAATATCCTAACCTAAAGCAACCTAACATCTGGGATGTAATATTTTACAAGATCCCTGGCATGTCGGTCCCCACGTCTCGGTGGGAACATTATATACGTCTATAACGATATATATCATAACCTAAAGCAACCTAACATCTCGGATGTAATATTTTACAACGTTCCTGGCATGTCGGTCCCTACTTCTCGGTGGAAACAATGTATACGTCTATAACGATACATATCCTAGCCTAAGGCAACCCAACATGTCGAATGTAATATTTTACAACATTCCTGGCGTGTCGTCGCCTACTTCTCGATGGGGACACTATATACATCTATAACGTTGTATATCCTAACCTAAGGCAACCTAACATCTGGGATGTAATATTTTACAACATTTCTGGCATGTCGGTCCCTACGTCTCCGTGGGTACATTATATACGTCTGTGACGTTGTATATCCTAACCTAATGCAACCTAACGTCTGGGATGTAATATTTTAAAACATTCATGGCATGTCGGTCCCTACGTCTCGGTGGGAACGTTATATACGTCTATAACGATATATATCCTAATCTAAGGGAACCTTACATCTCGGATGTAATATTTTACAACATTCCTGGCACGACGGTCCCTACTTCTCGGTGGGAACATTGTATACGTCTATAACGATATATATCCTAGCCTAACGCAACCTAACATGTCGAATGTAATATTTTACAACATTCCTGTCGTGTCGTCGCCTGCTTCTCGATGGGGACATTCTATACGTCGATAACGTTGTATGTCCTAACCTAAGGGAACCTAACACCTCGGGTGTAATATTTTAGAACATTCCTGACGCGTCAGTCCCTATTTCTCGGTGGGAACATTATATACGTCTATAACGTTATATATCCTAACCTAAGGGAACCTAACATCTGGGATGTAATATTTTACAACATTCCTGGCGTGTCGTCGCCTACTTCTGGATGGGGACATTATATACATCTATAACGTCATATATCCTAACCTAAGGGAACCTAACATCTCGGGTGCAATATTTTACAACATTCCTGTCGTGTCGTCGCCTGCTTCTCGATGGGGACATGCTATACGTCTATAACGTTGTATATCCTAACCTAAGGGAACCTAACATCTCGGGTGTAATATTTTAGAACATTCCTGACGCGTCAGTCCCTATTTCTCGGTGAGAACATTATATACGTCTATAACGTTATATATCCTAGCCTAACGCAACCTAACTTGTAGAATGTAATATTTTACAACATTCCTGGCGTGTCGTCGCCTACTTCTCTATGCGAACATTATATACATCTATAACGTTGTATATCCTAACCTAATGCAACCTAACACCTCGGATGTAATATTTTACAACATTCCTGGCATGTCGGTCCCTACTTCTCGGTGGGAGCATACTATATGTCTATAACGTTGTATATCCTAACCTAAGGGAACCTAACATCTCGGATGTAATATTTTAAAAGTTTCCTGGCATGTCGGTCCCTGCGTCTCGGTGGGATCATTATATACGTCTATAACGATATATATCCTAACCTAAGGCAACCTAACATCTCGGATGTAATATTTTACAACATTCCTGGCATGTCGGTCCGTACTTCTCGGTGGGAACATTCTATACGTCTATAACGTTGTATATCCTAACCTAAGGGAACCTAACATCTCGGGTGTAATATTTTACAACATTCCTGACGCGTCGGTCGCTATTTCTCGGTGGGAATATTGTATACGTCTATAACGTTATATATCCTAGCCTAAGGCAACCTAACATCTCGGATGTAATATTTCACAACGTTCCTGGCGTGTTAACCCGCACTTCTCGGTGGGAATATCATATACGTCTATAGCGATATATATCCTAGCCTAAGGCCACCTAACATGTCGAATGTAATATTTTACATCATTCCCGACGTGTCGGCCCGTAGTTCACGGTGGTAACATTATATACGCCTACAACGTTATATATACTAGCCTAAGGCAACCTGACACCTCGGATGTAATATTTGACAACATTTCTGGCGTGTGAGCGCGTACTTCTCGGTGGGAACATCATATACGTTTGTAACGTTATATATCCCGTCGTAAGGCAACATAACATCTGGGATGTAATATTTTACAACATTCCTGGTGGGTCGTCGCCCGATTCTCGATGGGGACATTATATACGTCTATAACGTTGAATATCCTAACCTAAAGCAACCTAACATCTGGGATGTAATATTTTACAAGATCCCTGGCATGTCGGTCCCCACGTCTCGGTGGGAACATTATATACGTCTATAACGATATATATCATAACCTAAAGCAACCTAACATCTCGGATGTAATATTTTACAACGTTCCTGGCATGTCGGTCCCTACTTCTCGGTGGAAACAATGTATACGTCTATAACGATACATATCCTAGCCTAAGGCAACCCAACATGTCGAATGTAATATTTTACAACATTCCTGGCGTGTCGTCGCCTACTTCTCGATGGGGACACTATATACATCTATAACGTTGTATATCCTAACCTAAGGCAACCTAACATCTGGGATGTAATATTTTAAAACATTCATGGCATGTCGGTCCCTACGTCTCGGTGGGAACGTTATATACGTCTATAACGATATATATCCTAATCTAAGGGAACCTTACATCTCGGATGTAATATTTTACAACATTCCTGGCACGACGGTCCCTACTTCTCGGTGGGAACATTGTATACGTCTATAACGATATATATCCTAGCCTAACGCAACCTAACATGTCGAATGTAATATTTTACAACATTCCTGTCGTGTCGTCGCCTGCTTCTCGATGGGGACATTCTATACGTCGATAACGTTGTATGTCCTAACCTAAGGGAACCTAACACCTCGGGTGTAATATTTTAGAACATTCCTGACGCGTCAGTCCCTATTTCTCGGTGGGAACATTATATACGTCTATAACGTTATATATCCTAACCTAAGGGAACCTAACATCTCGGGTGTAGTATTTTACAACATTCCTGGCGTGTCGTCGCCTACTTCTCGATGGGGACATTATATACATCTATAACGTTGTATATTCTAACCTAACGCAACCTAACATCTGGGATTTAATATTTTAGAACATTCCTGGCATGTAGGTCCCTACTTCTCGGTGGGAACATTCTATACGTCTATAACGTTGTATATCCTAACCTAAGGGAACCTAACATCTCGGGTGTAATATTTTACAACATTGCTGACGCATCGGCCCCTATTTCTCGGTGGGACCATTCTATACGTCTATAACGTTGTATATCCTAACCTAGGGAAACCTAACATCTCGGGTGTAATATTTTAGAACATTCCTGACGCGTCGGTCCCTATTTCTCGGTGGGAACATTATATACGTCTATAACGTTATATATCCTAGCCTACGGCAACCTATTCTCGTCGAATGTAATATTTTACAACATTCCTGGCGTGTCGTCGCCTACTTCTCGATGGGGACACTATATACATCTATAACGTTGTATATCCTAACCTAAGGCAACCTAACATCTGGGATGTAATATTTTACAACATTTCTGGCCTGTCGGTCCCTACGTCTCCGTGGGTACATTATATACGTCTGTGACGTTGTATATCCTAACCTAATGCAACCTAACGTCTGGGATGTAATATTTTAAAAGATTCATGGCATGCCGGTCCCTACGTCTCGGTGGGAACATTATATACGTCTATAACGATATATATCCTAACCTAAGGCAACCTAACATCTCGGATGTAATATTTGACAACATTCCTGGCGTGTTAGCGCGTACTTCTCGGTGGGAACATCATATACGTCTATAACGTTATATATCCTGTCGTAAGGCAACATAAAATCTCGGATATAATATTTTACAACATTCCTGGTGGGTCGTCGCCCGCTTCTAGATGGGGACATTATATACGTCTATAACGTTGAATATCCTAACCTAAAGCAACCTAACATCTGGGATGTAATATTTTACAAGATCCCTGGCATGTCGGTCCCCACGTCTCGGTGGGAACATTATATACGTCTATAACGATATAAATCATAACCTAAAGCAACCTAGCATCTCGGATGTAATATTTTACAACATTCCTGGCATGTCGGTCCCTACGTCTCGGTGGGAACATTATATACGTCTATAACGATATATATCCTAACCTAAGGCAACCTAACATCTCGGATGTAATATTTTACAACATTCCTGGCGCTTCGGCTGCTACTTTTCGGTGGGAACATTATATACGTCTATAACGTTACATATCCTAACGTATGGCAACATAACATCTCGGATGTTATATTTTACAACATTCCTGCCGAGTCCTCGCCTGCTTCTCGATGGGGACTTCATATACGTCTATAAAGTTGTATATCCTAACCTAATGCAACCTAACATCTGGGATGTAATATTTTACAACATTCCTGGCATGTCGGTCCCTACGTCTCGGTGGGAACGTTATATACGTCTATAACGATATATATCCTAATCTAAGGGAACCTTACATCTCGGATGTAATATTTTACAACATTCCTGGCATGTCGGGCCCTACTTCTCGGTGGGAACATTGTATACGTCTATAACGATATATATCCTAGCCTAAGGCAACCTAACATGTCGAATGTAATATTTTACAACATTCCTGTCGTGTCGTCGCCTGCTTCTCGATGGGTGCATTATATACGTCTATAACGTTGTATATTCTAACCTAACGCAACCTAACATCTGGGATGTAATATTTTACAACATTCCTGGCGTGTCGTCGCCTACTTCTGGATGGGGACATTATATACATCTATAACGTCATATATCCTAACCTAAGGGAACCTAACATCTCGGGTGCAATATTTTACAACATTCCTGTCGTGTCGTCGCCTGCTTCTCGATGGGGACATGCTATACGTCTATAACGTTGTATATCCTAACCTAAGGGAACCTAACATCTCGGGTGTAATATTTTAGAACATTCCTGACGCGTCAGTCGCTATTTCTCGGTGAGAACATTATATACGTCTATAACGTTATATATCCTAGCCTAACGCAACCTAACTTGTAGAATGTAATATTTTACAACATTCCTGGCGTGTCGTCGCCTACTTCTCTATGCGAACATTATATACATCTATAACGTTGTATATCCTAACCTAATGCAACCTAACACCTCGGATGTAATATTTTACAACATTCCTGGCATGTCGGTCCCTACTTCTCGGTGGGAGCATACTATATGTCTATAACGTTGTATATCCTAACCTAAGGGAACCTAACATCTCGGATGTAATATTTTAAAAGTTTCCTGGCATGTCGGTCCCTGCGTCTCGGTGGGATCATTATATACGTCTATAACGATATATATCCTAACCTAAGGCAACCTAACATCTCGGATGTAATATTTTACAACATTCCTGGCATGTCGGTCCGTACTTCTCGGTGGGAACATTCTATACGTCTATAACGTTGTATATCCTAACCTAAGGGAACCTAACATCTCGGGTGTAATATTTTACAACATTCCTGACGCGTCGGTCGCTATTTCTCGGTGGGAATATTGTATACGTCTATAACGTTATATATCCTAGCCTAAGGCAACCTAACATCTCGGATGTAATATTTCACAACGTTCCTGGCGTGTTAACCCGCACTTCTCGGTGGGAATATCATATACGTCTATAGCGATATATATCCTAGCCTAAGGCCACCTAACATGTCGAATGTAATATTTTACATCATTCCCGACGTGTCGGCCCGTAGTTCACGGTGGTAACATTATATACGCCTACAACGTTATATATACTAGCCTAAGGCAACCTGACACCTCGGATGTAATATTTGACAACATTTCTGGCGTGTGAGCGCGTACTTCTCGGTGGGAACATCATATACGTTTGTAACGTTATATATCCCGTCGTAAGGCAACATAACATCTGGGATGTAATATTTTACAACATTCCTGGTGGGTCGTCGCCCGATTCTCGATGGGGACATTATATACGTCTATAACGTTGAATATCCTAACCTAAAGCAACCTAACATCTGGGATGTAATATTTTACAAGATCCCTGGCATGTCGGTCCCCACGTCTCGGTGGGAACATTATATACGTCTATAACGATATATATCATAACCTAAAGCAACCTAACATCTCGGATGTAATATTTTACAACGTTCCTGGCATGTCGGTCCCTACTTCTCGGTGGAAACAATGTATACGTCTATAACGATACATATCCTAGCCTAAGGCAACCCAACATGTCGAATGTAATATTTTACAACATTCCTGGCGTGTCGTCGCCTACTTCTCGATGGGGACACTATATACATCTATAACGTTGTATATCCTAACCTAAGGCAACCTAACATCTGGGATGCAATATTTTACAACATTTCTGGCATGTCGGTCCCTACGTCTCCGTGGGTACATTATATACGTCTGTGACGTTGTATATCCTAACCTAATGCAACCTAACGTCTGGGATGTAATATTTTAAAACATTCATGGCATGTCGGTCCCTACGTCTCGGTGGGAACGTTATATACGTCTATAACGATATATATCCTAATCTGAGGGAACCTTACATCTCGGATGTAATATTTTACAACATTCCTGGCACGACGGTCCCTACTTCTCGGTGGGAACATTGTATACGTCTATAACGATATATATCCTAGCCTAACGCAACCTAACATGTCGAATGTAATATTTTACAACATTCCTGTCGTGTCGTCGCCTGCTTCTCGATGGGGACATTCTATACGTCGATAACGTTGTATGTCCTAACCTAAGGGAACCTAACATCTCGGGTGTAATATTTTAGAACATTCCTGACGCGTCAGTCCCTATTTCTCGGTGGGAACATTATATACGTCTATAACGTTATATATCCTAACCTAAGGGAACCTAACATCTCGGGTGTAGTGTTTTACAACATTCCTGGCGTGTCGTCGCCTACTTCTCGATGGGGACATTATATACATCTATAACGTTGTATATTCTAACCTAACGCAACCTAACATCTGGGATTTAATATTTTAGAACATTCCTGGCATGTAGGTCCCTACGTCTCGGTGGGAACATTATATACGTCTATAACGATATATATCCTAACCTAAGGCAACCTAACATCTCGGATGTAATATTTGACAACATTCCTGGCGTGTTAGCGCGTACTTCTCGGTGGGAACATCATATACGTCTATAACGTTATATATCCTGTCGTAAGGCAACATAAAATCTCGGATATAATATTTTACAACATTCCTGGTGGGTCGTCGCCCGCTTCTAGATGGGGACATTATATACGTCTATAACGTTGAATATCCTAACCTAAAGCAACCTCACATCTGGGATGTAATATTTTACAAGATCCCTGGCATGTCGGTCCCCACGTCTCGGTGGGAACATTATATACGTCTATAACAATATAAATCATAACCTAAAGCAACCTAGCATCTCGGATGTAATATTTTACAACATTCCTGGCATGTCGGTCCCTACGTCTCGGTGGGAACATTATATACGTCTATAACGATATATATCCTAACCTAAGGCAACCTAACATCTCGGATGTAATATTTTACAACATTCCTGGCGCTTCGGCTGCTACTTTTCGGTGGGAACATTATATACGTCTATAACGTTACATATCCTAACGTATGGCAACATAACATCTCGGATGTTATATTTTACTACATTCCTGCCGAGTCCTCGCCTGCTTCTCGATGGGGACTTCATATACGTCTATAAAGTTGTATATCCTAACCTAATGCAACCTAACATCTGGGATGTAATATTTTACAACATTCCTGGCATGTCGGTCCCTACGTCTCGGTGGGAACGTTATATACGTCTATAACGATATATATCCTAATCTAAGGGAACCTTACATCTCGGATGTAATATTTTACAACATTCCTGGCATGTCGGGCCCTACTTCTCGGTGGGAACATTGTATACGTCTATAACGATATATATCCTAGCCTAAGGCAACCTAACATGTCGAATGTAATATTTTACAACATTCCTGTCGTGTCGTCGCCTGCTTCTCGATGGGTACATTATATACGTCTATAACGTTGTATATTCTAACCTAACGCAACCTAACATCTGGGATGTAATATTTTACAACATTCCTGGCGTGTCGTCGCCTACTTCTGGATGGGGATATTATATACATCTATAACGTCATATATCCTAACCTAAGGGAACCTAACATCTCGGGTGCAATATTTTACAACATTCCTGTCGTGTCGTCGCCTGCTTCTCGATGGGGACATGCTATACGTCTATAACGTTGTATATCCTAACCTAAGGGAACCTAACATCTCGGGTGTAATATTTTAGAACATTCCTGACGCGTCAGTCCCTATTTCTCGGTGAGAACATTATATACGTCTATAACGTTATATATCCTAGCCTAACGCAACCTAACTTGTAGAATGTAATATTTTACAACATTCCTGGCGTGTCGTCGCCTACTTCTCTATGCGAACATTATATACATCTATAACGTTGTATATCCTAACCTAATGCAACCTAACACCTCGGATGTAATATTTTACAACATTCCTGGCATGTCGGTCCCTACTTCTCGGTGGGAGCATACTATATGTCTATAACGTTGTATATCCTAACCTAAGGGAACCTAACATCTCGGATGTAATATTTTAAAAGTTTCCTGGCATGTCGGTCCCTGCGTCTCGGTGGGATCATTATATACGTCTATAACGATATATATCCTAACCTAAGGCAACCTAACATCTCGGATGTAATATTTTACAACATTCCTGGCATGTCGGTCCGTACTTCTCGGTGGGAACATTCTATACGTCTATAACGTTGTATATCCTAACCTAAGGGAACCTAACATCTCGGGTGTAATATTTTACAACATTCCTGACGCGTCGGTCGCTATTTCTCGGTGGGAATATTGTATACGTCTATAACGTTATATATCCTAGCCTAAGGCAACCTAACATCTCGGATGTAATATTTCACAACGTTCCTGGCGTGTTAACCCGCACTTCTCGATGGGAATATCATATACGTCTATAGCGATATATATCCTAGCCTAAGGCCACCTAACATGTCGAATGTAATATTTTACATCATTCCCGACGTGTCGGCCCGTAGTTCACGGTGGTAACATTATATACGCCTACAACGTTATATATACTAGCCTAAGGCAACCTGACATCTCGGATGTAATATTTGACAACATTTCTGGCGTGTGAGCGCGTACTTCTCGGTGGGAACATCATATACGTTTGTAACGTTATATATCCCGTCGTAAGGCAACATAACATCTGGGATGTAATATTTTACAACATTCCTGGTGGGTCGTCGCCCGATTCTCGATGGGGACATTATATACGTCTATAACGTTGAATATCCTAACCTAAAGCAACCTAACATCTGGGATGTAATATTTTACAAGATCCCTGGCATGTCGGTCCCCACGTCTCGGTGGGAACATTATATACGTCTATAACGATATATATCATAACCTAAAGCAACCTAACATCTCGGATGTAATATTTTACAACGTTCCTGGCATGTCGGTCCCTACTTCTCGGTGGAAACAATGTATACGTCTATAACGATACATATCCTAGCCTAAGGCAACCCAACATGTCGAATGTAATATTTTACAACATTCCTGGCGTGTCGTCGCCTACTTCTCGATGGGGACACTATATACATCTATAACGTTGTATATCCTAACCTAAGGCAACCTAACATCTGGGATGTAATATTTTACAACATTTCTGGCATGTCGGTCCCTACGTCTCCGTGGGTACATTATATACGTCTGTGACGTTGTATATCCTAACCTAATGCAACCTAACGTCTGGGATGTAATATTTTAAAACATTCATGGCATGTCGGTCCCTACGTCTCGGTGGGAACGTTATATACGTCTATAACGATATATATCCTAATCTAAGGGAACCTTACATCTCGGATGTAATATTTTACAACATTCCTGGCACGACGGTCCCTACTTCTCGGTGGGAACATTGTATACGTCTATAACGATATATATCCTAGCCTAACGCAACCTAACATGTCGAATGTAATATTTTACAACATTCCTGTCGTGTCGTCGCCTGCTTCTCGATGGGGACATTCTATACGTCGATAACGTTGTATGTCCTAACCTAAGGGAACCTAACATCTCGGGTGTAATATTTTAGAACATTCCTGACGCGTCAGTCCCTATTTCTCGGTGGGAACATTATATACGTCTATAACGTTATATATCCTAACCTAAGGGAACCTAACATCTCGGGTGTAGTGTTTTACAACATTCCTGGCGTGTCGTCGCCTACTTCTCGATGGGGACATTATATACATCTATAACGTTGTATATTCTAACCTAACGCAACCTAACATCTGGGATTTAATATTTTAGAACATTCCTGGCATGTAGGTCCCTACGTCTCGGTGGGAACATTATATACGTCTATAACGATATATATCCTAACCTAAGGCAACCTAACATCTCGGATGTAATATTTGACAACATTCCTGGCGTGTTAGCGCGTACTTCTCGGTGGGAACATCATATACGTCTATAACGTTATATATCCTGTCGTAAGGCAACATATAATCTCGGATATAATATTTTACAACATTCCTGGTGGGTCGTCGCCCGCTTCTAGATGGGGACATTATATACGTCTATAACGTTGAATATCCTAACCTAAAGCAACCTCACATCTGGGATGTAATATTTTACAAGATCCCTGGCATGTCGGTCCCCACGTCTCGGTGGGAACATTATATACGTCTATAACAATATAAATCATAACCTAAAGCAACCTAGCATCTCGGATGTAATATTTTACAACATTCCTGGCATGTCGGTCCCTACGTCTCGGTGGGAACATTATATACGTCTATAACGATATATATCCTAACCTAAGGCAACCTAACATCTCGGATGTAATATTTTACAACATTCCTGGCGCTTCGGCTGCTACTTTTCGGTGGGAACATTATATACGTCTATAACGTTACATATCCTAACGTATGGCAACATAACATCTCGGATGTTATATTTTACAACATTCCTGCCGAGTCCTCGCCTGCTTCTCGATGGGGACTTCATATACGTCTATAAAGTTGTATATCCTAACCTAATGCAACCTAACATCTGGGATGTAATATTTTACAACATTCCTGGCATGTCGGTCCCTACGTCTCGGTGGGAACGTTATATACGTCTATAACGATATATATCCTAATCTAAGGGAACCTTACATCTCGGATGTAATATTTTACAACATTCCTGGCATGTCGGGCCCTACTTCTCGGTGGGAACATTGTATACGTCTATAACGATATATATCCTAGCCTAAGGCAACCTAACATGTCGAATGTAATATTTTACAACATTCCTGTCGTGTCGTCGCCTGCTTCTCGATGGGTACATTATATACGTCTATAACGTTGTATATTCTAACCTAACGCAACCTAACATCTGGGATGTAATATTTTACAACATTCCTGGCGTGTCGTCGCCTACTTCTGGATGGGGACATTATATACATCTATAACGTCATATATCCTAACCTAAGGGAACCTAACATCTCGGGTGCAATATTTTACAACATTCCTGTCGTGTCGTCGCCTGCTTCTCGATGGGGACATGCTATACGTCTATAACGTTGTATATCCTAACCTAAGGGAACCTAACATCTCGGGTGTAATATTTTAGAACATTCCTGACGCGTCAGTCCCTATTTCTCGGTGAGAACATTATATACGTCTATAACGTTATATATCCTAGCCTAACGCAACCTAACTTGTAGAATGTAATATTTTACAACATTCCTGGCGTGTCGTCGCCTACTTCTCTATGCGAACATTATATACATCTATAACGTTGTATATCCTAACCTAATGCAACCTAACACCTCGGATGTAATATTTTACAACATTCCTGGCATGTCGGTCCCTACTTCTCGGTGGGAGCATACTATATGTCTATAACGTTGTATATCCTAACCTAAGGGAACCTAACATCTCGGATGTAATATTTTAAAACTTTCCTGGCATGTCGGTCCCTGCGTCTCGGTGGGATCATTATATACGTCTATAACGATATATATCCTAACCTAAGGCAACCTAACATCTCGGATGTAATATTTTACAACATTCCTGGCATGTCGGTCACTAGGTCTCGGTGGGAACATTATATACGTCTGTAACGATATATACCCTAACCTAAGGCAACCTAACATCTCGGATGTAATATTTTACAACATTCCTGGCATGTCGGGCCCTACTTCTCGGTGGGAACATTGTATACGTCTATAACGATATATATCCTAGCCTAACGCAACCTAACATGTCGAATGTAATATTTTACACCATTCTGGCGTGTCGTCGCCTGCTTCTCGATGGGGACATTATATACGTCTATAACCTTGTATATACTAACGTAACGCAACCTAACATCTGGGATGTAATATTTTACAATATTGCTGGCATGTCGGTCCCTACGTCACCGTGGGTACATTATATACGTCTATAACGTTGTATATCCTAACCTAACGCAACCTAACGTCTGGGATGTAATATTTTAAAACATTCCTGGCATGTCGGTCCCTACGTCTCGGTGGGAACATTATATACGTCTATAACGATATATATCCTAACCTAAGGCAACCTAACATCTCGGATGTAATATTTGACAACATTCCTGGCGTGTTAACCCGCACTTCTCGGTGGGAACATCATATACGTCTATAGCGATATATATCCTAGCCTAAGGCGACCTAGCAAGTCGAATGTAATATTTTACATCATTCCTGACGTGTCGGCCCCTATTTCTCGGTGGGAACATTATATACGTCTATAACGTTATGTATGCTAGCCTAAGGCAACCTAACATGTCGAATGTAATATTTTACAACATTCCTGACGTGTCGGCCCGTAGTGCAAGGTGGTAACGTTTAAATACGCCTACAACGTTATATATACTAGCCTAAGGCAACCTGACATCTCGGATGTAATATTTTACAACATTCCTGGCATGTCGGTCCCTACGTCTCGGTGGGAACATTATATACGTCCTTAACGATATATATCCTAACCTAAGGCAACCTAACATCTCGGATGTAATATTTTACAACATTCCTGGTGCTTCGGCTGCTACTTTTCGGTGTGAACATTATATACGTCTATAACGTTACATATCCTAACGTATGGCAACATAACATCTCGAATGTTATATTTTACAACATTCCTGGCGTGTCGTCGCCTGCTTCTCGATGGGGACTTTATGTACGTCTAGAACGTTGTATATCCTAACCTAACGCAACCTAACATCTGGGATGTAATATTTTACAACATTCCTGGCATGTCGGTCCCTACGTCTCGGTGGGAACGTTATATACGTCTATAACGATATATATCCTAACCTAAGGGAACCTTACATCTCGGATGTAATATTTTACAACATTCCTGGCATGTCGGTCCCTTCTTCTCGGTGGAAACAATGTATACGTCTATAACGATATATATCCTAGCCTAACGCAACCCAACATGTAGAATGTAATATTTTACAACATTCCTGGCGTGTCGTCGCCTACTTCTCGATGGGGACATTATATACATCTATAACGTTGTATATCCTAACCTAAGGCAACCTAACATCTGGGATGTAATATTTTACAACATTCCTGGCGTGTCGTCGCTTACTTCTGGATGGGGACATAATATACATCTATAACGTCATATATCCTAACCTAAGGGAACCTAACATCTCGGGTGTAATATTTTACAACATTCCTGGCGTGTCGTCGCCTACTTCTCGATGGGGACATTATATACATCTATAACGTTGTATATCCTAACCTAAGGCAACCTAACATCTCGGACGTAATATTTTACAACATTCCTGGCATGTCGGTCCCTACGTCTCGGTGGGAACATTATATACGTCTATAACGATATATATCCTAACCTAAGGCAACCTAACATCTCGGATGTAATATTTGACAACATTCCTGGCGTGTTAACCCGCACTTCTCGGTGGGAACATCATATACGTCTATAGCGATATATATCCTAGCCTAAGGCGACCTAGCAAGTCGAATGTAATATTTTACAACATTCCTGTCGTGTCGTCGCCTGCTTCTCGATGGGGACATTATATACGTCTATAACGTTGTATATTCTAACCTAACGCAACCTAACATCTGGGATGTAATATTTTACAACATTCCTGACGTGTCGGCACGTAGTGCAAGGTGGTAACGTTTAAATACGCCTACAACGTTATATATACTAGCCTAAGGCAACCTGACATCTCGGATGTAATATTTTACAACATTCCTGGCATGTCGGTCCCTACGTCTCGGTGGGAACATTATATACGTCCTTAACGATATATATCCTAACCTAAGGGAACCTAACATCTCGGGTGTAATATTTTACAACATTCCTGGCGTGTCGTCGCCTACTTCTCGATGGGAACATTATATACGTCTATAACGTTATATATCGTAGCCTAAGGCAACCTAACTTGTAGAATGTAATATTTTACAACATTCCTGGCGTGTCGTCGCCTACTTCTCTATGGGAACATTATATACATCTATAACGTTGTATATCCTAACCTAAGGTAACCTAACATCTCGGATGTAATATTTTACCACATTCCTGTCATGTCGGTCCCTACTTCTCGGTGGGAACATTGTATACGTCTATAACGATATATATCCTAGGCTAAGGCAACCTAACATGTCGAATGTAATATTTTACAACATTCCTGTCGTGTCGTCGCCTGCTTCTCGATGGGGCATTATATACGTCTATAACGTTGTATATTCTAACCTAACGCAACCTAACATCTGGTATGTAATATTTTACAACATTCCTGGCGTGTCGTCGCCTACTTCTGGATGGGGACATTATATACATCTATAACGTCATATATCCTAACCTAAGGGAACCTAACATCTGGGATGTAATATTTTACAACATTCCTGGTGGGTCGTCGCCCGCTTCTCGATGGGGACATTATATACGCCTATAACGTTGAATATCCTAACCTAAGGCAACCTAACATCTGGGATGTAATATTTTACAAGATCCCTGGTATGTCGGTCCCCACGTCACGGTGGGAACATTATATACGTCTATAACGATATATATCATAACCTAAAGCAACCTAACATTTCGGATGTAATATTTTACAACATTCCTGGCATGTCGGTCCCTACTTCTCGGTGGAAACAATGTATACGTCTATAACGATATATATCCTAGCCTAAGGCAACCCAACATGTAGAATGTAATATTTTACAACATTCCTGGCGTGTCGTCGCCTACTTCTCGATGGGGACATTATATACATCTATAACGTTGTATATCCTAACCTAAGGCAACCTAACATCTCGGATGTAATATTTTACAACATTCCTGGCATGTCGGTCCCTACTTCTCGGTGGGAACATTGTATACGTCTATAACGATATATAACCTAGCCTAAGGCAACCTAACATGTCGAATGTAATATTTTACAACATTCCTGTCGTGTCGTCGCCTGCTTCTCGATGGGGACATTATATACCTCTATAACCTTGTATATTCTAACCTAACGCAACCTAACATCTGGGATGTAATATTTTACAACATTCCTGGCGTGTCGTCGCCTACTTCTGGATGGGGACATTATATACATCTATATCGTCATATATCCTAACCTAAGGGAACCTAACATCTCGGGTGTAATATTTTACAACATTCCTGGCGTGTCGTCGCCTACTTCTCGATGGGAACATTATATACGTCTATAACGTTATATATCCTAGCCTAAGGCAACCTAACTTGTAGAATGTAATATTTTACAACATTCCTGGCGTGTCGTCGCCTACTTCTCTATGGGAACATTATATACATCTATAACGTCATATATCTTAACCTAAGGGAACCTAACATCTCGGGTGTAATATTTTACAACATTCCTGGCATGTCGGTCCCTACGTCTCCGTGGGTACATTATATACGTCTATAACGTTGTATATCCTAACATAACGCAACCTAACATCTGGGATGTAATATTTTATAACATTCCTGGCATGTCGGTCCCTACTTCTCGGTGGAAACAATGTATACGTCTATAACGATATATATGCTAGCCTAAGGCAACCCAACATGTAGAATGTAATATTTTACAACATTCCTGGCGTGTCGTCGCCTACTTCTCGATGGGGACATTATATACGTCTATAACGTTGTATATCCTAACCTAAGGCAACCTAACATCTCGGATGTAATATTTTACAACATTCCTGGCATGTCGGTCCCTACTTCTCGGTGGGAACATTATATACGTCTATAACGATATATATTCTAGCCTAAGGCAACCTAACATGTCGAATGTAATATTTTACAACATTCCTGGCGTGTCGTCGCCTACTTCTCGATGGGGATATTATATACGTCTATAACGTTGTATATCCTAACCTAAGGCAACCTAACATCTCGGATGTAATATTTTACAACATTCTGGCGTGTCGTCGCCTGCTTCTCGATGGGAACATTATATACGTCTATAACCTTGTATATACTAACCTAACGCAACCTAACATCTGGGATGTAATATTTTACAACATTCCTGGCATGTCGGTCCCTACGTCTCCGTGGGTACATTATATACGTCTATAACGTTGTATATCCTAACCTAACGCAACCTAACATCTGGGATGTAATATTTTAAAACATTCCTGGCATGTCGGTCCCTACGTCTCGGTGGGAACATTATATACGTCTATAACGATATATATCTTAACCTAAGGCAACCTAACATCTCGGATGTAATATTTTACAACATTCCTGGCGCTTCGGCTGCTACTTTTCGGTGGGAACATTATATACGCCTACAACGTTATATATACTAGCCTAAGGCAACGTGACATCTCGGATGTAATATTTGACAACATTTCTGGCGTGTGAGCGCGTACTTCTCGGTGGGAACATCATATACGTCTGTAACGTTATATATCCTGTCGTAAGGCAACATAACATCTCGGATGTAATATTTTACAACATTCCTGGTGGGTCGTCGCCCGCTTCTCGATGGGGACATTATATACGCCTATAACGTTGAATATCCTAACCTAAAGCAACCTAACATCTGGGATGTAATATTTTACAAGATCCCTGGTATGTCGGTCCCCACGTCTCGGTGGGAACATTATATACGTCTTTAACGATATATATCATAACCTAAAGCAACCTAACATTTCGGATGTAATATTTTACAACATTCCTGGCATGTCGGTCCCTACTTCTCGGTGGAAACAATGTATACGTCTATAACGATATATATCCTAGCCTAAGGCAACCCAACATGTAGAATGTAATATTTTACAACATTCCTGGCGTGTCGTCGCCTACTTCTCGATGGGGACATTATATACATCTATAACGTTGTATATCCTAACCTAAGGCAACGTAACATCTCGGATGTAATATTTTACAACATTCCTGGCATGTCGGTCCCTACTTCTCGGTGGGAACATTGTATACGTCTATAACGATATATAACCTAGCCTAAGGCAACCTAACATGTCGAATGTAATATTTTACAACATTCCTGTCGTGTCGTCGCCTGCTTCTCGATGGGGACATTATATACGTCTATAACCTTGTATATTCTAACCTAACGCAACCTAACATCTGGGATGTAATATTTTACAACATTCCTGGCGTGTCGTCGCCTACTTCTGGATGGGGACATTATATACATCTATATCGTCATATATCCTAACCTAAGGGAACCTAACATCTCGGGTGTAATATTTTACAACATTCCTGGCGTGTCGTCGCCTACTTCTCGATGGGAACATTATATACGTCTATAACGTTATATATCCTAGCCTAAGGCAACCTAACTTGTAGAATGTAATATTTTACAACATTCCTGGCGTGTCGTCGCCTACTTCTCGATGGGGACATTATATACATCTACAACGTTGTATATCCTAACCTAAGGCAACCTAACATCTCGGATGTAATATTTTACAACGTTCCTGGCATGTCGGTCCCTACTTCTCGGTGGGAACATTGTATACGTCTATAACGATATATATTCTAGCCTAAGGCAACCTAACATCTCGGATGTAATATTTTACAACATTCTGGCGTGTCGTCGCCTGCTTCTCGATGGGAACATTATATACGTCTATAACCTTGTATATACTAACCTAACGCAACCTAACATCTGGGATGTAATATTTTACAACATTCCTGGCATGTCGGTCCCTACGTCTCCGTGGGTACATTATATACGTCTATAACGTTGTATATCCTAACCTAACGCAACCTAACATCTGGGATGTAATATTTTAAAACATTCCTGGCATGTCGGTCCCTACGTCTCGGTGGGAACATTATATACATCTATAACGATATATATCCTAACCTAAGGCAACCTAACATCTCGGATGTAATATTTTACAACATTCCTGGCGCTTCGGCTGCTACTTTTCGGTGGGAACATTATATACGCCTACAACGTTATATATACTAGCCTAAGGCAACGTGACATCTCGGATGTAATATTTGACAACATTTCTGGCGTGTGAGCGCGTACTTCTCGGTGGGAACATTATATACGTCTGTAACGCTATATATCCTGTCGTAAGGCAACATAACATCTCGGATGTAATATTTTACAGCATTCCTGGTGGGTCGTCGCCCGCTTCTCGATGGGGACATTATATACGCCTATAACGTTGAATATCCTAACCTAAAGCAACCTAACATCTGGGATGTAATATTTTATAAGATCCCTGGTATGTCGGTCCCCACGTCTCGGTGGGAACATTATATACGTCTATAACGATATATATCATAACCTAAAGCAACCTAACATTTCGGATGTAATATTTTACAACATTCCTGGCATGTCGGTCCCTACTTCTCGGTGGAAACAATGTATACGTCTATAACGATATATATCCTAGCCTAAGGCAACCCAACATGTAGAATGTAATATTTTACAACATTCCTGGTGTGTCGTCGCCTACTTCTCGATGGGGACATTATATACATCTATAACGTTGTATATCCTAACCTAAGGCAACCTAACATCTCGGATGTAATATTTTACAACATTCCTGGCATGTCGGTCCCTACTTCTCGGTGGGAACATTGTATACGTCTATAACGATATATAACCTAGCCTAAGGCAACCTAACATGTCGAATGTAATATTTTACAACATTCCTGTCGTGTCGTCGCCTGCTTCTCGATGGGGACATTATATACGTCTATAACCTTGTATATTCTAACCTAACGCAACCTAACATCTGGGATGTAATATTTTACAACATTCCTGGCGTGTCGTCGCCTACTTCTGGATGGGGACATTATATACATCTATATCGTCATATATCCTAACCTAAGGGAACCTAACATCTCGGGTGTAATATTTTACAACATTCCTGGCGTGTCGTCGCCTACTTCTCGATGGGAACATTATATACGTCTATAACGTTATATATCCTAGCCTAAGGCAACCTAACTTGTAGAATGTAATATTTTACAACATTCCTGGCGTGTCGTCGCCTACTTCTCTATGGGAACATTATATACATCTATAACGTCATATATCTTAACCTAACGCAACCTAACATCTGGGATGTAATATTTTACTACATTCCTGGCATGTCGGTCCCTACGTCTCCGTGGGTACATTATATACGTCTATAACGTTGTATATCCTAACCTAACGCAACCTAACATCTGGGATGTAATATTTTAAAACATTCCTGGCATGTCGGTCCCTACGTCTCGGTGGGAACATTATATACGTCTATAACGATATATATCTTAACCTAAGGCAACCTAACATCTCGGATGTAATATTTTACAACATTCCTGGCGCTTCGGCTGCTACTTTTCGGTGGGAACATTATATACGCCTACAACGTTATATATACTAGCCTAAGGCAACGTGACATCTCGGATGTAATATTTGACAACATTTCTGGCGTGTGAGCGCGTACTTCTCGGTGGGAACATCATATACGTCTGTAACGTTATATATCCTGTCGTAAGGCAACATAACATCTCGGATGTAATATTTTACAACATTCCTGGTGGGTCGTCGCCCGCTTCTCGATGGGGACATTATATACGCCTATATAATAATATATAATATATATGGGAACATTATATACGTCTATAACGATATATATCATAACCTAAAGCAACCTAACATTTCGGATGTAATATTTTACAACATTCCTGGCATGTCGGTCCCTACTTCTCGGTGGAAACAATGTATACGTCTATAACGATATATATCCTAGCCTAAGGCAACCCAACATGTAGAATGTAATATTTTACAACATTCCTGGCGTGTCGTCGCCTACTTCTCGATGGGGACATTATATACATCTATAACGTTGTATATCCTAACCTAAGGCAACGTAACATCTCGGATGTAATATTTTACAACATTCCTGGCATGTCGGTCCCTACTTCTCGGTGGGAACATTGTATACGTCTATAACGATATATAACCTAGCCTAAGGCAACCTAACATGTCGAATGTAATATTTTACATCATTCCTGTCGTGTCGTCGCCTGCTTCCCGATGGGGACATTATATACGTCTATAACGTTGTATATTCTAACCTAACGCAACCTAACATCTGGGATGTAATATTTTACAACATTCCTGGCGTGTCGTCGCCTACTTCTGGATGGGGACATTATATACATCTATATCGTCATATATCCTAACCTAAGGGAACATAACATCTCGGGTGTAATATTTTACAACATTCCTGGTGTGTCGTCGCCTACTTCTCGATGGGAACATTATATACGTCTATAACGTTATATATCCTAGCCTAAGGCAACCTAACTTGTAGAATGTAATATTTTACAACATTCCTGGCGTGTCGTCGCCTACTTCTCTATGGGAACATTATATACATCTATAACGTCATATATCTTAACCTAAGGGAACCTAACATCTCGGGTGTAATATTTTACAACATTCCTGGCATGTCGGTCCCTACGTCTCCGTGGGTACATTATATACGTCTATAACGTTGTATATCCTAACATAACGCAACCTAACATCTGGGATGTAATATTTTAAAACATTCCTGGCATGTCGGTCCCTACGTCTCGGTGGGAACATTATATACGTCTATAACGATATATATCCTAGCATAAGGCAACCTAACATGTAGAATGTAATATTTTACAACATTCCTGGCGTGTCGTCGCCTACTTCTCGATGGGGACATTATATACATCTACAACGTTGTATATCCTAACCTAAGGCAACCTAACATCTCGGATGTAATATTTTACAACGTTCCTGGCATGTCGGTCCCTACTTCTCGGTGGGAACATTGTATACGTCTATAACGATATATATTCTAGCCTAAGGCAACCTAACATCTCGGATGTAATATTTTACAACATTCTGGCGTGTCGTCGCCTGCTTCTCGATGGGAACATTATATACGTCTATAACCTTGTATATACTAACCTAACGCAACCTAACATCTGGGATGTAATATTTTACAACATTCCTGGCATGTCGGTCCCTACGTCTCCGTGGGTACATTATATACGTCTATAACGTTGTATATCCTAACCTAACGCAACCTAACATCTGGGATGTAATATTTTAAAACATTCCTGGCATGTCGGTCCCTACGTCTCGGTGGGAACATTATATACATCTATAACGATATATATCCTAACCTAAGGCAACCTAACATCTCGGATGTAATATTTTACAACATTCCTGGCGCTTCGGCTGCTACTTTTCGGTGGGAACATTATATACGCCTACAACGTTATATATACTAGCCTAAGGCAACGTGACATCTCGGATGTAATATTTGACAACATTTCTGGCGTGTGAGCGCGTACTTCTCGGTGGGAACATTATATACGTCTGTAACGCTATATATCCTGTCGTAAGGCAACATAACATCTCGGATGTAATATTTTACAGCATTCCTGGTGGGTCGTCGCCCGCTTCTCGATGGGGACATTATATACGCCTATAACGTTGAATATCCTAACCTAAAGCAACCTAACATCTGGGATGTAATATTTTATAAGATCCCTGGTATGTCGGTCCCCACGTCTCGGTGGGAACATTATATACGTCTATAACGATATATATCATAACCTAAAGCAACCTAACATTTCGGATGTAATATTTTACAACATTCCTGGCATGTCGGTCCCTACTTCTCGGTGGAAACAATGTATACGTCTATAACGATATATATCCTAGCCTAAGGCAACCCAACATGTAGAATGTAATATTTTACAACATTCCTGGCGTGTCGTCGCCTACTTCTCGATGGGGACATTATATACATCTATAACGTTGTATATCCTAACCTAAGGCAACCTAACATCTCGGATGTAATATTTTACAACATTCCTGGCATGTCGGTCCCTACTTCTCGGTGGGAACATTGTATACGTCTATAACGATATATAACCTAGCCTAAGGCAACCTAACATGTCGAATGTAATATTTTACAGCATTCCTGGCGTGTCGTCGCCTACTTCTCTATGGGAACATTATATACATCTATAACGTTGTATATCCTAACCTAAGGCAACCTAACATCTCGGATGTAATATTTTACAACATTCCTGTCATGTCGGTCCCTACTTCTCGGTGGGAACATTCTATACGTCTATAACGATATATATCCTAGCCTAAGGCAACCTAACATCTCGGATGTAATATTTTACAACATTCCTGGCGCTTCGGCTGCTACTTTTCGGTGGGAACATTATATACGTCTATAACGTTACATATCCTAACGTATGGCAACATAACATCTCGGATGTTATATATTACAACATTCCTGGCGTGTCGTCGCCTGCTTCTCGATGGGGACTTTATGTACGTCTATAACGATATATATCCTAACCTAAGGGAACCTTACATCTCGGATGTAATATTTTACAACATTCCTGGCATGTCGGGCCCTACTTCTCGGTGGGAACATTGTATACGTCTATAACGATATATATACTAGCCTAAGGCAAACTAACATGTCGAATGTAATATTCTACAACATTCCTGTCGTGTCGTCGCCAGCTTCTCGATGGGGACATTATATACGTCTATAACGTTGTATATTCTAACCTAACGCAACCTAACATCAGGGAAGTAATATTTTACAACATTCCTGGCGTGTCGTCGCCTACTTCTGGATGGGGACATTATATACATCTATAACGTCATATATCCTAACCTAAGGGAACCTAACATCTCGGGTGTAATATTTTACAACATTCCTGGCGTGTCGTCGCCTACTTCTGGATGGGGACATTATATACATCTATAACGTCATATATCCTAACGTAAAGGAACCTAACATCTCGGGTGTAATATTTTACAACATTCCTGGCGTGTCGTCGCCTACTTCTCGATGGGGACATTATATACATCTATAACGTTGTATATCCTAACCTAAGGCAACCTAACATCTCGGATGTAATATTTTACAACATTCTGGCGTGTCGTCGCCTGCTTCTCAATGGGGACATTATATACGTCTATAACCTTGTATATACTAACCTAACGCAACCTAACATCTGGGATGTAATATTTTACAACATTCCTGGTTGGTCGTCGCCCGCTTCGCGATGGGGACATTATATACGTCTATAACGTTGAATATCCTAACCTAAAGCAACCTAAATCTGGGATGTAATATTTTACAACATCCCTGGCATGTCGGTCCCCACGTCTCGGTGGGAACATTATATACGTCCATAACGATATATATCCTAACCTAAGGCAACCTAACATCTCGGATGTAATATTTTACAACATTCCTGGCATGTCGGTCCCTACTTCTCGGTGGAAACAATGTATACGTCTATAACGATATATATCCTAGCCTAAGGCAACCCAACTTGTAGAATGTAATATTTTACAACATTCCTGTCGTGTCGTCGCCTGCTTCTCGATGGGGACATTCTATACGTCTATAACGTTGTATATCCTAACCTAAGGGAACCTAACATCTCGGGTGTAATATTTTAGAACATTCCTGACGCGTCAGTCCCTATTTCTCGGTGGGAACATTATATACGTCTATAACGTTATATATCCTAGCCTAAGGCAACCTAACATCTCGGATGTAATATTTTACAACATTCCTGGCATGTCGGTCCCTACTTCTCGGTGGAAACAATGTATACGTGTATAACGATATATATGCTAGCCTAAGGCAACCTAACATCTGGGATGTTATATTTTACAACATTCCTGGCGTGTCGTCGCCTACTTCTCGATGGGGACATTATATACATCTATAACGTTGTATATCCTAACCTAAGGCAACCTAACATCACGGATGTAATATTTTACAACATTCCTGGCATGTCGGTCCCTACTTCTCGGTGGGAACATTGTATACGTCTATAACGATATATATTCTAGCCTAAGGCAACCTAACATGTCGAATGTAATATTTTACAACATTCCTGGCGTGTCGTCGCCTACTTCTCGATGGGGATATTATATACGTCTATAACGTTGTATATCCTAACCTAAGGCAACCTAACATCTCGGATGTAATATTTTACAACATTCTGGCGTGTCGTCGCCTGCTTCTCGATGGGAACATTATATACGTCTATAACCTTGTATATACTAACCTAACGCAACCTAACATCTGGGATGTAATATTTTACAACATTCCTGGCATGTCGGTCCCTACGTCTCCGTGGGTACATTATATACGTCTATAACGTTGTATATCCTAACATAACGCAACCTAACATCTGGGATGTAATATTTTACAACATTCCTGGCATGTCGGTCCCTACGTCTCGGTGGGAACGTTATATACGTCTATAACGATATAAATCATAACCTACAGCAACCTAGCATCTCGGATGTAATATTTTACAACATTCCTGGCATGTCGGTCCCTACTTCTCGGTGGGAACATTCTATACGTCTATAACGTTCTATATCCTAACCTAAGGGAACCTAACATCTCGGGCGTAATATTTTACAACATTGCTGACGCGTCGGCCCCTATTTCTCGGTGGGAACTTTCTATACGTCTACAACGATATATATCCAAGCCTAAGGCAACCCAACATGTAAAATGTAATATTTTACAACATTCTGGCGTGTCGTCGCCTGCTTCTCGATGGGAACATTATATACGTCTATAACCTTGTATATACTAACCTAACGCAACCTAACATCTGGGATGTAATATTTTACAACATTCCTGGCATGTCGGTCCCTACGTCTCCGTGGGTACATTATATACGTCTATAACGTTGTATATCCTAACCTAACGCAACCTAACATCTGGGATGTAATATTTTAAAACATTCCTGGCATGTCGGTCCCTACGTCTCGGTGGGAACATTATATACATCTATAACGATATATATCCTAACCTAAGGCAACCTAACATCTCGGATGTAATATTTTACAACATTCCTGGCGCTTCGGCTGCTACTTTTCGGTGGGAACATTATATACGCCTACAACGTTATATATACTAGCCTAAGGCAACGTGACATCTCGGATGTAATATTTGACAACATTTCTGGCGTGTGAGCGCGTACTTCTCGGTGGGAACATTATATACGTCTGTAACGCTATATATCCTGTCGTAAGGCAACATAACATCTCGGATGTAATATTTTACAGCATTCCTGGTGGGTCGTCGCCCGCTTCTCGATGGGGACATTATATACGCCTATAACGTTGAATATCCTAACCTAAAGCAACCTAACATCTGGGATGTAATATTTTATAAGATCCCTGGTATGTCGGTCCCCACGTCTCGGTGGGAACATTATATACGTCTATAACGATATATATCATAACCTAAAGCAACCTAACATTTCGGATGTAATATTTTACAACATTCCTGGCATGTCGGTCCCTACTTCTCGGTGGAAACAATGTATACGTCTATAACGATATATATCCTAGCCTAAGGCAACCCAACATGTAGAATGTAATATTTTACAACATTCCTGGCGTGTCGTCGCCTACTTCTCGATGGGGACATTATATACATCTATAACGTTGTATATCCTAACCTAAGGCAACCTAACATCTCGGATGTAATATTTTACAACATTCCTGGCATGTCGGTCCCTACTTCTCGGTGGGAACATTGTATACGTCTATAACGATATATAACCTAGCCTAAGGCAACCTAACATGTCGAATGTAATATTTTACAGCATTCCTGGCGTGTCGTCGCCTACTTCTCTATGGGAACATTATATACATCTATAACGTTGTATATCCTAACCTAAGGCAACCTAACATCTCGGATGTAATATTTTACAACATTCCTGTCATGTCGGTCCCTACTTCTCGGTGGGAACATTCTATACGTCTATAACGATATATATCCTAGCCTAAGGCAACCTAACATCTCGGATGTAATATTTTACAACATTCCTGGCGCTTCGGCTGCTACTTTTCGGTGGGAACATTATATACGTCTATAACGTTACATATCCTAACGTACGGCAACATAACATCTCGGATGTTATATATTACAACATTCCTGGCGTGTCGTCGCCTGCTTCTCGATGGGGACTTTATGTACGTCTATAACGATATATATCCTAACCTAAGGGAACCTTACATCTCGGATGTAATATTTTACAACATTCCTGGCATGTCGGGCCCTACTTCTCGGTGGGAACATTGTATACGTCTATAACGATATATATACTAGCCTAAGGCAAACTAACATGTCGAATGTAATATTCTACAACATTCCTGTCGTGTCGTCGCCAGCTTCTCGATGGGGACATTATATACGTCTATAACGTTGTATATTCTAACCTAACGCAACCTAACATCAGGGAAGTAATATTTTACAACATTCCTGGCGTGTCGTCGCCTACTTCTGGATGGGGACATTATATACATCTATAACGTCATATATCCTAACCTAAGGGAACCTAACATCTCGGGTGTAATATTTTACAACATTCCTGGCGTGTCGTCGCCTACTTCTGGATGGGGACATTATATACATCTATAACGTCATATATCCTAACGTAAGGGAACCTAACATCTCGGGTGTAATATTTTACAACATTCCTGGCGTGTCGTCGCCTACTTCTCGATGGGGACATTATATACATCTATAACGTTGTATATCCTAACCTAAGGCAACCTAACATCTCGGATGTAATATTTTACAACATTCTGGCGTGTCGTCGCCTGCTTCTCAATGGGGACATTATATACGTCTATAACCTTGTATATACTAACCTAACGCAACCTAACATCTGGGATGTAATATTTTACAACATTCCTGGTTGGTCGTCGCCCGCTTCGCGATGGGGACATTATATACGTCTATAACGTTGAATATCCTAACCTAAAGCAACCTAAATCTGGGATGTAATATTTTACAACATCCCTGGCATGTCGGTCCCCACGTCTCGGTGGGAACATTATATACGTCCATAACGATATATATCCTAACCTAAGGCAACCTAACATCTCGGATGTAATATTTTACAACATTCCTGGCATGTCGGTCCCTACTTCTCGGTGGAAACAATGTATACGTCTATAACGATATATATCCTAGCCTAAGGCAACCCAACATGTAGAATGTAATATTTTACAACATTCCTGTCGTGTCGTCGCCTGCTTCTCGATGGGGACATTCTATACGTCTATAACGTTGTATATCCTAACCTAAGGGAACCTAACATCTCGGGTGTAATATTTTAGAACATTCCTGACGCGTCAGTCCCTATTTCTCGGTGGGAACATTATATACGTCTATAACGTTATATATCCTAGCCTAAGGTATTCTAACATCTCGGATGTAATATTTTACAACATTCCTGGCATGTCGGTCCCTACTTCTCGGTGGAAACAATGTATACGTGTATAACGATATATATGCTAGCCTAAGGCAACCTAACATCTGGGATGTTATATTTTACAACATTCCTGGCGTGTCGTCGCCTACTTCTCGATGGGGACATTATATACATCTATAACGTTGTATATCCTAACCTAAGGCAACCTAACATCACGGATGTAATATTTTACAACATTCCTGGCATGTCGGTCCCTACTTCTCGGTGGGAACATTGTATACGTCTATAACGATATATATTCTAGCCTAAGGCAACCTAACATGTCGAATGTAATATTTTACAACATTCCTGGCGTGTCGTCGCCTACTTCTCGATGGGGATATTATATACGTCTATAACGTTGTATATCCTAACCTAAGGCAACCTAACATCTGGGATGTAATATTTTAAAACATTCCTGGCATGTCGGTCCCTACGTCTCGGTCGGAACATTATATACGTCTATAACGATATATATCCTAACCTAAGGCAACCTAACATCTCGGATGTAATATTTTACAACATTCCTGGCGCTTCCGCTGCTACTTTTCGGTGGGAACATTATATACGTCTATAACGTTACATATCCTGACGTATGGCAACATAACATCTCGGATGTTATATTTTACAACATTCCTGGCGTGTCGTCGTCTGCTTCTCGATGGGGACTTTATGTACGTCTAGAACGTTGTATATCCTAAGCTAACGCAACCTAACATCTGGGATGTAATATTTTACAACATTCCTGGCATGTCGGTCCCTACGTCTCGGTGGGAACGTTATATACGTCTATAACGATATAAATCATAACCTACAGCAACCTAGCATCTCGGATGTAATATTTTACAACATTCCTGGCATGTCGGTCCCTACTTCTCGGTGGGAACATTCTATACGTCTATAACGTTCTATATCCTAACCTAAGGGAACCTAACATCTCGGGCGTAATATTTTACAACATTGCTGACGCGTCGGCCCCTATTTCTCGGTGGGAACTTTCTATACGTCTACAACGATATATATCCAAGCCTAAGGCAACCCAACATGTAAAATGTAATATTTTACAACATTCCGGGCGTGTCGTCGCCTACTTCTCGTTGGGGACATTATATACGTCTATAACGTTGTATATTCTAGCCTAAGGCAACCTAACATCTGGGATGTTATATTTTACAACATTCCTGTTATGTCGGTCCCTACTTCTCGGTGGGAACATTGTATACGTCTATAACGATATATATCCTAGCCTAAGGCAACCTGACATGCCGAATGTAATATTTTACAACATTCCTGGCGTGTCGTCGCCTACTTCTCGATGGGGACATTATATACATCTATAACGTTGTATATCCTCACCTAAGGCAACCTAACATCTCGGATGTAATATTTTACAACATTCCTGGCATGTCGGTGCCTACTTCTCGGTGGGAACAATGTATACGTCTATAACGTTGTATATCCTAGCCTAAGGCAACCTCACTTGTAGAATGTAATATTTTACAACATTCCTGGCGTGTCGTCGCCTACTTCTCTATGGGAACATTATATACATCTATAACGTTGTATATCCTAACCTAAGGCAACCTAACATCTCGGATGTAATATTTTACAACATTCCTGTCATGTCGGTCCCTACTTCTCGGTGGGAACATTGTATACGTCTATAACGATATATATCCTAGCATAAGGCAACCTAACATGTCGAATGTAATATTTTACAACATTCCTGTCGTGTCGCCGCCTGCTTCTCGATGGGGACATTATATACGTCTATAACGTTGTATATTCTAACCTAACGCAACCTAACATCTGGGATGTAATATTTTACAACATTCCTGGCGTGTCGTCGCCTACTTCTGGATGGGGACATTATATACATCTATATCGTCATATATCCTAACCTAAGGGAACCTAACATCTCGGGTGTAATATTTTACAACATTCCTGGCGTGTCGTCGCCTACTTCTCGATGGGAACATTATATACGTCTATAACGTTATATATCCTAGCCTAAGGCAACCTAACTTGTAGAATGTAATATTTTACAACATTCCTGGCGTGTCGTCGCCTACTTCTCTATGGGAACATTATATACATCTATAACGTCATATATCTTAACCTAAGGGAACCTAACACCTCGGGTGTAATATTTTACAACATTCCTGGCATGTCGGTCCCTACGTCTCCGTGGGTACATTATATACGTCTATAACGTTGTATATCCTAACATAACGCAACCTAACATCTGGGATGTAATATTTTACAACATTCCTGTTATGTCGGTCCCTACTTCTCGGTGGGAACATTGTATACGTCTATAACGATATATATCCTAGCCTAAGGCAACCTGACATGCCGAATGTAATATTTTACAACATTCCTGGCGTGTCGCCGCCCACTTCTCGATGGGGACATTATATACATCTATAACGTTGTATATCCTAACCTAAGGCAACCTAACATCTCGGATGTAATATTTTACAACATTCCTGCCATGTCGGTCCCTACTTCTCGGTGGGAACATTCTATACGTCTATAACGTTGTATATCCTAACCTAAGGGAACCTAACATCTCGGGCGTAATATTTTACAACATTGCTGACGCGTCGGCCCCTATTTCTCGGTGGGAACTTTCTATACGTCTACAACGATATATATCCAAGCCTAAGGCAACCCAACATGTAGAATGTAATATTTTACAACATTCCGGGCGTGTCGTCGCCTACTTCTCAATGGGGACATTATATACGTCTTTAACGTTGTATATTCTAGCCTAAGGCAACCTAACATCTGGGATGTTATATTTTACAACATTCCTGGCGTGTCGTCGCCTACTTCTGGATGGGGACATTATATACATCTATAACGTCATATATCCTAACCTAAGGCAACCTAACATCTCGGATGTAATATTTTACAACATTCCTGGCGCTCCCGCTGCTACTTTTCGGTGGGAACATTATATACGTCTATAACGTTACATATCCTAACGTATGGCAACATAACATCTCGGATGTTATATTTTACAACATTCCTGGCGTGTCGTCGCCTGCTTCTCGATGGGGACTTTATGTACGTCTAGAACGTTGTATATCCTAAGCTAACGCAACCTAACATCTGGGATGTAATATTTTACAACGTTCCTGGCATGTCGGTCCCTACGTCTCGGTGGGAACGTTATATACGTCTATAACGATATAAATCATAACCTAAAGCAACCTAGCATCTCGGATGTAATATTTTACAACATTCCTGGCATGTCGGTCCCTACTTCTCGGTGGGAACATTCTATACGTCTATAACGTTGTATATCCTAACCTAAGGGAACCTAACATCTCGCGTGTAATATTTTACAACATTGCTGACGCGTCGGCCCCTATTTCTCGGTGGGAACTTTCTATACGTCTATAACGTTGTATATCATAACCTAAGGGAACCTAACTTGTAGAATGTAATATTTTACAACATTCCTGGCATGTCGGTCCCTACATCTCGGTGGGAACATTGTATACGTCTATAACGATATATATTCTAGCCTAAGGCAACCTAACATGTCGAATGTAATATTTTACAACATTACTGTCGTGTCGTCGCCTGCTTCTCGATGGGGACATTATATACGTCTATAACGTTGTATATTCTAACCTAACGCAACCTAACATCTGGGATGTTATATTTTACAACATTCCTGGCGTGTCGTCGCCTACTTCTGGATGGGGACATTATGTACATCTATAACGTCATGTATCCTAACCTAAGGGAACCTAACATCTCGGGTGTAATATTTTACAACATTCCTGGCATGTCGGTCCCTACTTCTCGGTGGAAACAATGTATACGTCTATAACGTTGTATATCCTAGCCTAAGGCAACCTCACTTGTAGAATGTAATATTTTACAACATTCCTGGCGTGTCGTCGCCTACTTCTCTATGGGAACATTATATACATCTATAACGTTGTATATCCTAACCTAAGGCAACCTAACATCTCGGATGTAATATTTTACAACATTCCTGTCATGTCGTTCCCTACTTCTCGGTGGGAACATTGTATACGTCTATAACGATATATATCCTAGCATAAGGCAACCTAACATGTCGAATGTAGTATTTTACAACATTCCTGTCGTGTCGCCGCCTGCTTCTCGATGGGGACATTATATACGTCTATAACGTTGTATATTCTAACCTAACGCAACCTAACATCTGGGATGTAATATTTTACAACATTCCTGGCGTGTCGTCGCCTACTTCTGGATGGGGACATTATATACATCTATATCGTCATATATCCTAACCTAAGGGAACCTAACATCTCGGGTGTAATATTTTACAACATTCCTGGCGTGTCGTCGCCTACTTCTCGATGGGAACATTATATACGTCTATAACGTTATATATCCTAGCCTAAGGCAACCTAACTTGTAGAATGTAATATTTTACAACATTCCTGGCGTGTCGTCGCCTACTTCTCTATGGGAACATTATATACATCTATAACGTCATATATCTTAACCTAAGGGAACCTAACATCTCGGGTGTAATATTTTACAACATTCCTGGCATGTCGGTCCCTACGTCTCCGTGGGTACATTATATACGTCTATAACGTTGTATATCCTAACCTAAGGCAACCTAACATCTCGGATGTAATATTTTACAACGTTCCTGGCATGTCGGTCCCTACTTCTCGGTGGGAACATTGTATACGTCTATAACGATATATATTCTAGCCTAAGGCAACCTAACATCTCGGATGTAATATTTTACAACATTCTGGCGTGTCGTCGCCTGCTTCTCGATGGGAACATTATATACGTCTATAACCTTGTATATACTAACCTAACGCAACCTAACATCTGGGATGTAATATTTTACAACATTCCTGGCATGTCGGTCCCTACGTCTCCGTGGGTACATTATATACGTCTATAACGTTGTATATCCTAACCTAACGCAACCTAACATCTGGGATGTAATATTTTAAGACATTCCTGGCATGTCGGTCCCTACGTCTCGGTGGGAACATTATATACATCTATAACGATATATATCCTAACCTAAGGCAACCTAACATCTCGGATGTAATATTTTACAACATTCCTGGCGCTTCGGCTGCTACTTTTCGGTGGGAACATTATATACGCCTACAACGTTATATATACTAGCCTAAGGCAACGTGACATCTCGGATGTAATATTTGACAACATTTCTGGCGTGTGAGCGCGTACTTCTCGGTGGGAACATTATATACGTCTGTAACGCTATATATCCTGTCGTAAGGCAACATAACATCTCGGATGTAATATTTTACAGCATTCCTGGTGGGTCGTCGCCCGCTTCTCGATGGGGACATTATATACGCCTATAACGTTGAATATCCTAACCTAAAGCAACCTAACATCTGGGATGTAATATTTTATAAGATCCCTGGTATGTCGGTCCCCACGTCTCGGTGGGAACATTATATACGTCTATAACGATATATATCATAACCTAAAGCAACCTAACATTTCGGATGTAATATTTTACAACATTCCTGGCATGTCGGTCCCTACTTCTCGGTGGAAACAATGTATACGTCTATAACGATATATATCCTAGCCTAAGGCAACCCAACATGTAGAATGTAATATTTTACAACATTCCTGGCGTGTCGTCGCCTACTTCTCGATGGGGACATTATATACATCTATAACGTTGTATATCCTAACCTAAGGCAACCTAACATCTCGGATGTAATATTTTACAACATTCCTGGCATGTCGGTCCCTACTTCTCGGTGGGAACATTGTATACGTCTATAACGATATATAACCTAGCCTAAGGCAACCTAACATGTCGAATGTAATATTTTACAGCATTCCTGGCGTGTCGTCGCCTACTTCTCTATGGGAACATTATATACATCTATAACGTTGTATATCCTAACCTAAGGCAACCTAACATCTCGGATGTAATATTTTACAACATTCCTGTCATGTCGGTCCCTACTTCTCGGTGGGAACAATGTATACGTCTATAACGTTGTATATCCTAGCCTAAGGCAACCTCACTTGTAGAATGTAATATTTTACAACATTCCTGGCGTGTCGTCGCCTACTTCTCTATGGGAACATTATATACATCTATAACGTTGTATATCCTAACCTAAGGCAACCTAACATCTCGGATGTAATATTTTACAACATTCCTGTCATGTCGGTCCCTACTTCTCGGTGGGAACATTGTATACGTCTATAACGATATATATCCTAGCATAAGGCAACCTAACATGTCGAATGTAATATTTTACAACATTCCTGTCGTGTCGCCGCCTGCTTCTCGATGGGGACATTATATACGTCTATAACGTTGTATATTCTAACCTAACGCAACCTAACATCTGGGATGTAATATTTTACAACATTCCTGGCGTGTCGTCGCCTACTTCTGGATGGGGACATTATACACATCTATATCGTCATATATCCTAACCTAAGGGAACCTAACATCTCGGGTGTAATATTTTACAACATTCCTGGCGTGTCGTCGCCTACTTCTCGATGGGAACATTATATACGTCTATAACGTTATATATCCTAGCCTAAGGCAACCTAACTTGTAGAATGTAATATTTTACAACATTCCTGGCGTGTCGTCGCCTACTTCTCTATGGGAACATTATATACATCTATAACGTCATATATCTTAACCTAAGGGAACCTAACACCTCGGGTGTAATATTTTACAACATTCCTGGCATGTCGGTCCCTACGTCTCCGTGGGTACATTATATACGTCTATAACGTTGTATATCCTAACATAACGCAACCTAACATCTGGGATGTAATATTTTACAACATTCCTGTTATGTCGGTCCCTACTTCTCGGTGGGAACATTGTATACGTCTATAACGATATATATCCTAGCCTAAGGCAACCTGACATGCCGAATGTAATATTTTACAACATTCCTGGCGTGTCGCCGCCCACTTCTCGATGGGGACATTATATACATCTATAACGTTGTATATCCTAACCTAAGGCAACCTAACATCTCGGATGTAATATTTTACAACATTCCTGGCATGTCGGTCCCTACTTCTCGGTGGGAACATTCTATACGTCTATAACGTTGTATATCCTAACCTAAGGGAACCTAACATCTCGGGCGTAATATTTTACAACATTGCTGACGCGTCGGCCCCTATTTCTCGGTGGGAACTTTCTATACGTCTACAACGATATATATCCAAGCCTAAGGCAACCCAACATGTAGAATGTAATATTTTACAACATTCCGGGCGTGTCGTCGCCTACTTCTCGATGGGGACATTATATACGTCTATAACGTTGTATATTCTAGCCTAAGGCAACCTAACATCTGGGATGTTATATTTTACAACATTCCTGGCGTGTCGTCGCCTACTTCTGGATGGGGACATTATATACATCTATAACGTCATATATCCTAACCTAAGGCAACCTAACATCTCGGATGTAATATTTTACAACATTCCTGGCGCTCCCGCTGCTACTTTTCGGTGGGAACATTATATACGTCTATAACGTTACATATCCTAACGTATGGCAACATAACATCTCGGATGTTATATTTTACAACATTCCTGGCGTGTCGTCGCCTGCTTCTCGATGGGGACTTTATGTACGTCTAGAACGTTGTATACCCTAAGCTAACGCAACCTAACATCTGGGATGTAATATTTTACAACGTTCCTGGCATGTCGGTCCCTACGTCTCGGTGGGAACGTTATATACGTCTATAACGATATAAATCATAACCTAAAGCAACCTAGCATCTCGGATGTAATATTTTACAACATTCCTGGCATGTCGGTCCCTACTTCTCGGTGGGAACATTCTATACGTCTATAACGTTGTATATCCTAGCCTAAGGCAACCTAACATCTCGCGTGTAATATTTTACAACATTGCTGACGCGTCGGCCCCTATTTCTCGGTGGGAACATTGTATACGTCTATAACGATATATATTCTAGCCTAAGGCAACCTAACATGTCGAATGTAATATTTTACAACATTACTGTCGTGTCGTCGCCTGCTTCTCGATGGGGACATTATATACGTCTATAACGTTGTATATTCTAACCTAACGCAACCTAACATCTGGGATGTTATATTTTACAACATTCCTGGCGTGTCGTCGCCTACTTCTGGATGGGGACATTATGTACATCTATAACGTCATATATCCTAACCTAAGGGAACCTAACATCTCGGGTGTAATATTTTACAACATTCCTGGCATGTCGGTCCCTACTTCTCGGTGGAAACAATGTATACGTCTATAACGTTGTATATCCTAGCCTAAGGCAACCTCACTTGTAGAATGTAATATTTTACAACATTCCTGGCGTGTCGTCGCCTACTTCTCTATGGGAACATTATATACATCTATAACGTTGTATATCCTAACCTAAGGCAACCTAACATCTCGGATGTAATATTTTACAACATTCCTGTCATGTCGTTCCCTACTTCTCGGTGGGAACATTGTATACGTCTATAGCGATATATATCCTAGCATAAGGCAACCTAACATGTCGAATGTAGTATTTTACAACATTCCTGTCGTGTCGCCGCCTGCTTCTCGATGGGGACATTATATACGTCTATAACGTTGTATATTCTAACCTAACGCAACCTAACATCTGGGATGTAATATTTTACAACATTCCTGGCGTGTCGTCGCCTACTTCTGGATGGGGACATTATATACATCTATATCGTCATATATCCTAACCTAAGGGAACCTAACATCTCGGGTGTAATATTTTACAACATTCCTGGCGTGTCGTCGCCTACTTCTCGATGGGAACATTATATACGTCTATAACGTTATATATCCTAGCCTAAGGCAACCTAACTTGTAGAATGTAATATTTTACAACATTCCTGGCGTGTCGTCGCCTACTTCTCTATGGGAACATTATATACATCTATAACGTCATATATCTTAACCTAAGGGAACCTAACATCTCGGGTGTAATATTTTACAACATTCCTGGCATGTCGGTCCCTACGTCTCCGTGGGTACATTATATACGTCTATAACGTTGTATATCCTAACCTAAGGCAACCTAACATCTCGGATGTAATATTTTACAACGTTCCTGGCATGTCGGTCCCTACTTCTCGGTGGGAACATTGTATACGTCTATAACGATATATATTCTAGCCTAAGGCAACCTAACATCTCGGATGTAATATTTTACAACATTCTGGCGTGTCGTCGCCTGCTTCTCGATGGGAACATTATATACGTCTATAACCTTGTATATACTAACCTAACGCAACCTAACATCTGGGATGTAATATTTTACAACATTCCTGGCATGTCGGTCCCTACGTCTCCGTGGGTACATTATATACGTCTATAACGTTGTATATCCTAACCTAACGCAACCTAACATCTGGGATGTAATATTTTAAGACATTCCTGGCATGTCGGTCCCTACGTCTCGGTGGGAACATTATATACATCTATAACGATATATATCCTAACCTAAGGCAACCTAACATCTCGGATGTAATATTTTACAACATTCCTGGCGCTTCGGCTGCTACTTTTCGGTGGGAACATTATATACGCCTACAACGTTATATATACTAGCCTAAGGCAACGTGACATCTCGGATGTAATATTTGACAACATTTCTGGCGTGTGAGCGCGTACTTCTCGGTGGGAACATTATATACGTCTGTAACGCTATATATCCTGTCGTAAGGCAACATAACATCTCGGATGTAATATTTTACAGCATTCCTGGTGGGTCGTCGCCCGCTTCTCGATGGGGACATTATATACGCCTATAACGTTGAATATCCTAACCTAAAGCAACCTAACATCTGGGATGTAATATTTTATAAGATCCCTGGTATGTCGGTCCCCACGTCTCGGTGGGAACATTATATACGTCTATAACGATATATATCATAACCTAAAGCAACCTAACATTTCGGATGTAATATTTTACAACATTCCTGGCATGTCGGTCCCTACTTCTCGGTGGAAACAATGTATACGTCTATAACGATATATATCCTAGCCTAAGGCAACCCAACATGTAGAATGTAATATTTTACAACATTCCTGGCGTGTCGTCGCCTACTTCTCGATGGGGACATTATATACATCTATAACGTTGTATATCCTAACCTAAGGCAACCTAACATCTCGGATGTAATATTTTACAACATTCCTGGCATGTCGGTCCCTACTTCTCGGTGGGAACATTGTATACGTCTATAACGATATATAACCTAGCCTAAGGCAACCTAACATGTCGAATGTAATATTTTACAGCATTCCTGGCGTGTCGTCGCCTACTTCTCTATGGGAACATTATATACATCTATAACGTTGTATATCCTAACCTAAGGCAACCTAACATCTCGGATGTAATATTTTACAACATTCCTGTCATGTCGGTCCCTACTTCTCGGTGGGAACATTCTATACGTCTATAACGATATATATCCTAGCCTAAGGCAACCTAACATCTCGGATGTAATATTTTACAACATTCCTGGCGCTTCGGCTGCTACTTTTCGGTGGGAACATTATATACGTCTATAACGTTACATATCCTAACGTATGGCAACATAACATCTCGGATGTTATATATTACAACATTCCTGGCGTGTCGTCGCCTGCTTCTCGATGGGGACTTTATGTACGTCTATAACGATATATATCCTAACCTAAGGGAACCTTACATCTCGGATGTAATATTTTACAACATTCCTGGCATGTCGGGCCCTACTTCTCGGTGGGAACATTGTATACGTCTATAACGATATATATACTAGCCTAAGGCAAACTAACATGTCGAATGTAATATTCTACAACATTCCTGTCGTGTCGTCGCCAGCTTCTCGATGGGGACATTATATACGTCTATAACGTTGTATATTCTAACCTAACGCAACCTAACATCAGGGAAGTAATATTTTACAACATTCCTGGCGTGTCGTCGCCTACTTCTGGATGGGGACATTATATACATCTATAACGTCATATATCCTAACCTAAGGGAACCTAACATCTCGGGTGTAATATTTTACAACATTCCTGGCGTGTCGTCGCCTACTTCTGGATGGGGACATTATATACATCTATAACGTCATATATCCTAACGTAAGGGAACCTAACATCTCGGGTGTAATATTTTACAACATTCCTGGCGTGTCGTCGCCTACTTCTCGATGGGGACATTATATACATCTATAACGTTGTATATCCTAACCTAAGGCAACCTAACATCTCGGATGTAATATTTTACAACATTCTGGCGTGTCGTCGCCTGCTTCTCAATGGGGACATTATATACGTCTATAACCTTGTATATACTAACCTAACGCAACCTAACATCTGGGATGTAATATTTTACAACATTCCTGGTTGGTCGTCGCCCGCTTCTCGATGGGGACATTATATACGTCTATAACGTTGAATATCCTAACCTAAAGCAACCTAAATCTGGGATGTAATATTTTACAACATCCCTGGCATGTCGGTCCCCACGTCTCGGTGGGAACATTATATACGTCCATAACGATATATATCCTAACCTAAGGCAACCTAACATCTCGGATGTAATATTTTACAACATTCCTGGCATGTCGGTCCCTACTTCTCGGTGGAAACAATGTATACGTCTATAACGATATATATCCTAGCCTAAGGCAACCCAACATGTAGAATGTAATATTTTACAACATTCCTGTCGTGTCGTCGCCTGCTTCTCGATGGGGACATTCTATACGTCTATAACGTTGTATATCCTAACCTAAGGGAACCTAACATCTCGGGTGTAATATTTTAGAACATTCCTGACGCGTCAGTCCCTATTTCTCGGTGGGAACATTATATACGTCTATAACGTTATATATCCTAGCCTAAGGCAACCTAACATCTCGGATGTAATATTTTACAACATTCCTGGCATGTCGGTCCCTACTTCTCGGTGGAAACAATGTATACGTGTATAACGATATATATGCTAGCCTAAGGCAACCTAACATCTGGGATGTTATATTTTACAACATTCCTGGCGTGTCGTCGCCTACTTCTCGATGGGGACATTATATACATCTATAACGTTGTATATCCTAACCTAAGGCAACCTAACATCTCGGATGTAATATTTTACAACATTCCTGGCATGTCGGTCCCTACTTCTCGGTGGGAACATTGTATACGTCTATAACGATATATATTCTAGCCTAAGGCAACCTAACATGTCGAATGTAATATTTTACAACATTCCTGGCGTGTCGTCGCCTACTTCTCGATGGGGATATTATATACGTCTATAACGTTGTATATCCTAACCTAAGGCAACCTAACATCTCGGATGTAATATTTTACAACATTCTGGCGTGTCGTCGCCTGCTTCTCGATGGGAACATTATATACGTCTATAACCTTGTATATACTAACCTAGCGCAACCTAACATCTGGGATGTAATATTTTACAACATTCCTGGCATGTCGGTCCCTACGTCTCCGTGGGTACATTATATACGTCTATAACGTTGTATATCCTAACATAACGCAACCTAACATCTGGGATGTAATATTTTACAACATTCCTGTTATGTCGGTCCCTACTTCTCGGTGGGAACATTGTATACGTCTATAACGATATATATCCTAGCCTAAGGCAACCTGACATGCCGAATGTAATATTCTACAACATTCCTGGCGTGTCGCCGCCCACTTCTCGATGGGGACATTATATACATCTATAACGTTGTATATCCTAACCTAAGGCAACCTAACATCTCGGATGTAATATTTTACAACATTCCTGGCATGTCGGTCCCTACGTCTCGGTGGGAACGTTATATACGTCTATAACGATATATATCCTAATCTAAGGGAACCTTACATCTCGGATGTAATATTTTACAACATTCCTGGCATGTCGGGCCCTACTTCTCGGTGGGAACATTGTATACGTCTATAACGATATATATCCTAGCCTAAGGCAACCTAACGTGTCGAATGTAATATTTTACAACATTCCTGTCGTGTCGTCGCCTGCTTCTCGATGGGTACATTATATACGTCTATAACGTTGTATATTCTAACCTAACGCAACCTAACATCTGGGATGTAATATTATACAACATTCCTGGCGTGTCGTCGCCTACTTCTGGATGGGGACATTATATACATCTATAACGTCATATATCCTAACCTAAGGGAACCTAACATCTCGGGTGCAATATTTTACAACATTCCTGTCGTGTCGTCGCCTGCTTCTCGATGGGGACATGCTATACGTCTATAACGTTGTATATCCTAACCTAAGGGAACCTAACATCTCGGGTGTAATATTTTAGAACATTCCTGACGCGTCAGTCCCTATTTCTCGGTGAGAACATTATATACGTCTATAACGTTATATATCCTAGCCTAACGCAACCTAACTTGTAGAATGTAATATTTTACAACATTCCTGGCGTGTCGTCGCCTACTTCTCTATGCGAACATTATATACATCTATAACGTTGTATATCCTAACCTAATGCAACCTAACACCTCGGATGTAATATTTTACAACATTCCTGGCATGTCGGTCCCTACTTCTCGGTGGGAGCATACTATATGTCTATAACGTTGTATATCCTAACCTAAGGGAACCTAACATCTCGGATGTAATATTTTAAAACTTTCCTGGCATGTCGGTCCCTGCGTCTCGGTGGGATCATTATATACGTCTATAACGATATATATCCTAACCTAAGGCAACCTAACATCTCGGATGTAATATTTTACAACATTCCTGGCATGTCGGTCACTAGGTCTCGGTGGGAACATTATATACGTCTGTAACGATATATACCCTAACCTAAGGCAACCTAACATCTCGGATGTAATATTTTACAACATTCCTGGCATGTCGGGCCCTACTTCTCGGTGGGAACATTGTATACGTCTATAACGATATATATCCTAGCCTAACGCAACCTAACATGTCGAATGTAATATTTTACACCATTCTGGCGTGTCGTCGCCTGCTTCTCGATGGGGACATTATATACGTCTATAACCTTGTATATACTAACGTAACGCAACCTAACATCTGGGATGTAATATTTTACAATATTGCTGGCATGTCGGTCCCTACGTCACCGTGGGTACATTATATACGTCTATAACGTTGTATATCCTAACCTAACGCAACCTAACGTCTGGGATGTAATATTTTAAAACATTCCTGGCATGTCGGTCCCTACGTCTCGGTGGGAACATTATATACGTCTATAACGATATATATCCTAACCTAAGGCAACCTAACATCTCGGATGTAATATTTGACAACATTCCTGGCGTGTTAACCCGCACTTCTCGGTGGGAACATCATATACGTCTATAGCGATATATATCCTAGCCTAAGGCGACCTAGCAAGTCGAATGTAATATTTTACATCATTCCTGACGTGTCGGCCCCTATTTCTCGGTGGGAACATTATATACGTCTATAACGTTATGTATGCTAGCCTAAGGCAACCTAACATGTCGAATGTAATATTTTACAACATTCCTGACGTGTCGGCCCGTAGTGCAAGGTGGTAACGTTTAAATACGCCTACAACGTTATATATACTAGCCTAAGGCAACCTGACATCTCGGATGTAATATTTTACAACATTCCTGGCATGTCGGTCCCTACGTCTCGGTGGGAACATTATATACGTCCTTAACGATATATATCCTAACCTAAGGCAACCTAACATCTCGGATGTAATATTTTACAACATTCCTGGTGCTTCGGCTGCTACTTTTCGGTGTGAACATTATATACGTCTATAACGTTACAAATCCTAACGTATGGCAACATAACATCTCGAATGTTATATTTTACAACATTCCTGGCGTGTCGTCGCCTGCTTCTCGATGGGGACTTTATGTACGTCTAGAACGTTGTATATCCTAACCTAACGCAACCTAACATCTGGGATGTAATATTTTACAACATTCCTGGCATGTCGGTCCCTACGTCTCGGTGGGAACGTTATATACGTCTATAACGATATATATCCTAACCTAAGGGAACCTTACATCTCGGATGTAATATTTTACAACATTCCTGGCATGTCGGTCCCTTCTTCTCGGTGGAAACAATGTATACGTCTATAACGATATATATCCTAGCCTAACGCAACCCAACATGTAGAATGTAATATTTTACAACATTCCTGGCGTGTCGTCGCCTACTTCTCGATGGGGACATTATATACATCTATAACGTTGTATATCCTAACCTAAGGCAACCTAACATCTCGGATGTAATATTTTACAACATTCGTGGCATGTCGGTCCCTACTTCTCGGTGGGAACATTGTATACGTCTATAACGATATATATTCTAGCCTAAGGCAACCTAACATGTCGAATGTAATATTTTACAACATTCCTGTCATGTCGTCTCCTGCATCTCGATGGGGACATTATATACGTCTATAACGTTGAATATCCTAACCTAAAGCAACCTAACATCTGGGATGTAATATATTACAACATTCCTGGCATGTCGGTCCCTACTTCTCGGTGGAAACAATGTATACGTCTATAACGACATATATCCTAGCCTAAGGCAACCCAACATGTAGAATGTAATATTTTACAACATTCCCGGCGTGTCGTCGCCTACTTCTGGATGGGGACATTATATACATCTATAACGTTATATATCCTAACCTAAGGGAACCTAACATCTCGGGTGTAATATTTTACAACATTCCTGGCGTGTCGTCGCCGACTTCTCGATGGGGACATTATATACATCTATAACGTTGTATATTCTAACCTAACGCAACCTAACATCTGGGATTTAATATTTTAGAACATTCCTGGCATGTAGGTCCCTACTTCTCGGTGGGAACATTCTATACGTCTATAACGTTGTATATCCTAACCTAAGGGAACCTAACATCTCGGGTGTAATATTTTACAACATTGCTGACGCGTCGGCCCCTCTTTCTCGGTGGGAACATTCTATACGTCTATAACGTTGTATATCCTAACCTAAGGGAACCTAACATCTCGGGTGTAATATTTTAGAACATTCCTGACGCGTCGGTCCCTATTTCTCGGTGGGAACATTATATACGTCTATAACGTTATATATCCTAGCCTACGGCAACCTATCTTGTCGAATGTAATATTTTACAACATTCCTGGCGTGTCGTCGCCTACTTCTCGATGGGGACATTATATACATCTATAACGTTGTATATCCTAACCTAAGGCAACCTAACATCTGGGATGTAATATTTTACAACATTTCTGGCATGTCGGTCCCTACGTCTCGGTGGGAACATTATATACGTCTATAACGATATATATCCTAACCTAAGGCAACCTAACATCTCGGATGTAATATTTGACAACATTCCTGGCGTGTTAACCCGCACTTCTCGGTGGGAACATCATATACGTCTATAGCGATATATATCCTAGCCTAAGGCGACCTAGCAAGTCGAATGTAATATTTTACAACATTCCTGTCGTGTCGTCGCCTGCTTCTCGATGGGGACATTATATACGTCTATAACGTTGTATATTCTAACCTAACGCAACCTAACATCTGGGATGTAATATTTTACAACATTCCTGACGTGTCGGCACGTAGTGCAAGGTGGTAACGTTTAAATACGCCTACAACGTTATATATACTAGCCTAAGGCAACCTGACATCTCGGATGTAATATTTTACAACATTCCTGGCATTTCGGTCCCTACGTCTCGGTGGGAACATTATATACGTCCTTAACGATATATATCCTAACCTAAGGGAACCTAACATCTCGGGTGTAATATTTTACCACATTCCTGTCATGTCGGTCCCTACTTCTCGGTGGGAACATTGTATACGTCTATAACGATATATATCCTAGGCTAAGGCAACCTAACATGTCGAATGTAATATTTTACAACATTCCTGTCGTGTCGTCGCCTGCTTCTCGATGGGGCATTATATACGTCTATAACGTTGTATATTCTAACCTAACGCAACCTAACATCTGGTATGTAATATTTTACAACATTCCTGGCGTGTCGTCGCCTACTTCTGGATGGGGACATTATATACATCTATAACGTCATATATCCTAACCTAAGGGAACCTAACATCTGGGATGTAATATTTTACAACATTCCTGGTGGGTCGTCGCCCGCTTCTCGATGGGGACATTATATACGCCTATAACGTTGAATATCCTAACCTAAAGCAACCTAACATCTGGGATGTAATATTTTACAAGATCCCTGGTATGTCGGTCCCCACGTCACGGTGGGAACATTATATACGTCTATAACGATATATATCATAACCTAAAGCAACCTAACATTTCGGATGTAATATTTTACAACATTCCTGGCATGTCGGTCCCTACTTCTCGGTGGAAACAATGTATACGTCTATAACGATATATATCCTAGCCTAAGGCAACCCAACATGTAGAATGTAATATTTTACAACATTCCTGGCGTGTCGTCGCCTACTTCTCGATGGGGACATTATATACATCTATAACGTTGTATATCCTAACCTAAGGCAACCTAACATCTCGGATGTAATATTTTACAACATTCCTGGCATGTCGGTCCCTACTTCTCGGTGGGAACATTGTATACGTCTATAACGATATATAACCTAGCCTAAGGCAACCTAACATGTCGAATGTAATATTTTACAACATTCCTGTCGTGTCGTCGCCTGCTTCTCGATGGGGACATTATATACGTCTATAACCTTGTATATTCTAACCTAACGCAACCTAACATCTGGGATGTAATATTTTACAACATTCCTGGCGTGTCGTCGCCTACTTCTGGATGGGGACATTATATACATCTATATCGTCATATATCCTAACCTAAGGGAACCTAACATCTCGGGTGTAATATTTTACAACATTCCTGGCGTGTCGTCGCCTACTTCTCGATGGGAACATTATATACGTCTATAACGTTATATATCCTAGCCTAAGGCAACCTAACTTGTAGAATGTAATATTTTACAACATTCCTGGCGTGTCGTCGCCTACTTCTCTATGGGAACATTATATACATCTATAACGTCATATATCTTAACCTAAGGGAACCTAACATCTCGGCTGTAATATTTTACAACATTCCTGGCATGTCGGTCCCTACGTCTCCGTGGGTACATTATATACGTCTATAACGTTGTATATCCTAACATAACGCAACCTAACATCTGGGATGTAATATTTTATAACATTCCTGGCATGTCGGTCCCTACTTCTCGGTGGAAACAATGTATACGTCTATAACGATATATATGCTAGCCTAAGGCAACCCAACATGTAGAATGTAATATTTTACAACATTCCTGGCGTGTCGTCGCCTACTTCTCGATGGGGACATTATATACGTCTATAACGTTGTATATCCTAACCTAAGGCAACCTAACATCTCGGATGTAATATTTTACAACATTCCTGGCATGTCGGTCCCTACTTCTCGGTGGGAACATTATATACGTCTATAACGATATATATTCTAGCCTAAGGCAACCTAACATGTCGAATGTAATATTTTACAACATTCCTGGCGTGTCGTCGCCTACTTCTCGATGGGGATATTATATACGTCTATAACGTTGTATATCCTAACCTAAGGCAACCTAACATCTCGGATGTAATATTTTACAACATTCTGGCGTGTCGTCGCCTGCTTCTCGATGGGAACATTATATACGTCTATAACCTTGTATATACTAACCTAACGCAACCTAACATCTGGGATGTAATATTTTACAACATTCCTGGCATGTCGGTCCCTACGTCTCCGTGGGTACATTATATACGTCTATAACGTTGTATATCCTAACCTAACGCAACCTAACATCTGGGATGTAATATTTTAAAACATTCCTGGCATGTCGGTCCCTACGTCTCGGTGGGAACATTATATACGTCTATAACGATATATATCTTAACCTAAGGCAACCTAACATCTCGGATGTAATATTTTACAACATTCCTGGCGCTTCGGCTGCTACTTTTCGGTGGGAACATTATATACGCCTACAACGTTATATATACTAGCCTAAGGCAACGTGACATCTCGGATGTAATATTTGACAACATTTCTGGCGTGTGAGCGCGTACTTCTCGGTGGGAACATCATATACGTCTGTAACGTTATATATCCTGTCGTAAGGCAACATAACATCTCGGATGTAATATTTTACAACATTCCTGGTGGGTCGTCGCCCGCTTCTCGATGGGGACATTATATACGCCTATAACGTTGAATATCCTAACCTAAAGCAACCTAACATCTGGGATGTAATATTTTACAAGATCCCTGGTATGTCGGTCCCCACGTCTCGGTGGGAACATTATATACGTCTTTAACGATATATATCATAACCTAAAGCAACCTAACATTTCGGATGTAATATTTTACAACATTCCTGCCATGTCGGTCCCTACTTCTCGGTGGAAACAATGTATACGTCTATAACGATATATATCCTAGCCTAAGGCAACCCAACATGTAGAATGTAATATTTTACAACATTCCTGGCGTGTCGTCGCCTACTTCTCGATGGGGACATTATATACATCTATAACGTTGTATATCCTAACCTAAGGCAACGTAACATCTCGGATGTAATATTTTACAACATTCCTGGCATGTCGGTCCCTACTTCTCGGTGGGAACATTGTATACGTCTATAACGATATATAACCTAGCCTAAGGCAACCTAACATGTCGAATGTAATATTTTACAACATTCCTGTCGTGTCGTCGCCTGCTTCTCGATGGGGACATTATATACGTCTATAACGTTGTATATTCTAACCTAACGCAACCTAACATCTGGGATGTAATATTTTACAACATTCCTGGCGTGTCGTCGCCTACTTCTGGATGGGGACATTATATACATCTATATCGTCATATATCCTAACCTAAGGGAACCTAACATCTCGGGTGTAATATTTTACAACATTCCTGGCGTGTCGTCGCCTACTTCTCGATGGGAACATTATATACGTCTATAACGTTATATATCCTAGCCTAAGGCAACCTAACTTGTAGAATGTAATATTTTACAACATTCCTGGCGTGTCGTCGCCTACTTCTCGATGGGGACATTATATACATCTACAACGTTGTATATCCTAACCTAAGGCAACCTAACATCTCGGATGTAATATTTTACAACGTTCCTGGCATGTCGGTCCCTACTTCTCGGTGGGAACATTGTATACGTCTATAACGATATATATTCTAGCCTAAGGCAACCTAACATCTCGGATGTAATATTTTACAACATTCTGGCGTGTCGTCGCCTGCTTCTCGATGGGAACATTATATACGTCTATAACCTTGTATATACTAACCTAACGCAACCTAACATCTGGGATGTAATATTTTACAACATTCCTGGCATGTCGGTCCCTACGTCTCCGTGGGTACATTATATACGTCTATAACGTTGTATATCCTAACCTAACGCAACCTAACATCTGGGATGTAATATTTTAAAACATTCCTGGCATGTCGGTCCCTACGTCTCGGTGGGAACATTATATACATCTATAACGATATATATCCTAACCTAAGGCAACCTAACATCTCGGATGTAATATTTTACAACATTCCTGGCGCTTCGGCTGCTACTTTTCGGTGGGAACATTATATACGCCTACAACGTTATATATACTAGCCTAAGGCAACGTGACATCTCGGATGTAATATTTGACAACATTTCTGGCGTGTGAGCGCGTACTTCTCGGTGGGAACATTATATACGTCTGTAACGCTATATATCCTGTCGTAAGGCAACATAACATCTCGGATGTAATATTTTACAGCATTCCTGGTGGGTCGTCGCCCGCTTCTCGATGGGGACATTATATACGCCTATAACGTTGAATATCCTAACCTAAAGCAACCTAACATCTGGGATGTAATATTTTATAAGATCCCTGGTATGTCGGTCCCCACGTCTCGGTGGGAACATTATATACGTCTATAACGATATATATCATAACCTAAAGCAACCTAACATTTCGGATGTAATATTTTACAACATTCCTGGCATGTCGGTCCCTACTTCTCGGTGGAAACAATGTATACGTCTATAACGTTATATATCCTAGCCTAAGGCAACCCAACATGTAGAATGTAATATTTTACAACATTCCTGGCGTGTCGTCGCCTACTTCTCGATGGGGACATTATATACATCTATAACGTTGTATATCCTAACCTAAGGCAACCTAACATCTCGGATTTAGTATTTTACAACATTCCTGGCATGTCGGTCCCTACTTCTCGGTGGGAACATTGTATACGTCTATAACGATATATAACCTAGCCTAAGGCAACCTAACATGTCGAATGTAATATTTTACAACATTGCTGTCGTGTCGTCGCCTGCTTCTCGATGGGGACATTATATACGTCTATAACCTTGTATATTCTAACCTAACGCAACCTAACATCTGGGATGTAATATTTTACAACATTCCTGGCGTGTCGTCGCCTACTTCTGGATGGGGACATTATATACATCTATATCGTCATATATCCTAACCTAAGGGAACCTAACATCTCGGGTGTAATATTTTACAACATTCCTGGCGTGTCGTCGCCTACTTCTCGATGGGAACATTATATACGTCTATAACGTTATATATCCTAGCCTAAGGCAACCTAACTTGTAGAATGTAATATTTTACAACATTCCTGGCGTGTCGTCGCCTACTTCTCTATGGGAACATTATATACATCTATAACGTCATATATCTTAACCTAAGGGAACCTAACATCTCGGGTGTAATATTTTACAACATTCCTGGCATGTCGGTCCCTACGTCTCCGTGGGTACATTATATACGTCTATAACGTTGTATATCCTAACATAACGCAACCTAACATCTGGGATGTAATATTTTATAACATTCCTGGCATGTCGGTCCCTACTTCTCGGTGGAAACAATGTATACGTCTATAACGATATATATGCTAGCCTAAGGCAACCCAACATGTAGAATGTAATATTTTACAACATTCCTGGCGTGTCGTCGCCTACTTCTCGATGGGGACATTATATACATCTAGAACGTTGTATATCCTAACCTAAGGCAACGTAACATCTCGGATGTAATATTTTACAACATTCCTGGCATGTCGGTCCCTACTTCTCGGTGGGAACATTGTATACGTCTATAACGATATATAACCTAGCCTAAGGCAACCTAACATGTCGAATGTAATATTTTACAACATTCCTGTCGTGTCGTCGCCTGCTTCTCGATGGGGACATTATATACGTCTATAACGTTGTATATTCTAACCTAACGCAACCTAACATCTGGGATGTAATATTTTACAACATTCCTGGCGTGTCGTCGCCTACTTCTGGATGGGGACATTATATACATCTATATCGTCATATATCCTAACCTAAGGGAACCTAACATCTCGGGTGTAATATTTTACAACATTCCTGGCGTGTCGTCGCCTACTTCTCGATGGGAACATTATATACGTCTATAACGTTATATATCCTAGCCTAAGGCAACCTAACTTGTAGAATGTAATATTTTACAACATTCCTGGCGTGTCGTCGCCTACTTCTCTATGGGAACATTATATACATCTATAACGTCATATATCTTAACCTAAGGGAACCTAACATCTCGGGTGTAATATTTTACAACATTCCTGGCATGTCGGTCCCTACGTCTCCGTGGGTACATTATACACGTCTATAACGTTGTATATCCTAACATAACGCAACCTAACATCTGGGATGTAATATTTTAAAACATTCCTGCCATGTCGGTCCCTACGTCTCGGTGGGAACATTATATACGTCTATAACGATATATATCCTAGCATAAGGCAACCTAACATGTAGAATGTAATATTTTACAACATTCCTGGCGTGTCGTCGCCTACTTCTCGATGGGGACATTATATACATCTACAACGTTGTATATCCTAACCTAAGGCAACCTAACATCTCGGATGTAATATTTTACAACGTTCCTGGCATGTCGGTCCCTACTTCTCGGTGGGAACATTGTATACGTCTATAACGATATATATTCTAGCCTAAGGCAACCTAACATCTCGGATGTAATATTTTACAACATTCTGGCGTGTCGTCGCCTGCTTCTCGATGGGAACATTATATACGTCTATAACCTTGTATATACTAACCTAACGCAACCTAACATCTGGGATGTAATATTTTACAACATTCCTGGCATGTCGGTCCCTACGTCTCCGTGGGTACATTATATACGTCTATAACGTTGTATATCCTAACCTAACGCAACCTAACATCTGGGATGTAATATTTTAAAACATTCCTGGCATGTCGGTCCCTACGTCTCGGTGGGAACATTATATACATCTATAACGATATATATCCTAACCTAAGGCAACCTAACATCTCGGATGTAATATTTTACAACATTCCTGGCGCTTCGGCTGCTACTTTTCGGTGGGAACATTATATACGCCTACAACGTTATATATACTAGCCTAAGGCAACGTGACATCTCGGATGTAATATTTGACAACATTTCTGGCGTGTGAGCGCGTACTTCTCGGTGGGAACATTATATACGTCTGTAACGCTATATATCCTGTCGTAAGGCAACATAACATCTCGGATGTAATATTTTACAGCATTCCTGGTGGGTCGTCGCCCGCTTCTCGATGGGGACATTATATACGCCTATAACGTTGAATATCCTAACCTAAAGCAACCTAACATCTGGGATGTAATATTTTATAAGATCCCTGGTATGTCGGTCCCCACGTCTCGGTGGGAACATTATATACGTCTATAACGATATATATCATAACCTAAAGCAACCTAACATTTCGGATGTAATATTTTACAACATTCCTGGCATGTCGGTCCCTACTTCTCGGTGGAAACAATGTATACGTCTATAACGATATATATCCTAGCCTAAGGCAACCCAACATGTAGAATGTAATATTTTACAACATTCCTGGCGTGTCGTCGCCTACTTCTCGATGGGGACATTATATACATCTATAACGTTGTATATCCTAACCTAAGGCAACCTAACATCTCGGATGTAATATTTTACAACATTCCTGGCATGTCGGTCCCTACTTCTCGGTGGGAACATTGTATACGTCTATAACGATATATAACCTAGCCTAAGGCAACCTAACATGTCGAATGTAATATTTTACAGCATTCCTGGCGTGTCGTCGCCTACTTCTCTATGGGAACATTATATACATCTATAACGTTGTATATCCTAACCTAAGGCAACCTAACATCTCGGATGTAATATTTTACAACATTCCTGTCATGTCGGTCCCTACTTCTCGGTGGGAACATTCTATACGTCTATAACGATATATATCCTAGCCTAAGGCAACCTAACATCTCGGATGTAATATTTTACAACATTCCTGGCGCTTCGGCTGCTACTTTTCGGTGGGAACATTATATACGTCTATAACGTTACATATCCTAACGTATGGCAACATAACATCTCGGATGTTATATATTACAACATTCCTGGCGTGTCGTCGCCTGCTTCTCGATGGGGACTTTATGTACGTCTATAACGATATATATCCTAACCTAAGGGAACCTTACATCTCGGATGTAATATTTTACAACATTCCTGGCATGTCGGGCCCTACTTCTCGGTGGGAACATTGTATACGTCTATAACGATATATATACTAGCCTAAGGCAAACTAACATGTCGAATGTAATATTCTACAACATTCCTGTCGTGTCGTCGCCAGCTTCTCGATGGGGACATTATATACGTCTATAACGTTGTATATTCTAACCTAACGCAACCTAACATCAGGGAAGTAATATTTTACAACATTCCTGGCGTGTCGTCGCCTACTTCTGGATGGGGACATTATATACATCTATAACGTCATATATCCTAACCTAAGGGAACCTAACATCTCGGGTGTAATATTTTACAACATTCCTGGCGTGTCGTCGCCTACTTCTGGATGGGGACATTATATACATCTATAACGTCATATATCCTAACGTAAGGGAACCTAACATCTCGGGTGTAATATTTTACAACATTCCTGGCGTGTCGTCGCCTACTTCTCGATGGGGACATTATATACATCTATAACGTTGTATATCCTAACCTAAGGCAACCTAACATCTCGGATGTAATATTTTACAACATTCTGGCGTGTCGTCGCCTGCTTCGCAATGGGGACATTATATACGTCTATAACCTTGTATATACTAACCTAACGCAACCTAACATCTGGGATGTAATATTTTACAACATTCCTGGTTGGTCGTCGCCCGCTTCTCGATGGGGACATTATATACGTCTATAACGTTGAATATCCTAACCTAAAGCAACCTAAATCTGGGATGTAATATTTTACAACATCCCTGGCATGTCGGTCCCCACGTCTCGGTGGGAACATTATATACGTCCATAACGATATATATCCTAACCTAAGGCAACCTAACATCTCGGATGTAATATTTTACAACATTCCTGGCATGTCGGTCCCTACTTCTCGGTGGAAACAATGTATACGTGTATAACGATATATATGCTAGCCTAAGGCAACCTAACATCTGGGATGTTATATTTTACAACATTCCTGGCGTGTCGTCGCCTACTTCTCGATGGGGACATTATATACATCTATAACGTTGTATATCCTAACCTAAGGCAACCTAACATCTCGGATGTAATATTTTACAACATTCCTGGCATGTCGGTCCCTACTTCTCGGTGGGAACATTGTATACGTCTATAACGATATATATTCTAGCCTAAGGCAACCTAACATGTCGAATGTAATATTTTACAACATTCTGGCGTCTCGTCGCCTGCTTCTCGATGGGAACATTATATACGTCTATAACCTTGTATATACTAACCTAGCGCAACCTAACATCTGGGATGTAATATTTTACAACATTCCTGGCATGTCGGTCCCTACGTCTCCGTGGGTACATTATATACGTCTATAACGTTGTATATCCTAACCTAACGCAACCTAACATCTGGGATGTAATATTTTAAAACATTCCTGGCATGTCGGTCCCTACGTCTCGGTCGGAACATTATATACGTCTATAACGATATATATCCTAACCTAAGGCAACCTAACATCTCGGATGTAATATTTTACAACATTCCTGGCGCTTCGGCTGCTACTTTTCGGTGGGAACATTATATACGCCTACAACGTTATATATACTAGCCTAAGGCAACCTAACATCTCGGATGTAATATTTTACAACATTCCTGGCGCTTCGGCTGCTACTTTTCGGTGGGAACATTATATACGCCTACAACGTTATATATACTAGCCTAAGGCAACGTGACATCTCGGATGCAATATTTGACAACATTTCTGGCGTGTGAGCGCGTACTTCTCGGTGGGAACATCATATACGTCCGTAACGTTATATATCCTGTCGTAAGGCAACATAACATCTCGGATGTAATATTTTACAACATTCCTGGTGGGTCGTCGCCCGCTTCTCGATGGGGACATCATATACGCCTATAACGTTGAATATCCTAACCTAAAGCAACCTAACATCTGGGATGTAATATTTTACAAGATCCCTGGTATGTCGGTCCCCACGTCTCGGTGGGAACATTATATACGTCTATAACGATATATATCCTAACCTAAGGCAACCTAACATCTCGGATGTAATATTTTACAACATTCCTGGCGCTTCCGCTGCTACTTTTCGGTGGGAACATTATATACGTCTATAACGTTACATATCCTGACGTATGGCAACATAACATCTCGGATGTTATATTTTACAACATTCCTGGCGTGTCGTCGCCTGCTTCTCGGTGGGGACTTTATGTACGTCTAGAACGTTGTATATCCTAAGCTAACGCAACCTAACATCTGGGATGTAATATTTTACAACATTCCTGGCATGTCGGTGCCTACTTCTCGGTGGGAACAATGTATACGTCTATAACGTTGTATATCCTAGCCTAAGGCAACCTCACTTGTAGAATGTAATATTTTACATCATTCCTGGCGTGTCGTCGCCTACTTCTCTATGGGAACATTATATACATCTATAACGTTGTATATCCTAACCTAAGGCAACCTAACATCTCGGATGTAATATTTTACAACATTACTGTCATGTCGGTCCCTACTTCTCGGTGGGAACATTGTATACGTCTATAACGATATATATCCTAGCATAAGGCAACCTAACATGTCGAATGTAATATTTTACAACATTCCTGTCGTGTCGCCGCCTGCTTCTCGATGGGGACATTATATACGTCTATAACGTTGTATATTCTAACCTAACGCAACCTAACATCTGGGATGTAATATTTTACAACATTCCTGGCGTGTCGTCGCCTACTTCTGGATGGGGACATTATATACATCTATATCGTCATATATCCTAACCTAAGGGAACCTAACATCTCGGGTGTAATATTTTACAACATTCCTGGCGTGTCGTCGCCTACTTCTCGATGGGAACATTATATACGTCTATAACGTTATATATCCTAGCCTAAGGCAACCTAACTTGTAGAATGTAATATTTTACAACATTCCTGGCGTGTCGTCGCCTACTTCTCTATGGGAACATTATATACATCTATAACGTCATATATCTTAACCTAAGGGAACCTAACACCTCGGGTGTAATATTTTACAACATTCCTGGCATGTCGGTCCCTACGTCTCCGTGGGTACATTATATACGTCTATAACGTTGTATATCCTAACATAACGCAACCTAACATCTGGGATGTAATATTTTACAACATTCCTGTTATGTCGGTCCCTACTTCTCGGTGGGAACATTGTATACGTCTATAACGATATATATCCTAGCCTAAGGCAACCTGACATGCCGAATGTAATATTTTACAACATTCCTGGCGTGTCGCCGCCCACTTCTCGATGGGGACATTATATACATCTATAACGTTGTATATCCTAACCTAAGGCAACCTAACATCTCGGATGTAATATTTTACAACATTCCTGGCATGTCGGTCCCTACTTCTCGGTGGGAACATTCTATACGTCTATAACGTTGTATATCCTAACCTAAGGGAACCTAACATCTCGGGCGTAATATTTTACAACATTGCTGACGCGTCGGCCCCTATTTCTCGGTGGGAACTTTCTATACGTCTACAACGATATATATCCAAGCCTAAGGCAACCCAACATGTAGAATGTAATATTTTACAACATTCCTGTCGTGTCGCCGCCTGCTTCTCGATGGGGACATTATATACGTCTATAACGTTGTATATTCTAACCTAACGCAACCTAACATCTGGGATGTAATATTTTACAACATTCCTGGCGTGTCGTCGCCTACTTCTGGATGGGGACATTATATACATCTATATCGTCATATATCCTAACCTAAGGGAACCTAACATCTCGGGTGTAATATTTTACAACATTCCTGGCGTGTCGTCGCCTACTTCTCGATGGGAACATTATATACGTCTATAACGTTATATATCCTAGCCTAAGGCAACCTAACTTGTAGAATGTAATATTTTACAACATTCCTGGCGTGTCGTCGCCTACTTCTCTATGGGAACATTATATACATCTATAACGTCATATATCTTAACCTAAGGGAACCTAACATCTCGGGTGTAATATTTTACAACATTCCTGGCATGTCGGTCCCTACGTCTCCGTGGGTACATTATATACGTCTATAACGTTGTATATCCTAACCTAAGGCAACCTAACATCTCGGATGTAATATTTTACAACGTTCTTGGCATGTCGGTCCCTACTTCTCGGTGGGAACATTGTATACGTCTATAACGATATATATTCTAGCCTAAGGCAACCTAACATCTCGGATGTAATATTTTACAACATTCTGGCGTGTCGTCGCCTGCTTCTCGATGGGAACATTATATACGTCTATAACCTTGTATATACTAACCTAACGCAACCTAACATCTGGGATGTAATATTTTACAACATTCCTGGCATGTCGGTCCCTACGTCTCCGTGGGTACATTATATACGTCTATAACGTTGTATATCCTAACCTAACGCAACCTAACATCTGGGATGTAATATTTTAAAACATTCCTGGCATGTCGGTCCCTACGTCTCGGTGGGAACATTATATACATCTATAACGATATATATCCTAACCTAAGGCAACCTAACATCTCGGATGTAATATTTTACAACATTCCTGGCGCTTCGGCTGCTACTTTTCGGTGGGAACATTATATACGCCTACAACGTTATATATACTAGCCTAAGGCAACGTGACATCTCGGATGTAATATTTGACAACATTTCTGGCGTGTGAGCGCGTACTTCTCGGTGGGAACATTATATACGTCTGTAACGCTATATATCCTGTCGTAAGGCAACATAACATCTCGGATGTAATATTTTACAGCATTCCTGGTGGGTCGTCGCCCGCTTCTCGATGGGGACATTATATACGCCTATAACGTTGAATATCCTAACCTAAAGCAACCTAACATCTGGGATGTAATATTTTATAAGATCCCTGGTATGTCGGTCCCCACGTCTCGGTGGGAACATTATATACGTCTATAACGATATATATCATAACCTAAAGCAACCTAACATTTCGGATGTAATATTTTACAACATTCCTGGCATGTCGGTCCCTACTTCTCGGTGGAAACAATGTATACGTCTATAACGATATATATCCTAGCCTAAGGCAACCCAACATGTAGAATGTAATATTTTACAACATTCCTGGCGTGTCGTCGCCTACTTCTCGATGGGGACATTATATACATCTATAACGTTGTATATCCTAACCTAAGGCAACCTAACATCTCGGATGTAATATTTTACAACATTCCTGGCATGTCGGTCCCTACTTCTCGGTGGGAACATTGTATACGTCTATAACGATATATAACCTAGCCTAAGGCAACCTAACATGTCGAATGTAATATTTTACAGCATTCCTGGCGTGTCGTCGCCTACTTCTCTATGGGAACATTATATACATCTATAACGTTGTATATCCTAACCTAAGGCAACCTAACATCTCGGATGTAATATTTTACAACATTCCTGTCATGTCGGTCCCTACTTCTCGGTGGGAACATTCTATACGTCTATAACGATATATATCCTAGCCTAAGGCAACCTAACATCTCGGATGTAATATTTTACAACATTCCTGGCGCTTCGGCTGCTACTTTTCGGTGGGAACATTATATACGTCTATAACGTTACATATCCTAACGTATGGCAACATAACATCTCGGATGTTATATATTACAACATTCCTGGCGTGTCGTCGCCTGCTTCTCGATGGGGACTTTATGTACGTCTATAACGATATATATCCTAACCTAAGGGAACCTTACATCTCGGATGTAATATTTTACAACATTCCTGGCATGTCGGGCCCTACTTCTCGGTGGGAACATTGTATACGTCTATAACGATATATATACTAGCCTAAGGCAAACTAACATGTCGAATGTAATATTCTACAACATTCCTGTCGTGTCGTCGCCAGCTTCTCGATGGGGACATTATATACGTCTATAACGTTGTATATACTAACCTAACGCAACCTAACATCAGGGAAGTAATATTTTACAACATTCCTGGCGTGTCGTCGCCTACTTCTGGATGGGGACATTATATACATCTATAACGTCATATATCCTAACCTAAGGGAACCTAACATCTCGGGTGTAATATTTTACAACATTCCTGGCGTGTCGTCGCCTACTTCTGGATGGGGACATTATATACATCTATAACGTCATATATCCTAACGTAAGGGAACCTAACATCTCGGGTGTAATATTTTACAACATTCCTGGCGTGTCGTCGCCTACTTCTCGATGGGGACATTATATACATCTATAACGTTGTATATCCTAACCTAAGGCAACCTAACATCTCGGATGTAATATTTTACAACATTCTGGCGTGTCGTCGCCTGCTTCTCAATGGGGACATTATATACGTCTATAACCTTGTATATACTAACCTAACGCAACCTAACATCTGGGATGTAATATTTTACAACATTCCTGGTTGGTCGTCGCCCGCTTCTCGATGGGGACATTATATACGTCTATAACGTTGAATATCCTAACCTAAAGCAACCTAAATCTGGGATGTAATATTTTACAACATCCCTGGCATGTCGGTCCCCACGTCTCGGTGGGAACATTATATACGTCCATAACGATATATATCCTAACCTAAGGCAACCTAACATCTCGGATGTAATATTTTACAACATTCCTGGCATGTCGGTCCCTACTTCTCGGTGGAAACAATGTATACGTCTATAACGATATATATCCTAGCCTAAGGCAACCCAACATGTAGAATGTAATATTTTACAACATTCCTGTCGTGTCGTCGCCTGCTTCTCGATGGGGACATTCTATACGTCTATAACGTTGTATATCCTAACCTAAGGGAACCTAACATCTCGGGTGTAATATTTTAGAACATTCCTGACGCGTCAGTCCCTATTTCTCGGTGGGAACATTATATACGTCTATAACGTTATATATCCTAGCCTAAGGCAACCTAACATCTCGGATGTAATATTTTACAACATTCCTGGCATGTCGGTCCCTACTTCTCGGTGGAAACAATGTATACGTGTATAACGATATATATGCTAGCCTAAGGCAACCTAACATCTGGGATGTTATATTTTACAACATTCCTGGCGTGTCGTCGCCTACTTCTCGATGGGGTCATTATATACATCTATAACGTTGTATATCCTAACCTAAGGCAACCTAACATCTCGGATGTAATATTTTACAACATTCCTGGCATGTCGGTCCCTACTTCTCGGTGGGAACATTGTATACGTCTATAACGATATATATTCTAGCCTAAGGCAACCTAACATGTCGAATGTAATATTTTACAACATTCCTGGCGTGTCGTCGCCTACTTCTCGATGGGGATATTATATACGTCTATAACGTTGTATATCCTAACCTAAGGCAACCTAACATCTCGGATGTAATATTTTACAACATTCTGGCGTGTCGTCGCCTGCTTCTCGATGGGAACATTATATACGTCTATAACCTTGTATATACTAACCTAGCGCAACCTAACATCTGGGATGTAATATTTTACAACATTCCTGGCATGTCGGTCCCTACGTCTCCGTGGGTACATTATATACGTCTATAACGTTGTATATCCTAACCTAACGCAACCTAACATCTGGGATGTAATATTTTAAAACATTCCTGGCATGTCGGTCCCTACGTCTCGGTCGGAACATTATATACGTCTATAACGATATATATCCTAACCTAAGGCAACCTAACATCTCGGATGTAATATTTTACAACATTCCTGGCGCTTCGGCTGCTACTTTTCGGTGGGAACATTATATACGCCTACATCGTTATATATACTAGCCTAAGGCAACGTGACATCTCGGATGCAATATTTGACAACATTTCTGGCGTGTGAGCGCGTACTTCTCGGTGGGAACATCATATACGTCCGTAACGTTATATATCCTGTCGTAAGGCAACATAACATCTCGGATGTAATATTTTACAACATTCCTGGTGGGTCGTCGCCCGCTTCTCGATGGGGACATCATATACGCCTATAACGTTGAATATCCTAACCTAAAGCAACCTAACATCTGGGATGTAATATTTTACAAGATCCCTGGTATGTCGGTCCCCACGTCTCGGTGGGAACATTATATACGTCTATAACGATATATATCCTAACCTAAGGCAACCTAACATCTCGGATGTAATATTTTACAACATTCCTGGCGCTTCCGCTGCTACTTTTCGGTGGGAACATTATATACGTCTATAACGTTACATATCCTGACGTATGGCAACATAACATCTCGGATGTTATATTTTACAACATTCCTGGCGTGTCGTCGCCTGCTTCTCGATGGGGACTTTATGTACGTCTAGAACGTTGTATATCCTAAGCTAACGCAACCTAACATCTGGGATGTAATATTTTACAACATTCCTGGCATGTCGGTCCCTACGTCTCGGTGGGAACGTTATATACGTCTATAACGATATAAATCATAACCTAAAGCAACCTAGCATCTCGGATGTAATATTTTACAACATTCCTGGCATGTCGGTCCCTACTTCTCGGTGGGAACATTCTATACGTCTATAACGTTCTATATCCTAACCTAAGGGAACCTAACATCTCGGGCGTAATATTTTACAACATTGCTGACGCGTCGGCCCCTATTTCTCGGTGGGAACTTTCTATACGTCTACAACGATATATATCCAAGCCTAAGGCAACCCAACATGTAAAATGTAATATTTTACAACATTCCGGGCGTGTCGTCGCCTACTTCTCGTTGGGGACATTATATACGTCCATAACGTTGTATATTCTAGCCTAAGGCAACCTAACATCTGGGATGTTATATTTTACAACATTCCTGTTATGTCGGTCCCTACTTCTCGGTGGGAACATTGTATACGTCTATAACGATATATATCCTAGCCTAAGGCAACCTGACATGCCGAATGTAATATTTTACAACATTCCTGGCGTGTCGTCGCCTACTTCTCGATGGGGACATTATATACATCTATAACGTTGTATATCCTCACCTAAGGCAACCTAACATCTCGGATGTAATATTTTACAACATTCCTGGCATGTCGGTGCCTACTTCTCGGTGGGAACAATGTATACGTCTATAACGTTGTATATCCTAGCCTAAGGCAACCTCACTTGTAGAATGTAATATTTTACAACATTCCTGGCGTGTCGTCGCCTACTTCTCTATGGGAACATTATATACATCTATAACGTTGTATATCCTAACCTAAGGCAACCTAACATCTCGGATGTAATATTTTACAACATTCCTGTCATGTCGGTCCCTACTTCTCGGTGGGAACATTGTATACGTCTATAACGATATATATCCTAGCATAAGGCAACCTAACATGTCGAATGTAATATTTTACAACATTCCTGTCGTGTCGCCGCCTGCTTCTCGATGGGGACATTATATACGTCTATAACGTTGTATATTCTAACCTAACGCAACCTAACATCTGGGATGTAATATTTTACAACATTCCTGGCGTGTCGTCGCCTACTTCTGGATGGGGACATTATATACATCTATATCGTCATATATCCTAACCTAAGGGAACCTAACATCTCGGGTGTAATATTTTACAACATTCCTGGCGTGTCGTCGCCTACTTCTCGATGGGAACATTATATACGTCTATAACGTTATATATCCTAGCCTAAGGCAACCTAACTTGTAGAATGTAATATTTTACAACATTCCTGGCGTGTCGTCGCCTACTTCTCTATGGGAACATTATATACATCTATAACGTCATATATCTTAACCTAAGGGAACCTAACACCTCGGGTGTAATATTTTACAACATTCCTGGCATGTCGGTCCCTACGTCTCCGTGGGTACATTATATACGTCTATAACGTTGTATATCCTAACATAACGCAACCTAACATCTGGGATGTAATATTTTACAACATTCCTGTTATGTCGGTCCCTACTTCTCGGTGGGAACATTGTATACGTCTATAACGATATATATCCTAGCCTAAGGCAACCTGACATGCCGAATGTAATATTTTACAACATTCCTGGCGTGTCGCCGCCCACTTCTCGATGGGGACATTATATACATCTATAACGTTGTATATCCTAACCTAAGGCAACCTAACATCTCGGATGTAATATTTTACAACATTCCTGGCATGTCGGTCCCTACTTCTCGGTGGGAACATTCTATACGTCTATAACGTTGTATATCCTAACCTAAGGGAACCTAACATCTCGGGCGTAATATTTTACAACATTGCTGACGCGTCGGCCCCTATTTCTCGGTGGGAACTTTCTATACGTCTACAACGATATATATCCAAGCCTAAGGCAACCCAACATGTAGAATGTAATATTTTACAACATTCCGGGCGTGTCGTCGCCTACTTCTCGATGGGGACATTATATACGTCTATAACGTTGTATATTCTAGCCTAAGGCAACCTAACATCTGGGATGTTATATTTTACAACATTCCTGGCGTGTCGTCGCCTACTTCTGGATGGGGACATTATATACATCTATAACGTCATATATCCTAACCTAAGGCAACCTAACATCTCGGATGTAATATTTTACAACATTCCTGGCGCTCCCGCTGCTACTTTTCGGTGGGAACATTATATACGTCTATAACGTTACATATCCTAACGTATGGCAACATAACATCTCGGATGTTATATTTTACAACATTCCTGGCGTGTCGTCGCCTGCTTCTCGATGGGGACTTTATGTACGTCTAGAACGTTGTATATCCTAAGCTAACGCAACCTAACATCTGGGATGTAATATTTTACAACGTTCCTGGCATGTCGGTCCCTACGTCTCGGTGGGAACGTTATATACGTCTATAACGATATAAATCATAACCTAAAGCAACCTAGCATCTCGGATGTAATATTTTACAACATTCCTGGCATGTCGGTCCCTACTTCTCGGTGGGAACATTCTATACGTCTATAACGTTGTATATCCTAACCTAAGCGAACCTAACATCTCGCGTGTAATATTTTACAACATTGCTGACGCGTCGGCCCCTATTTCTCGGTGGGAACTTTCTATACGTCTATACTGTTGTATATCATAACCTAAGGGAACCTAACTTGTAGAATGTAATATTTTACAACATTCCTGGCATGTCGGTCCCTACTTCTCGGTGGGAACATTGTATACGTCTATAACGATATATATTCTAGCCTAAGGCAACCTAACATGTCGAATGTAATATTTTACAACATTACTGTCGTGTCGTCGCCTGCTTCTCGATGGAGACATTATATACGTCTATAACGTTGTATATTCTAACCTAACGCAACCTAACATCTGGGATGTTATATTTTACAACATTCCTGGCGTGTCGTCGCCTACTTCTGGATGGGGACATTATGTACATCTATAACGTCATATATCCTAACCTAAGGGAACCTAACATCTCGGGTGTAATATTTTACAACATTCCTGGCATGTCGGTCCCTACTTCTCGGTGGAAACAATGTATACGTCTATAACGTTGTATATCCTAGCCTAAGGCAACCTCACTTGTAGAATGTAATATTTTACAACATTCCTGGCGTGTCGTCGCCTACTTCTCTATGGGAACATTATATACATCTATAACGTTGTATATCCTAACCTAAGGCAACCTAACATCTCGGATGTAATATTTTACAACATTCCTGTCATGTCGTTCCCTACTTCTCGGTGGGAACATTGTATACGTCTATAACGATATATATCCTAGCATAAGGCAACCTAACATGTCGAATGTAGTATTTTACAACATTCCTGTCGTGTCGCCGCCTGCTTCTCGATGGGGACATTATATACGTCTATAACGTTGTATATTCTAACCTAACGCAACCTAACATCTGGGATGTAATATTTTATAACATTCCTGGCATGTCGTCGCCTACTTCTGGATGGGGACATTATATACATCTATATCGTCATATATCCTAACCTAAGGGACCATAACATCTCGGGTGTAATATTTTACAACATTCCTGGCGTGTCGTCGCCTACTTCTCGATGGGAACATTATATACGTCTATAACGTTATATATCCTAGCCTAAGGCAACCTAACTTGTAGAATGTAATATTTCACATCATTCCTGGCGTGTCGTCGCCTACTTCTCTATGGGAACATTATATACATCTATAACGTCATATATCTTAACCTAAGGGAACCTAACATCTCGGGTGTAATATTTTACAACATTCCTGGCATGTCGGTCCCTACGTCTCCGTGGGTACATTATATACGTCTATAACGTTGTATATCCTAACATAACGCAACCTAACATCTGGGATGTAATATTTTAAAACATTCCTGGCATGTCGGTCCCTACGTCTCCGTGGAAACAATGTATACGTCTATAACGATATATATGCTAGCCTAAGGCAACCCAACATGTAGAATGTAATATTTTACAACATTCCTGGCGTGTCGTCGCCTACTTCTCGATGGGGACATTATATACTTCTATAACGTTGTATATCCTAACCTAAGGCAACCTAACATCTCGGATGTAATATTTTACAACATTCCTGGCATGTCGGTCCCTACTTCTCGGTGGGAACATTGTATACGTCTATAACGATATATATTCTAGCCTAAGGCAACCTAACATGTCGAATGTAATATTTTACAACATTACTGTCGTGTCGTCGCCTGCTTCTCGATGGGGACATTATATACGTCTATAACGTTGTATATTCTAACCTAACGCAACCTAACATCTGGGATGTTATATTTTACAACATTCCTGGCGTGTCGTCGCCTACTTCTGGATGGGGACATTATGTACATCTATAACGTCATATATCCTAACCTAAGGGAACCTAACATCTCGGGTGTAATATTTTACAACATTCCTGGCATGTCGGTCCCTACTTCTCGGTGGAAACAATGTATACGTCTATAACGTTGTATATCCTAGCCTAAGGCAACCTCACTTGTAGAATGTAATATTTTACAACATTCCTGGCGTGTCGTCGCCTACTTCTCTATGGGAACATTATATACATCTATAACGTTGTATATCCTAACCTAAGGCAACCTAACATCTCGGATGTAATATTTTACAACATTCCTGTCATGTCGGTCCCTACTTCTCGGTGGGAACATTGTATACGTCTATAACGATATATATCCTAGCATAAGGCAACCTAACATGTCGAATGTAATATTTTACAACATTCCTGTCGTGTCGCCGCCTGCTTCTCGATGGGGACATTATATACGTCTATAACGTTGTATATTCTAACCTAACGCAACCTAACATCTGGGATGTAATATTTTACAACATTCCTGGCGTGTCGTCGCCTACTTCTGGATGGGGACATTATATACATCTATATCGTCATATATCCTAACCTAAGGGAACCTAACATCTCGGGTGTAATATTTTACAACATTCCTGGCATGTCGGTCCCTACTTCTCGGTGGGAACATTATATACGTCTATAACCATATATATTCTAGCCTAAGGCAACCTAACATGTCGAATGTAATATTTTACAACATTCCTGGCGTGTCGTCGCCTACTTCTCGATGGGGATATTATATACGTCTATAACGTTGTATATCCTAACCTAAGGCAACCTAACATCTCGGATGTAATATTTTACAACATTCTGGCGTGTCGTCGCCTGCTTCTCGATGGGAACATTATATACGTCTATAACTTTGTATATACTAACCTAACGCAACCTAACATCTGGGATGTAATATTTTACAACATTCCTGGCATGTCGGTCCCTACGTCTCCGTGGGTACATTATATACGTCTATAACGTTGTATATCCTAACCTAACGCAACCTAACATCTGGGATGTAATATTTTAAAACATTCCTGGCATGTCGGTCCCTACGTCTCGGTGGGAACATTATATACGTCTATAACGATATATATCTGAACCTAAGGCAACCTAAAATCTCGGATGTAATATTTTACAACATTCCTGGCGCCTCGGCTGCTACTTTTCGGTGGGAACATTATATACGCCTACAACGTTATATATACTAGCCTAAGGCAACGTGACATCTCGGATGTAATATTTGACAACATTTCTGGCGTGTGAGCGCGTACTTCTCGGTGGGAACATCATATACGTCTGTAATGTTATATATCCTGTCGTAAGGCAACATAACATCTCGGATGCAATATTTTACAACATTCCTGGTGGGTCGTCGCCCGCTTCTCGATGGGGACATTATATACGCCTATAACGTTGAATATCCTAACCTAAAGCAACCTAACATCTGGGATGTAATATTTTACAAGATCCCTGGTATGTCAGTCCCCACGTCTCGGTGGGAACATTATATACGTCTATAACGATATATATATCATAACCTAAAGCAACCTAACATTTCGGATGTAATATTTTACAACATTCCTGGCATGTCGGTCCCTACTTCTCGGTGGAAACAATGTATACTTCTATAACGTTGTATATCCTAACCTAACGCAACCTAACATCTGGGATGTAATATTTTAAAACATTCCTGGCATGTCGGTCCCTACGTCTCGGTGGAAACATTATATACGTCTATAACGATATATATTCTAGCCTAAGGCAACCTAACATGTCGAATGTAATATTTTACAACATTCCTGTCGTGTCGTCGCCTGCTTCTCGATGGGGACATTATATACGTCTATAACGTTGTATATTCTAACCTAACGCAACCTAACATCTGGGATGTTATATTTTACAACATTCCTGGCGTGTCGTCGCCTACTTCTGAATGGGGACATTATATACATCTATAACGTCATATATCCTAACCTAAGGGAACCCAACATCTCTGGTGTAATATTTTACAACATTCCTGGTGTGTCGTCGCCTACTTCTCGATGGGGACATTATATACATCTATAACGTTGTATATCCTAACCTAAGGCAACCTAACATCTCGGATGTAATATTTTACAACATTCCTGTCATGTCGGTCCCTACTTCTCGGTGGGAACATTGTATACGTCTATAACGATATATATCCTAGCCTAAGGCAACCTAACATGTAGAATGTAATATTTTACAACATTCCTGGCGTGTCGTCGCCTACTTCTCGATGGGGACATTATATACATCTATAACGTTGTATATCCTAACCTAAGGCAACCTAACATCTCGGATGTAATATTTTACAACGTTCCTGGCATGTCGGTCCCTACTTCTCGGTGGGAACATTGTATACGTCTATAACGATATATATTCTAGCCTAAGGCAACCTAACCTCTCGGATGTAATATTTTACAACATTCTGGCGTGTCGTCGCCTGCTTCTCGATGGGAACATTATATACGTCTATAACCTTGTATATACTAACCTAACGCAACCTAACATCTGGGATGTAATATTTTACAACATTCCTGGCATGTCGGTCCCTACGTCTCCGTGGGTACATTATATACGTCTATAACGTTGTATATCCTAACCTAACGCAACCTAACATCTGGGATGTAATATTTTAAAACATTCCTGGCATGTCGGTCCCTACGTCTCGGTGGGAACATTATATACATCTATAACGATATATATCCTAACCTAAGGCAACCTAACATCTCGGATGTAATATTTTACAACATTCCTGGCGCTTCGGCTGCTACTTTTCGGTGGGAACATTATATACGCCTACAACGTTATATATACTAGCCTAAGGCAACGTGACATCTCGGATGTAATATTTGACAACATTTCTGGCGTGTGAGCGCGTACTTCTCGGTGGGAACATTATATACGTCTGTAACGCTATATATCCTGTCGTAAGGCAACCTAACATCTCGGATGTAATATTTTACAACATTCCTGGCGCTTCCGCTGCTACTTTTCGGTGGGAACATTATATACGTCTATAACGTTACATATCCTAACGTATGGCAACATAACATCTCGGATGTTATAATTTACAACATTCCTGGCGTGTCGTCGCCTGCTTCTCGATGGGGACTTTATGTACGTCTAGAACGTTGTATATCCTAAGCTAACGCAACCTAACATCTGGGATGTAATATTTTACAACATTTCTGGCATGTCGGTCCCTACGTCTTGGTGGGAACGTTATATACGTCTATAACGATATAAATCATAACCTAAAGCAACCTAGCATCTCGGGTGTAATATTTTACAACATTCCTGGCATGTCGGTCCCTACTTCTCGGTGGGAACATTCTATACGTCTATAACGTTGTATATCCTAACCTAAGGGAACCTAACATCTCGGGTGTAATATTTTACAACATTGCTGACGCGTCGGCCCCTATTTCTCGGTGGGAACTTTCTATACGTCTATAACGTTGTATATCATAACCTAAGGGAACCTAACTTGTAGAATGTAATATTTTACAACATTCCTGGCGTGTCGTCGCCTACTTCTGGATGGGGACATTATATACATCTATAACGTCATATATCCTAACCTAACGGAACCTAACATCTCGGGTGTAATATTATACAACATTCCTGGCGTGTCGTCGCCTACTTCTCGATGGGGACATTATATACATCTATAACGTTGTATATCCTAACCTAAGGCAACCTAACATCTCGGATGTAATATTTTACAACATTCCTGTTATGTCGGTCCCTACTTCTCGTTGGGAACATTGTATACGTCTATAACGATATATATCCTAGCCTAAGGCAACCTAACATGCCGAATGTAATATTTTACAACATTCCTGTCGTGTCGTCGCCTGCTTCTCGATGGGGACATTCTATACGTCTATAACGTTGTATATCCTAACCTAAGGAACCTAACATCTCGGGTGTAATATTTTAGAACATTCCTGACGCGTCAGTCCCTATTTCTCGGTGGGAACATTATATACGTCTATAACGTTATATATCCTAGCCTAAGGCAACCTAACATCTCGGATGTAATATTTTACAACATTCCTGGCATGTCGGTCCCTACTTCTCGGTGGGAACATTGTATACGTCTATAACGATATATATTCTAGCCTAAGGCAACCTAACATGTCGAATGTAATATTTTACAACATTCCTGTCGTGTCGTCGCCTGCTTCTCGATGGGGACATTATATACGTCTATAACGTTGTATATTCTAACCTAACGCAACCTAACATCTGGGATGTTATATTTTACAACATTCCTGGCGTGTCGTCGCCTACTTCTGGATGGGGACATTATATACATCTATAACGTCATATATCCTAACCTAAGGGAACCTAACATCTCGGGTGTAATATTTTACAACATTCCTGGCGTGTCGTCGCCTACTTCTCGATGGGGACATTATATACGTCTATAACGTTGTATATCCTAACCTAAGGCAACCTAACATCTCGGATGTAATATTTTACAACATTCCTGGCATGTCGGTCCCTACTTCTCGGTGGGAACATTATATACGTCTATAACGATATATATTCTAGCCTAAGGCAACCTAACATGTCGAATGTAATATTTTACAACATTCCTGGCGTGTCGTCGCCTACTTCTCGACGGGGATATTATATACGTCTATAACGTTGTATATCCTAACCTAAGGCAACCTAACATCTCGGATGTAATATTTTACAACATTCTGGCGTGTCGTCGCCTGCTTCTCGATGGGAACATTATATACGTCTATATCCTTGTATATACTAACCTAACGCAACCTAACATCTGGGATGTAATGTTTTACAACATTCCTGGCATGTCGGTCCCTACGTCTCCGTGGGTACATTATATACGTCTATAACGTTGTATATCCTAACCTAACGCAACCTAACATCTGGGATGTAATATTTTAAAACATTCCTGGCATGTCGGTCCCTACGTCTCGGTGGGAACATTATATACGTCTATAACGATATATATCCTAACCTAAGGCAACCTAACATCTCGGATGTAATATTTTACAACATTCCTGGCGCTCCGGCTGCTACTTTTCGGTGGGAACATTATATACGCCTACAACGTTATTGTTGTTAATATACTAGCCTAAGGCAACGTGACATCTCGGATGTAATATTTGACAACATTTCTGGCGTGTGAGCGCGTACTTCTCGGTGGGAACATCATATACGTCTGTAACGTTATATATCCTGTCGTAAGGCAACATAACATCTCGGATGTAATATTTTACAACATTCCTGGTGGGTCGTCGCCCGCTTCTCGATGGGGACATTATATACGCCTATAACGTTGAATATCCTAACCTAAAGCAACCTAACATCTGGGATGTAATATTTTACAAGATCCCTCGTATTTCGGTCCCCACGTCTCGGTGGGAACATTATATACGTCTATAACGATATATATCATAACCTAAAGCAACCTAACATTTCGGATGTAATATTTTAAAACATTCCTGGCATGTCGGTCCCTACTTCTCGGTGGAAACAATGTATACGTCTATAACGATATATATCCTAGCCTAAGGCAACCCAACATGTAGAGTGTAATATTTTACAACATTCCTGGCGTGTCGTCGCCTACTTCTCGATGGGGACATTATATACATCTATAACGTTGTATATCCTAACCTAAGGCAACCTAACATCTCGGATGTAATATTTTACAACATTCCTGGCATGTCTGTCCCTACTTCTCGGTGGGAACATTGTATACGTCTATAACGATATATAACCTAGCCTAAGGCAACCTAACATGTCGAATGTAATATTTTACAACATTCCTGTCGTGTCGTCGCCTGCTTCTCGATGGGGACATTATATACGTCTATAACGTTGTATATTCTAACCTAATACAACCTAACATCTGGGATGTAATATTTTACAACATTCCTGGCGTGTCGTCGCCTACTTCTGGATGGGGACATTATATACATCTATATCGTCATATATCCTAACCTAAGGGAACCTAACATCTCGGGTGTAATATTTTACAACATTCCTGGCGTGTCGTCGCCTACTTCTCGATGGGAACATTATATACGTCTATAACGTTATATATCCTAGCCTAAGGCAACCTAACTTGTAGAATGTAATATTTTACAACATTCCTGGCGTGTCGTCGCCTACTTCTCTATGGGAACATTATATACATCTATAACGTCATATATCTTAACCTAAGGGAACCTAACATCTCGGGTGTAATATTTTACAACATTCTGACGTGTCGTCGCCTGCTTCTAGATGGGAACATTATATACGTCTATAACCTTGTATATACTAACCTAACGCAACCTAACATCTAGGATGTAATATTTTACAACATTCCTGGCATGTCGGTCCCTACGTCTCCGTGGGTACATTATATACGTCTATAACGTTGTATATCCTAACCTAACGCAACCTAACATCTGGGATGTAATATTTTAAAACATTCCTGGCATGTCGGTCCCTACGTCTCGGTGGGAACATTATATACGTCGATAACGATATATATCCTAGCATAAGGCAACCTAACATGTAGAATGTAATATTTTACAACATTCCTGGCGTGTCGTCGCCTACTTCTCGATGGGGACTTTATGTACGTCTAGAACGTTGTATATCCTAAGCTAACGCAACCTAACATCTGGGATGTAATATTTTACAACATTCCTGGCATGTCGGTCCCTACGTCTCGGTGGGAACGTTATATACGTCTATAACGATATAAATCATAACCTAAAGCAACCTAGCATCTCGGATGTAATATTTTACAATATTCCTGGCATGTCGGTCCCTACTTCTCGGTGGGAACATTCTATACGTCTATAACGTTGTATATCCTAACCTAAGGGAACCTAACATCTCGGGTGTAATATTTTACAACATTGCTGACGCGTCGGCCCCTATTTCTCGGTGGGAACTTTCTATACGTCTACAACGATATATATCCAAGCCTAAGGCAACCCAACATGTAGAATGTTATATTTTACAACATTCCTGACGTGTCGTCGCCTACTTCTCGATGGGGACATTATATACGTCTATAACGTTGTATATTCTAGCCTAAGGCAACCTAACATCTGGGATGTTATATTTTACAACATTCCTGGCGTGTCGTCGCCTACTTCTGGATGGGGACATTATATACATCTATAACGTCATATATCCTAACCTAAGGCAACCTAGCATCTCGGATGTAATATTTTACAACATTCCTGGCGCTCCCGCTGCTACTTTTCGGTGGGAACATTATATACGTCTATAACGTTACATATCCTAACGTATGGCAACATAACATCTCGGATGTTATATTTTACAACATTCCAGGCGTGTCGTCGCCTGCTTCTCGATGGGGACTTTATGTACGTCTAGAACGTTGTATATCCTAAGCTAACGCAACCTAACATCTGGGATGTAATATTTTACAACGTTCCTGGCATGTCGGTCCCTACATCTCGGTGGGAACGTTATATACGTCTATAACGATATAAATCATAACCTAAAGCAACCTAGCATCTCGTATGTAATATTTTACAACATTCCTGGCATGTCGGTCCCTACTTCACGGTGGGAACATTCTATACGTCTATAACGTTGTATATCCTAACCTAACGCAACCTAACATCTGGGATGTAATATTTTAAAACATTCCTGGCATGTCGGTCCCTACGTCTCGGTGGAAACATTATATACGTCTATAACGATATATATTCTAGCCTAAGGCAACCTAACATGTCGAATGTAATATTTTACAACATTCCTGTCGTGTCGTCGCCTGCTTCTCGATGGGGACATTATATACGTCTATAACGTTGTATATTCTAACCTAACGCAACCTAACATCTGGGATGTTATATTTTACAACATTCCTGGCGTGTCGTCGCCTACTTCTGAATGGGGACATTATATACATCTATAACGTCATATATCCTAACCTAAGGGAACCCAACATCTCTGGTGTAATATTTTACAACATTCCTGGTGTGTCGTCGCCTACTTCTCGATGGGGACATTATATACATCTATAACGTTGTATATCCTAACCTAAGGCAACCTAACATCTCGGATGTAATATTTCACAACATTCCTGTCATGTCGGTCCCTACTTCTCGGTGGGAACATTGTATACGTCTATAACGATATATATCCTAGCCTAAGGCAACCTAACATGTAGAATGTAATATTTTACAACATTCCTGGCGTGTCGTCGCCTACTTCTCGATGGGGACATTATATACATCTATAACGTTGTATATCCTAACCTAAGGCAACCTAACATCTCGGATGTAATATTTTACAACGTTCCTGGCATGTCGGTCCCTACTTCTCGGTGGGAACATTGTATACGTCTATAACGATATATATTCTAGCCTAAGGCAACCTAACATCTCGGATGTAATATTTTACAACATTCTGGCGTGTCGTCGCCTGCTTCTCGATGGGAACATTATATACATCTATAACCTTGTATATACTAACCTAACGCAACCTAACATCTGGGATGTAATATTTTACAACATTCCTGGCATGTCGGTCCCTACGTCTCCGTGGGTACATTATATACGTCTATAACGTTGTATATCCTAACCTAACGCAACCTAACATCTGGGATGTAATATTTTAAAACATTCCTGGCATGTCGGTCCCTACGTCTCGGTGGGAACATTATATACATCTATAACGATATATATCCTAACCTAAGGCAACCTAACATCTCGGATGTAATATTTTACAACATTCCTGGCGCTTCGGCTGCTACTTTTCGGTGGGAACATTATATACGCCTACAACGTTATATATACTAGCCTAAGGCAACGTGACATCTCGGATGTAATATTTGACAACATTTCTGGCGTGTGAGCGCGTACTTCTCGGTGGGAACATTATATACGTCTGTAACGCTATATATCCTGTCGTAAGGCAACCTAACATCTCGGATGTAATATTTTACAACATTCCTGGCGCTTCCGCTGCTACTTTTCGGTGGGAACATTATATACGTCTATAACGTTACATATCCTAACGTATGGCAACATAACATCTCGGATGTTATAATTTACAACATTCCTGGCGTGTCGTCGCCTGCTTCTCGATGGGGACTTTATGTACGTCTAGAACGTTGTATATCCTAAGCTAACGCAACCTAACATCTGGGATGTAATATTTTACAACATTTCTGGCATGTCGGTCCCTACGTCTTGGTGGGAACGTTATATACGTCTATAACGATATAAATCATAACCTAAAGCAACCTAGCATCTCGGATGTAATATTTTACAACATTCCTGGCATGTCGGTCCCTACTTCTCGGTGGGAACATTCTATACGTCTATAACGTTGTATATCCTAACCTAAGGGAACCTAACATCTCGGGTGTAATATTTTACAACATTGCTGACGCGTCGGCCCCTATTTCTCGGTGGGAACTTTCTATACGTCTATAACGTTGTATATCATAACCTAAGGGAACCTAACTTGTAGAATGTAATATTTTACAACATTCCTGGCGTGTCGTCGCCTACTTCTGGATGGGGACATTATATACATCTATAACGTCATATATCCTAACCTAACGGAACCTAACATCTCGGGTGTAATATTATACAACATTCCTGGCGTGTCGTCGCCTACTTCTCGATGGGGACATTATATACATCTATAACGTTGTATATCCTAACCTAAGGCAACCTAACATCTCGGATGTAATATTTTACAACATTCCTGTTATGTCGGTCCCTACTTCTCGTTGGGAACATTGTATACGTCTATAACGATATATATCCTAGCCTAAGGCAACCTAACATGCCGAATGTAATATTTTACAACATTCCTGTCGTGTCGTCGCCTGCTTCTCGATGGGGACATTCTATACGTCTATAACGTTGTATATCCTAACCTAAGGAACCTAACATCTCGGGTGTAATATTTTAGAACATTCCTGACGCGTCAGTCCCTATTTCTCGGTGGGAACATTATATACGTCTATAACGTTATATATCCTAGCCTAAGGCAACCTAACATCTCGGATGTAATATTTTACAACATTCCTGGCATGTCGGTCCCTACTTCTCGGTGGGAACATTGTATACGTCTATAACGATATATATTCTAGCCTAAGGCAACCTAACATGTCGAATGTAATATTTTACAACATTCCTGGCGTGTCGTCGCCTACTTCTGGATGGGGACATTATATACATCTATATCGTCATATATCCTAACCTAAGGGGAACCTAACATCTCGGGTGTAATATTTTACAACATTCCTGGCGTGTCGTCGCCTACTTCTCGATGGGAACATTATATACGTCTATAACGTTATATATCCTAGCCTAAGGCAACCTAACTTGTAGAATGTAATATTTTACAACATTCCTGGCGTGTCGTCGCCTACTTCTCTATGGGAACATTATATACATCTATAACGTCATATATCTTAACCTAAGGGAACCTAACATCTCGGGTGTAATATTTTACAACATTCTGGCGTGTCGTCGCCTGCTTCTAGATGGGAACATTATATGCGTCTATAACCTTGTATATACTAACCTAACGCAACCTAACATCTAGGATGTAATATTTTACAACATTCCTGGCATGTCGGTCCCTACGTCTCCGTGGGTACATTATATACGTCTATAACGTTGTATATCCTAACCTAACGCAACCTAACATCTGGGATGTAATATTTTAAAACATTCCTGGCATGTCGGTCCCTACGTCTCGGTGGGAACATTATATACGTCGATAACGATATATATCCTAGCATAAGGCAACCTAACATGTAGAATGTAATATTTTACAACATTCCTGGCGTGTCGTCGCCTACTTCTCGATGGGGACTTTATGTACGTCTAGAACGTTGTATATCCTAAGCTAACGCAACCTAACATCTGGGATGTAATATTTTACAACATTCCTGGCATGTCGGTCCCTACGTCTCGGTGGGAACGTTATATACGTCTATAACGATATAAATCATAACCTAAAGCAACCTAGCATCTCGGATGTAATATTTTACAATATTCCTGGCATGTCGGTCCCTACTTCTCGGTGGGAACATTCTATACGTCTATAACGTTGTATATCCTAACCTAAGGGAACCTAACATCTCGGGTGTAATATTTTACAACATTGCTGACGCGTCGGCCCCTATTTCTCGGTGGGAACTTTCTATACGTCTACAACGATATATATCCAAGCCTAAGGCAACCCAACATGTAGAATGTTATATTTTACAACATTCCTGACGTGTCGTCGCCTACTTCTCGATGGGGACATTATATACGTCTATAACGTTGTATATTCTAGCCTAAGGCAACCTAACATCTGGGATGTTATATTTTACAACATTCCTGGCGTGTCGTCGCCTACTTCTGGATGGGGACATTATATACATCTATAACGTCATATATCCTAACCTAAGGCAACCTAGCATCTCGGATGTAATATTTTACAACATTCCTGGCGCTCCCGCTGCTACTTTTCGGTGGGAACATTATATACGTCTATAACGTTACATATCCTAACGTATGGCAACATAACATCTCGGATGTTATATTTTACAACATTCCAGGCGTGTCGTCGCCTGCTTCTCGATGGGGACTGTATGTACGTCTAGAACGTTGTATATCCTAAGCTAACGCAACCTAACATCTGGGATGTAATATTTTACAACGTTCCTGGCATGTCGGTCCCTACATCTCGGTGGGAACGTTATATACGTCTATAACGATATAAATCATAACCTAAAGCAACCTAGCATCTCGTATGTAATATTTTACAACATTCCTGGCATGTCGGTCCCTACTTCACGGTGGGAACATTCTATACGTCTATAACGTTGTATATCCTAACCTAAGGGAACCTAACATCTCGGGTGTAATATTTTACAACATTGCTGACGCGTCGGACCCTATTTCTCGGTGGGAACTTTCTATACGTCTATAACGTTGTATATCATAACCTAAGGGAACCTAACTTGTAGAATGTAATATTTTACAACATTCCTGGCGTGTCGTCGCCTACTTCTGGATGGGGACATTATAATCATCTATAACGTCATATATCCTAACCTAACGGAACCTAACATCTCGGGTGTAATATTATACAACACTCCTGGCGTGTCGTCGCCTACTTCTCTATGGGAACATTATATACATCTATAACGTCATATATCTTAACCTAAGGGAACCTAACATCTCGGATGTAATATTTTACAACATTCCTGGCATGTCGGTCCCTACGTCTCCGTGGGTACATTATATACGTCTATAACGTTGTATATCCTAACCTAACGCAACCTAACATCTGGGATGTAATATTTTAAAACATTCCTGGCATGTCGGTCCCTACGTCTCGGTGGGAACATTATATACGTCTATAACGATATATATCCTAGCATAAGGCAACCCAACATGTAGAATGTAATATTTTACAACATTCCTGGCGTGTCGTCGCCTACTTCTCGATGGGGACATTATATACATCTATAACGTTGTATATCCTAACCTAAGGCAACCTAACATCTCGGATGTAATATTTTACAACATTCCTGGCATGTCGGTCCCTACTTCTCGGTGGGAACATTGTATACGTCTATAACGATATATATTCTAGCCTAAGGCAACCTAACATGTCGAATGTAATATTTTACAACATTCCTGTCGTGTCGTCGCCTGCTTCTCGATGGGGACATTATATACGTCTATAACGTTGTATATTCTAACCTAACGCAACCTAACATCTGGGATGTTATATTTTACAACATTCCTGGCGTGTCGTCGCCTACTTCTGGATGGGGACATTATATACATCTATAACGTCATATATCCTAACCTAAGGGAACCTAACATCTCGGGTGTAATATTTTACAACATTCCTGGCGTTTCGTCGCCTACTTCTCGATGGGGACATTATATACGTCTATAACGTTGTATATCCTAACCTAAGGCAACCTAACATCTCGGATGTAATATTTTACAACATTCCTGGCATGTCGGTCCCTACTTCTCGGTGGGAACATTATATACGTCTATAACGATATATATTCTAGCCTAAGGCAATCTAACATGTCGAATGTAATATTTTACAATATTCCTGGCGTGTCGTCGCCTACTTCTCGACGGGGATATTATATACGTCTATATCGTTGTATATCCTAACCTAAGGCAACCTAACATCTCGGATGTAATATTTTACAACATTCTGGCGTGTCGTCGCCTGCTTCTCGATGGGAACATTATATACGTCTATAACCTTGTATATACTAACCTAACGCAACCTAACATCTGGGATGTAATATTTTACAACATTCTGGCGTGTCGTCGCCTGCTTCTCGATGGGAACATTATATACGTCTATAACCTTGTATATACTAACCTAACGCAACCTAACATCTGGGATGTAATATTTTACAACATTCCTGGCATGTCGGTCCCTACGTCTCCGTGGGTACATTATATACGTCTATAACGTTGTATATCCTAGCCTAAGGCAACCTCACTTGTAGAATGTAATATTTTACAACATTCCTGGCGTGTCGTCGCCTACTTCTCTATGGGAACATTATATACGTCTATAACGATATATATCCTAACCTAAGGCAACCCAACATCTCGGATGTAATATTTTACAACATTCCTGGCGCTTCGGCTGCTACTTTTCGGTGGGAACATTGTATACGTCTATAACGTTACATATCCTAACTTATGGCAACATAACATCTCGGATGTTATATTTTACAACATTCCTGGCGTGTCGTCGCCTGCTTCTCGATGGGGACTTTATGTACGTCTAGAACGTTGTATATCCTAACCTAACGCAACCTAACATCTGGGATGTAATATTTTACAACATTCCTGGCATGTCGGTCCCTACGTCTCGGGGGGAACGTTATATACGTCTATAACGGTATATATCCTAACCTAAGGGAACCTTACATCTCGGATGTAATATTTTACAACATTCCTGGCATGTCGGTCCCTACTTGTCGGTGGAAACAATGTATACGTCTATAACGATATATATCCTAGCCTAAGGCAAGCCAACATGTAGAATGTAATATTTTACAACATTCCTGGCGTGTCGTCGTCTACTTCTAGATGGGGACATTATATACATCTATAACGTTGTATATTCTAACCTAACGCAACCTAACATCTGGGATGTAATATTTTACAACATTCCTGGCGAGTCGTCGCCTACTTCTCGATGGGAACATTATATACGTCTATAACGTTATATATCCTAGCCTAAGGCAACCTAACTTGTAGAATGTAATATTTTACAACATTCCTGGCGTGTCGTCGCCTACTTCTCTATGGGAACATTATATACATCTATAACGTCATATATCTTAACCTAAGGGAACCTAACATCTCGGGTGTAATATTTTACAACATTCCTGGCATGTCGGTCCCTACGTCTCCGTGGGTACATTATATACGTCTATAACGTTGTATATCCTAACCTAACGCAACCTAACATCTGGGATGTAATATTTTAAAACATTCCTGGCATGTCGGTCCCTACGTCTCGGTGGGAACATTATATACGTCTATAACGATATATATCCTAGCATAAGGCAACCCAACATGTAGAATGTAATATTTTACAACATTCCTGGCGTGTCGTCGCCTACTTCTCGATGGGGACATTATATACATCTATAACGTTGTATAGCCTAACCTAAGGCAACCTAACATCTCGGATGTAATATTTTACAACATTCCTGGCATGTCGGTCCCTACTTCTCGGTGGGAACATTGTATACGTCTATAACGATATATATTCTAGCCTAAGGCAACCTAACATGTCGAATGTAATATTTTACAACATTCCAGTCGTGTCGTCGCCTGCTTCTCGATGGGGACATTATATACGTCTATAACGTTGTATATTCTAACCTAACGCAACCTAACATCTGGGATGTTATATTTTACAACATTCCTGGCGTGTCGTCGCCTACTTCTGGATGGGGACATTATATACATCTATAACGTCATATATCCTAACCTAAGGGAACCTAACATCTCGGGTGTAATATTTTACAACATTCCTGGCGTGTCGTCGCCTACTTCTCGATGGGGACATTATATACGTCTATAACGTTGTATATCCTAACCTAAGGCAACCTAACATCTCGGATGTAATATTTTACAACATTCCTGGCATGTCGGTCCCTACGTCTCCGTGGGTACATTATATACGTCTATAACGTTGTATATCCTAGCCTAAGGCAACCTCACTTGTAGAATGTAATATTTTACAACATTCCTGGCGTGTCGTCGCCTACTTCTCTATGGGAACATTATATACGTCTATAACGATATATATCCTAACCTAAGGCAACCTAACATCTCGGATGTAATATTTTACAACATTCCTGGCGCTTCGGCTGCTACTTTTCGGTGGGAACATTGTATACGTCTATAGCGTTACATATCCTAACTTATGGCAACATAACATCTCGGATGTTATATTTTACAACATTCCTGGCGTGTCGTCGCCTGCTTCTCGATGGGGACTTTATGTACGTCTAGAACGTTGTATATCCTAACCTAACGCAACCTAACATCTGGGATGTAATATTTTACAACATTCCTGGCATGTCGGTCCCTACGTCTCCGTGGGTACATTATATACGTCTGTAACGTTGTATATCCTAACCTAACGCAACCTAACGTCTGGGATGTAATATTTTAAAACATTCCTCGCATGTCGGTCCCTACGTCTCGGTGGGAACATTATATACGTCTATAACGATATATATCCTAGCCTAAGGCGACCTAACATGTCGAATGTAATATTTTACATCATTCCTGACGTGTCGGCCCCTATTTCTCGGTGGGAACATTATATACGTCTATAACGTTATATATGCTAGCCTAAGGCAACCTAACATGTCGAATGTAATATTTTACAACATTCCTGACGTGTCGGCCCGTAGTGCACGGTGGTAACATTACACACGCCTACAACGTTATATATACTAGCCTAAGACAACCTGACATCTCGGATGTAATATTTGACAACATTCCTGGCGTGTTAGCGCGTACTTCTCGATGGGGACATTATATACATCTATAACGTTGTATATCCTAACCTAAGGCAACCTGACATCTCGGATGTAATATTTTACAACATTCTGGCGTGTCGTCGCCTGCTTCTCGATGGGGACATTATATACATCTACAACGTTGTATATCCGAACCTAAGGCAACCTAACGTCTGGGATGTAATATTTTACAACATTCCTGGCATGTCGGTCCGTACTTCTCGGTGGGAACATCCTATACGACTATAACTTTATATATCCTAACCTAAGGCAACCTAACATCTCGGATATAATATTTTACAACATTCCTGGCGCGTCGGATCCTACTTTTCGCCGGAAACATTATATACGTCTATAACGTTAAATATCCTAACGTAAGGCAACCTAACATCTCGGAAGTAATAGTTGACTACTTCCCTGGCGTGTCCGCCCGTACTTCTCGGTGGGAACATTATATACATCTATAACGTTATATATCCTAGCCTAAGGCGACCTAACATGTCGAATGTAATGTTTTACAACATTCCTGGCGTGTCGTTGCCTGCTCCTTGATGGGGACATTATATACGTCTATAACGTTGTATATCCTAGCCTAAGGCAACCTAACTTGTAGAATGTAATATTTTAAAACATTCCTGGCGTGTCGTCGCCTACTTCTCGATGGGGACATTATATACATCTATAACGTTGTATATCCTAACCTAAGGCAACCTAACATCTCGGATGTAATATTTTACAACATTCCTGGCATGTCGGTCCCTACTTCTCGGTGGGAGCATACTATATGTCTATAACGTTGTATATCCTAACCTAAGGGAACCTAACATCTCGGATGTCATATTTTAAAACTTTCCTGGCATGTCGGTCCCTACGTCTCCGTGGGTACATTATATATGTCTGTAACGTTGCATATCCTAACCTAACGCAACCTAACGTCCGGGATGTAATATCTTAAAACATTCCTGGCATGTCGGTCCCTACGTCTCGGTGGGAACATTATATACGTCTATAACGATATATATCCTAACCTAAGGCAACCTAACATCTCGGATGTAATATTTGACAACATTCCTGGCGTGTTAACCCGCACATCTCGGTGGGAACATCATATACGTCTATAGCGATATATATCCTAGCCTAAGGCGACCTAACATGTCGAATGTAATATTTTACATCATTCCTGACGTGTCGGCCCCTATTTCTCGGTGGGAACATTATATACGTCTATAACGTTATATATGCTAACCTAAGGCAACCTAACATGTCGAATGTAATATTTTACGACATTCCTGACGTGTCGGCCCGTAGTGCACGGTGGTAACATTATACACGCCTACAACGTTATATATACTAGCCTAAGGCAACCTGACATCTCGGATGTAATATTTGACAACATTCCTGGCGTGTTAGCGCGTACTTCTCGGTGGGAACATCATGTACGTCTATAACGTTATATATCCTGTCGTAAGGCAACATAACATCTCGGATATAATATTTTACAACATTCCTGGTGGGTCGTCGCCCGCTTCTAGATGGGGACATTATATACGTCTATAACGTTGAATGTCCTAACCTAAAGCAACCTAACGTCTGGGATGTAATATTTTACAAGATCCCTGGCATGTCGGTCCCCACGTCTCGGTGGGAACTTTATATACGTCTATAACGATATAAATCATAACCTAAAGCAACCTAGCATCTCGGATATAATATTTTACAACATTCCTGGCATGTCGGTCCCTACGTCTCGGTGGGAACATTATATACATCTATAACGATATATATCCTGACCTAAGGCAACGTAACATCTCGGGTGTAATATTTTACAACATTCCTGGCGTGTCGTCGCCTACTTCTCGATGGGGACATTATATACATCTATAACGTTGTATATCCTAACCTAAGGGAACCTAACATCTCGGGTGTAATATTTTAGAACATTCCTGACGCGTCAGACCCTATTTCTCGGTGGGAACATTATATACGTCTATAACGTTATATATCCTAGCCTAAGGCAACCTAACTTGTAGAATGTAATATTTTAAAACATTCCTGGCGTGTCGTCGCCTACTTCTCGATGGGGACATTATATACATCTATAACGTTGTATATCCTAACCTAAGGCAACCTAACATCTCGGATGTAATATTTTACAACATTCCTGTCATGTCGGTCCCTACTTATCGTTGGGAACATTGTGTACGTCTATAACGATATATATCCTAGCCTAAGGCAACCTAACGTGTCGAATGTTATATTTTACTACATTCCTGTCGTGTCGTCGCCTGCTTCTCGATGGGGACATTATATACGTCTGTAACGTTGTATATTCTAACCTAACGCAACCTAACATCTGGGATGTAATATTTTACAACAGTCCTGGCGTGTCGTCGCCTACTTCTGGATGGGGACACTATATACATCTATAACGTCATATATCCTAACCTAAGGGAACCTAACATCTCGGGTGTAATATTTTACAACATTCCTGGCGTGTCGTTGCCTACTTCTCGATGGGGACATTATATACATCTATAACGTTGTATATCCTAACCTAAGGCAACCTGACATCTCGGATGTAATATTTTACAACATTCTGGCGTGTCGTCGCCTGCTTCTCGATGGGGACATTATATACGTCTATAACCTTGTATATACTAAACTCACGCAACCTAACATCTGGGATGTAATATTTTACAACATTCCTGGTATGTCGGGCCCTACTTCTCGGTGGGAACATTGTATACGTCTATAACGATATATATCCTAGCCCAAGTCAACCTATCATGTCGAATGTAATATTTTACAACATTCCTGACGTGTCGGCCCATAGTTCACGGTGGTAACATTATATACGCCTACAACGTTATATATACTAGCCTATGGCAACCTGACATCCCGGATGTAATATTTGACAACATTCCTGGCGTGTTAGCGGGTACTTCTCGGTGGGAACATCATATACGTCTATAACGTTACATATCCTAACGTATGGCAACATAACAGCTCGGATGTTATATTTTACAACATTCCTGCCGTGTCGTCGCCTGCTTCTCGATGGGGACATTATATACGTCTATAACGTTGTATATCCTAACCTAAGGCAACCTAACATCTGCGATGTAATATTTTACAACATTTCTGGCATGTCGGTCCGTACTTCTCGGTGGGAAAATCATATACGTCTATAGCGATATATATCCTAACCGAAGGCAACCTAACATCTCGGATGTAATATTTTACAACATTCCTGGCGCGTCGGCTCCTATTTTTCGGTGGGAACATTATATACGTCTATAACGTTATATATCCTAACGTAAGGCAACATAACATCTCGGATGTAATATATTACATCATTCCTGGCGTGTTGTCGCCTGCTTCTCGGGGGGGACATTATATACGTCTATAACGTTGTATATCCTAACCTAACGAAACCTAACATCTGGGATGTAATATTTTACAACATTCCTGGCGTGTCGTCGCCTGCTTCTCGATGGGGACATTATATACGTCTATAACGTTGTATATCCTGACATAACGCAACCTAACATCTGGGATGTAATATTTTACAACATTCCTGGCATGTCGGTCCCTACGTCTCGGTAGGAACATTATATACGTCTATAACGATATATATCCTAACCTAAGGGAACATAACATCTGGGATGTAATATTTTACAAAATTCCTGGCACGTCGGTCCCTACTTCTCGGTTTGAACATTCTATACGTCTATAACGTTGTATATCCTAACCTAAGGGAACCTAACATCTCAGGTGTAATATTTTACAAGATTCCTGACCCGTCGGCCCCTATTTCTCGGTGGGAACATTATATACGTCTATAACGTTATATATCCTAGCCTAAGGCGACCTAACATGTCGAATGTAATATTTTACATCATTCCTGGCGTGTCGGCCCGTAGTTCTCGGTGGTAACATTATATACGTCTATAACGTTATGTATCCTAGCCTAAGGCGACCTAACATGTCGAATGTAATATTTTACATCATTCCTGACGTGTCGGCCCCTATTTCTCGGTGGGAACATTATATACGTCTATAACGTTATATATGCTAACCTAAGGCAACCTAACATGTCGAATGTAATATTTTACAACATTCCTGACGTGTCGGCCCGTAGTGCACGGTGGTAACATTATACACGATTACAACGTTATATATACTAGCCTAAGGCAACCTGACATCTCGGATGTAATATTTGACAACATTCCTGGCGTGTTAGCGCGTACTTCTCGGTGGGAACATCATGTACGTCTATAACGTTATATATCCTGTCGTAAGGCAACATAACATCTCGGATATAATATTTTACAACATTCCTGGTGGGTCGTCGCCCGCTTCTAGATGGGGACATTATATACGTCTATAACGTTGAATGTCCTAACCTAAAGCAACCTAACATCTGGGATGTAATATTTTACAAGATCCCTGGCATGTCGGTCCCCACGTCTCGGTGGGAACTTTATATACGTCTATAACGATATAAATCATAACCTAAAGCAACCTAGCATCTCGGATATAATATTTTACAACATTCCTGGCATGTCGGTCCCTACGTCTCGGTGGGAACATTATATACATCTATAACGATATATATCCTGACCTAAGGCAACGTAACATCTCGGGTGTAATATTTTACAACATTCCTGGCGTGTCGTCGCCTACTTCTCGATGGGGACATTATATACATCTATAACGTTGTATATCCTAACCTAAGGGAACCTAACATCTCGGGTGTAATATTTTAGAACATTCCTGACGCGTCAGACCCTATTTCTCGGTGGGAACATTATATACGTCTATAACGTTATATATCCTAGCCTAAGGCAACCTAACTTGTAGAATGTAATATTTTAAAACATTCCTGGCGTGTCGTCGCCTACTTCTCGATGGGGACATTATATACATCTATAACGTTGTATATCCTAACCTAAGGCAACCTAACATCTCGGATGTAATATTTTACAACATTCCTGTCATGTCGGTCCCTACTTATCGTTGGGAACATTGTGTACGTCTATAACGATATATATCCTAGCCTAAGGCAACCTAACATGTCGAATGTTATATTTTACTACATTCCTGTCGTGTCGTCGCCTGCTTCTCGATGGGGACATTATATACGTCTGTAACGTTGTATATTCTAACCTAACGCAACCTAACATCTGGGATGTAATATTTTACAACAGTCCTGGCGTGTCGTCGCCTACTTCTGGATGGGGACATTATATACATCTATAACGTCATATATCCTAACCTAAGGGAACCTAACATCTCGGGTGTAATATTTTACAACATTCCTGGCGTGTCGTTGCCTACTTCTCGATGGGGACATTATATACATCTATAACGTTGTATATCCTAACCTAAGGCAACCTGACATCTCGGATGTAAAAATTTACAACATTCTGGCGTGTCGTCGCCTGCTTCTCGATGGGGACATTATATACGTCTATAACCTTGTATATACTAACCTCACGCAACCTAACATCTGGGATGTAATATTTTACAACATTCCTGGTATGTCGCGCCCTACTTCTCGGTGGGAACATTGTATACGTCTATAACGATATATATCCTAGCCCAAGTCAACCTATCATGTCGAATGTAATATTTTACAACATTCCTGACGTGTCGGCCCATAGTTCACGGTGGTAACATTATATACGCCTACAACGTTATATATACTAGCCTATGGCAACCTGACATCCCGGATGTAATATTTGACAACATTCCTGGCGTGTTAGCGGGTACTTCTCGGTGGGAACATCATATACGTCTATAACGTTACATATCCTAACGTATGGCCACATAACAGCTCGGATGTTATATTTTACAACATTCCTGCCGTGTCGTCGCCTGCTTCTCGATGGGGAGATTATATACGTCTATAACGTTGCATATCCTAACCTAAGGCAACCTAACATCTGCGATGTAATATTTTACAACATTTCTGGCATGTCGGTCCGTACTTCTCGGTGGGAAAATCATATACGTCTATAGCGATATATATCCTAACCGAAGGCAACCTAACATCTCGGATGTAATATTTTACAACATTCCTGGCGCGTCGGCTCCTATTTTTCGGTGGGAACATTATATACGTCTATAACGTTATATATCCTAACGTAAGGCAACATAACATCTCGGATGTAATATATTACATCATTCCTGGCGTGTTGTCGCCTGCTTCTCGGGGGGGACATTATATACGTCTATAACGTTGTATATCCTAACCTAACGAAACCTAACATCTGGGATGTAATATTTTACAACATTCCTGGCGTGTCGTCGCCTGCTTCTCGATGGGGACATTATATACGTCTATAACGTTGTATGTCCTAACCTAACGCAACCTAACATTTGGGATGTAATATTTTAAACATTCCTGGCATGTCGGTCCCTACGTCTCGGTGGGAACATTATATACGTCTATAGCGATATATTTCCTAACCGAAGGAAACCTAACATCTCGGATGTAATATTTTACAACATTCCTGTCGCGTCGGCTCCTATTTTTCGGTGGGAACATTATATACGTCTATAACGTTATATATCCTAATGTAAGGCAACATAACATCTCGGATGTAATATTTTACATCATTCCTGGCGTGTTGTCGCCTACTTCTCGATGGGGACATTATATACATCTATAACGGTGTATAATCTATCCTAACGCAACCTGACATCTGGGATGTAATATTTTGCAACATTCCTGGCGCGTCGGATCCTACTTTTCGCCGGAAACATTATATACGTCTATAACGTTAAATATCCTAACGTAAGGCAACCTAACATCTCGGAAGTAATATTTGACAACTTTCCTGGCGTGTCCGCCCGTACTTCTCGGTGGGAACATTATATACATCTATAACGTTATATATCCTAGCCTAAGGCGACCTAACATGTCTAATGTAATGTTTTGCAATATTCCTGGCGTGTCGTGGCCTGCTTCTCGATGGGGACATTATATACGTCTATAACGGTGTATATTCTATCCTAACGCAACCTGACATCTGGGATGTAATATTTTACAACATTCCTGGCATGTCGGTCCCTACGTCTCGGTGGAACATTATATACGTCTATAACGATATATGTCCTAACCTAAGGCAACGTAACATCTCGGAAGTAATAGTTGACAACTTTCCTGGCGTGTACGCCCGTACTTCTCGGTGGGAACATTATATACATCTATAACGTTATATATCCTAGCCTAAGGCAACCTAACATCTCGGATGTAATATTTTACAACATTCTGGCGTGTCGCCGCCTGCTTCTCGATGGGGACATTATATACGTCTATAACGTTGTATATACTAACCTAACGCAACCTAACATCTGGGATGTAATATTTTACAACATTCCTGGCATGTCGGTCCCTACGTCTCCGTGGGTACATTATATACGTCTGTAACGTTGTATATCCTAACCTAACGCAACCTAACGTCTGGGATGTAATATTTTAAAACATTCCTCGCATGTCGGTCCCTACGTCTCGGTGGGAACATTATATACGTCTATAACGTTGTATATCCTAACCTAACGCAACCTAACATCTGGGATGTAATATTCTAAAACATTCCTGGCATGTCGGTCCCTACGTCTCGGTGGGAACGTTATATACGTCTATAACGTTGTATATCCTGACCTAACGCAACCTAACATCTGGGATGTAATATTTTAAAACATTCCTGGCATGTCGGTCCCTACGTCTCGGTGGGAACATTATATACGTCTATAACGATGTATATCCTAACCTAACGCAACCTAACATCTGGGATGTAATATTTTACAGCATTCCTGGCGTGTCGTCGCCTGCTCCTCGATGGGGACTTTATGTACGTCTATAACGTTGAATATCCTAACCTAAAGCAACCTAACATCTGGGATGTAATATTTTACAAGATCCCTGTCATGTCGGTCCCCACGTCTCGGTGGGAACATTATATACGTCTATAACGATATAAATCATAACCTAAAGCAACCTAGCATCTCGGATGTAATATTTTAGAACATTCCTGGCATGTCGGTCCCTACGTCTCGGTGTGAACGTTATATACGTCTATAACGATATATATCCTAACCTACGGCAACCTAACATATCGGATGTAATATTTTACAACATTCCTGGCGCTTCGGCTGCTACTATTCGGTGGGAACATTATATACGTCTATAACGATATATATCCTATCCTAAGGAAACCTAACATGTCGAATGTAATATTTTACAACATTCTGGCGTGTTGTCGCCTGCTTCTCCATGGGGACATTATATACGTCTATAACCTTGTATATACTAACCTAACGCAACCTAACATCTGGGATGTAATATTTTACAACATTCCTGGCGTGTCGTCGCCTACTTCTGGATGGGGACATTATATACATCTATAACGTCATATATCCTAACCTAAGGGAACCTAACATCTCGGGTGTAATATTTTAGAACATTCCTGACGCGTCAGTCCCTATTTCTCGGTGGGAACATTATATACGTCTATAACGTCATATATCCTAGCCTATGGCAACCTAACTTGTAGAATGTAATATTTTACAACATTCCTGGCGTGTCGTCGCCTACTTCTCGATGGGGACAATATATACATCTATAAGGTTGTATATCCTAACCTAAGGCAACCTAACATCTCGGATGTAGTATTTTACAACATACCTGGCATGTCGGTCCCTACTTCTCGGTGGGAACATTGTGTACGTCTATAAGGATATATATCCTAGCCTAAGGCAACCTAACATGTCGAATGTTATATTTTACTACATTCCTGTCGTGTCGTCGCCTGCTTCTCGATGGGGACATTATATACGTCTATAACGTTGTATATTCTAACCTATCGCAACCTAACATCAGGGATGTAATATTTTACAACAGTCCTGGCGTGTCGTCGCCTACTTCTGGATGGGGACATTATATACATCTATAACGTCATATATCCTAACCTAAGGGAACCTAACATCTCGGGTGTAATATTTTACAACATTCCTGGTGTGTCGTTGCCTACTTCTCGATGGGGACATTATATATATCTATAACGTTGTATATCCTAACCTAAGGCAACCTGACATCTCGGATGTAATATTTTACAACATTCTGGCGTGTCGTCGCCTGCTTCTCGATGGGGACATTATATACGTCTATAACCTTGTATATACTAACCTCACGCAACCTAACATCTGGGATGTAATATTTTACAACATTCCTGGTATGTCGCGCCCTACTTCTCGGTGGGAACATTGTATACGTCTATAACGATATATATCCTAGCCCAAGTCAACCTATCATGTCGAATGTAATATTTTACAACATTCCTGACGTGTCGGCCCATAGTTCACGGTGGTAACATTATATACGCCTACAACGTTATATATACTAGCCTATGGCAACCTGACATCCCGGATGTAATATTTGACAACATTCCTGGCGTGTTAGCGGGTACTTCTCGGTGGGAACATCATATACGTCTATAACGTTACATATCCTAACGTATGGCCACATAACAGCTCGGATGTTATATTTTACAACATTCCTGCCGTGTCGTCGCCTGCTTCTCGATGGGGACATTATATACGTCTATAACGTTGCATATCCTAACCTAAGGCAACCTAACATCTGGGATGTAATATTTTGCAACATTCCTGGCATGTCGGTCCCTACGTCTCGGTGGGAACATTATATACGTCTATAACGATATATATCCTAACCTAAGGGAACATAACATCTGGGATGTAATATTTTACAAAATTCCTGGCACGTCGGTCCCTACTTCTCGGTTTGAACATTCTATACGTCTATAACGTTGTATATCCTAACCTAAGGGAACCTAACATCTCAGGTGTAATATTTTACAAGATTCCTGACCCGTCGGCCCCTATTTCTCGGTGGGAACATTATATACGTCTATAACGTTATATATCTTAGCCTAAGGCGACCTAACATGTCGAATGTAATATTTTACATCATTCCTGGCGTGTCGGCCCGTAGTTCTCGGTGGTAACATTATATACGTCTATAACGTTATGTATCCTAGCCTAAGGCAACCTAACATGCCGAATGTAATATTTTACAACATTCCTGGCGTGTCGTCGCCTGCTTCTCGATGGGAACATTATATACATCTACAACGTTGTATATCCGAACCTAAAGCAACCTAACATCTGGGATGTAATATTTTACAACATTCCTGGCATGTCGGTCCGTACTTCTCGGTGGGAACATCCTATACGACTATAACTTTATATATCCTAACCTAAGGCAACCTAACATCTCGGATATAATATTTTACAACATTCCTGGCGCGTCGGATCCTACTTTTCGCCGGAAACATTATATACGTCTATAACGTTAAATATCCTAACGTAAGGCAACCTAACATCTCGGAAGTAATAGTTGACTACTTTCCTGGCGTGTCCGCCCGTACTTCTCGGTGGGAACATTATATACATCTATAACGTTATATATCCTAGCCTAAGGCGACCTAACATGTCGAATGTAATGTTTTACAATATTCCTGGCGTGTCGTGGCCTGCTTCTCGATGGGGACATTATATACATCTATAACGGTGTATAATCTATCCTAACGCAACCTGACATCTGGGATGTAATATTTTGCAACATTCCTGGCGCGTCGGATCCTACTTTTCGCCGGAAACATTATATACGTCTATAACGTTAAATATCCTAACGTAAGGCAACCTAACATCTCGGAAGTAATATTTGACAACTTTCCTGGCGTGTCCGCCCGTACTTCTCGGTGGGAACATTATATACATCTATAACGTTATATATCCTAGCCTAAGGCGACCTAACATGTCTAATGTAATGTTTTACAATATTCCTGGCGTGTCGTGGCCTGCTTCTCGATGGGGACATTATATACGTCTATAACGGTGTATATTCTATCCTAACGCAACCTGACATCTGGGATGTAATATTTTACAACATTCCTGGCATGTCGGTCCCTACGTCTCGGTGGAACATTATATACGTCTATAACGATATATGTCCTAACCTAAGGCAACGTAACATCTCGGAAGTAATAGTTGACAACTTTCCTGGCGTGTACGCCCGTACTTCTCGGTGGGAACATTATATACATCTATAACGTTATATATCCTAGCCTAAGGCGACCTAACATGTCGAATGTAATGTTTTACAACATTCCTGGCGTGTCGTTGCCTGCTCCTCGATGGGGACATTATATACGTCTATAACGTTGTATATCCTAACCTAACGCAACCTAACATCTGGGATGTAATATTTTACAACATTCCTGGCATGTCGGACCCTACGTCTCGGTGGGAACATTCTATACGTCTATAACGTTGCATATCCTCACCTAAGGGAACCTAACATCTCGGGAGTAATATTTTACAACATTCCTGACGCCTCGGCCCCTATTTCTCGGTGGGAACACTTTATACGTCTATAACGTTATACATCCTAGCCTAAGGCGACGTAACATGTCGGATGTAATAGTTGATAACATTCCTGGCGTGTCGGCCCGTACTTCTCGGTGGTAACATTACATACGTCTATAACGTTATATATCCTAGCCTAAGGCAACCTAACATGTCGAATGTAATATTTTACAACATTCCTGGCGTGTCGTCGCCTGCTTCTCGATGGGGACACTATATACGTCTATATCTATATATATTGTAACCAAAGGGAACCTAACATCTCGGATGTAATATTTTACAACATTCCTAGCATGTCGGTCCCTACTTCTCGGTGGGAACATTCTATACGTCTATAACGTTGTATATCCTAACCTAAGGGAACCTAACATTTCGGGTGTAATATTCTACAACATTCCTGACGTGTCGGCCCCTATTTCTCGGTGGGAACATTGTATACGTCTATAACGATATATATCCTAGCCTAAGCAACCTAACATCTGGTATGTAATATTTTACTACATTCCTGGCATGTCAGTCCCTACGTCTCGCTCGGAACATTATATACGTCTATAACGTTGTATATCCTGACCTAACGCAACCTAACATCTGGGATGTAATATTTTACAACATTCCTGGCATGTCGGTCCCTACGTCTCGGTGGGAATATTATATACGTCTATAACGAAATATATCCTAACCTAAGGGAACCTCACATCTGGGATGTAATATTTTACAAAATTCCTGGCACGTCGGTCCCTACTTCTCGGTTTGAACATTCTATACGTCTATAACGTTGTATATCCTAACCTAAGGGAACCTAACATCTCAGGTGTAATATTTTACAAGATTCCTGACCCGTCGGCCCCTACTTCACGGTGGGCACATTATATACGTCTATAACGTAATATAACCTAACCTGACCCATTCAGCCCCTCGCTGGTAATGTTTTACAGAATCCCGGTTGTGTAGGCCCGTACTTCTCGGTGGGAACATTATATACGTCTATAATGTAACATAACCTCACCTAACCCATTTAGCCCCTCGCGGGTAATGTATTACAGATTCCAGCTCGTGTCGTCACGTACGTCTGGGTGGGAACATTGTATGCGTCTACAACGTTATATATCCTAGCCTAAGGCAACCTAACATCTCGGATGTAGTATTTTCCAACATTCTTGGCGGGTCGGCCCCTATTTCACGGTGGGCACATTATATACGTCTATAACGTAATATAACCTAACCTAAACCATCTAGCCCCTCGCTGGTATTGTTTTACAGAATCACGGTCGTGTCGGTCCCAACTTCTCGGTGGGAACATTATATACGTCCATAACGTAATATAACCTAACCTAACCCATCTAGCCCCTTGGCGGTAATGTTTTACAGAATCCCGTTCGTGTCATCTCGTACGTCTCGGTGGGGACACTGTGTGCGCCTATAACGTTATATAACATAACCTAAGGAAACCTAACATCTCGCATGTAGTATTTTACAACATTAATGGCTGTTCGGAACCTACTTCTCGGTGGGAACATTATATACGTCTATAACGTAATATAACCTAACCTAACCCATCTAGCCCCTCGCTGGTATTGTTTTACTGAATCACGGTCGTGTCGGCCTTTACTTCTCGGTGGGGACATTACATACGTCTATAACGTTATATATCCTAACGTAAGGCAACCTAACATCTCGGATGTAGTATTTTCCAACATTCCTGGCGGGTCGGCATCTACTTCTCGGTGGTAACATTATATACGTCTATAACCTAATATAACCTATCCTAATCCATATAGGCTCTCGCTGGTAATGTTTTACAGAATCAACCACGCTCCGCTGGTAATGTTTTACAGAATCCCGGTCGTGTCGGCCGTACTTCTCGTTGGGTATATTATATACGTCTGTAACATTATATATTCTAATCTAAGGCAAACTAACATCTCGGATGCAGTATTTTGCAACATTCCGGGCGGGTCGGCCCCACTTCTCGGTGGGAACATTACATACGTCTATAACTTAATATAACCTAATCTAATCCATCTAGCCCCTCGCTGGTAATGTTTCACAGCATCCCAGTCGTGTCGGCCTGTACTTCTGGGTGGGGACATTATATTCGTCTATAACGTTATATATCCTAACGTAAGGCAACCTAACATCTCGGATATAGTATTTTCCAACATTCCTGGCCGGTCGGAACCTAATTCACGGTGGGAATATTATATACGTCTATAACGTAATATAACCTATCCTAACCCATCTAGTACGTCGCTGGCAATGTTTTATAGAATCCCCGACGTGTCGGCGCGTACTTCTCGGTGGGTTCACTACATACGTCTATAACGTTATATATCACAACCCAAGGCAACCTAACGTTTCGGATGTAGTATATTACAACATCGCAGGCGGGTCGGCCCGAACTTCTCGGTGGGAACATTATATACGTCTATACCGTAATATAACCTAACCTAACCCAGCTAGACCGTCGCTGGTAGTGTTTCACAGAATCCCGTTCGTGTCGTCCCGTGCATCACGGCGCGGACATTATATACGTCTATATCGTAATATAACCTAACCTACCCCATTTTGCCCCACGTTGATAATGTTTTACAGAATCCCGCCCGCGTCGGCCCGTACTTCTCGGTGTGGACATTATATACGTCAATAACGTAATATAACCTAACCTAACCCAGGTAGATCCTCGCTGGTAATGTTTCACAGAGTCCCGTTCGTGTCGTCCCGTACATCTCGTCGCGGACATTATATACGTCTATAATGTAATAGATCCTAACCTGACCCATCTAGACCCTCGCTGGTAATGTTTTACAGAATCTCGTTCGTGTCGTCCCGTACGTCTCGGGGCGGACATTATATACGTCTATAACGTTATATTTCCTATCCTAAGGCAACCTAACATCTCGAATGTAGTATTTTCCAACATTTCTGGCGGGTCGGCCCCTACTTCTCGGTGGGAACATTATAAACCTCTATAACGTAATATAACCTAACCTAACCCAGCTAGACCGTCGCTGGTAATGTTTCACAGAATCCCGTTCGTGTCGTCCCGTGCATCACGGCGCGGACATTATATACGTCTATAAGGTTATATATCCTATCCTAAGGCAACCTAACATCTCGGATGTAGTATTTTCCAACATTTCTGCCGGGTCGGCCCCTACTTCTCGGTGGGAACATTATATACTTTTATAACGTAATGAAACCTAACCTAACCCATCTAGACCCTCGCTGGTAATGTTTTACAGAATCTCGTTCGTGTCGCCCCGTACGTCTCTGTGCGGACATTATATGCGTCTATATTGTTATATATCCTAACCTAAGGCATACTAACATCTCGGATGTAGTAGTTTCCAACATTCATGGCGGGTCGGCCGCTACTTCTCGGTGGGAACATTATATACGTCTATAACGTAACAGATCCTAACCTAATCCATCTATAGCCTCGCTGGTAATGTTTTACAGAATCCCGTTCGTGTCGTCCCGTACGTCTCGGTGCGGACATTATATACGTCTATAACGTTATATTTCCTATCCTAAGGCAACCTAACATCTCGAATGTAGTATTTTCCATCATTTCTGGCGGGTCGGCCCCTACTTCTCGGTGGGAACATTATAAACCTCTATAACGTAATATAACCTAACCTAACCCAGCTAGACCGTCGCTGGTAATGTTTCACAGAATCCCGTTCGTGTCGTCCCGTACATCACGGCGCGGACATTATATACGTCTATAAGGTTATATATCCTATCCTAAGGCAACCTAACATCTCGGATGTAGTATTTTCCAACATTTCTGGCGGGTCGGTCCCTACTTCTCGGTGGGCACATTATTTACGTCTATAACGTAATATAACCTAACCTGACCCATCTAGACCCTCGCTGGTAGTGTTTTACAGAATCCCGTTCCGTGTCTACCCGTACGTCTCGGTGCGGACATTATATACGTCTATAACGTTATATATCCTAACCTAAGGCATCCTAATATCTCGTATGTAGTATTTTCCAACATTCCTGGCGGGTCGGTCCCTACTTCTCGGTGGGGACATTATGTACGTTTACTACGTTATATATCCTAACCTAATCCATCTAGACCCTCGGTGGTAATATTTTACAGAATCCCGGGCGTGTCGGCCCGTACTTCTCGGTGGGGACATTATGTACGTTTACTACGTTATATATCCTAACCTAAGACAACTTAACATCTCGAATGTAGTATTTCACAACATTTCTGGCGGGTCGGCCCCTACTTCTCGGTGGGAACATTATATACTTTTATAACGTAATGTAACCTAACCTAACCCATCTAGACCCTCGCTGGTAATGTTTTACAGAATCTCGTTCGTGTCGCACCCTACGTCTCTGTGCGGACATTATATGCGTCTGTATCGTTATATATCCTAACCTAAGGCAACCTAACATCTCGAATGTTGTATTTTACTACATTCCAGGCGGGTCGGCCGCTACTTCTTGGTGGGAACATTATATACGTCTATAACGTAATAGATCCTAACCTAACCCATCTAGACCCTCGCTGGTAAGGTGTGACAGAATCCCGTTCGTGTCGTGCCCTACGTCTCGGTGCGGACATTATATACGTCTATAACGTTATTTTTCCTATCCTAAGGCAACCTAACCTCTCGAATGTAGTATTTTCCAACATTTCTGGGGGGTCGGCCCCTACTTCTCGGTGGGAACATTATATACTTTTATAACGTAATGAAACCTAACCTAATCCATCTAGACCCTCGCTGGTAATGTTTTACAGAATCTCGTTCGTGTCGCCCCGTACGTCTCTGTGCGGACATTATATGCGTCTATATTGTTATATATCCTAACCTAAGGCATCCTAACATCTCGGATGTAGTAGTTTCCAACATTCATGGCGGGTCGGCCGCTACTTCTCGGTGGGAACATTATATACGTCTATAACGTAATAGATCCTAACCTAACCCACCTACACCCTCGGTGGTAATGTTTTACAGAATCCCGTTCGTGTCGTCCCGTACGTCTTGCGGCGGACATTATATACGTCTATAACGTTATATTTCCTATCCTAAGGCAACCTAACATCTCGAATGTAGTATTTTCCAACATTTCTGGCGGGTCGGTCCCTACATCTCGGTGGGAACATTATAAACCTCTATAACGTAATATAACCTAACCTAACCCAGCTAGACTGTCGCTGGTAATGTTTCCCAGAATCCCGTTCGTGTCGTCCCGTACATCACGGCGCGGACATTATATACGTCTATAAGGTTATATATCCTATCCTAAGGCAACCTAACATCTCGGATGTAGTATTTTCCAACATTTCTGGCGGGTCGGCCCCTACTTCTCGGTGGGAACATTATATACTTTTATAACGTAATGAAACCTAACCTAACCCATCTAGACCCTCGCTGGTAATGTTTTGCAGAATCTCGTTCGTGTCGCCCCGTACGTCTCTGTGCGGACATTATATGCGTCTATATTGTTATATATCCTAACCTAAGGCATCCTAACATCTCGGATGTAGTAGTTTCCAACAATCATGGCGGGTCGGCCGCTACTTCTCGGTGGGAACATTATATACGTCTATAACGTAATAGATCCTAACCTAACCCATCTAGACCCTCGCTGGAAATGTTTTACAGAATCCCGTTCGTGTCGTCCCGTACGTCTCGGTGCGGGCATTATATACGTCTATAACGTTACATATCCTTACCTAAGGCAACCTAATATCTCGATTGTAGTATTTCCCAACATTTCTGGCGGGTCGGTCCCTATTTCTCGGTGGGAACATTATATACGAGCATAACGTAATATAACCTAACCTGACCCATCTAGACCCTCGCTGGTAATGTTTTACAGAATCCCGTTCGTGTCGTGCCCTACGTCTCGGTGCGGACATTATATACGTCTATAACGTTGTATATCCTTACCTACGGCAACCTAAAATCTTGAATGTGGTACTTTAAACTTTCCAGGCGCGTCGGGCCCTACTTCTCGGTGGGAACATTATATACTCCTATAACTTTATATATCGCAACCTAAGGCATCCTAACATCTCGGATGTAGTATTTTCCAACATTCCTGGCGGGTCGGCCCCTACTTCTCGGTGGGAACATTATATACGTCTATAACGTAATAGATCCTAACCTAACCCATCTAGACCCTCGCTGGTAAGGTGTGACAGAATCCCGTTCGTGTCGTGCCCTACGTCTCGGTGCGGACATTATATACGTCTATAACGTTATTTTTCCTATCCTAAGGCAACCTAACCTCTCGAATGTAGTATTTTCCAACATTTCTGGGGGGTCGGCCCCTACTTCTCGGTGGGAACATTATATACTTTTATAACGTAATGAAACCTAACCTAACCAATCTAGACCCTCGCTGGTAATGTTTTACAGAATCTCGTTCGTGTCGCCCCGTACGTCTCTGTGCGGACATTATATGCGTCTATATTGTTATATATCCTAACCTAAGGCATCCTAACATCTCGGATGTAGTAGTTTCCAACATTCATGGCGGGTCGGCCGCTACTTCTCGGTGGGAACATTATATACGTCTATAACGTAATAGATCCTAACCTAACCCACCTATACCCTCGGTGGTAATGTTTTACAGAATCCCGTTCGTGTCGTCCCGTACGTCTTGCGGCGGACATTATATACGTCTATAACGTTATATTTCCTATCCTAAGGCAACCTAACATCTCGAATGTAGTATTTTCCAACATTTCTGGCGGGTCGGTCCCTACATCTCGGTGGGAACATTATAAACCTCTATAACGTAATATAACCTAACCTAACCCAGCTAGACTGTCGCTGGTAATGTTTCCCAGAATCCCGTTCGTGTCGTCCCGTACATCACGGCGCGGACATTATATACGTCTATAAGGTTATATATCCTATCCTAAGGCAACCTAACATCTGGGATGTAGTATTTTCCAACATTTCTGGCGGGTCGGCCCCTACTTCTCGGTGGGAACATTATATACTTTTATAACGTAATGAAACCTAACCTAACCCATCTAGACCCTCGCTGGTAATGTTTTACAGAATCTCGTTCGTGTCGTCCCGTACGTCTCGGGGCGGACATTATATACGTCTATAACGTTATATTTCCTATCCTAAGGCAACCTAACATCTCGAATGTAGTATTTTCCAACATTTCTGGCGGGTCGGCCCCTACTTCTCGGTGGGAACATTATAAACCTCTATAACGTAATATAACCTAACCTAACCCAGCTAGACCGTCGCTGGTAATGTTTCACAGAATCCCGTTCGTGTCGTCCCGTGCATCACGGCGCGGACATTATATACGTCTATAAGGTTATATATCCTATCCTAAGGCAACCTAACATCTCGGATGTAGTATTTTCCAACATTTCTGCCGGGTCGGCCCCTACTTCTCGGTGGGAACATTATATACTTTTATAACGTAATGAAACCTAACCTAACCCATCTAGACCCTCGCTGGTAATGTTTTACAGAATCTCGTTCGTGTCGCCCCGTACGTCTCTGTGCGGACATTATATGCGTCTATATTGTTATATATCCTAACCTAAGGCATACTAACATCTCGGATGTAGTAGTTTCCAACATTCATGGCGGGTCGGCCGCTACTGCTCGGTGGGAACATTATATACGTCTATAACGTAACAGATCCTAACCTAATCCATCTATAGCCTCGCTGGTAATGTTTTACAGAATCCCGTTCGTGTCGTCCCGTACGTCTCGGTGCGGACATTATATACGTCTATAACGTTATATTTCCTATCCTAAGGCAACCTAACATCTCGAATGTAGTATTTTCCATCATTTCTGGCGGGTCGGCCCCTACTTCTCGGTGGGAACATTATAAACCTCTATAACGTAATATAACCTAACCTAACCCAGCTAGACCGTCGCTGGTAATGTTTCACAGAATCCCGTTCGTGTCGTCCCGTACATCACGGCGCGGACATTATATACGTCTATAAGGTTATATATCCTATCCTAAGGCAACCTAACATCTCGGATGTAGTATTTTCCAACATTTCTGGCGGGTCGGTCCCTACTTCTCGGTGGGCACATTATTTACGTCTATAACGTAATATAACCTAACCTGACCCATCTAGACCCTCGCTGGTAGTGTTTTACAGAATCCCGTTCCGTGTCTACCCGTACGTCTCGGTGCGGACATTATATACGTCTATAACGTTATATATCCTAACCTAAGGCATCCTAATATCTCGTATGTAGTATTTTCCAACATTCCTGGCGGGTCGGTCCCTACTTCTCGGTGGGGACATTATGTACGTTTACTACGTTATATATCCTAACCTAATCCATCTAGACCCTCGGTGGTAATATTTTACAGAATCCCGGGCGTGTCGGCCCGTACTTCTCGGTGGGGACATTATGTACGTTTACTACGTTATATATCCTAACCTAAGGCAACCTAACATCTCGAATGTTGTATTTTACTACATTCCAGGCGGGTCGGCCGCTACTTCTTGGTGGGAACATTATATACGTCTATAACGTAATAGATCCTAACCTAACCCATCTAGACCCTCGCTGGTAAGGTGTGACAGAATCCCGTTCGTGTCGTGCCCTACGTCTCGGTGCGGACATTATATACGTCTATAACGTTATTTTTCCTATCCTAAGGCAACCTAACCTCTCGAATGTAGTATTTTCCAACATTTCTGGGGGGTCGGCCCCTACTTCTCGGTGGGAACATTATATACTTTTATAACGTAATGAAACCTAACCTAACCCATCTAGACCCTCGCTGGTAATGTTTTACAGAATCTCGTTCGTGTCGCCCCGTACGTCTCTGTGCGGACATTATATGCGTCTATATTGTTATATATCCTAACCTAAGGCATCCTAACATCTCGGATGTAGTAGTTTCCAACATTCATGGCGGGTCGGCCGCTACTTCTCGGTGGGAACATTATATACGTCTATAACGTAATAGATCCTAACCTAACCCACCTACACCCTCGGTGGTAATGTTTTACAGAATCCCGTTCGTGTCGTCCCGTACGTCTTGCGGCGGACATTATATACGTCTATAACGTTATATTTCCTATCCTAAGGCAACCTAACATCTCGAATGTAGTATTTTCCAACATTTCTGGCGGGTCGGTCCCTACATCTCGGTGGGAACATTATAAACCTCTATAACGTAATATAACCTAACCTAACCCAGCTAGACTGTCGCTGGTAATGTTTCCCAGAATCCCGTTCGTGTCGTCCCGTACATCACGGCGCGGACATTATATACGTCTATAAGGTTATATATCCTATCCTAAGGCAACCTAACATCTCGGATGTAGTATTTTCCAACATTTCTGGCGGGTCGGCCCCTACTTCTCGGTGGGAACATTATATACTTTTATAACGTAATGAAACCTAACCTAACCCATCTAGACCCTCGCTGGTAATGTTTTGCAGAATCTCGTTCGTGTCGCCCCGTACGTCTCTGTGCGGACATTATATGCGTCTATATTGTTATATATCCTAACCTAAGGCATCCTAACATCTCGGATGTAGTAGTTTCCAACAATCATGGCGGGTCGGCCGCTACTTCTCGGTGGGAACATTATATACGTCTATAACGTAATAGATCCTAACCTAACCCATCTAGACCCTCGCTGGAAATGTTTTACAGAATCCCGTTCGTGTCGTCCCGTACGTCTCGGTGCGGGCATTATATACGTCTATAACGTTACATATCCTTACCTAAGGCAACCTAATATCTCGATTGTAGTATTTCCCAACATTTCTGGCGGGTCGGTCCCTATTTCTCGGTGGGAACATTATATACGAGCATAACGTAATATAACCTAACCTGACCCATCTAGACCCTCGCTGGTAATGTTTTACAGAATCCCGTTCGTGTCGTGCCCTACGTCTCGGTGCGGACATTATATACGTCTATAACGTTGTATATCCTTACCTACGGCAACCTAAAATCTTGAATGTGGTACTTTAAACTTTCCAGGCGCGTCGGGCCCTACTTCTCGGTGGGAACATTATATACTCCTATAACTTTATATATCGCAACCTAAGGCATCCTAACATCTCGGATGTAGTATTTTCCAACATTCCTGGCGGGTCGGCCCCTACTTCTCGGTGGGAACATTATATACGTCTATAACGTAATAGATCCTAACCTAACCCATCTAGACCCTCGCTGGTAAGGTGTGACAGAATCCCGTTCGTGTCGTGCCCTACGTCTCGGTGCGGACATTATATACGTCTATAACGTTATTTTTCCTATCCTAAGGCAACCTAACCTCTCGAATGTAGTATTTTCCAACATTTCTGGGGGGTCGGCCCCTACTTCTCGGTGGGAACATTATATACTTTTATAACGTAATGAAACCTAACCTAACCAATCTAGACCCTCGCTGGTAATGTTTTACAGAATCTCGTTCGTGTCGCCCCGTACGTCTCTGTGCGGACATTATATGCGTCTATATTGTTATATATCCTAACCTAAGGCATCCTAACATCTCGGATGTAGTAGTTTCCAACATTCATGGCGGGTCGGCCGCTACTTCTCGGTGGGAACATTATATACGTCTATAACGTAATAGATCCTAACCTAACCCACCTATACCCTCGGTGGTAATGTTTTACAGAATCCCGTTCGTGTCGTCCCGTACGTCTTGCGGCGGACATTATATACGTCTATAACGTTATATTTCCTATCCTAAGGCAACCTAACATCTCGAATGTAGTATTTTCCAACATTTCTGGCGGGTCGGTCCCTACATCTCGGTGGGAACATTATAAACCTCTATAACGTAATATAACCTAACCTAACCCAGCTAGACTGTCGCTGGTAATGTTTCCCAGAATCCCGTTCGTGTCGTCCCGTACATCACGGCGCGGACATTATATACGTCTATAAGGTTATATATCCTATCCTAAGGCAACCTAACATCTGGGATGTAGTATTTTCCAACATTTCTGGCGGGTCGGCCCCTACTTCTCGGTGGGAACATTATATACTTTTATAACGTAATGAAACCTAACCTAACCCATCTAGACCCTCGCTGGTAATGTTTTACAGAATCTCGTTCGTGTCGTCCCGTACGTCTCGGGGCGGACATTATATACGTCTATAACGTTATATTTCCTATCCTAAGGCAACCTAACATCTCGAATGTAGTATTTTCCAACATTTCTGGCGGGTCGGCCCCTACTTCTCGGTGGGAACATTATAAACCTCTATAACGTAATATAACCTAACCTAACCCAGCTAGACCGTCGCTGGTAATGTTTCACAGAATCCCGTTCGTGTCGTCCCGTGCATCACGGCGCGGACATTATATACGTCTATAAGGTTATATATCCTATCCTAAGGCAACCTAACATCTCGGATGTAGTATTTTCCAACATTTCTGCCGGGTCGGCCCCTACTTCTCGGTGGGAACATTATATACTTTTATAACGTAATGAAACCTAACCTAACCCATCTAGACCCTCGCTGGTAATGTTTTACAGAATCTCGTTCGTGTCGCCCCGTACGTCTCTGTGCGGACATTATATGCGTCTATATTGTTATATATCCTAACCTAAGGCATACTAACATCTCGGATGTAGTAGTTTCCAACATTCATGGCGGGTCGGCCGCTACTTCTCGGTGGGAACATTATATACGTCTATAACGTAACAGATCCTAACCTAATCCATCTATAGCCTCGCTGGTAATGTTTTACAGAATCCCGTTCGTGTCGTCCCGTACGTCTCGGTGCGGACATTATATACGTCTATAACGTTATATTTCCTATCCTAAGGCAACCTAACATCTCGAATGTAGTATTTTCCATCATTTCTGGCGGGTCGGCCCCTACTTCTCGGTGGGAACATTATAAACCTCTATAACGTAATATAACCTAACCTAACCCAGCTAGACCGTCGCTGGTAATGTTTCACAGAATCCCGTTCGTGTCGTCCCGTACATCACGGCGCGGACATTATATACGTCTATAAGGTTATATATCCTATCCTAAGGCAACCTAACATCTCGGATGTAGTATTTTCCAACATTTCTGGCGGGTCGGTCCCTACTTCTCGGTGGGCACATTATTTACGTCTATAACGTAATATAACCTAACCTGACCCATCTAGACCCTCGCTGGTAGTGTTTTACAGAATCCCGTTCCGTGTCTACCCGTACGTCTCGGTGCGGACATTATATACGTCTATAACGTTATATATCCTAACCTAAGGCATCCTAATATCTCGTATGTAGTATTTTCCAACATTCCTGGCGGGTCGGTCCCTACTTCTCGGTGGGGACATTATGTACGTTTACTACGTTATATATCCTAACCTAATCCATCTAGACCCTCGGTGGTAATATTTTACAGAATCCCGGGCGTGTCGGCCCGTACTTCTCGGTGGGGACATTATGTACGTTTACTACGTTATATATCCTAACCTAAGACAACTTAACATCTCGAATGTAGTATTTCACAACATTTCTGGCGGGTCGGCCCCTACTTCTCGGTGGGAACATTATATACTTTTATAACGTAATGTAACCTAACCTAACCCATCTAGACCCTCGCTGGTAATGTTTTACAGAATCTCGTTCGTGTCGCACCCTACGTCTCTGTGCGGACATTATATGCGTCTGTATCGTTATATATCCTAACCTAAGGCAACCTAACATCTCGAATGTTGTATTTTACTACATTCCAGGCGGGTCGGCCGCTACTTCTTGGTGGGAACATTATATACGTCTATAACGTAATAGATCCTAACCTAACCCATCTAGAACCTCGCTGGTAAGGTGTGACAGAATCCCGTTCGTGTCGTGCCCTACGTCTCGGTGCGGACATTATATACGTCTATAACGTTATTTTTCCTATCCTAAGGCAACCTAACCTCTCGAATGTAGTATTTTCCAACATTTCTGGGGGGTCGGCCCCTACTTCTCGGTGGGAACATTATATACTTTTATAACGTAATGAAACCTAACCTAACCCATCTAGACCCTCGCTGGTAATGTTTTACAGAATCTCGTTCGTGTCGCCCCGTACGTCTCTGTGCGGACATTATATGCGTCTATATTGTTATATATCCTAACCTAAGGCATCCTAACATCTCGGATGTAGTAGTTTCCAACATTCATGGCGGGTCGGCCGCTACTTCTCGGTGGGAACATTATATACGTCTATAACGTAATAGATCCTAACCTAACCCACCTACACCCTCGGTGGTAATGTTTTACAGAATCCCGTTCGTGTCGTCCCGTACGTCTTGCGGCGGACATTATATACGTCTATAACGTTATATTTCCTATCCTAAGGCAACCTAACATCTCGAATGTAGTATTTTCCAACATTTCTGGCGGGTCGGTCCCTACATCTCGGTGGGAACATTATAAACCTCTATAACGTAATATAACCTAACCTAACCCAGCTAGACTGTCGCTGGTAATGTTTCCCAGAATCCCGTTCGTGTCGTCCCGTACATCACGGCGCGGACATTATATACGTCTATAAGGTTATATATCCTATCCTAAGGCAACCTAACATCTCGGATGTAGTATTTTCCAACATTTCTGGGGGGTCGGCCCCTACTTCTCGGTGGGAACATTATATACTTTTATAACGTAATGAAACCTAACCTAACCCATCTAGACCCTCGCTGGTAATGTTTTGCAGAATCTCGTTCGTGTCGCCCCGTACGTCTCTGTGCGGACATTATATGCGTCTATATTGTTATATATCCTAACCTAAGGCATCCTAACATCTCGGATGTAGTAGTTTCCAACAATCATGGCGGGTCGGCCGCTACTTCTCGGTGGGAACATTATATACGTCTATAACGTAATAGATCCTAACCTAACCCATCTAGACCCTCGCTGGAAATGTTTTACAGAATCCCGTTCGTGTCGTCCCGTACGTCTCGGTGCGGGCATTATATACGTCTATAACGTTACATATCCTTACCTAAGGCAACCTAATATCTCGATTGTAGTATTTCCCAACATTTCTGGCGGGTCGGTCCCTATTTCTCGGTGGGAACATTATATACGAGCATAACGTAATATAACCTAACCTGACCCATCTAGACCCTCGCTGGTAATGTTTTACAGAATCCCGTTCGTGTCGTGCCCTACGTCTCGGTGCGGACATTATATACGTCTATAACGTTGTATATCCTTACCTACGGCAACCTAAAATCTTGAATGTGGTACTTTAAACTTTCCAGGCGCGTCGGGCCCTACTTCTCGGTGGGAACATTATATACTCCTATAACTTTATATATCGCAACCTAAGGCATCCTAACATCTCGGATGTAGTATTTTCCAACATTCCTGGCGGGTCGGCCCCTACTTCTCGGTGGGAACATTATATACGTCTATAACGTAATAGATCCTAACCTAACCCATCTAGACCCTCGCTGGTAAGGTGTGACAGAATCCCGTTCGTGTCGTGCCCTACGTCTCGGTGCGGACATTATATACGTCTATAACGTTATTTTTCCTATCCTAAGGCAACCTAACCTCTCGAATGTAGTATTTTCCAACATTTCTGGGGGGTCGGCCCCTACTTCTCGGTGGGAACATTATATACTTTTATAACGTAATGAAACCTAACCTAACCAATCTAGACCCTCGCTGGTAATGTTTTACAGAATCTCGTTCGTGTCGCCCCGTACGTCTCTGTGCGGACATTATATGCGTCTATATTGTTATATATCCTAACCTAAGGCATCCTAACATCTCGGATGTAGTAGTTTCCAACATTCATGGCGGGTCGGCCGCTACTTCTCGGTGGGAACATTATATACGTCTATAACGTAATAGATCCTAACCTAACCCACCTATACCCTCGGTGGTAATGTTTTACAGAATCCCGTTCGTGTCGTCCCGTACGTCTTGCGGCGGACATTATATACGTCTATAACGTTATATTTCCTATCCTAAGGCAACCTAACATCTCGAATGTAGTATTTTCCAACATTTCTGGCGGGTCGGTCCCTACATCTCGGTGGGAACATTATAAACCTCTATAACGTAATATAACCTAACCTAACCCAGCTAGACTGTCGCTGGTAATGTTTCCCAGAATCCCGTTCGTGTCGTCCCGTACATCACGGCGCGGACATTATATACGTCTATAAGGTTATATATCCTATCCTAAGGCAACCTAACATCTGGGATGTAGTATTTTCCAACATTTCTGGCGGGTCGGCCCCTACTTCTCGGTGGGAACATTATATACTTTTATAACGTAATGAAACCTAACCTAACCCATCTAGACCCTCGCTGGTAATGTTTTACAGAATCTCGTTCGTGTCGCCCCGTACGTCTCTGTGCGGACATTATATGCGTCTATATTGTTATATATCCTAACCTAAGGCATCCTAACATCTCGGATGTAGTAGTTTCCAACATTCATGGCGGGTCGGCCGCTACTTCTCGGTGGGAACATTATATACGTCTATAACGTAATATATCCTAACCTAACCCACCTATACCCTCGGTGGTAATGTTTTACAAAATCCCGTTCGTGTCGTCCCGTACGTCTTGCGGCGGACATTATATACGTCTATAACGTTATATTTCCTATCCTAAGGCAACCTAACATCTCGAATGTAGTATTTTCCAACATTTCTGGCCGGTCGGTCCCTACATCTCGGTGGGAACATTATAAACCTCTATAACGTAATATAACCTAACCTAACCCAGCTAGACTGTCGCTGGTTATGTTTCCCAGAATCCCGTTCGTGTCGTCCCGTACATCACGGCGCGGACATTATATACGTCTATAAGGTTATATATCCTATCCTAAGGCAACCTAACATCTCGGATGTAGTATTTTCCAACATTTCTGGCGGGTCGGCCCCTACTTCTCGGTGGGAACATTATATACTTTTATAACGTAATGAAACCTAACCTAACCCATCTAGACCCTCGCTGGTAATGTTTTACAGAATCTCGTTCGTGTCGCCCCGTACGTCTCTGTGCGGACATTATATGCGTCTATATTGTTATATATCCTAACGTAAGGCATCCTAACATCTCGGATGTAGTAGTTTCCAACATTCATGGCGGGTCGGCCGCTACTTCTCGGTGGGAACATTATATACGTCTATAACGTAACAGATCCTAACCTAACCCATCTATAGCCTCGCTGGTAATGTTTTACAGAATCCCGTTCGTGTCGTCCCGTACGTCTCGGTGCGGACATTATATACGTCTATAACGTTATATTTCCTATCCTAAGGCAACCTAACATCTCGAATGTAGTATTTTCCAACATTTCTGGCGGGTCGGCCCCTACTTCTCGGTGGGAACATTATAAACCTCTATAACGTAATATAACCTAACCTAACCCAGCTAGACCGTCGCTGGTAATGTTTCACCGAATCCCGTTCGTGTCGTCCCGTACATCACGGCGCGGACATTATATACGTCTATAAGGTTATATATCCTATCCTAAGGCAACCTAACATCTCGGATGTAGTATTTTCCAACATTTCTGGCGGGTCGGTCCCTATTTCTCGGTGGGCACATTATTTACGTCTATAACGTAATATAACTTAACCTAACCCATCTAGCCCCTCGCTGGTAATGTTTTACTGAATCCCGGTCGTGTCGTCCCGTACGTCTCGGTGGGTACATTATTTACGTCTACAACGTTATATATCCTAACCTAAGGCATCCTAATATCTCGTATGTAGTATTTTCCAACATTCCTGGCGGGTCGGTCCCTACTTCTCGGTGGGAACATTAGATACGTCTATAACGTAATAGAACCTAACCTAATCCATCTAGACCCTCGGTGGTAATATTTTACAGAATCCCGGGCGTGTCGGCCCGTACTTCTCGGTGGGGACATTATGTACGTCTACTACGTTATATATACTAACCTAAGACAACTTAACATCTCGAATGTAGTATTTCACAACATTTCTGGCGGGTCCGCCCCTACTTCTCGGTGGGAACATTATATACTTTTATAACGTAATGTAACCTAACCTAACCCATCTAGACCCTCGCTGGTAATGTTTTACAGAATCTCGTTTGTGTCGCCCCGTACGTCTCTGTGCGGACATTATATGCACCTGTATCGTTATATATCCTAACCTAAGGCAACCTAACATCTCGAATGTTGTATTTTACTACATTCCAGGCGGGTCGGCCGCTACTTCTTGGTGGGAACATTATATACGTCTATAACGTAATAGATCCTAACCTAACCCATCTAGACCCTCGCTGGAAATGTTTTACAGAATCCCGTTCGTGTCGTCCCGTACGTCTTGGTGCGGGCATTATATACGTCTATAACGTTACATATCCTTACCTAAGGCAACCTAACATCTCGATTGTAGTATTTCCCAACATTTCTGGCTGGTCGGTCCCTATTTCTCGGTGGGAACATTATATGCGACCATAACGTAATATAACCTAACCTGACCCATCTAGACCCTCGCTGGTAATGTTTTACAGAATCCCGTTCGTGTCTACCCGTACGTATCGGTGCGGACATTGTATACGTCTATAACGTTATATATCCTAACCTAAGGCATCCTAACATCTCGGATGTAGTAGTTTCCAACATCCATGGCGGGTCGGCCGCTACTTCTCGGTGGGAACATTATATACGTCTATAACGTAACAGATCCTAACCTAATCCATCTATAGCCTCGCTGGTAATGTTTTACAGAATCCCGTTCGTGTCGTCCCGTACGTCTCGGTGCGGACATTATATACGTCTATAACGTTATATTTCCTATCCTAAGGCAACCTAACATCTCGAATGTAGTATTTTCCAACATTTCTGGCGGGTCGGCCCCTACTTCTCGGTGGGAACATTATAAACCTCTATAACGTAATATAACCTAACCTAACCCAGCTAGACCGTCGCTGGTAATGTTTCACAGAATCCCGTTCGTGTCGTCCCGTACATCACGGCGCGGACATTATATACGTCTATAAGGTTATATATCCTATCCTAAGGCAACCTAACATCTCGGATGTAGTATTTTACAACATTTCTGGCGGGTCGGTCCCTACTTCTCGGTGGGCACATTATTTACGTCTATAACGTAATATAACCTAACCTGACCCATCTAGACCCTCGCTGGTAATGTTTTACTGAATCCCGATCGTGTCGTCCCGTACGTCTCGGTGGGTACATTATTTACGTCTAGAACGTTATATATCCTAACCTAGGGCAGCTTAACATCTCGGATGTAGTATTTTCCATCATTCCTGGCGTGTCGGCGGCTACGTCTCGGTGGGCACATTATATGTGTCCATAACGTAATATAACCTAACCTAACCCAGCTAGACTGTCGCTGGTAATGTTTCCCAGAATCCCGTTCGTGTCGTCCCGTACGTCTTGCGGCGGACATTATATACGTCTATAACGTTATATTTCCTATCCTAAGGCAACCTAACATCTCGAATGTAGTATTTTCCAACATTTCTGGCCGGTCGGTCCCTACATCTCGGTGGGAACATTATAAACCTCTATAACGTAATATAACCTAACCTAACCCAGCTAGACTGTCGCTGGTAATGTTTCCCAGAATCCCGTTCGTGTCGTCCCGTACATCACGGCGCGGACATTATATACGTCTAGAAGGTTATATATCCTATCCTAAGGCAACCTAACATCTCGGATGTAGTATTTTCCAACATTTCTGGCGGGTCGGCCCCTACTTCTCGGTGGGCACATTATATACGTCTATATCGTAATATAGCCTAACCTAACCAATCTAGATCCTAGCTGGTAATGTTTTACAGAATCCCGTTCGTGTCGTCCCGTACGTCTCGGAGGGCACATTATATACGTCTATAACGAAATATAACCTAACCTAACCCATCTTGCACCTCGGTGATAATGCTTTACAGAATCCCATCCTTGTCGGACCGTACTTCTCGTTGTGGACATTATATACGTCTAGAACGTTATATAACCCAATCCAGGGCAACCTAACATCCCGAATGTAATATTTTCCTATATTCCTGGCGGGTCCGCCTCTACTTCTCGTTGGGAACATTATATACGTCTATAACCTAATATAACCTAACTTAACCCATCTAGACCCTCGCTGGTAATGTTTTACAGCATCCCGGTCGTGTCGGCCTGTACTTCTCGGTGGGGACACTATATTCGTCTATAACGTTATATATCCTAACGTAAGGCAACCTAACATATCGGATGTAGTATTTTCCAACATTTCTGTCGGGTTGGCCCCTACTTCTCGGTGGGCACATTATATACGTCTATAACGTTATATATCCTAACCTGAGGCATCCTAACTTGTCGAACGTAATATTTTACAACATTCCTGGCTCATCGGCCCGTACTTCTCGGTGGCAACACTATATACGTCTGTAACGTTATATATCCTAACCTAAGGCAACCTAACATGTCGGATGTAATATTTTACTACATTTCTGGCACGTCGGCCGCTACTTCTCGGTGGGCACAATATATACATCTATAACGTTATATATCCTAACCTAAGGCAACCTAACATGTCGAATGTAATATATCACCACATTCCTGGCACGTGGCCCCTACTTCTCGGTGGGAACATTATATACGTCTATAATGTTACATATCCTAGCCTAAGGCACCCTAACATGTCGAATGTAATATTTTACAACATTCCCGGCACTTCGGCCCCTACTTCTCGTGGGGCACGTTATATACGTCTATATCGCTATATATCCTAGCTTACGGTAACCTAACATGTCGAATGTAATATTTTACAACATTCCCGTCACTTCGGTCCCTACTTCTCTGTGGTAACATTATATACGTCTATAACGTTATATATCATAGCCTGAGGCAACCTAACATCTCGGATGTAATATTTTACTACATACCTGGCACGTCGACCGCTACTTCTCGGTGGGATCATTATATACGTCTATAACGCTATATATCCTAGCCTAAGGCAACCTAACATGTCATATGTAATATTTTACAACATTCCCGGCGCTTCGGCCCCTACTTCACGGTGGGAACATTATATACATCTATAACGCTACATATCTTAGCTTAAGGCAACCTAACATCTCGGATGTAATATTTTACAACATTCCTCGCTCGTCGGCCCCTACTTCTCGGTGGGAACATTATATACGTCTATAACGTTATATATCCTAACCTGAGGCATCCTAACTTGTCGAACGTAATATTTTACAACATTCCTGGCTCATCGGCCCCTAGTTCTCGGTGGGAACAATATATACGTTTATAACGTTATAATATCCAAACCTAAGGCAACCTAACACCTCGGATGTAATGTTTTACAACATTCCTGATGCGTCGGCCCCTACTTCTCGGTGGGAACACTATATACGTCTATAACATTATATATCCTAACCTAAGGCAACCTAACATCTCGGATGTAATATTTTACAACATTCCTGGCGTGTCGGCCCTTAGTTCTCGGAGGGAACATTATACACGTCTACAAGGTCATATATCCTAACCTAATGCAACCTAGCATCTCGGATGTAATGTTTTACTACATTCCTGGCTCGTTGCCCCCTACTTCTCGGTGGGAACATTATATACGTCTATAGCGTTACATATCCTAGGCTAAGGCAACCTAACATGTCGAATGTAATATTTTACAACATTCCTGGCGCGTCGGCCCCTACTTCTCGGTGGGAACATTATATAATTCAATACCGTTATATATCCTAACGTAAGGCAACCTAACATCTCGGATGTAATATTTTACTACATTCCTGGCGCGGCGGCACCTACTTCTCGGTGGGAACAGTATATACGTCTATAACGTTATATAGCCCAACCTAAGGCAACCTAACATGCCGAATGTAATATTTTACAACATTCCCGGCGCTTCGGTCCCTACTTCTCTGTTGTAACATTATATACGTCTATAAGGTTATATATCCTAGCCTAAGGCAATCCTAACATGTCGAATGGAATATTTTACAACATTCCAGGCGCGTCCGCTACCACTTCTAGGTGGGAACATTATATAGGTCAATAACGTTATATATCCTAACCTAAGGCAACCTAGCATCTCGGGTGTAATATTTTACTACATTACTGGCACGTCGGCCCGTACCTGTCGGCGGCAATATTATATAAGTCAAAAACGTTATATACACTAACCTAAGGCAACCTAACATGTCGAGCGCAATATTTTACAACATTCTTGGCTCGTCGGCCCCTACTTTTCGGTGGGAACATTATATACGTCTATAACGTTATACATCCTAACCTAAGACAACTTAACATCTCGAATGTAGTATTTCACAACATTTCTGGCGGGTCGGCCCCTACTTCTCGGTGGGAACATTATATACTTTTGTAACGTAATGTAACCTAACCTAACCCATCTAGACCCTCGCTGGTAATGTTTTACAGAATCTCGTTCGTGTCGCCCCGTACGTCTCTGTGCGGACATTATATGCATCTGTATCGTTATATATCCTAACCTAAGGCAACCTAACATCTCGAATGTTGTATTTTACTACATTCCAGGCGGGTCGGCCGCTACTTCTTGGTGGGAACATTATATACGTCTATAACGTAATAGATCCTAACCTAACCCATCTAGACCCTCGCTGGAAATGTTTTACAGAATCCCGTTCGTGTCGTCCCGTACGTATCGGTGCGGGCATTATATACGTCTATAACGTTACATATCCTTACCTAAGGCAACCTAACATCTCGAATGTAGTATTTTCCAACATTCCTGGGGGGTCGGCCCCTACTTCTCGGTGGGAACATTATATACTTTTATAACGTAATGAAACCTAACCTAACACATCTAGACCTTCGCTGGTAATGTTTTACAGAATCTCGTTCGTGTCGCCCCGTACGTCTCTGTGCGGACATTATATGCGTCTATATTGTTATATATCCTAACCTAAGGCATCCTAACATCTCGGATGTAGTAGTTTCCAACATTCATGGCGGGTCGGCCGCTACTTCTCGGTGGGAACATTATATACGTCTATAACGTAATAGATCCTAACCTAACCCACCTATACCCTCGCTGGTAATGTCTTACAGAATCCCGTTCGTGTCGTCCCGTACGTCTTGCGGCGGACATTATATACGTGTATAACGTTATATTTCCTATCCTAAGACAACCTAACATCTCGAATGTAGTATTTTCCAACATTTCTGGCGGGTCGGTCCCTACATCTCGGTGGGAACATTATAAACCTCTATAACGTAATATAACCTAACCTAACCCAGCTAGACCGTCGCTGGTAATGTTTCCCAGAATCCCGTTCGTGTCGTCCCGTACATCACGGCGCGGACATTATATACGTCTATAAGGTTATATATCCTATCCTAAGGCAACCTAACATCTCGAATGTAGTATTTTCCACCATTCCTGGCGGGTCGGCCCCTAAACCTCGGTGGGCACATTATATACGTTTATAACGTTGTATATATTACCATAAGGAAACCTAACATCTCGAATGTAGAATTTCACAACATTCCTGGCGGGTCGGCCCCACTTCTCGGTCGGAACATTATATACGTCTATAACGTAATATAACCTATCCTAACCCATCTAGCCCCTCGCTGGTAATGTTTTACAGAATCCCAGTCGTGTCGGCCCGTAATTCTCGGTGCGGACATTATATGCGTCTATAACGTTATATATCCTATCCTACGGCAACCTAACATCTCGAATGTAGTATTTCACAACATTCCTGGCGGGTCGGCCCCACTTCTCGGTGGGAACATTATATACGTTTATAACATAATATAACCTAAACTAAACAATCTAGCCCCTCCCTGGTAATGTTTAACAGAATCCCAGTCGTGTCGGACGGTACTTCTCGGTGGCGACATTATATACGTCTATAATGCTATATATCCCAACCTAAGGCAACCTATCATCTCGAATGTAGTATTTTACAACATTCCTGGCGGATCGGCCCCTACTTCTCGGTGGGAACATTATATACGTGTATATCGTAATATAGCCTAACCTAACCCATCTAGCTCCTCGGCGGTATTGTTTTACAGAATCTCGTTCGCTTCGTCCTGTACGTCTCGGTGCCGAAATTATATACGTCTATAACGTTATACATCCTAACCTAAGGCAATTTAACATCTCGAATGTAGTATTTTACAACATTCCTGGCGGGTCGGCCCCAAATTCTCGGTGGGAACATTATATACGTCTATATCGTAATATAACCTAACCTAACCCATCTAGACCCTCGCTGGTAATGTTTTACAGAATCCCGGTCGTGTCGTCCCGTACGACTCGGTGCCGAAATTATATACGTCTATAACGTTATACATCCTAACCTAAGGCAACCTAACATCTCGAATGTAGTATTTTACCACATTCCAGGCGTGTCGGCCCCTACTTCTCGGTGGGAACATTATATAAATCTATATCGTAATATAACCTAACCTAAGGCAACCTAACACCTCGGATGTAATGTTTAACAACATTCCTGGCTCATCGGCCCCTACTTCTCGGTGGCAACACTATATACGTCTATAACGTTATATATCCTAACCTAAGGCAACCTAACACCTCGGATGTGATGTTTAACAACATTCCTGGCTCATCGGCCCCTACTTCTCGGTGGCAACACTATATACGTCTATAACGTTATATATCCTAACCTAAGGCAACCTAACATCTCGGATGTAATATTTTACTACATTCCTGGCACGTCGGTCCCTACTTCTCGGTGGGGACATTATAAACGTCTATAACGCTATATATCCTAGCCTAAGGTAACCTAACATGTCGAGCGTAATGTTCTACAACATTCCTGGCTCATCGGCCCCTCCTTCTCGGTGGCAACACTATATACGTCTATAACGTTATATATACTAACTTAACGCAACCTAACATCTCCACCGTAATATTTTACAACATTCCTGGCATGCAAGTCCCTACTTCTCTGTGGTAACATTATATACGGCTATAACGTTATATATCCTAGCCTAAGGAAACCTAACATCTCGGATGTAATATGTTACAACATTCCCCGCGCGTCGGCCCCTACTTTTTGTCGGAACATTGTATACGTCTATAACGCTATATATCCTAGCTTAGGGTAACCTAACATGTCGAGCGTAATATTTTACAACATTCCTGGCTCGTCGGCCCCTACTTCTCGGTGGGAACATTATATACGTCTATAACGTTATATATGCAAGCCTAAGGCAATCCTAACATGTCGAATGTAATATTTTCCAACATTCCTGGCGCCTCGGCCCCTACTTCTCGGTGGGAACATTATATACGTCTATAACGTTATATATCCTAGCCTGAGGCAACCTAACATCTCGGATGTAATATTTTACAACATTCCTGGCTCATCGGCCCCTACTTCTCGGTGGGAACAATATATACGCCTGTAACGTTATATATCCTAGCCTAAGGCAACCTAACATGTCGGATGTAATATTTTACTACATTCCTGGCACGTCGGCCCCTACCTCTCGGTGGGAACATTATCTACGTCTATAACGCTATATATGCAAGCCTAAGGCAATCCTAACATGTCGAATGTAATATTTTCCAACATTCCTGGCGCGTCGACCCCTACTTCTCGGTGCGAACATTATATACGTCTATAACGTTATATATCCTAGCCTGAGGCAACCTAACATCTCGGATGTAATCTTTTACAACATTCCTGGCTCGTCGGCGCCTACTTCTCGGTGGGAACATTATATACGTCTATAACGTTATATATGCAGTCCTAAGGCAATCCTAACATGTCGAATGTAATATTTTCCAACATTCCTGGCGCCTCGGCCCCTACTTCTCGGTGGGAACATTATATACGTCTATAACGTTATATATCCTAGCCTGAGGCAACCTAACATCTCGGATGTAATATTTTACAACATTCCTGGCTCATCGGCCCCTACTTCTCGGTGGGAACAATATATACGTCTGTAACGTTATATATCCTAGTCTAAGGCAACCTAACGTGTCGGATGTAATATTTTACTACATTCCTGGCACGTCGGCCCCTACCTCTCTGTGGGAACATTATATACGTCTATAACGCTATATATGCAAGCCTAAGGCAATCCTAACATGTCGAATGTAATATTTTCCAACATTCCTGGCGCGTCGGCCCCTACTTCTCGGTGGGAACATTATATACGTCTATAACGTTATATATCCTAGCCTGAGGCAACCTAACATGTGGAGCGTAATATTTTACAACATTCCTGGCTCGTCGGCCCAAACTTCTAGGTGGAAACATTATATACGTCTACAACGTTATATATCCTAGCCTAAGGCAACCTAACGTGTCGAATGTAATATTTTACAACATTCCTGGCGCGACGGCCGCAACTTCTCGGTGGAAACATTATATACGTCTATACGTTATATATCCTAGCCTAAGGCAACCTAACGTGTCGAATGTAATATTTTACAACATTCCTGGCGCGACGGCCGCTACTTCTCGGTGGAAACATTATATACGTCTATAACGTTATATATCCTAGCCTAAGGCAATCCTAACATGTCGAATGTACTATTTTACAACATTCCAGGCGCGTCAGGGACTACTTCTCCGTGGGAACATTATATAAGTCAATAACGTTATATATCCTAAACTAAGGCAACCTAGCACCTCGGGTGTAATATTTTACTGCATTCCTGGCACGTCGGCCCGTACCTATTGGCGGGAACATTATATAAGTCAATAACGTGATATATCCTAACCTAAGGCTACCTAACATCTCGGATGTAATATTTTACTACATTCCTGGCACGTCGGGCCCTACTTCCCGGTGGGGACATTATATACGTCTATAACGCTATATATCCTAGCCTGAGGCAACCTAACATCTCGGATGTAATATTTTACAACATTCCTGGCTCATCGGCCCCTACTTCTCGGTGGGAACAATATATACGCCTGTAACGTTATATATCCTAGCCTAAGGCAACCTAACATGTCGGATGTAATATTTTACTACATTCCTGGCACGTCGGCCCCTACCTCTCGGTGGGAACATTATCTACGTCTATAACGCTATATATGCAAGCCTAAGGCAATCCTAACATGTCAGATGTAATATTTTCCAACATTCCTGGCGCGTCGACCCCTACTTCTCGGTGCGAACATTATATACGTCTATAACGTTATATATCCTAGCCTGAGGCAACCTAACATCTCGGATGTAATCTTTTACAACATTCCTGGCTCGTCGGCGCCTACTTCTCGGTGGGAACATTATATACGTCTATAACGTTATATATGCAGTCCTAAGGCAATCCTAACATGTCGAATGTAATATTTTCCAACATTCCTGGCGCCTCGGCCCCTACTTCTCGGTGGGAACATTATATACGTCTATAACGTTATATATCCTAGCCTGAGGCAACCTAACATCTCGGATGTAATATTTTACAACATTCCTGGCTCATCGGCCCCTACTTCTCGGTGGGAACAATATATACGTCTGTAACGTTATATATCCTAGTCTAAGGCAACCTAACGTGTCGGATGTAATATTTTACTACATTCCTGGCACGTCGGCCCCTACCTCTCTGTGGGAACATTATATACGTCTATAACGCTATATATGCAAGCCTAAGGCAATCCTAACATGTCGAATGTAATATTTTCCAACATTCCTGGCGCGTCGGCCCCTACTTCTCGGTGGGAACATTATATACGTCTATAACGTTATATATCCTAGCCTGAGGCAACCTAACATGTGGAGCGTAATATTTTACAACATTCCTGGCTCGTCGGCCCAAACTTCTAGGTGGAAACATTATATACGTCTACAACGTTATATATCCTAGCCTAAAGCAACCTAACGTGTCGAATGTAATATTTTACAACATTCCTGGCGCGACGGCCGCAACTTCTCGGTGGAAACATTATATACGTCTATACGTTATATATCCTAGCCTAAGGCAACCTAACGTGTCGAATGTAATATTTTACAACATTCCTGGCGCGACGGCCGCTACTTCTCGGTGGGAACATTATATACGTCTATAACGCTATATATCCTAGCCTAAGGCAACCTAACATGTCGAATGTAATATTTTACAACATTCCCGGCGCTTCGGCCCCTACTTGTCGGTGGGAACATTAAATACGTCTATAACGCTATATATCCTACCTTAAGGCAACCTAACATCTCGGATGTAATATTTTACAACATTCCTGTCTCGTCGGCCCCTACTTCTCGGTGGGAACATTATATACGTATATAGCGTTATATATGCTAACCTGAGGCAACCTAACTTGTCGAACGTAATATTTTACAACATTCCTGGCTCATCGGCCCCTACTTCTCGGTGGGAACAATATATACGTCTATAACGTTATATATCCTAACCTAAGGCAACCTAACATCTCGGATGTAATATTTTACTACATTCCTGGCACGTCGGCCGATACTTCTCGGTGGGAATATTATATACGTCTGTAAGGCTATATATCGTAGCTTAAGGCAACCTAACATGTCGAATGTAATATTTCACAACATTCCTGGCGCGTCGGTACCTCCTTCTCAGTGGGTACAGTATATAAGTCTATAACGTTATATATCCTATCCTAAGGCAACCTAACATATCGAATGTAATATTGGACAACATTCCTTTCGTGTCGTCCCGTACTTCTCGGTGGGAATATCATATACGTCTAAGACGTTATATATCCTAGCCTACGGCAATCCTAACATGTCGAATGTACTATTTTACAACATTCCAGGCGCGTCAGGGACTACTTCTCCGTGGGAACATTATATAAGTCAATAACGTTATATATCCTAAACTAAGGCAACCTAGCACCTCGGGTGTAATATTTTACTGCATTCCTGGCACGTCGGCCCGTACCTATTGGCGGGAACATTATATAAGTCAATAACGTGATATATCCTAACCTAAGGCTACCTAACATCTCGGATGTAATATTTTACTACATTCCTGGCACGTCGGGCCCTACTTCCCGGTGGGGACATTATATACGTCTATAACGCTATATATCCTAGCCTCAGGCAACCTAACATCTCGGATGTAATATTTTACAACATTCCTGGCTCATCGGCCCCTACTTCTCGGTGGTAACAATATATACGTCTATAACGTTATATATCCTAGCCTAAGGCAACCTAACATGTCGGATGTAATATTTTACTACATTCCTGGCACGTCGGCCCCTACCTCTCGGTGGGAACATTATATACGTCTATAACGCTATATATGCAAGCATAAGGCAATCCTAGCATGTCGAATGTAATATTTTCCAACATTCCTGGCGCGTCGGCCCCTACTTCTCGGTGGGAACATTATATACGCATATAACGTTATATATCCTAGCCTGAGGCAACCTAACATCTCGGATGTAATATTTTACAACATTCCTGGCTCATCGGCGCCTACTTCTCGGTGGGAACAATATATACGTCTATAACGTTATATATCCTAACCTAAGGCAACCTAACACCTCGGATGGTACGTTTTACAACATTCCTGGCTCATCAGCCCCTACTTCTCGGTGGCAACACTATATACGTCTATAACGTTATACATACTAACCTAAAGATACCTAACATGTCGGATGTAATATTTTACTACATTCCTGGCACGTCGGCCCCTACCTCTCGGTGGCAACATTATATACGTCTATAACGCTATATATGCAAGCCTAAGGCAATCCTAACATGTCGAATGTAATATTTTCCAACATTCCTGGCGCGTCGGCCCCTACTTCTCGGTGGGAACATTATATACGTCTATAACGTTATATATCCTAGCCTGAGGCAACCTAACATGTCGGATGTAATATTTTACTACATTCCTGGCACGTCGGCCCCTACCTCTCGGTGGGAACATTATATACGTCTATAACGTCATGTATCCTAACCTAAGGCAACCTAACACCTCGGATGTAATGTTTAACAACATTCCTGGCTCATCGGCCCCTACTTCTCGGAGGCAACACTATATACGTCTATAACGTTATATATCCTAACCTAAGGCAACCTAACACCTCGGATGTAATGTTTAACAACATTCCTGGCTCATCGGCCCCTACTTCTCGGTGGCAACACTATATACGTCTATAACGTTATATATCCTAACCTAAGGCAACCTAACATCTCGGATGTAATATTTTACTACATTCCTGGCACGTCGGTCCCTACTTCTCGGTGGGGACATTATATACGTCTATAACGCTATATATCCTAGCCTAAGGTAACCTAACATGTCGAGCGTAATGTTCTACAACATTCCTGGCTCATCGGCCCCTCCTTCTCGGTGGCAACACTATATACGTCTATAACGTTATATATACTAACTTAAGGCAACCTAACATCTCCACCGTAATATTTTACAACATTCCTGGCATGCAAGTCCCTACTTCTCTGTGGTAACATTATATACGGCTATAACGTTATATATCCTAGCCTAAGGAAACCTAACATCTCGGATGTAATATGTTACAACATTCCCCGCGCGTCGGCCCCTACTTCTTTGTCGGAACATTGTATACGTCTATAACGCTATATATCCTAGCTTAGGGTAACCTAACATGTCGAGCGTAATATTTTACAACATTCCTGGCTCGTCGGCCCCTACTTCTCGGTGGGAACATTATATTCGTCTATAACGTTATATATGCAAGCCTAAGGCAATCCTAACATGTCGAATGTAATATTTTCCAACATTCCTGGCGCCTCGGCCCCTACTTCTCGGTGGGAACATTATATACGTCTATAACGCTATATATCCTAGCCTGAGGCAACCTAACATCTCGGATGTAATATTTTACAACATTCCTGGCTCATCGGCCCCTACTTCTCGGTGGGAACAATATATACGTCTATAACGTTATATATCCTAGCCTAAGGCAACCTAACATGTCGGATGTAATATTTTACTACATTCCTGGCACGTCGGCCCCTACCTCTCGGTGGGAACATTATATACGTCTATAACGCTATATATGCAAGCCTAAGGCAATCCTAACATGTCGAATGTAATATTTTCCAACATTCCTGGCGCGTCGACCCCTACTTCTCGGTGCGAACATTATATACGTCTATAACGTTATATATCCTAGCCTGAGGCAACCTAACATCTCGGATGTAATATTTTACTACATTCCTGGCACGTCGGCCCCTACCTCTCGGTGGGAACATTATATACGTCTATAACGCTATATATGCAAGCCAAAGGCAATCCTAACATGTCGAATGTAATATTTTCCAACATTCCTGGCGCGTCGGCCCCTACTTCTCGGTGGGAACATTATATACGTCTATAACGTTATATATCCTAGCCTGAGGCAACCTAACATCTCGGATGTAATATTTTACAACATTCCTGGCTCATCGGCCCCTACTTCCCGGTGGGAACATTATATACGTCTATAACGTTATATATCCTAGCCTGAGGCAACCTAACATCTCGGATGTAATATTTTACTACATTCCTGGCACGTCGGCCCCTACCTCTCGGTGGGAACATTATATACGTCTATAACGCTATATATGCAAGCCTAAGGCAATCCTAACATGTCGAATGTAATATTTTCCAACATTCCTGGCGCGTCGACCCCTACTTCTCGGTGCGAACATTATATACGTCTATAACGTTATATATCCTAGCCTGAGGCAACCTAACATCTCGGATGTAATATTTTACAACATTCCTGGCTCATCGGCCCCTACTTCTCGGTGGCAACACTATATACGTCTATAACGTTATATATCCTAACCTAAGGCAACCTAACATCTCGGATGTAATATTTTACTACATTCCTGGCACGTCGGCCGTTACTTCTCGGTGGCAATATTATATACGTCCATAACGCTATATATCCTAGCTTAAGGCAACCTAACATGTCGAATGTAATATTTTACAACATTCTTGGCGCGTCGGCACCTACTTCTCGGTGGGAACAGTATATACGTCTATATCGTTATATATCCTAGCCTAAGGCAACCTAACTTCTCGGATGTAATATTTTACTACATTCCTGGCGCGACGGCCGCTACTTCTCGGTGGAAACATTATATACGTCTATAACGTTATATATCCTAGCCTAAGGCAACCTAACGTGTCGAATGTAATATTTTACAACATTCCTGGCGCGACGGCCGCTACTTCTAGGTGGGAACATTATATACGTCTATACCGCTATATATCCTAGCCTAAGGCAACCTAACATGTCGAATGTAATATTTTACAACATTCCCGGCGCATCGGCTCCTACTTGTCGGTGGGAACATTATATACGTCTATAACGTCATATATCCTAACCTAAGGCAACCTAACACCTCGGATGTAATGTTTAACAACATTCCTGACTCATCGGCCGCTACTTCTCGGTGGCAACACTATATACGTCTATAACGTTATATATCCTAACCTAAGGCAATCTAACACCTCGGATGTAATGTTTAACAACATTCCTGGCTCATCGGCCCCTACTTCTCGGTGGCAACTCTATATACGTCTATAACGTTATATATCCTAACCTAAGGCAACCTAACATCTCGGATGTAATATTTTACTACATTCCTGGCACGTCGGGCCCTACTTCTCGGTGGGGACATTATATACGTCTATAACGCTATATATCCTAGCCTAAGGTAACCTAACATGTTGAGCGTAATGTTCTACAACATTCCTGGCTCATCGGCCCCTCCTTCTCGGTGGCAACACTATATACGTCTATAACGTTATATATCCTAGCCTGAGGCAACCTAACATCTCGGATGTAATATTTTACAACATTCCTGGCTCATCGGCCCCTACTTCCCGGTGGGAACATTATATACGTCTATAACGTTATATATCCTAGCCTGAGGCAACCTAACATCTCGGATGTAATATTTTACTACATTCCTGGCACGTCGGCCCCTACCTCTCGGTGGGAACATTATATACGTCTATAACGCTATATATGCAAGCCTAAGGCAATCCTAACATGTCGAATGTAATATTTTCCAACATTCCTGGCGCGTCGACCCCTACTTCTCGGTGCGAACATTATATACGTCTATAACGTTATATATCCTAGCCTGAGGCAACCTAACATCTCGGATGTAATATTTTACAACATTCCTGGCTCATCGGCCCCTACTTCTCGGTGGCAACACTATATACGTCTATAACGTTATATATCCTAACCTAAGGCAACCTAACATCTCGGATGTAATATTTTACTACATTCCTGGCACGTCGGCCGTTACTTCTCGGTGGCAATATTATATACGTCCATAACGCTATATATCCTAGCTTAAGGCAACCTAACATGTCGAATGTAATATTTTACAACATTCTTGGCGCGTCGGCACCTACTTCTCGGTGGGAACAGTATATACGTCTATATCGTTATATATCCTAGCCTAAGGCAACCTAACTTCTCGGATGTAATATTTTACTACATTCCTGGCGCGACGGCCGCTACTTCTCGGTGGAAACATTATATACGTCTATAACGTTATATATCCTAGCCTAAGGCAACCTAACGTGTCGAATGTAATATTTTACAACATTCCTGGCGCGACGGCCGCTACTTCTAGGTGGGAACATTATATACGTCTATACCGCTATATATCCTAGCCTAAGGCAACCTAACATGTCGAATGTAATATTTTACAACATTCCCGGCGCATCGGCTCCTACTTGTCGGTGGGAACATTATATACGTCTATAACGTCATATATCCTAACCTAAGGCAACCTAACACCTCGGATGTAATGTTTAACAACATTCCTGACTCATCGGCCGCTACTTCTCGGTGGCAACACTATATACGTCTATAACGTTATATATCCTAACCTAAGGCAATCTAACACCTCGGATGTAATGTTTAACAACATTCCTGGCTCATCGGCCCCTACTTCTCGGTGGCAACTCTATATACGTCTATAACGTTATATATCCTAACCTAAGGCAACCTAACATCTCGGATGTAATATTTTACTACATTCCTGGCACGTCGGGCCCTACTTCTCGGTGGGGACATTATATACGTCTATAACGCTATATATCCTAGCCTAAGGTAACCTAACATGTTGAGCGTAATGTTCTACAACATTCCTGGCTCATCGGCCCCTCCTTCTCGGTGGCAACACTATATACGTCTATAACGTTATATATACTAACTTAAGGCAACCTAACATCTCCACCGTAATATTTTACAACATTCCTGGCATGCAAGTCCCTACTTCTCTGTGGTAACATTATATACGGCTATAACGTTATATATCCTAGCCTAAGGAAACCTAACATCTCGGGTGTAATATGTTACAACATTCCCCGCGCGTCGGCCCCTACTTCTTTGTCGGAACATTGTATACGTCTATAACGCTATATATCCTAGCTTAGGGTAACCTAACATGTCGAGCGTAATATTTTACAACATTCCTGGCTCGTCGGCCCCTACTTCTCGGTGGGAACATTATATACGTCTATATCGTTATATATGCAAGCCTAAGGCAATCCTAACATGTCGAATGTAATATTTTCCAACATTCGTGGCGCCTCGGCCCCTACTTCTCGGTGGGAACATTATATACGTCTATAACGTTATATATCCTAGCCTGAGGCAACCTAACACCTCGGATGTAATATTTTACAACATTCCTGGCTCATCGGCCCCTACTTCTCGGTGGGAACAATATATACGTCTATAACGTTATATATCCTAACCTAAGGCAACCTAACACCTCGGATGTAATGTTTAACAACATTCCTGGCTCATCGGCCCCTACTTCTCGGTGGCAACACTATATACGTCTATAACGTAATATATCCTAACCTAAGGCAACCTAACATCTCGGATGTAATATTTTACTACCTTCCTGGCACGTCGGGCCCTACTTCTCGGTGGGGACATTATATACGTCTATAACGCTATATATCCTAGCCTAAGGTAACCTAACATGTCGAGCGTAATGTTCTACAACATTCCTGGCTCATCGGCCCCTCCTTCTCGGTGGCAACACTATATACGTCTATAACGTTATATATACTAACTTAAGGCAACCTAACATCTCTACCGTAATATTTTACAACATTCCTGGCATGCAAGTCCCTACTTCTCTGTGGTAACATTATATACGGCTATAACGTTATATATCCTAGCCTAAGGAAACCTAACATCTCGGATGTAATATGTTACAACATTCCCCGCGCGTCGGCCCCTACTTCTTTGTCGGAACATTGTATACGTCTATAACGCTATATATCCTAGCTTAGGGTAACCTAACATGTCGAGCGTAATATTTTACAACATTCCTGGCTCGTCGGCCCCTACTTCTCGGTGGGAACATTATATACGTCTATAACGTTATATATCCTAACCTAAGGCAACCTAACACCTCGGATGTAATGTTTAACAACATTCCTGGCTCGTCGGCCCATACTTCTCGGTGGGAAAATTATATACGTCTATAACGTTATATATCCTAACCTAAGGCAACCTAACATGTCGAACGTAATATTTTACAACATTTCTGGCTCAGGGGCCCCTAATTCTCGGCGGGAACAATATACACGTCTATAACGTTATATATCCTATCCTATGGCAACCTAACACCTCGGATGGTACGTTTTACAACATTCCTGGCTCATCAGCCCCTACTTCTCGGTGGCAACACTATATACGTCTATAACGTTATATATACTAACCTAAAGATACCTAACATGTCGGATGTAATATTTTACTACATTCCTCGCACGTCGGCCCCTACTTCTCGGTGGGAACATTATATACGTCTATAACGTTATATATGCAAGCCTAAGGCAATCCTAACATGTCGAATGTAATATTTTCCAACATTCCTGGCGCGTCGGCCCCTACTTCTCGGTGGGAACATTATATACGTCTATAACGTTATATATCCTAGCCTGAGGCAACCTAACACCTCGGATGTAATGTTTAACAACATTCCTGGCTCATCGGCCCCTACTTCTCGGTGGGAACAATATATACGTCTATAACGTTATATATCCTAACCTAAGGCAACCTAACACCTCGGATGTAATGTTTAACAACATTCCTGGCTCATCGGCCCCTACTTCTCGGTGGCAACACTATATACGTCTATAACGTAATATATCCTAACCTAAGGCAACCTAACATCTCGGATGTAATATTTTACTACCTTCCTGGCACGTCGGGCCCTACTTCTCGGTGGGGACATTATATACGTCTATAACGCTATATATCCTAGCCTAAGGTAACCTAACATGTCGAGCGTAATGTTCTACAACATTCCTGGCTCATCGGCCCCTCCTTCTCGGTGGCAACACTATATACGTCTATAACGTTATATATACTAACTTAAGGCAACCTAACATCTCTACCGTAATATTTTACAACATTCCTGGCATGCAAGTCCCTACTTCTCTGTGGTAACATTATATACGGCTATAACGTTATATATCCTAGCCTAAGGAAACCTAACATCTCGGATGTAATATGTTACAACATTCCCCGCGCGTCGGCCCCTACTTCTTTGTCGGAACATTGTATACGTCTATAACGCTATATATCCTAGCTTAGGGTAACCTAACATGTCGAGCGTAATATTTTACAACATTCCTGGCTCGTCGGCCCCTACTTCTCGGTGGGAACATTATATACGTCTATAACGTTATATATCCTAACCTAAGGCAACCTAACACCTCGGATGTAATGTTTAACAACATTCCTGGCTCGTCGGCCCATACTTCTCGGTGGGAAAATTATATACGTCTATAACGTTATATATCCTAACCTAAGGCAACCTAACATGTCGAACGTAATATTTTACAACATTTCTGGCTCAGGGGCCCCTAATTCTCGGCGGGAACAATATACACGTCTATAACGTTATATATCCTATCCTATGGCAACCTAACACCTCGGATGGTACGTTTTACAACATTCCTGGCTCATCAGCCCCTACTTCTCGGTGGCAACACTATATACGTCTATAACGTTATATATACTAACCTAAAGATACCTAACATGTCGGATGTAATATTTTACTACATTCCTCGCACGTCGGCCCCTACTTCTCGGTGGGAACATTATATACGTCTATAACGTTATATATGCAAGCCTAAGGCAATCCTAACATGTCGAATGTAATATTTTCCAACATTCCTGGCGCGTCGGCCCCTACTTCTCGGTGGGAACATTATATACGTCTATAACGTTATATATCCTAGCCTGAGGCAACCTAACATCTCGGATGTAATATTTTACAACATTCCTGGCTCATCGGCCCCTACTTCTCTGTGGTAACATTATATACGGCTATAACGTTATATATCCTAGCCTAAGGAAACCTAACATCTCGGATGTAATATGTTACAACATTCCCCGCGCGTCGGCCCCTACTTCTTTGTCGGAACATTGTATACGTCTATAACGCTATATATCCTAGCTTAGGGTAACCTAACATGTCGAGCGTAATATTTTACAACATTCCTGGCTCGTCGGCCCCTACTTCTCGGTGGGAACATTATATTCGTCTATAACGTTATATATGCAAGCCTAAGGCAATCCTAACATGTCGAATGTAATATTTTCCAACATTCCTGGCGCCTCGGCCCCTACTTCTCGGTGGGAACATTATATACGTCTATAACGCTATATATCCTAGCCTGAGGCAACCTAACATCTCGGATGTAATATTTTACAACATTCCTGGCTCATCGGCACCTACTTCTCGGTGGGAACAATATATACGTCTATAACGTTATATATCCTAGCCTAAGGCAACCTAACATGTCGGATGTAATATTTTACTACATTCCTGGCACGTCGGCCCCTACCTCTCGGTGGGAACATTATATACGTCTATAACGCTATATATGCAAGCCTAAGGCAATCCTAACATGTCGAATGTAATATTTTCCAACATTCCTGGCGCGTCGACCCCTACTTCTCGGTGCGAACATTATATACGTCTATAACGTTATATATCCTAGCCTGAGGCAACCTAACATCTCGGATGTAATATTTTACTACATTCCTGGCACGTCGGCCCCTACCTCTCGGTGGGAACATTATATACGTCTATAACGCTATGTATGCAAGCCAAAGGCAATCCTAACATGTCGAATGTAATATTTTCCAACATTCCTGGCGCGTCGGCCCCTACTTCTCGGTGGGAACATTATATACGTCTATAACGTTATATATCCTAGCCTGAGGCAACCTAACATCTCGGATGTAATATTTTACAACATTCCTGGCTCATCGGCCCCTACTTCCCGGTGGGAACATTATATACGTCTATAACGTTATATATCCTAGCCTGAGGCAACCTAACATCTCGGATGTAATATTTTACTACATTCCTGGCACGTCGGCCCCTACCTCTCGGTGGGAACATTATATACGTCTATAACGCTATATATACAAGCCTAAGGCAATCCTAACATGTCGAATGTAATATTTTCCAACATTCCTGGCGCGTCGACCCCTACTTCTCGGTGCGAACATTATATACGTCTATAACGTTATATATCCTAGCCTGAGGCAACCTAACATCTCGGATGTAATATTTTACAACATTCCTGGCTCATCGGCCCCTACTTCTCGGTGGCAACACTATATACGTCTATAACGTTATATATCCTAACCTAAGGCAACCTAACATCTCGGATGTAATATTTTACTACATTCCTGGCACGTCGGCCGTTACTTCTCGGTGGCAATATTATATACGTCCATAACGCTATATATCCTAGCTTAAGGCAACCTAACATGTCGAATGTAATATTTTACAACATTCTTGGCGCGTCGGCACCTACTTCTCGGTGGGAACAGTATATACGTCTATATCGTTATATATCCTAGCCTAAGGCAACCTAACGTGTCGAATGTAATATTTTACAACATTCCTGGCGCGACGGCCGCTACTTCTAGGTGGGAACATTATATACGTCTATACCGCTATATATCCTAGCCTAAGGCAACCTAACATGTCGAATGTAATATTTTACAACATTCCCGGCGCATCGGCTCCTACTTGTCGGTGGGAACATTATATACGTCTATAACGTCATATATCCTAACCTAAGGCAACCTAACACCTCGGATGTAATGTTTAACAACATTCCTGACTCATCGGCCCCTACTTCTCGGTGGCAACACTATATACGTCTATAACGTTATATATCCTAACCTAAGGCAACCTAACACCTCGGATGTAATGTTTAACAACATTCCTGGCTCATCGGCCCCTACTTCTCGGTGGCAACTCTATATACGTCTATAACGTTATATATCCTAACCTAAGGCAACCTAACATCTCGGATGTAATATTTTACTACCTTCCTGGCACGTCGGTCCCTACTTCTCGGTGGGGACATTATATACGTCTATAACGCTATATATCCTAGCCTAAGGTAACCTAACATGTCGAGCGTAATGTTCTACAACATTCCTGGCTCATCGGCCCCTCCTTCTCGGTGGCAACACTATATACGTCTATAACGTTATATATACTAACTTAAGGCAAGCTAACATCTCTACCGTAATATTTTACAACATTCCTGGCATGCAAGTCCCTACTTCTCTGTGGTAACATTATATACGGCTATAACGTTATATATCCTAGCCTAAGGAAACCTAACATCTCGGATGTAATATGCTACAACATTCCCCGCGCGTCGGCTCCTACTTCTTTGTCGGAACATTGTATACGTCTATAACGCTATATATCCTAGCTTAGGGTAACCTAACATGTCGAGCGTAATATTTTACAACATTCCTGGCTCGTCGGCCCCTACTTCTCGGTGGGAACATTATATACGTCTATAACGTTATATATCCTAACCTAAGGCAACCTAACACCTCGGATGTAATGTTTAACAACATTCCTGGCTCGTCGGCCCATACTTCTCGGTGGGAAAATTATATACGTCTATAACGTTATATATCCTAACCTAAGGCAACCTAACATGTCGAACGTAATATTTTACAACATTTCTGGCTCAGGGGCCCCTAATTCTCGGCGGGAACAATATACACGTCTATAACGTTATATATCCTATCCTATGGCAACCTAACACCTCGGATGGTACGTTTTACAACATTCCTGGCTCATCAGCCCCTACTTCTCGGTGGCAACACTATATACGTCTATAACGTTATATATACTAACCTAAAGATACCTAACATGTCGGATGTAATATTTTACTACATTCCTGGCACGTCGGCCCCTACTTCTCGGTGGGAACATTATATACGTCTATAACGTTATATATGCAAGCCTAAGGCAATCCTAACATGTCGAATGTAATATTTTCCAACATTCCTGGCGCGTCGGCCCCTACTTCTCGGTGGGAACATTATATACGTCTATAACGTTATATATCCTAGCCTGAGGCAACCTAACATCTCGGATGTAATATTTTACAACATTCCTGGCTCATCGGCCCCTACTTCTCGGTGGGAACAATATATACCTCTATAACGTTATATATCCTAGCCTAAGGCAACCTAACATGTCGAATGTAATATTTTCCAACATTCCTGGCGCGTCGGCCCCTACTTCTCGGTGGGAACATTATATACGTCTATAACGTTATATATCCTAGCCTGAGGCAACCTAACATCTCGGATGTAATATTTTACTACATTCCTGGCACGTCGGCCCCTACCTCTCGGTGGGAACATTATATACGTCTATAACGCTATATATGCAAGCCAAAGGCAATCCTAACATGTCGAATGTAATATTTTCCAACATTCCTGGCGCGTCGGCCCCTACTTCTCGGTGGGAACATTATATACGTCTATAACGTTATATATCCTAGCCTGAGGCAACCTAACACCTCGGATGTAATATTTTACAACATTCCTGGCTCATCGGCCCCTACTTCTCGGTGGGAACAATATATACGTCTATAACGTTATATATCCTAGCCTAAGGCAACCTAACGTGTCGAATGTAATATTTTACAACATTCCTGGCGCGACGGCCGCTACTTCTAGGTGGGAACATTATATACGTCTATACCGCTATATATCCTAGCCTAAGGCAACCTAACATGTCGAATGTAATATTTTACAACATTCCCGGCGCATCGGCTCCTACTTGTCGGTGGGAACATTATATACGTCTATAACGTCATATATCCTAACCTAAGGCAACCTAACACCTCGGATGTAATGTTTAACAACATTCCTGACTCATCGGCCCCTACTTCTCGGTGGCAACACTATATACGTCTATAACGTTATATATCCTAACCTAAGGCAACCTAACACCTCGGATGTAATGTTTAACAACATTCCTGGCTCATCGGCCCCTACTTCTCGGTGGCAACTCTATATACGTCTATAACGTTATATATCCTAACCTAAGGCAACCTAACATCTCGGATGTAATATTTTACTACATTCCTGGCACGTCGGTCCCTACTTCTCGGTGGGGACATTATATACGTCTATAACGCTATATATCCTAGCCTAAGGTAACCTAACATGTTGAGCGTAATGTTCTACAACATTCCTGGCTCATCGGCCCCTCCTTCTCGGTGGCAACACTATATACGTCTATAACGTTATATATACTAACTTAAGGCAACCTAACATCTCCACCGTAATATTTTACAACATTCCTGGCATGCAAGTCCCTACTTCTCTGTGGTAACATTATATACGGCTATAACGTTATATATCCTAGCCTAAGGAAACCTAACATCTCGGATGTAATATGTTACAACATTCCCCGCGCGTCGGCCCCTACTTCTTTGTCGGAACATTGTATACGTCTATAACGCTATATATCCTAGCTTAGGGTAACCTAACATGTCGAGCGTAATATTTTACAACATTCCTGGCTCGTCGGCCCCTACTTCTCGGTGGGAACATTATATACGTCTATATCGTTATATATGCAAGCCTAAGGCAATCCTAACATGTCGAATGTAATATTTTCCAACATTCGTGGCGCCTCGGCCCCTACTTCTCGGTGGGAACATTATATACGTCTATAACGTTATATATCCTAGCCTGAGGCAACCTAACACCTCGGATGTAATATTTTACAACATTCCTGGCTCATCGGCCCCTACTTCTCGGTGGGAACAATATATACGTCTATAACGTTATATATCCTAACCTAAGGCAACCTAACACCTCGGATGTAATGTTTAACAACATTCCTGGCTCATCGGCCCCTACTTCTCGGTGGCAACACTATATACGTCTATAACGTAATATATCCTAACCTAAGGCAACCTAACATCTCGGATGTAATATTTTACTACCTTCCTGGCACGTCGGGCCCTACTTCTCGGTGGGGACATTATATACGTCTATAACGCTATATATCCTAGCCTAAGGTAACCTAACATGTCGAGCGTAATGTTCTACAACATTCCTGGCTCATCGGCCCCTCCTTCTCGGTGGCAACACTATATACGTCTATAACGTTATATATACTAACTTAAGGCAACCTAACATCTCTACCGTAATATTTTACAACATTCCTGGCATGCAAGTCCCTACTTCTCTGTGGTAACATTATATACGGCTATAACGTTATATATCCTAGCCTAAGGAAACCTAACATCTCGGATGTAATATGTTACAACATTCCCCGCGCGTCGGCCCCTACTTCTTTGTCGGAACATTGTATACGTCTATAACGCTATATATCCTAGCTTAGGGTAACCTAACATGTCGAGCGTAATATTTTACAACATTCCTGGCTCGTCGGCCCCTACTTCTCGGTGGGAACATTATATACGTCTATAACGTTATATATCCTAACCTAAGGCAACCTAACACCTCGGATGTAATGTTTAACAACATTCCTGGCTCGTCGGCCCATACTTCTCGGTGGGAAAATTATATACGTCTATAACGTTATATATCCTAACCTAAGGCAACCTAACATGTCGAACGTAATATTTTACAACATTTCTGGCTCAGGGGCCCCTAATTCTCGGCGGGAACAATATACACGTCTATAACGTTATATATCCTATCCTATGGCAACCTAACACCTCGGATGGTACGTTTTACAACATTCCTGGCTCATCAGCCCCTACTTCTCGGTGGCAACACTATATACGTCTATAACGTTATATATACTAACCTAAAGATACCTAACATGTCGGATGTAATATTTTACTACATTCCTGGCACGTCGGCCCCTACTTCTCGGTGGGAACATTATATACGTCTATAACGTTATATATGCAAGCCTAAGGCAATCCTAACATGTCGAATGTAATATTTTCCAACATTCCTGGCGCGTCGGCCCCTACTTCTCGGTGGGAACATTATATACGTCTATAACGTTATATATCCTAGCCTGAGGCAACCTAACATCTCGGATGTAATATTTTACAACATTCCTGGCTCATCGGCCCCTACTTCTCGGTGGGAACAATATATACCTCTATAACGTTATATATCCTAGCCTAAGGCAACCTAACATGTCGAATGTAATATTTTCCAACATTCCTGGCGCGTCGGCCCCTACTTCTCGGTGGGAACATTATATACGTCTATAACGTTATATATCCTAGCCTGAGGCAACCTAACATCTCGGATGTAATATTTTACTACATTCCTGGCACGTCGGCCCCTACCTCTCGGTGGGAACATTATATACGTCTATAACGCTATATATGCAAGCCAAAGGCAATCCTAACATGTCGAATGTAATATTTTCCAACATTCCTGGCGCGTCGGCCCCTACTTCTCGGTGGGAACATTATATACGTCTATAACGTTATATATCCTAGCCTGAGGCAACCTAACATCTCGGATGTAATATTTTACAACATTCCTGGCTCATCGGCCCCTACTTCTCGGTGGGAACAATATATACGTCTATAACGTTATATATCCTAGCCTAAGGCAACCTAACATGTCGGATGTAATATTTTACTACATTCCTGGCACGTCGGCCCCTACCTCTCGATGGGAACATTATATACGTCTATAACGCTATATATGCAAGCCTAAGGCAATCCTAACATGTCGAATGTAATATTTTCCAACATTCCTGGCGCGTCGGCCCCTACTTCTCGGTGGGAACATTATATACGCATATAACGTTATATATCCTAGCCTGAGGCAACCTAACATCTCGGATGTAATATTTTACAACATTCCTGGCTCATCGGCCGCTACTTCTCGGTGGGAACAATATATACGTCTATAACGTTATATATCCTAACCTAAGGCAACCTAACACATCGGATGTAATGTTTAACAACATTCCTGGCTCGTCGGCCCCTACTTCTCGGTGGGAACATTATATACGTCTATAACGTTATATATCCTAACCTAAGGCAACCTAACATGTCGAACGTAATATTTTACAACATTCCTGGTTCAGTGGGCCCTAATTCTCGGCGGGAACAATATACACGTCTATAACGTTATATATCCTAACCTATGGCAACCTAACACCTCGGATGGTACGTTTTACAACATTCCTGGCTCATCAGCCCCTACTTCTCGGTGGCAACACTATATACGTCTATAACGTTATATATACTAACCTAAAGATACCTAACATGTCGGATGTAATATTTTACTACATTCCTGGCACGTCGGCCCCTACTTCTCGGTGGGAACATTATATACGTCTATAACGCTATATATGCAAGCCAAAGGCAATCCTAACATGTCGAATGTAATATTTTCCAACATTCCTGGCGCGTCGGCCCCTACTTCTCGGTGGGAACATTATATACGTCTATAACGTTATATATCCTAGCCTGAGGCAACCTAACATCTCGGATGTAATATTTTACAACATTCCTGGCTCATCGGCCCCTACTTCTCGGTGGGAACAATATATACGTCTGTAACGTTATATATCCTAGCCTGAGGCAACCTAACACCTCGGATGTAATATTTTACAACATTCCTGGCTCATCGGCCCCTACTTCTCGGTGGGAACAATATATACGTCTATAACGTTATATATCCTAACCTAAGGCAACCTAACACCTCGGATGTAATGTTTAACAACATTCCTGGCTCGTCGGCCCATACTTCTCGGTGGGAACATTATATACGTCTATAACGTTATATATCCTAACCTAAGGCAACCTAACATGTCGAACGTAATATTTTACAACATTTCTGGCTCAGGGGCCCCTAATTCTCGGCGGGAACAATATACACGTCTATAACGTTATATATCCTAACCTATGGCAACCTAACACCTCGGATGGTACGTTTTACAACATTCCTGGCTCATCAGCCCCTACTTCTCGGTGGCAACAATATATACGTCTATAACGTTATATATACTAACCTAAAGATACCTAACATGTCGGATGTAATATTTTACTACATTCCTGGCACGTCGGCCCCTACTTCTCGGTGGGAACATTATATACGTCTATAACGTTATATATGCAAGCCTAAGGCAATCCTAACATGTCGAATGTAATATTTTCCCACATTCCTGGCGCGTCGGCCCCTACTTCTCGGTGGGAACATTATATACGTCTATAACGTTATATATCCTAGCCGGAGGCAACCTAACATCTCGGATGTAATATTTTACTACATTCCTGGCACGTCGGCCCCTACCTCTCGGTGGGAACATTATATACGTCTATAACGCTATATATGCCAGCCAAAGGCAATCCTAACATGTCGAATGTAATATTTTCCAACATTCCTGGCGCGTCGGCCCCTACTTCTCGGTGGGAACATTATATACGTCTATAACGTTATATATCCTAGCCTGAGGCAACCTAACATCTCGGATGTAATATTTTACAACATTCCTGGCTCATCGGACCCTACATCTCGGTGGGAATAATATATACGTCTATAACGTTATATATCCTAGCCTAAGGCAACCTAACATGTCGGATGTAATATTTTACTACATTCCTGGCACGTCGGCCCCTACCTCTCGATGGGAACACTATATACGTCTATAACGCTATATATGCAAGCCTAAGGCAATCCTAACATGTCGAATGTAATATTTTCCAACATTCCTGGCGCCTCGGCCCCTCCTTCTCGGTGGCAACACTATATACGTCTATAACGTTATATATACTAACTTAAGGCAACCTAACATCTCTACCGTAGTATTTTACAACATTCCTGGCATGCAAGTCCCTACTTCTCTGTGGTAACATTATATACGGCTATAACGTTATATATCCTAGCCTAAGGAAACCTAACATCTCGGATGTAATATGTTACAACATTCCCCGCGCGTCGGCCCCTACTTCTTTGTCGGAACATTGTAAACGTCTATAACGCTATATATCCTAGCTTAGGGTAACCTAACTTGTCGAGCGTAATATTTTACAACATTCCTGGCTCGTCGGCCCCTACTTCTCGGTGGGAACATTATATACGTCTATAACATTATATATGCAAGCCTAAGGCAATCCTAACATGACGAATGTAATATTTTCCAACATTCCTGGCGCCTCGGCCCCTACTTCTCGGTGGGAACATTATATACGTCTATAACGTTATATATCCTAGCCTGAGGCAACCTAACATGTGGAGCGTAATATTTTACAACATTCCTGGCTCATCGGCCCCTACTTCTCGGTGGGAACAATATATACGTCTGTAACGTTATATATCCTAGCCTGAGGCAACCTAACACCTCGGATGTAATATTTTACAACATTCCTGGCTCATCGGCCCCTACTTCTCGGTGGGAACAATATATACGTCTATAACGTTATATATCCTAACCTAAGGCAACCTAACACCTCGGATGTAATGTTTAACAACATTCCTGGCTCATCGGCCCCTACTTCTCGGTGGCAACACTATATACGTCTATAACGTTATATATCCTAACCTAAGGCAACCTAACATCTCGGATGTAATATTTTACATCATTCCTGGCATGCAAGTCCCTACTTCTCTGTGGTAACATTATATACGGCTATAACGTTATATATCCTAGCCTAAGGAAACCTAACATCTCGGATGTAATATGTTACAACATTCCCCCCGCGTCGGACCCTACTTCTTTGTCGGAACATTGTACACGTCTATAACGCTATATATCCTAGCTTAATGTAACCTAACATGTCGAGCGTAATATTTTACAACATTCCTGGCTCGTCGGCCCCTACTTCTCGGTGGGAACATTATATACGTCTATAACGTTATATATGCAAGCCTAAGGCAATCCTAACATGTCGAATGTAATATTTTCCAACATTCCTGGCTCATCGGCCCCTACTTCTCGGTGGGAACAATATATACGTCTATAACGTCATATACTCTAACCTAAGGCAACCTAACACCTCGGATGTAATGTTTAACAACATTCCTGGCTCATCGGCCCCTACTTCTCGGTGGCAACACTATATACGTCTATAACGTTATATATCCTAACCTAAGGCAACCTAACATCTCGGATGTAATATTTTACTACATTCCTGGCACGTCGGGCCCCACTTCTCGGTGGGGACATTACATACGTCTATAACGCTATATATCCTAGCCTAAGGTAACCTAACATGTCGAGCGTAATGTTCTACAACATTCCTGGCTCATCGGCCCCTCCTTCTCGGTGGCAACACTATATACGTCTAGAACGTTATATATATTAAATTAAGGCAACCTAACATCTCTACCGTAATATTTTACAACATTCCTGGCATGCAAGTCCCTACTTCTCTGTGGTAACATTATATACGGCTATAACGTTATATATCCTAGCCTAAGGCAACCTAACATGTCGAACGTATTATTTTACAACATTCCTGGCTCATCGGCCCCTCCTTCTCGGTGGCAACACTATATACGTCTATATCGTTATATATACTAACTTAAGGCAACCTAACATCTCTACCGTAATATTTTACAACATTCCTGGCATGCAAGTCCCTACTTCTCTGTGGTAACATTATATATGGCTATAACGTTATATATCCTAGCCTAAGGAAACCTAACATCTCGGATGTAATATGTTACAACATTCCCCGCGCGTCGGCCCCTACTTCTTTGTCGGAACATTGTATACGTCTATAACGCTATATATCCTAGCTTAGGGTAACCTAACATGTCGAGCGTAATATTTTACAACATTCCTGGCTCGTCGGCCCCTACTTCTCGGTGGGAACATTATATACGTCTATAACGTTATATATGCAAGCCTAAGGCAATCCTAACATGTCGAATGTAATATTTTCCAACATTCCTGGCGCCTCGGCCCCTACTTCTCGGTGGGAACATTATATACGTCTATAACGTTACATATCCTAGCCTGAGGCAACCTAACATCTCGGATGTAATATTTTACAACATTCCTGGCTCATCGGCCCCTACTTCTCGGTGGGAACAATATATACAATATATACGTCTATAACGTTATATATCCTAACCTAAGGCAACCTAACACCTCGGATGTAATGTTTAACAACATTCCTGGCTCATCGGCCCCTACTTCTCGGTGGCAACACTATATACGTCTATAACGTTATATATCCTAACCTAAGGCAACCTAATATCTCGGATGTAATATTTTACTACATTCCTGGCACGTCGGGCCCTACTTCTCGGTGGGGACATTATATACGTCTATAACGCTATATATCCTAGCCTAAGGTAACCTAACATGTCGAGCGTAATATTTTACAACATTCCTGGCTCATCGGCCCCTACTTCTCGGTGGGAACAATATATACGTCTATAACGTTATATATCCTAATCTAAGGCAACCTAACACCTCGGATGTAATCTTCTACAACATTCCTGGCTTATCGGCCCACACTTCTCGGTGGCAACACTATATACGTCTATAACGTTATATATCCTAACCTAAGGCAACCTAACATCTCGGATGTAATATTTTACTACATTCCTGGCACGTCGGGCCCTACTTCTCGGTGGGGACATTATATACGTCTATAACGCTATATATCCTAGCCTAAGGTAACCTAACATGTCGAGCGTAATATTTTACAACATTCCTGGCTCATCGGCCCCTACTTCTCGGTGGGAACAATATATACGTCTATAACGTTATATATCCTAATCTAAGGCAACCTAACACCTCGGATGTAATCTTCTACAACATTCCTGGCTTATCGGCCCACACTTCTCGGTGGCAACACTATATACGTCTATAACGTTATATATCCTAACCTAAGGCAACCTAACATATCGGATGTAATATTTTACTACATTCCTGGCACGTCGGCCGATACTTCTCGGTGGGAATATTATATACTTCTGTAATGCTATATATCCTAGCTTAAGGCAACCTAACATCTCGGATGTAATATTTTACAACATTCTTGGCGCGTCGGCAACTACTTCTCGGTGGGAACAGTATATACGTCTATATCGTTATATATCCTAGCCTAAGGCAACCTAACTTCTCGGATGTAATATTTTACTACATTCCTGGCACGTCGGCCACTACATCATGGTGGGAACATTATATACGTCTACAACGCTATATATCATAGCCTAAGGCAACCTAACATGTGGAGCGTAATATTTTACAACATTCCTGGCTCGTCGGCCCAAACTTCTCGGTGGAAGCATTATATACGTCTATAACGTTATATATCCTAGCCTAAGGCAACCTAACGTGTCGAATGTAATATTTTACAACATTCCTGGCGCGGCGGCCGCTACTTCTAGGTGTGAACATTATATACGTCTATAACGCTATATATCCTAGCCTAAGGCAACCTAACATGTCGAATGTAATATTTTACAACATTCCCGGCGCTTCGGCCCCTACTTGTCGGTGGGAACATTATATACGTCTATAACGCTATATATCCTACCTTAAGGCAACCTAACATCTCGGATGTAATATTTTACAACATTCCTGGCTCATCGGCCCCTACTTCTCGGTGGGAACAATATATACGTCTATAACGTTATATATCCTAGCCTAAGGCAACCTAACATGTCGGATGTAATATTTTACTACATTCCTTGCACGTCGGCCCCTACCTCTCGATGGGAACATTATATACGTCTATAACGTTATATATCCTAACCTGAGGCAACCTAACTTGTCGAACGTAATATTTTACAACATTCCTGGCTCATCGGCCCCTACTTCTCGGTGGGAACAATATATACGTCTATAACGTTATATATCCTAACCTAAGGCAACCTAACACCTCGGATGTAATGTTCTACAACATTCCTGGCTTATCGTCCCACACTTCTCGGTGGCAACACTATATACGTCTATAACGTTATATATCCTAACCTAAGGCAACCTAACATCTCGGATGTAATATTTTACTACATTCCTGGCACGTCGGCCGATACTTCTCGGTGGGAATATTATATACTTCTGTAATGCTATATATCCTAGCTTAAGGCAACCTAACATCTCGGATGTAATATTTTACAACATTCTTGGCGCGTCGGCACCTACTTCTCGGTGGGAACAGTATATACGTCTATATCGTTATATATCCTAGCCTAAGGCAACCTAACTTCTCGGATGTAATATTTTACTACATTCCTGGCACGTCGGCCCCTACTTCTCGGTGCGAACATTATATACGTCTATAACGTTATATATCCTTACCTAGGGCAACCTAACATGTCGAACGTAATATTTTACAACATTCCTGGCTCAGAGGCCCCTAATTCTCGGTGGGAACAATATACACGTCTATAACGTTATATATCCTAACCTATGGCAACCTAACACCTCGTATGGTACGTTTTACAACATTCCTGGCTCATCAGCCCCTACTTCTCGGTGGCAACACTATATAGGTCTATAACGTTATATATACTAACTTAAAGATACCTAACATCTCGGATGTAATATTTTACTACATTCCTGGCACGTCGGCCCCTACTTCTCGGTGGGAACATTATATACGTCTATAACGTTATATATCCAGGCTTAAGGCAACCTAACACCTCTACCGTAATATTTTACAACATTCCTGGCATGCAAGTCCCTACTTATCTGTGGGAACAATATATACGTCTATAACGTTATAAATCCTAACCTAAGGCAACCAGCAATTCTGATGTAATGTTCTGCAACATTCCTGGCGCGTCGGCCCCTACTTCTCGGTGGGAACATTATATACGTCTATAACGTTATATATGCTAACCTGAGGCAACCTAACTTGTCGAACGTAATATTTTACAACATTCCTGGCTCATCGGCCCCTACTTCTCGGTGGGAACAATATATACGTCTATAACGTTATATATCCTAGCCTAAGGCAACTTATCATGTCGAATGTAATATTTTACAACATTCCTGGCGCGTCGGCACCTACTTGGTGGGAACATTATATAAGTCTATAACGTTATATATCCTAACCTAAGGCAACATAATATCTGGGATGTAATATTTTACAACATTCCTGGCTCGTCGGCCCGTTCTTCTCTGTGGTAACATTATACACTTCTATGACGTTATATATCCTAACCAAAGCAACCTAACACCGCGGATGTAATGTTTTACAACATGCCTGGCATGTAGGAGCCTACATCTCGGTTCGGACATTCTATACGTCTCTAACGTTATATATCCTAGCCTAAGGCAACTTAACATGTCGAATGTAATATTTTACAACATTCCTGGCGCGTCGGCCCCTACTTCTCGGTGGGAAAATTATAGAACTCTATAACGTTATATATCCTAACCTAAGGCAACATAATATCTGGGATGTAATATCTTACAACATTCCAGCCGAGACGGCGCTTACTTCCCAATGGGGACATTATATACGTCTATAAGGTTGTATATAGAAACCTAAGGGAACCTAACATATCGGTTGTAATATTTTACAACATTCCTGTCGTGTTGGCCCGTAGTTCTGGCTAATAACATTATATACGTCAATAACGTTATATATCCTAGCCTAAGGCAACCCAACATCTCGGATGTAATATTTTGCAGCATTCATGGCGTGCCGGTCCTTACTTCTCTGTGGGAACATTATATACGCCTATATCGTTGTGTATCCTAGCCTACTTCAACCTAACACGTCGAGCGCATATTTTACAACATTCCTGGCTCGTCGGTCCCTACTACTCTGTGGTAACATTATATACGTCTATAACGTTATATATCCTAGCCTAAGGCAAACCTAACATCTCGGATGTAATATTTTACAACATTCCTGGCGCGTCGGCATCTACTTCTCGGTGGGAGCAGTATATAAGTCTATAACGTTATATATCCTAACCTAAGGCAACCTAACATCACGGATGTAATATTTTAATGCATTCCTGGCTCGTCGGCCCCTACTTCTCGCTGGGAACATTATATACGTCTAGAACGCTATATATCCTAGCTTAAGGCAACCTAACATGTCGAATGTTATATTTTACAACATTCCTGGCGCGCCGGCCCCTACTTCTCGCTGGGAACACTATATTCGTCTATAACGTTACACATCCTAGCCTAAGGCAACCTAACATCTCGGATGTAATATTTTACTACATTCCTGGCGCGCCGGCCCCTACTTCTCGCTGGGAACACTATATTCGTCTATAACATTACACATCCTAGCCTAAGGCAACCTAACATCTCGGATGTAGTATTTTACTACATTCCTGGCACGTCGGCCACTACTTCTCGGTGGGAACATTATATAAGTCTATAACGCTATATATCCTAGCCTAAGGCAAAATATCATGTCGAATGTAATATTTTCAAACATTCCCGTCACTTCGGCACCTACTTCTCGGTGAGAACATTATATACGTCTATAACGTTATATATCCTAGCCTAAGGCAACCTAACATCTCGGATGTAATATTTTACTATATTCCTGGCGCGCCTTCCCCTACTTCTCGCTGGGAACATTATATACGTCTAGAACGCTATATATCCTAGCTTAAGGCAACCTAACATGTCGAATGTTATATTTTACAACATTCCTGGCGCGCCGGCCCCTACTTCTCGCTGGGAACACTATATTCGTCTATAACGTTACACATCCTAGCCTAAGGCAACCTAACATCTCGGATGTAATATTTTACTATATTCCTGGCGCGCCGGCCCCTACTTCTCGTTGGGAGCATTATATACGTCTATAACTTTATATATCCTAGCCTAAGGCAATCCTAACATCTCGGATATAATATTTTACAACATTCCTGGCGCGTCGGCACCAACTTCTCGGTGGGAACATTATATACGTCTATAACGTTATATATCCTAGCCTAAGGCAAACCTAACATCTCGGATGTAATATTTTACAACATTCCTGGCGCGTCGGCATCTACTTCTCGGTGGGAACAGTATATAAGTCTATAACGTTATATATCCTAACCTAAGGCAACCTAACATCACGGATGTAATATTTTAATACATTCCTGGCTCGTCGGCACCTACTTCTCGGTGGCAACATTATATATGTCTATAACGCTATATATCCTAGCCTAAGGCAAACCTAACATGTCAAATGTAAAATTTTACAACATTCCTGGCACGTCGGCCACTACTTCTCGGTGGGAACATTATATAAGTCTATAACGCTATATATCCTAGCCTAAGGCAAACTAACATGTCGAATGTAATATTTTACTACATTCCCGTCACTTCGGCACCTACTTCTCGGTGGGAACATTATATACATCTATAACGTTGTATATCCTAGCCTAAGGCAACCTAACATCTCGGATGTAATATTTTACTATATTCCTGGCGCGCCTTCCCCTACTTCTCGCTGGGAACATTATATACGTCTAAAACACTATATATCCTAGCTTAAGGCAACCTAACATGTCGAGCGTAATATTTTACTACATTCCTGGCACGTCTGCCCCTACTTTTCGGTCGGAACATTATATACGTCTATAACGCCATATATCCTAACCTAAGGCAACCAAAAATGTCGAGCGTAATATTTTATAACATTCCTGACTCGTAGGACCCTACTTCTCGGTGGGAACATTATATACGTCTATAACGTTATATATCCTAACCTAAGAGAACCTAACATGTCGAATGTAATATTTTACAGCAATCCTGGCGTGTGGGCCCCTACTTCTCGGTGGGAACATTATATACGTCTATAACGTAATATAACCTAACCTAACCCATCTCGACCCTCGCTGGTAATGTTTCACAGAATCCCGTTCGTGCCGTCCCGTACGTCTCGGTATGGACATTATATACGGTTATAACGTTATATTTCCTATCCTAAGGCAACCTAACATCTCGAATGTAGTATTTTCCAACATTCCTGGCATGTCGCCCCTACTTCTCGGTGGGCACATTATATACGACCATAACGTAATATAACCTAACCTGACCCATCTAGACCCTCGCTGGTAGTGTTTTACAGAATCCCGTTCGTGTCATGCCCGACGTCTCGTTGCGGATATTATATACGTCTATAACGTTATATTTCCTGTCCGAAGGCAACCTAACCTCTCGAGTGTAGTATTTTCCAACACTTCTGGCGGGTCGGCCCCTACTTCTCGGTGGGAACTTTATATACGTCTATAACGCAATATAACCTAACCTAACCCAGCTAGACCCTCGCTTGTAATGTTTCACAGAATCCCGTTCATGCCGTCCCGTACATTTCGGCGCGGACATTATATACGTCTATAACGTTGTATATCCTATCCTAAGGCAACCTAACGTCTCGGATGTAGTATTTCCCAACATTTCTAGCGGGTCGGCGCTTCCTTCTCGGTGGGAACATTATATACTTTTATAACGTAATATAATATAACATAACCCAGCTAGACCCTCGCTGGTAATGTTTCACAGAATCCCGTCCGTGTCGTCCCGTATGTCTCGGTGCGGACATTATATACGTCTATAACGTTATATTTCCTATCCTAATGCAACCTAGCAGCTCTAATGTAGTATTTTCCAACATTTCTGGCGGGTGGGCCCCTACTTCTCGGTGGGAACATTATATACGTCTATAACGTAATATAACCTAACCTAACCCAGCTAGACCCTCGCTGGTAATGTCTCACAGAAGCCCGTTCGTGCCATCCCGTACGTCTCGACGCGGATATTATATACGTCTACTACGTTATATATCCTAACCTAGGGCAAACTAACATCTCGGATGTAGTATTTTCCAACATTCCTGGCGGGTCGGCCCCTACTTCTCGGTGGGCACATTATATCCGTCTATATCGTAATATAACCTAACCTAACACATCACGACCCTCGCTGGTAATGTTTTACAGAATTTCGTTCGTGTCGTCCTGTACATCTAGGTGGGGACATTATACACGTCTATAATGTTATATATCCTAACCTAAGGCATCCTAACATCTCGGATGTAGTATTTTCCAACATTCCTGGCGGGTCGGCCCCATCTTCTCGGTGGGAACATTATATACGTCTATAACGTAATAGATCCTAACCTAACCCATCTCGACCCTCGCTGGTAATGTTTTGCAGAATCCCGTTCGTGTCGTCCCGTACGTCTCGATGCGGACATTACATACGTCTATAACGTTATATTTCCTATCCTAAGGCAACCTAACATCTCGAATGTAGTATTGTCCAACATTTCTGGCGGGTCGGCCCCTACTTCTCGGTGGGAACATTATATACGTCTATAACGTAATATAACCTAACCTAACCCAGCTAGACCCTCGCTGGTAATGTTTTACAGAATCCCGGGCGTGTCGGCCCGTACTTCTCGGTGGGGACATTATGTACGTCTATAACGTTATATATTCTAACCTAAGACATCCTAACATCTCGGATGTAGTATTTTCCAACATTCATGGCCGCTCGGCCGCTACTTCTCGGTGGGAACATTATATACGTCTATAACGTAATAGATCCTAACCTAACCCATCTATACCCTCGCCGGTAATGTTTTACATAATCCCGTTCGTGTCGTCCCGTACGTCTCGGTGCGGACATTATATACGTCTATAACGTTATATTTCCTATCCTAAGGCAACCTAACATCTCGAATGTAGTATTTTCCAACATTCCTGGCGGGTCGGCCCCTACTTCTCGGTGGGAACATTATATACGTCTATAACGTAATAGATCCTAACCTAACCCATCTAGACCCTCGCTGGTAATGTTTTACAGAGTCCCGTTCGTGTGGTCCCGTACGTCTCGGTGCGGACATTATATACGTCTATAACGTGATATTTCCTTTCCTAAGCCAACCCAACATTTCGAATGTAGTATTTTACAACATTCCAGGCGGGACGGCCCCTACTTCTCGGTGGGAACATTATATACTTCTATAACGTAATGTAACCTAACCTAACCCAGCTAGACCCTCGCTGGTAATGTTTCACAGAATCCCGGGCGTGTCGTGAACTACGTCTCGGTGCGGATATTATATACGTCTATAACGTTATATTTCCTGTCCGAAGGCAACCTAACCTCTCGAATGTAGTATTTTCCAACATTTCTGGCGGGTCGGCCCCTTCTTCTCGGTGGGAACATTATATACGTCTATAACGCAATATAACCTAACCTAACCCAGCTAGACCCTCGCTTGTAATGTTTCACAGAATCCCGTTTGTGTCTACCCGTACGTCTCGGTGCGGACATTGTATACGTCTATAACGTTATATATTCTAACCTAAGACATCCTAACATCTCGGATGTAGTATTTTCCAACATTCATGGCGGGTCGGCCGCTACTTCTCGGTGGGCACATTATATACGATCATAACGTAATATAACCTAACCTGATCCATCTGGACCCTCGCTGGTAGTGTTTTACAGAATCCCGTTCGTATCTACCCGTACGTCTCGGTGCGGACATTATATACATCTATAACGTTATATTTCCTATCCTAAGGCAACTTAACATCCCGAATGTAGTATTTTCCAACATTTCTGGGGGGTCGACCCCTACCTCTCGGTGGGAACATTATATACGTCTATAACGTAATATAACCTAACCTAACCCAGCTAGACCCTCGCTGGTAATGTTTTACAGAATCCCGTTCTTGTCGTGCCCTACGTCTCGGTACGGATATTATATACGTCTATAACGTTATATTTTCTGTCCGAAGGCAACCTAACCTCTCGAATGTAGTATTTTCCCACATTTCTGGCGGGTCGGCCCCTACTTCTCGGTGGGCACATTTTATACGTCTATAACGTAATATAATCTAACCTGACCCATCTAGACCCTCGCTGGTAATGTTTCACAGAATCCCGTTCGTGTCGTCCCGTACATTTCGGCGCGGACATTATATACGTCTATAACGCTGTATATCCTATCCTAAGGCAACGTAACGTCTCGGATGTAGTATTTCCCAACATTTCTGGCGGGTCGGCCCCTACTTCTCGGTGGGAACATTATATACTTTTATAACGTAATGTAACCTAACCTAACCCAGCTAGACCCTCGCTGGTAATGTTTCACAGAATCCCGTTCGTGTCGTCCCGTACATCTCGACGCGGATATTATATACGTCTACTACGTTATATATCCTAACCTAAGGCAACTTAACATCTCGGATGTAGTATTTTCCAACATTCCTGGCGGGTTGGCACCTACTGCTCGGTGGGAACATTATAAACATCTATAACGTAATATAACCTAACCTAACCCAGCTAGACCCTCGCTGGTAATGTTTCACAGAGTCCCGTTCGTGTCGTCCCGTACATCTCGGCGCGGTCATTATACACGTTTATAATGTTATATATCCTAACCTAAGGCATCCTAACATCTCGTATGTAGTATTTTCCAACATTCCTGGCGTTCGGCCCCTACTTCTCGGTCGGCACATTATATACGACCATAACGTAATATAACTTAACCTGACCCATCTAGACCCTCGCTGGTAGTGTTTTACAGAATCCCGTTCGTGTCGTCCCGTACGTCTGGGTGCGGACATTACATACGTCTATAACGTTATATTTCCTATCCTAAGGCAACTTAACATCTCGAATGTAGTATTTTCCAACATTTCTGGCGGGTCGGCCCCTACTTCTCGGTGGGAACAATATATACATCTATAACGTAATATAACCTAACCTAACCCAGCTAGACACTCGCTGGTAATGTTTCACAGAATCCCGGGCGTGTCGTGAACTACGTCTCGGCGCGGATATTATATACGTCTATAACGTTATATTTCCTGTCCGAAGGCAACCTAACCTCTCGAATGTAGTATTTTCCAACATTTCTGGCGGGTCGGCCGCTACTTCTCGGTGGGCACATTATATACGATCATAACGTAATATAACCTAACCTGACCCATCTGGACCCTCGCTGGTAGTGTTTTACAGAATCCCGTTCGTGTCTACCCGTACGTCTCGGCGCGGACATTATATACATCTATAACGTTATATTTCCTATCCTAAGGCAACTTAACATCCCGAATGTAGTATTTTCCAACATTTCTGGGGGGTCGACACCTACTTCTCGGTGGGAACATTATATACGTCTATAACGTAATATAACCTAACCTAACCCAGCTAGACCCTCGCTGGTAATGTTTTACAGAATCCCGTTCGTGTTGTGCCCTACGTCTCGGTACGTATATTATATACGTCTATAACGTTATATTTTCTGTCCGAAGGCAACCTAACCTCTCGAATGTAGTATTTTCCAACATTTCTGGCGGGTCGGCCCCTACTTCTCGGTGGGCACATTTTATACGTCTATAACGTAATATAACCTAACCTGACCCATCTAGACCCTCGCTGGTAATGTTTCACAGAATCCCGTTCGTGTCGTCCCGTACATTTCGGCGCGGACATTATATACGTCTATAACGCTGTATATCCTATCCTAAGGCCACGTAACGTCTCGGATGTAGTATTTCCCAACATTTCTGGCGGGTCGGCCCCTACTTCTCGGTGGGAACATTATATACTTTTATAACGTAATGTAACCCAACCTAACCCAGCTAGACCCTCGCTGGTAATGTTTCACAGAATCCCGTTCGTGTCGTCCCGTACATCTCGACGCGGATATTACATACGTCTACTACGTTATATATCCTATCCGCAGGCAACCTAACGTCTCGGATGTAGTATTTTCCAACATTTCTGGCGGTACGGCTCCTACTGCTCGGTGGGAACATTAGATACGTCTATATCGTAATATAACCTAACCTAACCCATCACGACCCTCGCTGGTAATGTTTTACAGAATTCCGTTCGTGTGGTCCCGTACGTCTCGGTGCGGACATTATATACGTCTATAATGTGATATATCCTTTCCTAAGCCAACCCAACATTTCGAATGTAGTATTTTACAACATTCCAGGCGGGACGGCCCCTACTGCTCGGTGGGAACATTAGATACGTCTATATCGTAATATAACCTAACCTAACCCATCACGACCCTCGCTGGTAATGTTTTACAGAATCCCGTTCGTGTGGTCCCGTACGTCTCGGTGCGGACATTATATACGTCTACTACGTTATATATCCTAACCTAAGGCAACTTAACATCTCGGATGTAGTATTTTCCAACATTCATGGCGGTTCGGCCCCTACTTCTCGGTGGGGACATTATAAACATCTATAACGTAATATAACCTAACCTAACCCAGCTAGACCCTCGCTGGTAATGTTTCACAGAGTCCCGTTCGTGTCGTCCCGTACATCTCGGCGCGGTCATTATACACGTTTATAATGTTATATATCCTAACCTAAGGCATCCTAACATCTCGTATGTAGTATTTTCCAACATTCCTGGCGGGTCGGCCCCAACTTCTCGGTGGGAACATTATATACGTCTATAACGTAATAGATCCTAACCTAACCCATCTCGACCCTCGCTGGTAATGTTTTGCAGAATCCCGTTCGTGTCGTACCGTACGTCTCGGTGCGGACATTACATACGTCTATAACGTTATATTTCCTACCCTAAGGCAACCTAACATCTCGAATGTAGTATTTTCCAACATTTCTGGCGGGTCGGCCCCTACTTCTCGGTGGGAACATTATGTACGACCATAACGTAATATAACCTAACCTAACCCAGGTAGACCCTCGCTGGTAGTGTTTTACAGAATCCCGTTCGTGTCTACCCGTACGTCTCGGTGCGGACATTATATACATCTATAACGTTATATATCCTATCCTAAGGCAACCTAACATCTCGGATGTAGTATTTTCCAACATTCCTGGCGGGTCGGCCCCTACTTCTCGGTGGGCACATTATATCCGTCTATATCGTAATATAACCTAACCTAACACATCACGACCCTCACTGGTAATGTTTTACAGAATTTCGTTCGTGTCGTCCTGTACATCTAGGTGGGGACATTATGTACGTCTATAACGTTATATTTCCTATCCTAAGCCAGCCTAACATCTCGAATGTAGTATTATCCAACATTTCTGGCGGGTCGCCCCTACTTCTCGGTGGGCACATTATATACGACCATAACGTAATATAACCTAACCTGACCCATCTAGACCCTCGCTGGTAGTGTTTTACAGAATCCCGTTCGTGTCTACCCGTACGTCTCGGTGCGGACATTATATACATCTATAACGTTATATTTCCTATCCTAAGGCAACTTAACATCTCGAATGTAGTATTTTCCAAGATATCTGGCGGGTCGGCCCCTACTTCTCGGTGGGAACAGTATATACGTCTACAACGTAATATAACCTAACCTAATCCAGCTAGACCCTCGCTGGTAATGTTTCACAGAATTTCGTTCGTGTCGTCCTGTACATCTAGGTGGGATCATTATGTACGTCTACAACGTTATATATCCTAATCTAAGGCAACTTAACATCTCGGATGTATTATTTTCCAACATTCCTGGCGGGTCGGCCCCTACTTCTCGGTGGGAACTTTATATACGTCTATAACGTAATATAACCTAACCTAACCCATCTAGACCCTCGCTGGTAATGTTTCACAGAGTCCCGTTCGTGTCGTCCCGTACATCTCGGCGCGGACATTATATACGTCTATAACGTTATATATCCTAACCTACGGCAACATAACATATTGAATGTTGTATTTTACAACATTCCAGGCGGGGCGGCCACTACTTCTCGGTGGGCACATTATATACGACGATAACGTAATATAACCTAATCTGACCCATGCAGACCCTCGCTGGTAGTGCTTTACAGAATCCCGTTCGTGTCGTCCCGTACGTCTCGGTGCGGACATTATATACGTCTATAATATTATATATCCTATCCTAAGGCAACCTAACATCTCGGATGTAGTATTTTACAACATTCCAGGCGGGACGCCCCTACTTCTCGGTGGGAACATTATATACTTCTATAACGTAATGTAACCTAACCTAACCCAGGTAGACCCTCGCTGGTAATGTTTCACAGAATCCCGGTCGTGCCGTCCCGTACGTCTCGGTGTGGACATTATATACGTTTATAACGTTATATATCCTAACCTAAGGCAACCTAACATCTCGGATGTAGTATTTTCCAACATTCCTGGCGGGTTGGCCCCTACTCCTCGGTGGGAACATTATAAACGTCTATAACGTTATAGAGCCTAATCTAACCCATCTAGACCCTCGCTGGTAATGTTTCACAGAGTCCCGTTCGTGTCGTACGGTACATCTCGGCGCGGACATTATATACGTCTATAACGTTATATATCCTAACCTACGGCAACAAAACATATCGAATGTTGTATTTTACAACATTCCAGGCGGGGCGGCCACTACTTCTCGGTGGGCACATTATATACGACCATAACGTAATATAACCTAATCTGACCCATGCAGACCCTCGCTGGTAGTGTTTTACAGAATCCCGTTCGTGTCTATCCGTACGTTTCGATGCGGACATTATATACGTCTATAACGTTATATTTCCTATTCTAATGCAACTTAACATCTCGAATGTAGTATTTTCCAACATTTCTGGCGGGTCGGCCCCTACTTCTCGGTGGGAACATTATATACGTCTATAACGTAATATAACCTAATCTGACCCATGCAGACCCTCGCTGGTAGTGTTTTACAGAATCCCGTTCGTGTCTATCCGTACGTTTCGATGCGGACATTATATACGTCTATAACGTTATATTTCCTATTCTAATGCAACTTAACATCTCGAATGTAGTATTTTCCAACATTTCTGGCGGGTCGGCCCCTACTTCTCGGTGGGAACATTATATACGTCTATAACGTAATAGATCCTAACCTAACCCATCTAGAGCCTCGCCGGTAATGTTTTACAGAATCCCGTTCGTGTCGTCCCGTACGTCTCGGTGCGGACATTATATACGTATATAACGTGATATTTCCTTTCCTAATCCAACCCAACATTTCAAATGTAGTATTTTACAACATTCCTGGCGGGACGGCCCCTACTTCTCGGTTGGAACATTATATACTTCTATAACGTAATGTAACCTAACCTAACCCAGCTAGACCCTCGCTGGTAATGTTTCACAGAATCCCGTTCGTGTCGTCCCGTACATCTCGACGCGGATATTATATACGTCTACTACGTTATATATCCTAACCTAAGGCAACTTAACATCTCGGATGTAGTATTTTCCAACATTCCTGGCGTGTCGGCCCCTACTTCTCGGTGGGGACATTATATACGACCATAACGTAATATAACCTAACCTGACCCATCTAGACCCTCGCTGGTAATGTTTTACAGTATCCCGTTCGTGTCTACCCGTACGTCTCGATGCGGACATTATATACGTCTATAACGTTATATTTCCTATCCTAAGGCAACTTAACATCTCGAATGTAGTATTTTCCAACATTTCTGGCGGGTGGGAACCTACTTCTCGGTGGGAACATTATATACCTCTATAACGTAATAGAACCTATGCTAACCCATCTAGACCCTCGCTGGTAATGTTTTACAGAATCCCGTTCGTGTCTGTCCGTACGTCTCGGTGCGGACATTATATACGTCTATAACGTTATATATTCTAACCTAAGACATCCTAACATCTCGGATGTAGTATTTTCCAACACTCATGGCGGTTCGGCCCCTACTTCTCGGTGGGGACATTATAAACATCTATAACGTAATATAACCTAACCTAACCCAGCTAGACCCTCGCTGGTAATGTTTCACAGAGTCCCGTTCGTGTCGTCCCGTACATCTCGGCGCGGTCATTATACACGTTTATAATGTTATATATCCTAACCTAAGGCATCCTAACATCTCGTATGTAGTATTTTCCAACATACCTGGCGGGTCGGCCCCAACTTCTCGGTGGGAACATTATATACGTCTATAACGTAATAGATCCTAACCTAACCCATCTCGACCCTCGCTGGTAATGTTTTGCAGAATCCCGTTCGTGTCGTCCCGTACGTCTCGGTGCGGACATTACATACGTCTATAACGTTATATTTCCTACCCTAAGGCAACCTAACATCTCGAATGTAGTATTTTCCAACATTTCTGGCGGGTCGGCCCCTACTTCTCGGTGGGAACATTATATACGTCTATAATGTAATATAACCTAACCTAACCCAGGTAGACCCTCGCTGGTAATGTTTCACAGAATCCCGTTCGTGTCGTCCCGTACATCCGGGCGCGGACATTATATACTTCTATAACGTTATATATCCTACTCTAAGGCAACCTAACATCTGGGATGTATTATTTTCCAACATTCCTGGCGGGTCGGCCCCTACTTCTCGGTGGGGACATTATATACGACCATAACGTAATATAACCTAACCTGACCCATCTAGACCCTCGCTGGTAATGTTTCACAGAATCCCGTTGGTGTCGCCCCGTTCATCTCGGCGCGGACATTATATACGTCTATAACGTTATATGACCTATCCTAAGGCAACCTAACATCTCGGATGTAGTATTTTCCAACATTTCTGGCGGTTCGGCCCCTACTGCTCGGTGGGAACATTAGATACGTCTATATCGTAATATAACCTAACCTAACCCATCACGACCCTCGCTGGTAATGTTTTACAGAATCCCGTTCGTGTGGTCCCGTACGTCTCGGTGCGGGCATTACATACGTCTATAACGTGATATTTCCTTTCCTAAGCCAACCCAACATTTCGAATGTAGTATTTTACAACATTCCAGGCGGGACGGCCCCTACTTCTCGGTTGGAACAACATATACTTCTATAACGTAATGTAACCTAACCTAACCCAGCTAGACCCTCGCTGGTAATGTTTCACAGAATCCCGTTAGTGTCGTCCCGTACATCTCGACGCGGATATTATATACGTCTACTACGTTATATATCCTAACCTAACGCAACTTAACATCTCGGATGTAGTATTTTCCAACATTCCTGGCGTGTCGGCACCTACTTCTCGGTGGGGACATTATATACGACCATAACGTAATATAACCTAACCTGACCCATCTAGACCCTCGCTGGTAGTGTTTTACAGAATCCCGTTCGTGTCTATCCGTACGTCTCGGTGCGGACATTATATACATCTATAACGTTATATATCCTATCCTAAGGCAACCTAACATCTCGGATGTAGTATTTTCCAACATTCCTGGCGGGTCGGCCCCTACTTCTCGGTGGGCACATTATATCCGTCTATATCGTAATATAACCTAACCTAACACATCACGACCCTCACTGGTAATGTTTTACAGAATTTCGTTCGTGTCGTCCTGTACATCTAGGTGGGGACATTATGTACGTCTATAACGTTATATTTCCTATCCTAAGCCAGCCTAACATCTCGAATGTAGTATTATCCAACATTTCTGGCGGGTCGCCCCTACTTCTCGGTGGGCACATTATATACGACCATAACGTAATATAACCTAACCTGACCCATCTAGACCCTCGCTGGTAGTGTTTTACAGAATCCCGTTCGTGTCTACCCGTACGTCTCAGTGCGGACATTATATACATCTATAACGTTATATTTCCTATCCTAAGGCAACTTAACATCTCGAATGTAGTATTTTCCAACATATCTGGCGGGTCGGCCCCTACTTCTCGGTGGGAACAGTATATACGTCTACAACGTAATATAACCTAACCTAATCCAGCTAGACCCTCGCTGGTAATGTTTCACAGAATTTCGTTCGTGTCGTCCTGTACATCTAGGTGGGATCATTATGTACGTCTACAACGTTATATATCCTAATCTAAGGCAACTTAACATCTCGGATGTATTATTTTCCAACATTCCTGGCGGGTCGGCCCCTACTTCTCGGTGGGAACTTTATATACGTCTATAACGTAATATAACCTAACCTAACCCATCTAGACCCTCGCTGGTAATGTTTCACAGAGTCCCGTTCGTGTCGTCCCGTACATCTCGGCGCGGACATTATATACGTCTATAACGTTATATATCCTAACCTACGGCAACATAACATATTGAATGTTGTATTTTACAACATTCCAGGCGGGGCGGCCACTACTTCTCGGTGGGCACATTATATACGACGATAACGTAATATAACCTAATCTGACCCATGCAGACCCTCGCTGGTAGTGCTTTACAGAATCCCGTTCGTGTCGTCCCGTACGTCTCGGTGCGGACATTATATACGTCTATAACGTTATATATCCTATCCTAAGGCAACCTAACATCTCGGATGTAGTATTTTACAACATTCCAGGCGGGACGCCCCTACTTCTCGGTGGGAACATTATATACTTCTATAACGTAATGTAACCTAACCTAACCCAGGTAGACCCTCGCTGGTAATGTTTCACAGAATCCCGGTCGTGCCGTCCCGTACGTCTCGGTGTGGACATTATATACGTTTATAACGTTATATATCCTAACCTAAGGCAACCTAACATCTCGGATGTAGTATTTTCCAACATTCCTGGCGGGTTGGCCCCTACTCCTCGGTGGGAACATTATAAACGTCTATAACGTTATAGAGCCTAATCTAACCCATCTAGACCCTCGCTGGTAATGTTTCACAGAGTCCCGTTCGTGTCGTACGGTACATCTCGGCGCGGACATTATATACGTCTATAACGTTATATATCCTAACCTACGGCAACAAAACATATCGAATGTTGTATTTTACAACATTCCAGGCGGGGCGGCCACTACTTCTCGGTGGGCACATTATATACGACCATAACGTAATATAACCTAATCTGACCCATGCAGACCCTCGCTGGTAGTGTTTTACAGAATCCCGTTCGTGTCTATCCGTACGTTTCGATGCGGACATTATATACGTCTATAACGTTATATTTCCTATTCTAATGCAACTTAACATCTCGAATGTAGTATTTTCCAACATTTCTGGCGGGTCGGCCCCTACTTCTCGGTGGGAACATTATATACGTCTATAACGTAATATAACCTAATCTGACCCATGCAGACCCTCGCTGGTAGTGTTTTACAGAATCCCGTTCGTGTCTATCCGTACGTTTCGATGCGGACATTATATACGTCTATAACGTTATATTTCCTATTCTAATGCAACTTAACATCTCGAATGTAGTATTTTCCAACATTTCTGGCGGGTCGGCCCCTACTTCTCGGTGGGAACATTATATACGTCTATAACGTAATAGATCCTAACCTAACCCATCTAGAGCCTCGCCGGTAATGTTTTACAGAATCCCGTTCGTGTCGTCCCGTACGTCTCGGTGCGGACATTATATACGTATATAACGTGATATTTCCTTTCCTAATCCAACCCAACATTTCAAATGTAGTATTTTACAACATTCCTGGCGGGACGGCCCCTACTTCTCGGTTGGAACATTATATACTTTTATAACGTAATGTAACCTAACCTAACCCAGCTACACCCTCGCTGGTAATGTTTCACGGAATCCCGGTCGTGCCGTCCCGTACGTCTCGGTGTGGACATTATATACGTTTATAACGTTATATATCCTAACCTAAGGCAACCTAACATCTCGGATGAAGTATTGTCCAACATTCTTGGCGGGTTGGCCCCTACTCCTCGGTGGGAACATTATAAACGTCTATAACGTTATAGAGCCTAATCTAACCCATCTAGACCCTCGCTGGTAATGTTTCACAGAGTCCCGTTCGTGTCGTCCCGTACATCTCGGCGCGGACATTATATACGTCTATAACGTTATATATCCTAACCTACGGCAACATAACATATCGAATGTTGTATTTTACAACATTCCAGGCGGGGCGGCCACTACTTCTCGGTGGGCACATTACATACGACCATAACGTAATATAACCTAATCTGACCCATGCAGACCCTCGCTGGTAGTGTTTTACAGAATCCCGTTCGTGTCTACCCATACGTTTCGATGCGGACATTATATACGTCTATAACGTTATATTTCCTATTCTAATGCAACTTAGCATCTCGAATGTAGTATTTTCCAACATTTCTGGCGGGTCGGCCCCTACTTCTCGGTGGGAACATTATATACGTCTATAACGTAATGTAACCTAACCTAACCCAGCTAGACCCTCGCTGGTAATGTTTCACAGAATCCCGTTCGTGTCGTCCCGTACATCTCGACGCGGATATTATATACGTCTACTACGTTATATATCCTAACCTAAGGCAACTTAACAACTCGGATGTAGTATTTTCCAACATATCTGGCGGGTCGGCCCCTACTTCTCGGTGGGAACAGTATATACGTCTACAACGTAATATAACCTAACCTAATCCAGCTAGACCCTCGCTGGTAATGTTTCACAGAATCCCGTTGGTGTCGCCCCGTTCATCTCGGCGCGGACATTATATACGTCTATAACGTTATATATCCTATCCTAAGGCAACCTAACATCTCGGATGTAGTATTTTCCAACATTTCTGGCGGTTCGGCCCCTACAGCTCGGTGGGAACATTAGATACGTCTATATCGTAATATAACCTAACCTAACCCATCACGACCCTCGCTGGTAATGTTTTACAGAATCCCGTTCGTGTGGTCCCGTACGTCTCGGTGCGGGCATTACATACGTCTATAACGTGATATTTCCTTTCCTATGCCAACCCAACATTTCGAATGTAGTATTTTACAACATTCCAGGCGGGACGGCCCCTACTTCTCGGTTGGAACAACATACACTTCTATAACGTAATGTAACCTAACCTAACCCAGCTAGACCCTCGCTGGTAATGTTTCACAGAATCCCGTTAGTGTCGTCCCGTACATCTCGACGCGGATATTATATACGTCTACTACGTTATATATCCTAACCTAACGCAACTTAACATCTCGGATGTAGTATTTTCCAACATTCCTGGCGTGTCGGCACCTACTTCTCGGTGGGGACATTATATACGACCATAACGTAATATAACCTAACCTGACCCATCTAGACCCTCGCTGGTAGTGTTTTACAGAATCCCGTTCGTGTCTACCCGTACGTCTCGGTGCGGACATTATATACATCTATAACGTTATATATCCAATCCTAAGGCAACCTAACATCTCGGATGTAGTATTTTCCAACATTCCTGGCGGGTCGGCCCCTACTTCTCGGTGGGCACATTATATCCGTCTATATCGTAATATAACCTAACCTAACACATCACGACCCTCACTGGTAATGTTTTACAGAATTTCGTTCGTGTCGTCCTGTACATCTAGGTGGGGACATTATGTACGTCTATAACGTTATATTTCCTATCCTAAGCCAGCCTAACATCTCGAATGTAGTATTTTCCAACATTTCTGGCGGGTCGCCCCTACTTCTCGGTGGGCACATTATATACGACCCTAACGTAATATAACATAACCTGACCCATCTAGACCCTCGCTGGTAGTGTTTTACAGAATCCCGTTCGTGTCTACCCGTACGTCTCGGTGCGGACATTATATACATCTATAACGTTATATTCCCTATCCTAAGGCAGCTTAACATCTCGAATGTAGTATTTTCCAACATATCTGGCGGGTCGGCCCCTACTTCTCGGTGGGAACAGTATATACGTCTACAACGTAATATAACCTAACCTAATCCAGCTAGACCCTCGCTGGTAATGTTTCACAGAATTTCGCTCGTGTCGTCCTGTACATCTAGGTGGGGTCATTATGTACGTCTACAACGTTATATATCCTAATCTAAGGCAACTTAACATCTCGGATGTATTATTTTCCAACATTCCTGGCGGGTCGGCCCCTACTTCTCAGTGGGAACTTTATATACGTCTATAACGTAATATAACCTAACCTAACCCATCTAGACCCTCGCTGGTAATGTTTCACAGAGTCCCGTTCGTGTCGTCCCGTACGTCTCGGTGCGGACATTATATACGTCTATAACGTTATATATCCTATCCTAAGGCAACCTAACATCTCGGATGTAGTATTTTACAACATTCCAGGCGGGACGGCCCCTACTTCTCGGTGGGAACATTATATACTTCTATAACGTAATGTAACCTAACCTAACCCAGCTAGACCCTCGCTGGTAATGGTTCACAGAATCCCGGTCGTGCCGTCCCGTACGTCTCGGTGTGGACATTATATACGTTTATAACGTTATATATCCTAACCTAAGGCAACCTAACATCTCGGATGTAGTATTTTCCAACATTCCTGGCGGGTTGGCCCCTACTCCACGGTGGGAACATTATAAACGTCTATAACGTTATAGAGCCTAATCTAACCCATCTAGACCCTCGCTGGTAATGTTTCACAGAGTCCCGTTCGTGTCGTCCCGTACATCCCGGCGCGGACATTATATACATCTATAACGTTATATATCCTAACCTAAGGCAACATAACATCTCGAATGTTGCATTTTACAACATTCCAGGCGGGGCGGCCACTACTTCTCGGTGGGCACATTATATACGACCATAACGTAATATAACCTAATCTGACCCATGCAGACCCTCGCTGGTAGTGTTTTACAGAATCCCGTTCGTGTCTACCCGTACGTTTCGATGCGGACATTATATACGTCTATAACGTTATATTTCCTATTCTAATGCAACTTAACATCTCGAATGTAGTATTTTCCAACATTTCTGGCGGGTCGGCCCCTACTTCTCGGTGGGAACATTATATACGTCTATAACGTAATAGATCCTAACCTAACCCATCTAGAGCCTCGCCGGTAATGTTTTACAGAATCCCGTTCGTGTCGTCCCGTACGTCTTTGTGCGGACATTATATACGTATATAACGTGATATTTCCTTTCCTAATCCAACCCAACATTTCAAATGTAGTATTTTACAACATTCCTGGCGGGACGGCCCCTACTTCTCGGTTGGAACATTATATACTTTTATAACGTAATGTAACCTAACCTAACCCAGCTACACCCTCGCTGGTAATGTTTCACGGAATCCCGGTCGTGCCGTCCCGTACGTCTCGGTGTGGACATTATATACGTTTATAACGTTATATATCCTAACCTAAGGCAACCTAACATCTCGGATGAAGTATTGTCCAACATTCTTGGCGGGTTGGCCCCTACTCCTCGGTGGGAACATTATAAACGTCTATAACGTTATAGAGCCTAATCTAACCCATCTAGACCCTCGCTGGTAATGTTTCACAGAGTCCCGTTCGTGTCGTCCCGTACATCTCGGCGCGGACATTATATACGTCTATAACGTTATATATCCTAACCTAAGGCAACCTAACATCTCGGATGTAGTATTTTCCAACATTCCTGGCGGGTTGGCCCCTACTCCTCGGTGGGAACATTATAAACATCTATAACGTTATAGAGCCTAATCTAACCCATCTAGACCCTCGCTGGTAATGTTTCACAGAGTCCCGTTCGTGTCGTCCCGTACATCTCGGCGCGGACATTATATACGTCTATAACGTTATATATCCTAACCTACGGCAACATAACATATCGAATGTTGTATTTTACAACATTCCAGGCGGGGCGGCCACTACTTCTCGGTGGGCACATTATATACGACCATAACGTAATATAACCTAATCTGACCCATGCAGACCCTCGCTGGTAGTGTTTTACAGAATCCCGTTCGTGTCGTCCCGTACGTCTCGGTGCGGACATTATATACGTCTATAACGTTATATATCCTATCCTAAGGCAACCTAACATCTCGGATGTAGTATTTTATAACATTCCAGGCTGGACGGCCCCTACTTCTCGGTGGGAACATTATATACTTCTATAACGTAATGTAACCTAACCTAACCCAGCTAGACCCTCGCTGGTAATGTTTCACAGAGTCCCGTTCGTGTCGTCCCGTACATCTCGGCGCGGACATTATATACGTCTATAACGTTATATATCCTAACCTACGGCAACATAACATATCGAATGTTGTATTTTACAACATTCCAGGCGGGGCGGCCACTACTTCTCGGTGGGCACATTATATACGACGATAACGTAATATAACCTAATCTGACCCATGCAGACCCTCGCTGGTAGTGCTTTACAGAATCCCGTTCGTGTCGTCCCGTACGTTTCAGCGCGGACATTATATACGTCTATAACGTTATATATCCTAACCTACGGCAACATAACATATCGAATGTTGTATTTTACAACATTCCAGGCGGGGCGGCCCCTATTTCTCGGTGGGAACATTATATACGTCTATAACGTAAGATAACCTAACCTAACCCATCTAGCCTCTCGATGGTAGTGTTTTACAAGATTCCAGGCGTGTCGGTTCCTTCATATCGGTGGGAACATAATCTCATGGTCTGAGATGCCATACCTATTACCTGCAGTGTTGGGTTGAAATAACCTCTTATTGGCTCTGGGGAATCTGTGCACAAATATATGGAGGAGGCCCGGAACTTAACATCGTTTGCATCAGCCCCACCACCCGCCCCCGCTCTGAGAGTCTCTGAATGTTTTCAGGAGACTCTCTTCTGGGCAGTGCACGCACTGGTATGTGGGAGATAGACGTGATCACCCGTTTATCTCCGCATCTCGCAATACGCGTGCAATGACTCAAAGGTTGATCCCGAATATTTTGAGTTTATGTGTTTTGTACGAGCATGATAATCTAAGTTCATTTCTTTTTTTTTTTCTTTGAGTTACCCACCGTGGTTACAGTGTCTTCCGTCGTCGGTAACTTCTGTGTTTCCTCTGTCGTTTGGTTACATGGATCTTCTTGAGTTACCGACCTTGGTTATTAAACATTCAGATGTCGGTAACTCTCCGTCTACGTTTATTTTTCCTCTTCTTCATTTGTCGTCGACCAGTTACCGACCATTATGTATTCAGCAACTGTCTGCCACGCAATGTCTTCTTTCTTCATTTATTTATCCATTGCCAGTACCTTGCCTCGCTTTCGGTTGTCATTTTGCAAATGTTTGTCATGATGACTCCCGTACACGAAAACCTCGCGCATTCACACACACGAAATTCTCGCGCACTCACGCACACGAGATTGTTCGCGCCCGCACTATACGCATTGTTCACCACTTTCCTCTTGGGGTTTTTCTTCTTTCTTCGGTCTGTGGTTTCCAACGATGCAACTCTTCTGTGTATATATCATTGTTTTTGTCTTCAGCGAAGCTTCTTCTTCGTCTTCGCATGATCCGCGAAGATCGCGTCTCCATTGAGCTTGCCACTAGCGTCATGGTAGCAATGCAGGAGAAGACCAGCCTACCGAAAGGATCTTTGAAGCTGAACTGTCGTACCGTTTCAGGAAACAACAGCCCCCGCTCGCACGGTTGGACGCGGCAGACGTCTACGACGCCGACCACGCAGGACACGCCGGGCAGGGAATTCGCGCTCTTCCTCCTCCTTCCTCCTCCTTCCTCCTCCTTCCTTCCACTTCCTTCAAAGCCGTGACTTTATCACAAAACAAAGCCATTGCCTGCCAGGAACTCTGTTTTAGCATCATTTTATCAAAGATATTGCTCAGAGTTAAATCTGGCCCTACATCGCTTACCAGAGCGCGCCGTGGCAGCTCCCGTGCTGGACAGCGCTGTAGCGTGTGACACCCGCTGTCGTACTCCTCTTCGCAATGGGGGCTCAATGACGTGTTTTCTTTGCCTATCCGCTTCAGAAATGACGCAAAATATCCCGGTGAATATCTGCGTCATTCTGTACGTGAGCACGCCGCTTTTTCTTTCCGTCCATCTCATGATATTTTGACGAAGCAAACTTATCGTCTAATGGTTCGTGTGACGGCTCATGGCTTGCTTTCGTACGAGATCGTCCTGTATACTCTTATCGCATCCTCCCTCCACGGTCTACGCACCGTTTTCAAGTTCTTTTTACTCGCGACAAGAACTTCGCTCTATGGCATAATGTGGCTAAAATGTAGTGTCGCACTATCCAATCTGGGCGCCAATCTTGCAAAATGCGACTCGAAATTCCACTTGCTATCGAGGTGAAGTCCAAGATATTTAATATCTTTTTTTACCTCAACAGTTGTATTCGCAATTTTTTTCATCTCTCGGCATTCAGCTCTTCTTTTATTGTCACGCGGGTCAATCAAGAGTAAAACTTCCGTTTTTTCCGCGGCAATCTGAAAGCCAAGTTCACGGAACTTCATCGTTACCGATACCACTCCCCCTTCTGCACGACAGATGGTCCTGCTTTCGTTGCTTCTAGTGGCAAGTACTAGCGTGTCATCGGCATAACATGTAATATGTACTCCTATCGGAAGTGGCTGAAAGATAGCTATGTTATATCCGATGTTCCACAGTAACGGTTCAAGAACCGATCCCTGCGGAACACCGCGATTGACCACCCTCTCAAAGTATCTGTCTTTTCCATTGTAAGTAATGGTTCTATCGCTCAGGTAGTTATTTATTACCATACGTAGGTATTCCGGAAAATCATTGCTCCACGTATGGCCGCCCACGAGAGGGAATTGAAGGCATTCTTCATGTCAAAAGATACCGCAAAAGCAATCCCCCCGTTTTTTGTGGCTGTTTCTGCAATCGACTTTACATTTCTTATCGCATCGATTACGGATCGACCTTCCCTGAAACCGTACTGGCAATCCGCTAAATCTCGTCCTCTCGTCGTAAAATGCTGAACGAGTCTCCGGTGAATTACTCTTTCGAAGATTTTTCCTATCTCGTCCAGCAGAACGATAGGACGATAAGCAGACGGATCTTCTTCCGGCCTTCCGGGCTTTTTCAGCAAGAACATTCTGCCAGATTTCCACTTTCTTAGAAATTTTCCGGTCTGCAAGTATTCCGTGAAGATCCTCTGCAGCCGTCGGGCAAAGAAACCTAGAATTCCTAGCCAAGTTCAGCCAGGAACTTCATTCCGGCCTGGCGCAGTGCTGTTTCTCTTAAGTTTTTGCACTGCGCGGGCGATCTCTGGTTGCGCCATTTTCCTCTCGTGGAAATAGATTCTCAACAACCCGCTCCAGGAAGTTTGGTTGCATCGTTTCTGATATAGGAGGCGCCCATGGTCTTAGTTTGTCCATTACCATTTTGTATGGACGCCCCCACGGATCCTCTTGCAAGGTGGACATTAGTCGCTCCCGTGCCCGTGTCTTGGAGTCAGATATTGCGGACTGCAGCTTCTTTTTCTTATTTTTATAGCTTTCGTTGCACCGCAGGATGTTTTCTATGTTTCTCATGGACCGGCGACCCTTCTCCCTTTTGTACTGGTGGCGCGTTAGCGTACATTCTGCACAAATTCGCGATATTGTTTCGTTCCACCAATACACAGGTCGTCTTTGCACATTGGGTTTTGTACGTAGCATGCAAGCGTTGTACACCGCTGTCACGGTATCCATTAATTCTGCTATTTCCTCGTCCACATTCACTGGACCTTCTTTTTTTCGAGTCCATGTTGCGGATAAAGCAGCAACCCGCATATAATCGTCGTTCAGCTTCTTAACGGCTCATTTTTTTACGTGGTGCTGCTATCAAGAATTTCTGAGGCGTTTTGCTTGGGCTGTGGATATCTGTATCCAAATACACTTATGGTCCGACAGATTGTCCATGTTGTCGACTTCTCAATTTTGCACTCTTTTCGCTGTGAGAGCATTTCCCACGGAGATATCTACTATGCTATCTCCTTGAAATCGCGAGCTCGTTGCTTCCGCTCCACGATTTAGGATCTGTAAGTTTGCAGCATTCGCCCACTTCAGCATCGAGTGACCGCGATCTATTGTGCTTTTCGAATGTCACATGACTGCATGCGCATTGAAATCTCCAAGTACAAATTCTGGGCGGTTCCAAATGTTTTTAATTGCGCTCCATATTTCGTCCAGTAAGCGCTCTTAATCGCTCAACGGCTAATTCAGCGGTGTGTACACACCCACCACCACGTATTCCGCCCAGTTCACCGCGATGTAGCTGTTTCCATTTGCTATTTTGGTTATAGGCTTGTATCCTCGATCCAATATTGACTCAATGGTATCCGATACGGTTCTGCGATGACTATAAGTTCCACCATGCTGCGCTTCATTTCGCTTATTACTAAGTCCTGTGCTTTGGCAGCATGGTGCACATTCACTTATAGTATTTGACACAGCAGGGTGAATTTTAAGCTTTGTCCATCGCCTCCTCCAGGCTAAATTCATTTTCATTTGAATCTCCTTCGATATCTAGGGCGGCAAACCTGTTTTCCACCGCCATTCCAACGATGGAGTGCTCTATTTTTTTGCCGCTTTCCGTCTTATTGGCGGTTTTACCGGTGTAAAAACTGCCAGCTTTGCTCTAATTTGAAACTCTCGCATTGATTGTTTGCATTTTCATCTGTTTAGGTACGTATGGTATTGTTTGCATCCTTCCCACTACGCACTTGTTACAAATCTTCTCTTCTCTTCTCTCAGCTTTATGCACCGTTAATTATCTTAGTACTTATTGCCTGTTTTAGGCACGCGTGGAGTGATTTATCCCCAACCCGCACGTAGGAACTGTATTCTAGACTCTCTATTTACAGAGGTATGATATGTTCGTTTTTTGACATGTAAACAGATTGTATTTTCTTCTTCTTCTAACTCTTGAAATTCTTTCTTTTAGGTGTGCAATGAGCTTTATTCACACCAGGAGCTCCTTGTTATTCGTTTTTCTATAGTACGCGTGAATCAGATTTCGTTTTCAGTATGTATTAAACAGCCTTTAACCTATCTTTGTTATGTCTGCTAGACACTTAGTTCTTTCTCTTCAGTTATAATTTCTCACTTCACAATATATATCTATATGTGCATTTTAATGAATGGTTCTTATAATTGTTTGTGTTACAGATATGGAGAGGATTACAAACACTCTAACCACGTCTTGGTCTTCTTAATATTACACACTTACTGCAGTTTGTTGAACAATATCTTTTATACCATTCACTTTAACTTTTTGTAATGCATGTAATATTTTTATTCTGTCTTTCTTTGTTTGGAATTGATTCTGTCGTATCTTCACTATGTTTGTTTCACTTATCATACATTTGCATGTAGAAAGTGTTTATTTACTTCACTGCAAACTGCACAGGATGTAAAGCTTCCGTATTTAACGAGCTTTTTAACCTGTTTTGACTTGTCGACATGCGTGCGACGCCGACGAGTGTTTACCCCCTCCACACTGTCTATTTATTGCCTTCCTGTCCCCCTTTTTTGTAGGTAAACAGGTTGGCACTTGAGAGGTAGGTCAGTGACAGTCGACTTTTGAGAACACTTTCCGCGGTGGGTCAAGAGCTCCCCTGCCGTGAAACACTTATCTGCCCGACCCCCTTCTGTCAGCGTGGGCACAAGTCTTTTTTCTTTTAACTTTTCATGTTTATTTTCACCCATCCGGTAGTTTTAATTTATTTATAATCAAAACTACTTTTATTGCACTTGATGTACGATTGTTATTTACAATTCTGTGTCATTCTGTTTACAGTGTGTGCTCGCACTCACTGCGCTTATTTGTTGTCTTTCTTCGGTGCGTTACGAATTTATTAGAGTTTTTATTTACTTTTAAATTCGTGACGTATCACGAATTATAATCATTATTGAGATGCTGTCTCTCTCGCACTACGGGTCCTTTATCACCGTGACAGATTGATACTTGCGATCTATTGTCTACTCGCTTACACCTCTGCACCTTTGTCCCTCGCGAAAGGTAAAGTTTGCTGATAGTGAATGCACGTTGGCGCTCGGCCTACTATTTCAACTCTTTTTATCGTTGTTTTTGGCGATTAATATCCCGTTTTGTGAGTTATTATTACGCGCGCACGATAATTATCTTCACTTTCTACCGCACCACATCGCCTTCTTCCCGTTCTTTAATAGCTTTTTATCAGCACTTTCCGCACTTCTTACACTTCTTGAGGTGTTGACCGGTGTAGCTTCCGATATCCTCTTCCTCTTCAGTTCTCCCACGACGTCGTCAGCAGCCTCCACGACTCGAAATTAGATTTGGAAATGGCGAACGACCGCGCACGTGTCGTAACCGTGAAGGATAGCGAATCCGAGCACGAAATTCGCTATTATTCGACCCTAATACCGAAAGAATCCCAGATTTATACGTCTGGATTTCACGCGATACTTACCAAAATTCGATTAAGCCGTAGCTTGTATTCGAAATTTCAAGATTTCCATTCGAAAACTCGAAAATGCATGGAGCGATGTGAAATGTGTCTATACTCTTCCCCCAAATTCAACACCTAAGGGCGGATATACCGTATCTGGAGTCCATAAAATTGGATTCGTTTAATCACTTATTGACACTGTGTTGATATTAACTGCGCCAAGCGTAATTGGCAATAAAATTTGTCAAATCCAGTAAAATGAAATCACCATTCACGTTTGAAACGAGCTAAAATTTCAAAAAAATCTCTCATAGACTTTTTATTAAACTTCCAGTTCAATTATTTTTCACGAATTCGAAAAGTATTACATTTTTTAAATTCTCCTCCTATAGTACGAATTTTAATCAAATATCAGAGATAAACGATTTATTTATTTAACATTTTTACTGGGGTAACCAGTTGATAATTTCATAGGATCAGGGTTGGTGTTACATCCTCGTTCGTACCATGAATTTTGATCAGCGCTATTCGCGGAATAACGCTCGACGTAACAAAATCGTTCTAGATGTAGCAATCGGAATGAATTTTTTTTTAACCGGTCAGAGGCAATAAAGTAGGAGGGATATGCAAGGAAAACGCCAGAATGCGTCGCGTTACCGCGTTTCGAATTTTAATGGCCCGGTGGAATGATAAAGCGGTAATTAATCGTTGTCCATTGCTGCCGTCGTGAGATTTCAATGGATGCGACGCTTGGCGTCTTTCCAAATAATTATTCCTTCCTTTTTCGCCAATTAATGTTCATATATTTTTCCTTTCGAGATAGTGTTCTCCTTTTTTAAATTCCTTGTTCCTTCTTCCTTTTATGACAAATTTTTCGTCGGCAGAGGAGAAATACAACTTTTACTTCAAATATCTATTGTTAGATTTGTATAATTTATTGCAGCGTGGAAAGGTATAGAAAGATAATTTGCTTCCTTTATATTCGATGTATTTTGACGAGCAACAAAAAAATCAATAATGTTTTTATCATTCGTGAAGCATGGAGATATAGTTGATGCTTGTTACTTGATTTTTATCAGTTTTCAATACAGAAAGTATAAGAGGATTCGTTTTATGTATAATTTCGAACGAAATTCCTGATCGTTTAGACAAAACTTTATCGTATCGGGTCATTCTGGCTAATGGAAGCGGAATTTTCAATCCTTTTCACCGATGCGAAATATTTTAATCGCATTTCAGCGAATAGAGGGCTTTCTTAACATTTTCTCTTCAAATTAATTCCTTTACCAATTTTCTTTTATTAGCAATTACACATTCTGTCCTCTCTCTCTCCCTCCCTCTCTCTCTCTCTCTCTCTCTCTCTCGATGAGGCTTGTAAAATGTCCGAGAAATATCGACATGTAAAGCGATAGAAGAATTAAAAGTAAAGTAATAATATTCCTTAGGAGCGAGACGCCATTCATTATGAATTATGGGACGTATAATGGACGCTCTCCCTGACAAATGAGTTAATGCTCCCTCGATGGACCTGTTTAAATCGTTAAGCACCATTAGCGACTTGAAAGTCTGATTCGTAATGGAAAAGAGTGCTGGCGGCAAGCCGGGCGCGTATCGCGACGGATTTTCGCGAAAATTCAAGGACTTAAGTAATTTTAATGTAACCGCGGAGGCAGCTACCGCGCGCAAGCCTGTTTAAATATCCACAGCAGCGAAGAAATAATTCAACAGCTCAGCCAAGACAAACACTGAGCGATGCGAGATATTTAGGTGAGGAACCGTGTTCGTTTTTACGAGACGCATACCGAAAACGTTGCTGGCCGGGTAAAATTCAGTTGCGCCAGTCTCATTTAGGTTTCCTACTACACTCAGAAAATACGACTGGCACTGATCAAATTACGCCGGAGCGTGCTTCGACTACGAACGAAGTTTAAAGGCCTGTGGGCGCAGTGTATTAAATCCAAAGGGAGACACTGGCTGCTTCAAAATAGCGGCTGTTATTTGAGCGAACGAAGTAAGTTTACGAATGAAGATTCCGCATAAATTAGAAGTATATTTTTAATCGAAAATAAATGTGGAGTGTGATATCGAGTGAGAGAAATTGGGAATTTTTGGATAATTTTAACACGTGACAACAGTTTCATTAAATGAATTGAATAATTGGTTGATAGAGACCTAAATGCTTGGGAAGGCGCAAGGTAGAAAGGCGTAGCATGCTTTCAGTGGGGTGTGGGTTCCGTTGCAATTGGAGTCGAGTTACTAGGTAGTTTGAAATCGTAGTTGATCATTAAACATCGGCGTATCCCATAATTAGTTAATTGTAACGTTACATTGGTTACTTAACCGCTTACGTCGTAAAATTACTGTATGTTCGTACGTTTCAAGGATCTCGTAAAAAAATGGCCAAATACTAGCCTATTTAAATGAAGTAACAAAGAATAGAGAGTAATTCTACATTCAGTAATAGCACGATCGTTGTTACACTCAATTTTGTTCGTCGAAATATGATCTCATCCTGGTTTGCAACAAGAAATAATAAAAGAAGTAAAATTTGTAGAATTTGTGGGTCAGGAACAAGTATATACATATGTATATCCCTGACGAATCGATGGATAAATAATTGTGCATTGTTTTACGCTGCTCAGTTTGACATCATTATTATCCCCGTCAGTTGGCGTCATAATAGCTGTGAACGAGGATGATGTGGTCAGAGACCTGGAAAAGTCTGTAAATAATTTATGTTGCGTCACATCTACGTGCAAGCGTGAGTACGTTACTATAAGCAATTCTTCCGTTTCTACTTACATCAGTCCTTTGTGCGGTTTAATCGAATCTCTGGTGTCTATTCAGTGCGACTTTTAATTGCTCCTGGTCATCCCATAATGGGATGCAGAAGGGATGCAGTCCTGAATCTGTGGTGTCAAATCCTCTCTAATTCGAACGACTTTTGATAACGACTTGCGATAATGAATGAACGTAATCTCTTTTTCGAAAGTTGGCGAACTATTGAGGAGGGTTGGTTAATTATTCGGTGCGCTATTGATCGCAGACGCTATGAAGATTAATCGAATGTTTTTTGCAAACGAATACCTTACGCGTGCTTTTCACTATTATTTTTAAACGTAATTGAGCGTTGTCTGAAATTTGTCTAATTTCGTAATTCAGTCTCGACTCGATTCGATGGTGGTACACTAATTATTAGCTATAAGTGAAGGGATATGCTAATTGGGGAAAAGAGTTTTGTCGCGAAAGTTCTCGATGGTTCTCCAGCTGTCACTTCTGAACTAAATCTAATGGAAAATTGTGCTAATTATAGCAATCCTCTAGCTACCTCTGTTGCGTCGTAAAAGCTTAAAAGTTGACGACATCCTTTACGCATCTGTTCTCCAGTGGCGTGGTTTACTACACCGTGGTTTCGCGAAACTTGGCCGTTTCTCGGGCTGGATATTCATTTTAATACCAGGATAACTTCAGTGTCTACTACAACTTTTCCCCGCGACAAATGCGCGATATTGAATTAATAGACTTTAGAAGTCCATTTCCTCATGCTTCGTACGTACAGTTTCGCATTTAAGCTGTAACACTGAAACAATCTCATTGTTCGTTCTTTTCTGCCTTTTATTATACCCATGCATACCCATGCATACCCATGCATTATTTTTTCTTTCGTACGTTCTCCTTCTTTCCGTTCGTTCTCCCGTTAATTTCTGATTTTGTTCTCTGAATATTTCGTGAGCGCCGATTGTGAGGAACCAGAAAAACACAGAAAATAGAAATTCCAACAAACCCTTGTCGTTTCTCTTTCCCGTGATTCTATGTATCAGTGAAATTTCGTACTTCGCAAACAGGAAGGTCGTAAACGGCGTTTGGTCGTGATAATTTTGAAGCGAGCGATGCGCTGCCAGCATGATTATCTTCCCGTCCCGCTTTCACGGTTTATCGTCGCAACTGCAAGAAGCATCTGGGCTAACGATTCAGGAAAATTGTTAGGTTGTTTTAATATTGCGACTTTGCCGCGCGTCCCTCTCCATTAGCGCGCGAAGTAACACTCTGATTTATTAATATATGATGTTATAATATATTTGTTTAATTGCTCAGCGGCAAACTGCAGGATTGTTCGAAAGTCGCTTTGATTCTTTTATTCTAAATCAGCTTTAGTCGCTTTTATATCGGCTGAACAAATATTCGGAATGCATAGGATACAGTCCATAAATTTCAATGCTGTTTTACAATGTTTACGAATCTCACGATTGAACGTAGCTTCATATAACTCGAGATAAAAGTTTTTCCTTTCTATTTGATTTTCTGCAAAAAAATGTGCGAAACAACAAACATCCATTATCAATCTATTTCCGCGTTCAAAATTCGACGGTCTCTCAAGGTTTTTAAAAATCACGACGAATTAATTCTCCAAGTCGACGGAAATATACTCGAGTTTCTGAGGGTGAACCGTTTTACCTTCTGCGCAACGCGCAGATCGTTAGCATACGAAAAAACGGAGAAAACGTAAGCTTAGCGACCTCGCTATTCTCAGTTACTCACCTCTTATGAAATCCACCGCCATCTCCAGACCGTACGTGTCCTTATCACAATCGTCAAGGATGTGCGCCCCGATTTTCACACCCGGCAGAATGCCCTCGCCCTCATTGAGGTTATCCAGGGTGTAAAGCCTCGCCTCCAATGCTTGTACTCCGCCCTACGGCATAACAGGGCCGCACGTGATCGGGTCCTCCCTCTCGTGCAACAGCATAAACCCTCCGAGGAAGAGGTCGCCCTCGACGACCGCCTTCTTCTTCACTGGTCAGGCGACGAGAACCTGCGCGCTCGGGTCCATAGATCGGAACTATCTGCGGCCGTATCGAATCAGATGATGAGTTTCCGGGTTCTCGAACCGGAAGCCACGCTCATGTCGCGCCCTCAAACGAGCGCGATCCCTTTCCGCGTCGATGGACCAGCCCGGGGTGGAAAGTCTCGGCGAAGTTCCTGATTAATTTTTTCACGATCGATCGACTCGCTATTGGAGTAATCGTCGCCGTCGTCGTCGAGTCGAACATGCTCGGAGCTCAATAACCATCTATCGCCCGGCTCGCTGTTGGCCGAGCACATGTATATCAGCACGGCAGGTAACAGAAGCTTCATGACTTCATAATTGTGAATGGTTGAGCTTGCGAACGGTTTCACACGTTGTCCTGTGTTTGCGTCGGGTGGTGGGTTCTTCAAGTCCATGGTTTCTAGTTACGTTGCGTTGCGGCGTTGGATGGTACATCGCGATGGTAGTCGATGGTGCCACGGCCTTTATGGGGCCACTGGAACCGGCTGTTTTGGAGCAAGAAAGTTCGATCCGTTTCACTTTCGCTGAGAGTTCCGCTGGTCTGATACTAATTGCTGAAGTTCTGCGATCGGGTAAAGAAACGAAGAGTGGAGGTTGACACGGCGCTGCGGAAGTTTAGAGTGATGAATGGGTGATCGTGGATGGTGACTTGTTTGCGGGGTAACCGGTGTAATCGTTCGTTCCACGTGGAACTGTTGATTCGTTTGGTAGTCTCGCGATATTCCGGATTTACTCGAATGTCATGGGAAATTTCTACCTAGCTTTGCTCCTCCCAAGAGAGCTCATCGGGAAGGAAAGTAAGCAACATTTGCTTTTGGCCACTGTTCGTTAGCAGTTACCCCTTTGTCGTCAGTGGTACGGTTCCTGTTTGCTTCTAAAACTTTTGTCACGATTACAAATGTTTCTCCTAGACTTGGGATCCTTATTTTTCTTTCGCAAATATTCGCGAAATCGTCTATGTGTCGCGACTGCTTCTCGATAAAATTCCGAGTCGAACTTGAGGCAGGGCAATTTTCTTACGTTTACATGTCGACGAGATCGAAAGCCTATTTGAAAACGCCGCGCCAGCAGCCTCGGAACTATCGGGATTCTCTGATTGGATAATTTCGTCGGAGAATCTACAGGGCATGGACCAGTCGGTGCCATGACAGCAAAAGTGTAAATTGCTTTTGATTTGCAACGAGCCACTCGCGTTCCGATAGCGACCCGATCGCTTCGCGAACTAATTAAAAACTTTGACACGTCGCGCCCTTCTTGGTTCTCGTGTCTTCGGTGGCTGGTGGAGCTTCCTTTCTCCGTTCGAATTACCGTTTATCGCGCCCGCGATAATTCGTTACGAGGCGTACCTGTTGCTCCGCGGTGGTGGCCACGAAAATCTATTTCCATTTCATTATGCCTCCCTCCCTTTCTCGTCGCTGTGATTTTTCGACCGCTCCCCGTGTTTTTTCAAACGCGACGAACTGTTACGCAGCGCATTGTAACGAGGGATGTGGTCGCGTTACCTGTTGCGTCCCTCGACGAGGAACCGTTACCTGGTCTAGCGTAGTTTTGTCCGACTCTATCTGGAATTGGATCACGGATTGTCTAGGAACTAACTCGACAACGATCGATATTGAGAACGCGACGCCTTGCACCGATGCCACTCGATGGTTCCAAGTGGCGCTGGCGGACGTCTGGATGGCTACTCTGTCGAACGCCTGACGGAGAACGGACGTTCGTTTTGTGGGCGTTCGAGGATCTTTTCTACGAGATCTATTCTATTGGTCATTACTGATTTAGTTCAGGGAAGTCAACGATCAGAATTTCCAATCTCTACAGTTTTTAATTTGCATAATTATGATTAATAAAGTTTTTAATTCTCAAATTTTAACTCATATTTCATCGCGAAACACTTTTCAGGTTCGAACCGTGTACAATTTTGACAAAAGCTGTAGGTGTTGGCGAAACCTGTGTATAATAAATATAAATGACGCATTGAGTAATTAAATCCCACGTTCTGTAGTAATTGAGAATCAAGCCAAGGATGGTGGTTAATAATGCGATGAGTTCATGCTGTATTCGAATGGCACAAATGGCACTGTCTATTGCTGATGAAACTGTATGGTGTACAGTGGTATTTACATATTTTTTTGGATCTATTCTATTGGTCATTACTGATTTAGTTCAGGGAAGTCAATGATCAGAATTTCCAATCTCTACAGTTTTTAATTTGCATAATTATGATTAAGAAAGTTTTTAATTCCCAAATTTTAACTCATAATTCATCGCGAAACCACGATTGGAATCGATCAAATTGGAATAAACGGACGGATATTTTATTGTATCTGTTTGGTATTCGCTATTATTCTGTGGCTAAATGGAGATGGTGTATAATTAATGTAAAAAGTTCCCGAGAGAAAGTTTGCTGAAGCACTGTTAGTTTCTGTTTCAACCGCGATGAATAGAATATAATATTATATTACAATTTCGGAATCTCATTGAAAAACAAAGGAGCCTTTCCAGATAGCCATAGGCTTTTTTCTTTCATTCCATTTTGTCTGTCTGCCTAGTTTTTCCTTTTTCGTACAAAACTTCATCACGTTGAAAAAAATTCGCATATACTGTGGAGCATTACGAAACTTTTGACATGAAAATTTATATGACTTTCTAAATGATTCGGTTAAACGGACGTGAAAGAGAATAGAGCGTTGCAGTGTGCACGTATCAGTTTGTTTTTCCCTCGAAATTAATCTCAATTAAATTACAAATAAGTGAAGTCTTCTGTCAGTTAACAGCATTAATTGGTTGTGGGGAAACATTCGTATAATTTTTACTGGACTTCCTATTCCGCTAGAATTGCCAAATAATACATTTTTATCGCCAGAAAATATCTTTTAAAATGTAAACATTTGTTATTCGCATGATGGAGTATATTATATATCTTTTTCTTTTTATAAAAATTAATTTATCAAGCTAATGTGTGGTGGATTATTGGATACAGAATGGATTTGTTTCCTGAACCGACATAAACATTTTTCATCGTTACTTCCAGTAATTATCTTTGAGCATTCTGGAACGAGTGATTTATGAATGCGTTGAAAAATGTAAACCACAGGAATAACTGGTCCACGAGACACATCTGTTCATTTCTCTAAGTTTGGGGATTATTTTTTAATCTGATTTGCACGCTTTGTGTAGTGTGGGCCCGGTTCGCGATGTTCCGACTTTGAAATTTACTTTTTTTAAACGGCTTCCTGAAAATGTTAATTACAAAAGGCATCGGCGATGATATGGAAGCTACGACTGGTTTCACCGCTTACTCGGTAATTAAATTTCTAATTAACAGATCTTACGCTCGAAGTCTCTAATCTGACCGATTACGGTCAACGACGGATAACATTTACTTTCCTTCATTCATTACCAGAAAATTGTACCGACGCGTGCTTCTGGTAACGCTATCTCGAAAATGTTACTCGAACCTACGAAAAAAGTTTTCAAACAGTCTCTTTTCTTTTTCCTTCATTTTCATTGAGACAATTATTCACTAGTTTACGGCGCAATTACTCCGGCGATAACGTTCTTGCGTGCGCGACAAGCACAGGATCGCGTAAATTGCTATAAAACCGCGGCAGCTGCCACTTAACGAACGTGGTATTTTTCAATCACCTCCGTCTCGTCAAGCTGTATTGCCAGAGAATTTCAGAAGTAATCTTCCAAACTGTTTCTCGTGTTATATCATGCGCTAAGCGTAATCGCATGGGGATTAGTTTCTCCCTTTCGCCATTGTTTCATTTTTGTTTTAAACGATTTTTGTTAAACAATGTGTTCATTCTTTACCCGCGAATGAATTTCCGTAGTTAATTTCTTTTTGCTCCTCGCTCGAATAATTTTGCCCCCCGTTTTATCCAATGGATCGATCGATTACACCCGTGTCTTCAATGTACTCCGTTATCAGAGAGATATTTTAACGATGCTTACGATTTTCACATCGGTGACGGAACACCACTGTGACAATAGCAATTTCATGGAATCGTTCAATAAAACGCCGAAGAACCGCGGCAGGATTCGCTGGACACGAGCCGGTCGGTTTTTCGTCCACTTGTTTGACTCTTCGTACACATTTCTTCGGCCATAATAATCCAACGGCATCGTAGGACAGAGAGCCGTTGGAGTAGTTGGAGCACACGCGCGCGGCCCCGTGTCGTAGCAGCTACTGACTGGCTCTGCGACTGTATCAACACTACCCTCCTGTGGAACGCATCAACCCTCCGTCACCCTCGAAGCCCTGCCTCGTTCCCTACTACCCTACCTTCCCTCTCCCTCCCGTTCATTCTCTTCCTCGTTTCCTCCAAACCGTCTTACCCTGTCCCACGTCACGCCTCGCGAATTCTGTTCCTTTCATTTTGCCGCGTGCGACTGTTTAAATCGTCGATCATAATTCTCTCGCGGGTAGGAATTAAAGAAAGCCAGAACGAAATGTAAAGAAGAGAGGAACGGAAGAAGTGGAAGTTTTCTTTATTCCACCGGTTGTCAGCATTGGCACTTTTAGACTTGTAAGAAGTACTTTGATAAATTATTGTCGTCGTACGTAAGGAGCTAATCCCGCGATGGCGGGTATGCGCGTGTGCGCGTATCCCATGTAGATGGTCTGGGAGCGAAAGGCGAGGAAAATAACGGGACTGGGGTTGTGTCTTTTATTTATTTCTCGAAGAGTTCCCGGAGGGAGGCCCGACGCGCCAGTCATGACGCTGGGACGGTACTTCGATGCGACTTCTTCTGCTTATCTGCTGTTTTCTTTGGTAATGTTCTTTAGATTGCTGCGAAAGTTGGTTCACGGGGAGGCTGGAGGTAATAAAAGACAAATTGTAGAATATTACGATTCGGTTAAGCGGAGCAGGTTACTTCTCGCAGAATGAAGCTGCAGAATTTTCCCTTCTTCGGTTCATAACTTCGGTTCTGTCACCGAGATAGAAGAAAAAATTTGACGAGTAATTATAAATTTCCAAGACGTCACGTCGCGAGTTGGGAGTTTCATATCGAATCCACATTGAGCATTACTTACTACGCGTTTCGGCGTTGCTTTGTGTTTGCAACCAGCGCGGTTCTGTTTCGTTGTCCGAAAGTTTCGCGCATCGCGTTCTCATTAAATTCAGGCGTCGAAGTTAATCGGGTTCGTAGCGATTCCCGGAACAAGTTCCCGCAACAGGAACGAACAGTGAGGGAAAACTGATGCGAGCCATCCAATTATAGCGGCGGATCGTGTAGCTATGTCGGACAAGACGCGCGATTATCGGGTTTGTCAAATGGCGGACAGATTTATTTTTCGAAAAAGAATTTCCCTTTTGACGGGTGCGTGACAGTTATACGACACGTCGGATGCTTTTTCATGGAGCCAGCGCATCGATTCGGACCGCTTTTGGCTTTGTTTTACTTTAACGTTTCTCTTTTTTCGCTCGTTCCCCTTGTATTATTATTCCTTTCATTGCATCATGCCGGATCGCTCCTTCTATTGGAAACTTGTAATGGGTGCGGTAGGTTTGAAAGGATTCGAGACCAACATCGCAGGAAATGCCATAACGGTATTGCTCGGGCATTACGTCGCGTCGATGGTATTGGTGTGCAGCGACATAAAAAAAATTCCCATGTTGCAAAAGGACGGAAATTACTTCAAAAGCGAGTTCAAGCTCCTCCTTCTTTGACCTCTCCGTCGAGACATTAATTTCGTTTTCCTTTTGGCTCGAGTAAAACGGCGATGTTTGGAATGGAACTTGGAACGAGATGGATACACTGGAATAAAAGTGAATGATGTGTAGTAAGCATCTGTGCGGATGAAGTATGCGATGCCGAAAAACATCATCGGCGACGTGAATTTCATTGGTTCCTCTAGACTCGATGAATCTCCATATCCCTTCCAGTCGATGGTGAAAAATAGGATGACACGTGCAAGCGTTAAACGTTCCTTCACTAAGTTCCGAGAACTGGGTGCCCAGAACTCGTTGCGGAGTATCTTATTAACGAAAGCGTTCGCTTTTTGCCTACGATATCCTAACTGAATATTATCCCTCGCAACAAGCAGAGAGGCGTTATATTTACACGATAAGGAAAGTTTATGAGGCAATTTTCTTCACGAACAAGCCACAAACTTCTGCGTAATTTCAGTCCTTTCCTTTCAGTGGTTTCGTTCCTTCTTTTCCCCTAACTTTCCCGCCCCATTTTTTGATATTTATCGTCTAGTGGTAAAAAACCAGAAAATAAGTATCTACACCTGAGACATCTCTCTGGAAAAAGAAGAAATTTCGCGCGATCATTGTATCCCATTGAACGTTACCCTAAATAATTCGTGGATTGATGGTTAATTGAACGTTTAATCGACCGTTTCCTTCAGTGGACAAGGTTGCTTGTATCTTATCTAGTCGGATTATCACAATTAAAACGAAATCCGATAAGGGCGATTCGATATTTCAGGATAATTGATTCGATGCGAATAATGGGAGGGCTTTCTAGACCGTTGAAAATTCCAGGTTTAAAATGTTACAGGCATTGTTGCATTATTCATCGAGGAAAATGCGATGAACGCGGGAAACGCGTAGTCTAATTTCAAAGAGCAAATATCTGCAGCTACGATCGAAGTTTCATCTTTTTGAAGAAACACTTTCATGTCGTAGAGGAGAGGTCAGAAAGTGGAGAGTGGCTGCGCATGAGCGGGCGTAGAGAATATTTTTTCAGACTGCTGTTGTTATCGCTAGGCGAATTAACTTTTTAATCGCCGCGTGATAAAAGAAGATAACGATGGATAAATTAAAATCTGCATTTTAACAGGTTATGAAATGACGTTGCTAATGAACAAGTTTGTATCTTATAAATATTGAAAATCGATAAACGCAGAGGCAGAAATGATACAACTTTCATTTTTTTTTCTCACTTTCTCTCGAACAAAACGTATGCGGCGAAACCGACGAGTCTGTTCGATTTCGTCGGCACAAAGGGTGTATGATTGTGTTTGGTGGTTCGCTATAAATTGGTTACAACTACCTTTAAATATACCAGCATCGAAACATCGTCGATCGTTATACAATTCTCGAGTCGTATAGGAAATGCATATGAAGTCTATTATACTGGGCTTCCTCTATTACACTAGGCATCCTTTATGGTACGAGTTTTCATATTTTCTTCATAGTTTGCAGCATGAAAATTTAATGCAGTCATTTCGAATTGGCTGCGAGGTGAAGAGGTGTATCATTTTAATTCGAAACGTTACATTTTTCAGTTAACAGGAACGTTGCTGAACCAGGATGCTTTAATTTTTCCATAATGAAATGTTGCTTCTTATTTTTGCCTCCTTTTAATTAAATTTTATTATTCTGTAACGAGGCGTCACTCGATTCCGTTCGTTGAAGCTGCACAACTCTACCTCTCGCACTTCCGGCTTGTGAGCGAATTTTTTCTCTCTTGTGTTGTTTAACGGGTGTTTATTAACATTCACTCGAGCTTCGCTGTTCGTTTTCAGCGTCACCTTAAAGTTCTCTCGAGATCTCGTCGTTCTGCTCCCAGCGGTTATGAGTACAAACTGCTCCTTCTTTTATTCTTCAGTTCCTTGAAAATCGAATAAATTCGCTATTTTCGAATTATTATTGTCGGAAAATCCGTTTCATAAATACAGAATACACCATGGTTCTTATTTTTATTTACATGACTGGCTACCTGGCCGTGTCAAGCGTCGACGGTTACACGAAAAATCGTCCAACAGAGGACGAGTCTTCCACCAGAAGAGATGCTTCCGCGTTTATGGAATATCTGAAGCATCGTTCACGAGTTAAGGAGTGTGAACGAGAAATTTCTGTGTCGCTCTTCTTCATACTTTTTTTTTTCACTCCGTCTTAATTAATGATTAATTGACACTATCGTAGCGTCTCGTCTTCTTTGATATACTACGTGAAATATCTTTCCGTTTGAACAGGAAAATCGTGGACGGTGACACCTGATCCGTGCTCTTATTTGTAAATATTTTTGTCTAATGAATAAAAAAGAAGACACGTTAATATATTGCATGTTAATGCAATGAAATTGGAAATTCTTCTCGGAAGCGCGACTAAAAACATTTCCGAACACCAACGTAGTAGAAATTACGACACTGGGTTTGATCTGCAACGACTACAGTCGCAACAAATCGAGGAAGCTTTTCCATCAGGAAATTGCAATTTCTTCGTTCTGGAATTTCCGTTGACCCGAAACACGAATTCTTTCAAAGCTCCGTTTCATAATGAAATCGATAGCTCGATCCCAATTGTTTTACACGACGCCCCACGAGTTACAAAGTAAATTCCTAAAACGCTACGCGAGAGGGAATATTTTAAAAACCTAGCAGCCAACTTAATTTATCCTTTGCGAAATATTGCCAGCGTGCTTTTTAAGTAACGTAGGGAAACAGAGAGGGAGAGAGAGAGAGAGAGAATACGAGCAGGGGCGAAAAAATAGATAAATGCATCTAACAGAAATATGGAACTATTTCAAAGTCAGTTTACCAAAATATGTACGTATCAGAGAATCCGTAATTTTTTTCTCGTTTGCCATTTTAATCGATTTCAGTCTTTTAGAAATTACATTTACGTCGTCTGATATGGACACGCAAACGTACTGAAATTTTCAACCGGATAAACATTGTTTTTATCATATCAACAAGTTTTTACTAGATCGTGGCATTGCTTCGATTTTGTCATTATCACCCCCCCCCCCAACTTGAGTTGGTCGCTTCATGAAAAATGGAGGTTCTAAACTGTTTGTCCGGAAGTAAGTCGTGACAAATTATCGCGTTCACTGTTCACAGTAGCGTTATCTACGCGTATTTACGTGCACCTTCTGGCCAGAAATTGATGTTTCCTCGCGGTGAAAATTAATGGAAATTTAATATCAATCCCCCGGTTGTACGCGAATAATAGAGCCGATATTCGCGTGGGAACGTCGCGAAAAGTATCCGCGTAATCGAGCGTCTACATTAGACGATATCAATTGGAAATTTCTGCGAAATAACGAAAATTCTCGTTAATTTATATGCGCGATTTCCCCGACTATGTTTATACGCGAATATAAACGTTTCCAATTTAACTATATAATTAAAAAAAAAAACGTTCTCTCGGGATCGCTCGACGGTGCCGACATTTTTCTTTTCTGCGCAAATCGTAATTAAAATTGAAGTGCGATTCGACTAATTTCAATGGGAAAGTTAATTATCCACGAACAGCTAGGACGAGGAAAACGAAAAAGCTGGAAGCCTTCACGTGCAAAAGGAGGTCAACGTGGTATTACAATAATCATATGCTAACTCAACTAGTTTGCCGTTATATTACATTCATTACCATCGGACTTTCGTGTAGTTATTAACTTCAACCTGTGTAATTTAATAAAATTCACGTTCAGTAAAGAGTTCATTTGCAAAGCAGCGTATTTGACTTGTTCCTTTATACAGAAGAATTTTATACAGCCAGTGCGCTGGGCACAAAAGTTTGTTCCTTTACGCGAATAAAGTACATAATTTTCATACCATGATTCCTTTTTCATCTCTCTGTTTTATTCAATTTTAGACGAGGTTTTCCTCGAACGCGTCACGATATCGTGGCCAACCAGTGGGTTATGAAAATTGTTGAAATATTTACGCTATGGAATTACGTATGTTCCCTACGTACGAATCTCCCGATACGTATACGTGTTCCACGTTCGCTGAGAAGCTTTAAAAGAAAAAGAAAAAAACAGGAAAAAAGAGGACGTCGGAAAAAGAAAAAAGTGGAAAAGGCTAGGCGAGAGTGGAATAGCAACACCTCCACGTCCGATCTGCAGAATATCCGAGTGCACGCGTTTTAAGCACTGCCCATAAAAATATTAATAAAAACTCGAATACTACTTTGAATATCAACGAGATTGCGTCAGCAAGAGTAACTGGGTGGAGGAGCTTGGACGTTAAAAACTGTAACCCGCATTACACCTACCATTACTTTGTAGCGAGATTAAACGTTGAGGTTTGAATATTTAATTGAACAAGTAGTGAGGAACGGCATTGCACCGACGATAGACATTCGCGGAGTAATAAAGCGTGCTTCTTATTGAGCTCGTAAAATTTCTGCATTTATGGCTAGCGTGCTTCGTGTTTAGTTTATAATATAGGCAAGTTTCTGGAAAATTATGTGTACGATTGTACAATTTTTGTTACTTTTAATTTTGCTCTTGTTTGAGGAAAATTGTTGGTCACTTAATTGCCAGTCTGGTATATTGATTGATATCACTGAAAATTAGAGAAAGAATAAATGGTTTTATATATCGGCAAATATTTCTAAATCTAATTGAATTACGCAAATAGTTGTAACAATTCGAGTTTCGTGAAGATTTTTAAAAGTTATCAGATTTTGATATTGGAGAGATTGTTGTTACCGGTAAAAGCTACGAGTTAGCAGTGAAAGCTCTACTACTTCCCTTACGACTATGATCAAAGTACGATCACCAAAGTCGTACAATTTTACTGTCTTTCGAAATGTTACCAATTCAGCATATGGCTCCAAATAGGTACCGGAAGTAGCAATAGTGATCCCAGTAGATGCATCTTGTCCGCGATAATAATACATAAATGATTAAGAAGTAAACTCGCGAAAAATAACAATAATTCTCCTTTAAAACGTAAATGTAGCTTTAGTTTACATAAAATTTATAAATCATTATTACCAATAGTTGTGAGTAATCGTTAAGAATATTAATTGGTAAAAAAAATTGCGAAAATAGCTAAATTACGGCCAATTTTAACGAAAAATCAATTTAAAATTTAAGCGCAAGGGTGGGGAGCCATGGGTATATAAGGAGGGCACTTCCGCTGTTTTAATCAGTTGCTCGATAGACGCGGTACCGATCGGAGCTCCTCTTGGGCCTAGTTCAGGAAGATGGACCATGATCAACGTGTTATGATGGTGGTGGGGGACCACGAAGAGGGTGCTGCCCTCCATGGTGGCGGACACTGGTCAGCCTGATGATCCCTTGGTAGGTGACAGTGGTCAAGCGAGCTGAGTCGATGGTGGTGGATCACGGAGAGGCTGCTGAGCCCCATGATAGTGGACACTGGTCATCGCGATAACCCCTTGGTAATGGAAAGTGGTCAGCGAGCTGAGTCGATGCTGGAGGATTACGGAGAGGGTGCTGCCTGCTTAGTAGTGGACAATGGTCAGCTAGCTGAGTCGATGGTAGAGGATCATGGAGAGGATGCTAGCCGCTGATGACGTCACTTGTCTGCGAACGGTGAGTTTGTACAAACCGAATTTTTAATTAGAGGTGGTGGGGTAGATGAGGTAGCAGTAGTAGTAATTTTGATATATACTTGAACAAACTGGAGGGCTATCAGCTAGCGCATTCGACTGAATGCTAGCATATATAGCCCTCCTATTTTATATAATTGTAATCGTTCTTTTTATTAGTTTATCGGTTTAAAAAATGAGAGATTGTTATGTGTTGAGAATAGTTTCGCGATTGAATGACTAGTGTATATCGCGAACACTCTTGGGATTGAACGATTAGTTTTATTACTTTTATTAGTTTTATGATTTATTATTTGTTTTTCTTATTTTTCAATTTTAATTTTCTTTTTGCTACCAAACTTTTGTATTTGAAGAATTTAGCTTTTTGCAATTATTACCGAATTTTTGTCTCCGAATTCTTGACATATTACTGAAATATTTTTGGACTTCAGAGAATTGAAAGTCCACACCTATTATATGTTAGATTTATAATAAAAATAGTTTATTAAAGTAACGATATAACAAAATAAAAATAGTGTATTAGAGTAACGATAAAAGAATTCCTAATAAGTTGCGTGCGTAAGCAAATAGCCGTGCTGCGCACCGTATCCATTTGGCATTACACAAGTTTAAGAGAAAAGTTGAATGAAATCTTGGTACCTCAGTGCCGAGGCTGCATATAATGGAAGGGTGGATGGGATTTGTGTTTAGGGATAGGTCCCTGCGTACTCATCTCTAAACGTGGAGGCAAGTATGCAGGGACCTAATTCCTTGATAACGTTTTTGAAAGACCGGTCTTTCTAAAACCATATCGAGTAACATTAGATTTAAGACTTAGATTTAAGAGTTAAATTTAAGAGTCAGATTCAAGAGTCAGATTTAAGTTATTTGCGTAAGGATATCAATGTTCGTTGCGATGTTCTTGTCAAGTGTCGATATTATTCCATTATTCCATATTCTGTTTTATTTCGCATCTCTTTTCGTTCGAATTCTTACTCTGTCATTCTTCGTTGGTATCTGATCTCGCTCCTTTATCTCGTACTTCAGATTTCTGTGAAAATAAATCAAATTTCTGCGTTACTCGTGGGATCGCCGAGGGATGAGAATACATCTTTAGTTAGAATTAATTTAGATTTATATGCTAAATAAAATAAATAATCTTACCCAAAGTAAACACAACCTATCCCTATTTTTCTTATACTTCTCGTTTAAGAAAACAGAATTACTAATTGATCTAGTGCAAATCAATTCATATTTGCTTGGTATTAATAAATCACTTAGCTGCGCATTCGCTTGCATGCATCGCATGCTGCATGTAAGTAAGGGTCCCTGCGCAGTCACCTCCACGTGGTGGACCTGGGCCCTTGGTAACGTTTTCGAGAGACTGCTCTCTCGAAAACGATATCAAGCTAAGGACTACGCGCGTAGACATAAGTATTGTTGTAAACTCGGTGTTAGAAGTACCAAACTAGTTAGAAGACCATGCTTCGTAACTTCTGATAAAGCTAGATAGATTTTCCACTTGTACAAAGATTACATAGATTTACCTTTAACAATTTTCCATGATGCTCATTCATTCTACTATTTCATTAACTTTACGCGAGATTAGAATAATTTAATTACTGGTACTTTTAGCACCGAATATTTTGCAATACAATTTAAATTTTCCAAGTCCTTTTCAGGACGTTGAAACTTTAAATTGGACAGCAAATAGTTTAGTTTGTTAATTTATAAGATCATATTTGTACTCATATAATGTAAATTTATAATTGTGCGAGCCTTTCCCTCTTATCCTGACTCATTTAAGTTAATTTTTACTATTATATTTGTACACTTGTGTAATGTAAATTTGTAATTGTGTAACCCTTTCCCTCTTATCCTGACTTCTCTCACTTATCACAACCGAGCGTAGTTATTCTCGCTTTAATTAGTTCGTAAGAATGGTATCCCAGTTCATTGGGTACTAACAGATTCTTCGATATGTGGTAGAATAGTTGTTTCGAAACCGGTATCTCGCATTTCTTTGTTGTCAGCGATAAAATCATTCATTTTCTATTCATATTCTATTCATAAAAACACGTCGGTCAAAACTCAGGGACTCGTTTAAGAGAATCCTGCATAATCTATGGCAATTTCTATCTCTTTGTGGTGTTTGTTCTCGAAAGAGATTGGTCTGATTGTTGGAAATTCACTCCATTCCTAATTTATTTTAATTTCTACGTTCATCGTTGGAACGTCGTTGGATACGTCTCTGAACGTAAAGTTTAATCAATGATTTTATATTTACCTATTTTGTGATCGCAAAGTGGTTTCATTATTCTTTTTACATTTGGAAATAAGAAAATGGTATTTTCGGTGAATATAACGTTGGAGATATCACTATGGTATTGTTTTACGTCAAAAAGTCTCCATTTCCACAATCTTTAAGATTCTTTCCAATTGCTTCACGCAAACAGGCTATACGAAATTCTATTAGGAGAATCACTATTAAGAGAATCTTGAAATTGGACGTATTTTCTCCGTTCTTGTCAAAAATTCATTGGTTTTGGGGCGAATTTCAACAACTTCACCAACTTCGTCGAGAATAATACCCCTAATCCTTTCCACTTCCTTTGTTATCAAATTTATATGATTACTATGATGAAATTGTTATGACTATTGTAATGAAATTGTTATGATTACTGCAATGAAATTGTTATGATTACTGTACCAAACTTTGTATATGTATTGTACTGATTATTGTAATAAAATTGTACGGAAACACATTCTTCTTATTCAGAGGGAAACACATTCTTCTTATTCAGAGGGAAACACACACTTTGATTTATTCCGTTTAATTTTGAGTCGTTTTAAAGTAGAATAATAGAATTTAAAGTATCCTTTCGTATTGCTTTTTGTGCAATACTTTAACTTTTGTAAAATAGAATCATCGTATAATCATTCTATAATAATGTTTCTCTCTGAATAAGAAAGTGTTTCCTTTTGCGATTCGTAAAGTCCATACTGCAATTTCTAGAATTCTTTGGTAGATTTTAGAAAATGTATTATGGATCTCGGTTTTTTAACTGAAATAGAGTCAGATCTCGGTACCTTCTGTAACGAGATCGTAAATATGTAATGGAGAGTGGATGGGATTTGGGTTTAGGGGTGGGTCCTTGCGTAGTCACCTCCACGGGGTGGACCTGGGCCCTTGGTAACGTTTTCGAGAGATTGCCTTCTCGAAAACGATATCAAGCTAAGGACTACGCGCGTAGACATAAGTATAATTGTAAACTTGACGCTAGAAATACCAAGCTGATCAAAAGATCGTGGTTCGTAGCTTCTAATAGAGATAGTTTGATTTTTCATTTGTATAAAGATTTCATAGATTCACTTTTAACAATTTTTTATTATTTCATTAATTTCGTTAGAGATTAGAATAATTTAATCACTGGTACTTCTAGCGTCGAGTCTTTTTCAGTACAATTGAAATTTCCAAGTCCTTCTCAGGACTTTGAAACTTTAAATTGGACTGCGAATAGTTTAGTTTAAGTTAATTATTGCCATCCAATTTGTACATTCATGTAATGTAATTTTAATAAGATAATCATCCCCTTTTATCCCGATTTCCCCCGTTTTTATTATTAATTATATATGGTGACTTCTATCTCGCTATGGTGTCCCTTCGATGAAGGGTTGTTTGATCGTTCGACGTCTGATGGTTTGACGTTTGAAGGTTTGATGGTTTGATGTTTGATGGCTTGATGTTTGATGGCTTGATGTTTGATGGTTTGATGTTTGATGGTTTGATGATCGATGGTTTGATGATCGATGGTTTGATATTTGATGGTTAGAAAATCACTTTCTTTCTGGTTTATTCTGGTTTACTTAAATCTCTGTTCGCCGTTGGAACGCCGTTGGATCGCCGCTGGATCGCTGACGGATGCGTGCGTTTTTAGTCATAAGTACTTGTATATTGTATATCTCTGTAATTTAATTGTAATCGTATTGTAAAGAAATACGTTTTCTTACCCGGAGAGAGAAATAACTGCTCCCCTTTCTTGCACCCCTCGTTTATCAAGACAGAACTTTTAATTTTTCTCGCGTAAATTAGTTCGCATTTATTTGCTCGAGCACTCTAACTTTATGCTTCGTAAGATCGCTTCACGTAGATTTCCTCTTTTTTTCTTCTTCCTTTTTTCCCTTTCCTTTTTTTCTCCTTCGCTCGAGATTTAGATTTTAATCGTCACGCAGGGAAACAGTTGCGACTCAATCAAACCGATGCGTGTTTGTCGTGGCCACCTGGATCTTCACGGGTTCAGCCGTGGACGCGCTCACGATGGAGCGGGCTGAGTGGTTCCCAACCCGAGGCGCTGGGGTCTGACCTGCTGTAAGACGGATTCGGGCGGTTCCACGAGGTTCGTCTCTATCGCAGAGCAATCCTAGAGTTGGGCCTCGCTGGGGTTCAGATGGACATCTCACTCACCGTCGGGGAGAGCGCGGTTGCGATTGTTTCGACGTAAGACGTGGCATAAAACTTGCTCGCGATTCGCGTCGGGTACGGTTTGCCAAATGGCTAACGCGGAAGCATCGGATTGGAATGCTCTTTAATATAATAGTAGAATTTAGAGTATCGTACCGTAGAACCTTTTGCGAGACACTTTCGTTTGTCGAAAGTGTTGGAAGAGTCACTTAATAAATCTCTCTTCGGGTAAGACAGTGGTATTTCTCGTCACCCCTTTCGTAAAGTCCATACTGCAGTTTCTAAATATCTGATAGATTTTAGGAAATGTATTATGGATTTCGCGTGTATTAAATTCAAGTAGAGTCAGATCTCGGTACCTTCTGTACCGAGATCGTAAATATATAATGGAGGGTAGATGGGATTAGGGTTTAGGGATGGGTCCCTGCGTAGTCACCTCCACGGGGTGGACCTGGGCCCTTGGTAACGTTTTCGAGAGACCGGCCTCCCGAAAACGATATCATGCTAAGGACTACGCACGTAGATTATATAATTAGTGTAATTAGAGAATAAGATATAGTTTAAGTTAATTTTTGCGTTCGCCGCTGGATCGCCGCTGGACCGCCGTTGGATGACTTGATATAACTTGTTAAATTTATCGTGCCTCATCGGAGGAGGGTTGTTTGATTCTTTAATGTTCGATGGGTAGGTGATTAATGTTCGGAAATCCGCTTAGTTTTTGGTTTATTCTGATTTATTTTAACCCCTCCCTTCGCCGCTGGAACGCGGCTGGATGTCGTGATATAACTTACTACATATTCTCCATTAATATAATTTAATTACGTTCCATCTTTGTTCCTTTCCCATGACTATTCTCATGCTAATCAATTCATTCGGTATTAGTAATCTATTCAGTGATCGGTAGATGAGTTATCTTAAGTATTGAAACTGAGAGCAGGTGTAGTTGAAATAGAAGTAATCATTCTGTTTAAATAATCCGGCATCTCTCTCTCTCCATCTCTCTTTCTCTCTCTTTCTGTCTCCATGGTATCTTCCCTTGATCAAAGGTTGGCTCTTGATTTCAATAATTACAACAACAGAAAATTTAATTCTGTAGTCGCAAAGTGACTTCATTATTCTCTTTAAATTTGGAAAGGAGGAAATAATATTTTCGGTGAATGCAGCGTTTGACGCATGGTACTGTTTTACGTAAAGAAATTGCCATTTCCACGTTTTCCAAGGTTCTTTCCAATTGTTTCACGCAAATAGGCTGTACGAAATTATAATTGAGAATGATTATTAGGGAATCGTGAAATTTGACGTATTTTCTCCGTTCTTGTCAAAAATTCAATGGTTTTGAGTCGAATTTCAACCAATCCTTTTCATTTCCATTCTGTTATCCAATTTTTATGATTTCTATAATAAAATTCCTGTGATGTCAATAAATAATTTCAACAGATATTTCTACGTTCGCCGTTGGATCGCCGCTGGATGCGTATATTATTAGTCATAGATAATAGTAATTATAATTAGATAATAGTAATTGTGATAATAATTGTAATGAAATTGTAAGGGAGTATGTACATTGTCTTATCAAGAGCGAAACCATAGAATTTTTCCTCAAAATCCCCGTTTTATCGAAATTGAATATAATTATTCTTAGTCTCCATTTGCACACTACTGATGTTTATCAGTAATAGTTTTATTACTCTGCGTACTCGCTGGCATGCATCGCATGTGGCAAGCAAGTAGTGAGCACGCTAACTTAATGTTACACGTTAGTCGCTGCCATGAGTAGCTCCATGGGTCGAAAAGACCGTGGTTTGGAAAGTGGACAGCGCCGGAAACATTTAGTTAGCAAATCTACGTGATTACGTAGTACCACGTGAGTATGTAGAGTACCTTTGGTCACGTCGCGAATGTTATGTTCACTTTTCTCTTTGATTTATTACTTATCACAAGTTTGTCCAACTTTAATTACCTTTTTAATTTCTTTTTTTCAGAATAGAGTATAATAGAGTTTAGTGTTTATCGCATCGTAATCCCTTTTGAGAAACGCTTTAATGTTTCTAAAGTGTCGATAAAGAGACTTTGTAAATTACTCTCTGGATAAGAACATGATATATACTTCCAGTCCCTTCTTCCCTTTCGCGATTCGTAAAGTCCACGTTGCAATTTCTAAGAAAATGTACCATGGATTTGGCGTGTATTGAATTCAAGTAGAGTTGGATCTCGGTACCTTCTGTACCGAGATCGTCAACATGTAATGGAGGGTGGATGGGATTAGGGAAATATGGATGTGTTCCTGCGTAGTCACCTCCTCGTTGGTGGACCTGGGTACTTGGTAACGTTTTCGAGATCCTGGTCTCTGAAAGACGATATCATGCTAAGGACTGCGCTTGTAGACATAAGTATTGTAGTAAACTTGATGCTAGATGTACCAAACTAGTTAAAAGATGGTGGTCGTAGCTTTTGATAGAGATAGATAGATTTTTCACTTGATCAAAGGTTTCATAGATTTACTTTCAACAATTTTCTATGATACTCATTCATTCCATTATTTCATTAACTTTGCGCGAGATTAGAATAACTGGATTACTGGTATTTTTAGCATCGAGTATTTTGCAGTACAATTTAAATTATCTAAGTCCTTTTCAGGACTTGGAAATTCTATTTACGTTGTACTTCAGGTAATAGTTGAAGCCATAATTTAAATTAAGTTAAGTAAAATTTTACTCTCGTGGCATCAACCTGGAACCGTCGAAGAATTCTACTTTCTCTCTGGTCTTTTTGGATTTTAATTTAAATCAAATCTTTATCTGGCAAGAGGTTTTATGTCTGCAATAATTCACATTTTATGAGCTTTGGAAAATTTTTAATTCGGTCCTCCCTTTTGCGTAAAATATATCCACGAATCTTGCAAGAACTGCTACTTTATCAATTTCGAATCCTATATTGTACAGGGTGTAAAAATTTGTACGCGATCAATATTTCGGACAGTAATGGTCATAAAATTCCATTAGATCAGTGGCCTATCTTGTAGCTCGTCGGTACTAGGATAACTCGAGACGAAGTTGTCGACTTGAGCTTGCAGAGTATCACGAGCTTACCGACAGGCGATACTTGAGCTTGCAGTGCACCGTGGAAAGCTTCACGACACCTCCGTATCGACTCGTCTCGATGCCTGCATGTTATCTATGCGGGATTCTAGATTTCTTCAGAAGCAAATTTCTTTGTAGATACAATCGCAGCACGGAGCAGAAAATCTCCTTACCGATATTCAATCAAATAGCGTATATGTTGCAAGTGTATTATATTCGTACAAGAATTCAATTAGTCGATCAGAAATCGTTAGAACCGCGCAACAAGCAAAGACAGAGAATCTCGCGAATTTTTTGAAACATTCGCGACATCAATCTCGATATTTGTATTAGCATTGCATTCTCATACAGCAACTTATAAAAGGAATTCAGTAATTCAATACTTCTGCCAGAGTTTTTCATTTAGAAACGCTATGTCCGCTCTGCCTCATCTTTGCAGTGTTTGCACGTTTCGTTCGCCTGCTTTCGCATTCGTGCTGCGGTGAAATTGTCAGTATCGCGAAGTGATCTCGCGGAAACACATGAATAATGTCAACTTTCAATGCGAATTCGCTTTCACCGAGTGTCGGGCTATTGCTACGGACATCAAATTTTAATATCCGCACTTTACTTTACCGCCGAGTGCATGGGAAGTTGTGTTCTTTTCATTGGAATTTTTATGCCTCGTAATGGTCCAGCCGCTAGCGACTGAATGTCTTCTCTAGTTAAGACATGATCTACTCTGGGGAATGGAGTTCCCCTAGCCTGTATAATGGAAGCAAACGAAACGTCAAGTATTCTTCGTTACACGGAAATCTAACAATGGCGAAGGGTAGGAAAGATGCTTTCATTCGGATGAGGCGGTCTTCTATACACGCGTTATTACATCTTTTTTGTACGTAAAAGGATGAGGCTTTATTGTTCTGTTTTGTTGCATCTCGATGGGTATTTAAAAGCAGTGTTGCATGTTTTTGGTGTAGATTCTGATTGTTTCGGAACAAGGGAAATCCTAATTACCTATTTTTGTAGGAGAGTGCAGTATCGTGATATAACGCACGTCTATCACGAATGCAAACTATCTCACGGTAAACTAGCAGTGTGATAGCTCTGCATTTACGATTTCCTTTTCGAGGAAATTGAATTCTATAGAGCTTATCGTTTCAGAATTGTCTAGTACCGCTTCTTGTTATATTATATCTTAATTTTTATTCTAATTGAAAGGCAAATATGACAACTACTAGAAAACTTTGGAGAACGTGTATTAATGTTAGAATCATTTTGAAGTTTCGACATTTAGATTAGCGATGTTAACTATTCAGTTGACCTTCATTGTATTTGTGACACAGTAATAATTCAGTAGTTGCGTACGTTAACAATTTTAAACACCAAATTACTTTGTGAAAATGGTTCGATTAAAGAAACTTCGCTCGACACACGATAGGCTTTACAGCGAAGCAGTTTGCGCCCTCTGAATTGTGTTAATCAGAAACTTGATTGTAGGTCCAGCGCGCGTTTTCGCTGAAGCTATCATTCACGTTAATTAAAATAGCTCTGCGCTAACAATTCGTTAACTGGTTTGCTTCAATGCCCTGCGAAATTACCCACTAGCAAAAACGTAATCCGTGTGTTGATTCCATTCAAAGGAAGCAAATTAGATTAAATATCCAGGATTTGAATCTCTGGGGAGACGTAAACCGTATGCTGAAATTAATTCATAATTATGTAATGGTCGCTAGGTCATAGATGTTTCTATTGAAGTTTCATTTTCGTAGCGTTCAGCTCGTTAGGCATTGCATATTTTTAGAACCTGAAGTAGAAATACAAATTTTTCTTCTCCGTTCCGAGCGGAGTTTTGTGTAACTTTCCGTTCGGTATCCCAACAGAGTATACTCTTCTTTCTTCAAGGGGTACAATTTTTCATCACCACTGCATCGCTATAGAGGCTCATGTTCACTGTCGAAAGAAACGGTCCTAGAATCTATCAAACCTGGTCGCGCATCGATAATCGTGTAGAAAGGATAAATTAACATCTGGCATTGGCCAAATATCTAGGTCGAGAATTTACTGAAGAATCATTAGAGAGAAAAAACGACAATACGAATCTCCGACACAATGTATACAATGTATTCACACTCGCTTCGAAATGAGAAAGGGTGATAAAATGAAATACAAGAAGTAAAAACAACGGTTCGGTATTTCCACAGACGAATTCGTTACGTCAAAGAACGCGATGTAACCGATGTAAAATTCGACGAAGTTCAAGTACGCGTGACGAGGCTTCTTTTATTATACTACGTTCGTTCTTTGATTTGAAGGTTGATGAAACTTCCTGTCGGGTTGATTCATTTGGTAAACATGGACCTGGCATTTCGCGGAGAATAATAGATTAACATGACTCGTGACAGAGAGGAGAGAACGAAAAAGTTGGAAGAAAGTTGCCGCAATTTCATCTAGCACCGCGCCGCGTAAGTTCGTTACACGAGCGGAATTTTCCATATAAAGCATCGCGCACGCTGAACATCTTATCGCTTCTTTGAGCTATCGCTGTGAGATTCCCCTAGCCTTCAAAGCAGTTAAAATTTTCACAGTTTCAGTGGAATCGTGCCCACAGCGTGACCTACATTCGCGGAATTTCATTTTTCTCCCTATAATGTGAATGCATGTGATTGTATTGTTGGATTGAAAAATTCAGAGTACGCAATGGTTCCGTAGACCTCCGTGAGATATTCGCGAAGTTTCACATTGTCAATTTCACTTGTCGTATCTTGGAAATGAACGAACTTAAGCAAATCGAACATTCTCTTTACCTCTCAAAAAGAATGAAGTCGGCAAATAAGCGGTGTTCTTTCCATTTTTCTGATCTTCGCAAATAATTAGTAACAATGTGGTGAAACGGAACATCTTTTTCCTTTAAAGAGAAATTCAATTTTGTTAGTCGTTTAACTCGAATTGTTTCTCTAATCAATAACATATTAAACACGTTGACAGTTGCTCGCGGGTATTGCTGAAACTCGTACGAATTTACATTTCCGACGCGCGAATGCATCGCACTCGTCAATCATAACATCAATCTACAACATCGGACACCGACGACCATTGAATTATCAGCCTTCAGCTAATCAACTGACAAAACAACACGTACCTTTGATAAAGTCCACAGCCATTCCCAAGCCGTACGTATCCTTGTCGTAATCGTCGAGAATGTAGGCGCCGATCTTAACACCGGGTACAATTCCACGATCGTTGAGCCTGTCCAGAGTGTAAAGCATCACCTCGAGCGCTTGAACGTCACGTTGCGGCATCACTGGCCCGCAGGTGATGGTATCCTTCCTCTCATGGACTATCATTAGACGACTCAACACTAGATTATACTCGACCATCGCGCTGTGCTTAACTGGCCACTGATTCGGCGGTTCCAGCTCATGCGACGAGTTGTTCGTCGTTTGCGAGGACGCCTCGTCCATGGTAACGGTTCATGGTCAGAAGAAGTGGCGATCATGTCAAAAGTGAACAAAAATTGGTTCACGTCGTTAATCAATCCGATGGTCGACGTTTCGGCGGTAACTGGAAGTTGTTCCCTCTCTGTAGACGAAAGCGCGAGATTTTCGTTAAGGTAGTTGTCCAGAGAACCATTCGTACTTTTCAAACGGGAGCGAAACCTTTGATCAATCCTGCACTCTGGAGACGAATTCTAGTGGACGTGTCAACGAGACTCTTAGCCCCCCGGGAGCATCGTTGCTGGCATTCGCTTGGACGTATTCCATTTGCATGGTCGAGGCGGTTCTTCGTTGGACCTCGTCCTTGACCCACGTCGGCGTAGAAGTTCGTCCCGACACCGGGCCTCCGACCTTCATAGATGAATCAAGTTTCAGGCTCGTCGATGTCGAAGTTTGCACCGTGGACGACCTGGACTTTCGTTCTCTCGTAGGATGATCGATCACCGGGATGGGCATCGTGCTCAAGGAGTTAAACCCGTCGGACGGATTAACTTCATTCACCGTTCCATTATCCAACGAGCGGGTTTGAGCCCTCTCATTTTTCGAGCTAAACCCGACGGACGGTTCATCAGGCTTAATGTCGCAGTCATGTTTGAATATTTCGATTCAACGACTCTGTCGCCCTTGAACCGACGGGTTGCCGTTTCTTCGAAACCATTAGAGGATCGTTAAACGTTACTTCATCATCTTCTGTCAAACCATCCGTAGCTGTATCGAACCGTTCCGCCTGGTCGTCGATTTTCCTATTTATCGTCCCAATTGTTTGGATAACGGCTTTTCTAGACGCGGATGGTCGTTCAGAAGGGGTTAAAGGAAGCTTCGATTTCGAATATTTCGTTTTATTCACGAGCGATTGCTTATGGTTCGCGTTTGTTTTGATATCCTTCGTAATCTTCCGCTCTTGCTCAGTCGAAGGTGAGTTCCTGAACGTATCGTCGGAATTTCCCTCGCCGAATTCAGGAAGGCCACTGTTCTCCGACGTATAGCCCCTTTCGGTTAGACAGTTCATATCGTTTCTTAGGTACGGGGCACTCCTTGGCGCCGCAACAGAGCTATGCTCGGAGTTCACGAGGACGCCGTCAGACTCCTTTGTCACGTTACTTTGCGCAGAAGCCTCTTCCGTTGTCGCTTTATTCGCCTCTTCTTTAGCCTTATCAATCTCGCTCCGCGGAGCGTCTAATTCCATATCTTGCGACGAATCCGCGCTCAAATTGAGTCTTATCGAGATCACATCGTTACTTAGACTTGAAACGTTTTCCGGTAACTGTGCATTGTCATTTCAACGTCGAATTCGGTTTGCCATTTAACATCGAGCTATCCGATAGCAGTGAATCGTTCTCACTCACCACATCTGGTGCTTCGAGTGTTACTCTGTTAACTCATCCTGTGCTTCCGTCGTGACTTGTTGAACTGAATTCATTGCTCAATGTTAAAGTACTCAAATTTAACGTCGAATCATTCCACTGCTGTACGTGTGCTGCAGCATCTCGATCGTCCAGTGAGTTATACTTAACGTTCTCTGAAATGAAGTCGATCTCCAATTCTGTCTCAACAACTTTCGCATCGTTATCCAAAAAATCATTTGTCGTTTCGTTGAAAGTAACATTCAATGAAGTTCCATCGTATTGCGACGAATGCAACGTGACCGCGTCGCTAGACGGAATAATATTTCTCTTCTCGCGGATCGAAAAATTTCCACGGATTCTCCTGTCTGCCTCATCATCGCTTCCATTTGTTGATATCTGTTTCACGGAGATTCCATTCAACTGGCGCGTATACTCCATCTCTCTCCGAATCAGCGTTGATTTACGAGACGTCGACGTTCACCAGGAACCTTCGAACTCTGAAGAATGAGGAGTCCTCCCTTCTGTCTTGATTGCTTTGACTCTTTTGCCTCGCGGCTCGCAATTCGAGGATCCCGAATTCTGGCAGAGGTACGACCACTCCAGATTTATTACATCACCAAAATCGAACGAACTCGGCTCTTCGTCAAGTTTTATTCCCGAATTTTAATGGACCTTCTGCTCATCAACTGATACATGGAATTATCATGCCCGTCGACTTCTATTTCCGATTTCCCTTTTGGTATCAATTCTCCGTCGAACAGTTCACTAATAGAAGCGGAAGATTTAGGAGTTTCAATGAAATATCGTTTCTGGATGTATCCTTTGGGCTCAACATCTCGCGTATCTTTCTTACCTTTCGTAGATGCTCGTCTCTTCGCGTCTTTTAATCTTTTTCGACCCGTCAGCGTTTTCAATTTCAACCGTCCAATCCTTAATAGTTGATTAATAGAGGTGGAAGACTCGGCGGAATCGATTAAATATTGCTCAACCGAGCCTTCCGACGGCTTCCTACCACTCAATCCCCCTGGATCCGCGAATTTCTCCGATTTCAATCCTGTTTCGAATGCTTTACCGATAGAAACAACGGATTCAGGAATCTCAGTCGAATGTCGCTTCCATTGCGGTTTCCTCGCCATCTCCCAAGCTCCGAGAACCCACGATACCGTCAGCCTGAAAATAGTCCATGGTCCTTTGACCGTCCACCCTATAGGACCTTTTCATCCGAAGACGTCGAAGCTCGCCACTGAATCCCCTTTGCCTTCTCACGTCCTTGTTCTCTCGTCTGAAAGCCTTTAGCGAGTCGTCATTGCACGAATCCACAACAACGTGACCGTAATCAACGGTCGCATCGCCGCCTCTCTAGCGACGTCTTTCATCGCGACACGGGAAACCCGGGAGGATAAGCGGGGCTCTTCCGGAATATTCACTGAACTCCCGGTGAATCCGGTCGATCCCCTCGCAGTTGGCCCGGCTCGGCGTTTATCGCGTCGTTCCTTGTGGCAGTCGTTCGACGGGTCGGGATCCGCGAGTCGACGATCGCTCGACCGGATCGATCGATCGTCATCTTCGTCGGTTTGATTCGCGCCCACCGCCTGGGCGGTTCGCCAGGAAATTGCTCTCGGCGACTCCTCCGTGATGTCATTCTTGACGAGTGGACGGAATGTTTGCCGAGCGGTAGTTGATGGCAATGATAACTTTTAAGGGTGCCGGGATGACGGAGTATTTGAATGGTTTTGGAATTTCAGGGATGGTTCATTAGCGCCGCGAGCCCCGTAAGCGACTTCGGCGCGGTTAACCGACAGCTGGTTGTTACCATAATCGAGCGGATACCGTTCGCCCGCCAAACTGTTTCGAAGAATCGATAGCACCACTGACACGGCCAGTACGGCCAGCCAACAGCTGTTCCGCCGCACCATCTGCCTCCCGTGACAAACATGTCCTGGTCCTGCAAAAATACGCAGCGTCTCTGTGAATCCACCACATCGCATAATAAGACCTATCGATCTAGTAATCTTATGCTAATCGAGGAGAAACGTATCGAATATCGTTCTCTACGAGATGTACGTGTTTGTTGCACCGAGACGGTTCGAGGCAATTTGGTTGAAACTATTTGAATGGTACAAAAGGGTTAAATTTGATTCGCTCTGTTTGAGAGCGGTTTAATCTATTTGCAGAGGAATGGAAATGTTTGAAGATTAATTATTCATACGTATATTGTGTATGCAATCAACTTAGAGGTTAAGGGTTGAAGCTTTGTATTACAGATACGTGAAGTGCATTAATATCGTGGAGTTTATTTTGAGCTAAGTTATTAATCATGATGCAATAACGAACCAGTAAATATCTCTGCGAGTGTTGCACATTTTCGAAATTACAGAAGAATACCGCATAGTTGGAACTCCGAGCATTACACGTGCATAGTCAAAGCAGGAACTAACCTCGATCAAACATTGGCTATCAGTTAAGCGTGGAATATTACCACTAAATTTCTCGTATCCAAATCGAAGGAGCCAGTGGCCGCAACAGGCGCATACAGAGTCCTGGTGCACCGTTGTACATATTTTAGCATCGGTGTATTGATTAATTGTGTTCAATGCGTTCATATTAAATTCTCCATCACTTCTGATAGTACCTTCAAGTGACTGTAAAAGATTAATACCCTGGAAATCCATTTATTTGAACAGCGTCGGTGGAAATCTCGCTCGTGCGAATGCTTTTTGTAGCCATAACACGTTGATCCGATTACTCTTAGTACAAGCGTTTTCATTTGGTTGGCACGGAGCCAAACTGCGATTTGATCGAGAGTGATTTTCCTAGTTTCTATAAATCAGATTTATCGATCGCCTTTCTATAGACCGATACGATCAGCAGTATCGTTGATGGATCACCCTCGCGCAGTTAATCGAATGAAATTTTAATAATCCGAGAATATGATAGCTTAGGAACGAAGCTATCGCGATGTCGATATAATCTATACAATTGATGCAGAATTAATTACCACTCGGTTAACGCTATCTCGAAAGCCAATATAATCTCTTTAAGCGACATCTTATTGTTGCCAGGCCGCGCAGCGATCCCCTAGTCGCTCTTCCAGAAAATTAACCCCTCGCGCTATAACCGTTGTATCCTATCTAACCGTGGATCGTCGCGATTCAACGCGAGCATCCATTATTTTAACACTGCTTGCGCGTTAATTAGTCCGTTTCGAGGCACGGTCTTTCCTCTTTGTCCAATAAATTTCGCGCGGCTGCGAATCCTGAAGGAAAGCCTCGGAAACGAAGGTTATATTACTTGATCTCCTTTCCGTGCTCGTGTCCAGGTTTGACGCGTTCGTGGGCTAAATATCTGTCGGAACAATGGAGTTACAGGGCTTTAATAAGGCCGTTACTTTATCGAAGGGCTGCCGCGCTCGATAGGATTGAATCGTACGAAATGGACCCCGTTTCGCCCCGTCTCTCGGAGTAGGCACATGCCAGGTTTATTGTCAGATGTATCGACGGAAACGGTGATTTCGCGGGGACAGCGATAGGTTGGTAGGAATCGACCGAGCCCCGTTAAACGGTTATTGGACGATTTAGGTGAGGTAAGCATACTTCCTTGCAGAGCGTATTAAACTTGGTCTTCGATTCTCACGACACTTTCCAGCTTAAATTGACATTTTGGAGGTCTCAGATGTCTTTAATTCAATTATCTTCACGGGTAATTTCAACGGTAACTTTGATTTCCTAATCTTCTCTTATCCGTGGGTGATAATTTGAATGGAATATCCGAAGGATTCATTTTTTACCTTTCAGTTGATGAAATCAGTAATTCACGTTGTAAGTAGTTCATTTCTGTTTTATCGCTTGACGAATTCACTAGAGAATTTGACGGTTTACGGAAAGGAACCAGCATTAGTAAGAAACTTGAAAATTTGTTTGAAAAGAGAGCAACATTAACTGGATATGGTGAATACTGGGTAGTACATATTACTATCTGGATGTGGATTTTGGGAGCGATGCCTTCATCAAGAGAAAATAAGAAGCCAATATTGAAGAGGAAGAGAATAAGAAGAACAGTATGCCGCGGGAAAAATTCAGGGATTCTTCCATTGTTCGTGTTTGAACATTTTTTTCATCTACCCCCGTATTTCGAGGTATAAAGTTAAACTGATAACAAATATTACATACAAGAATGCATGTTTTCGTGAAATTTTATCACGGCAGTCTATCATTATCCTCAACAGCGAAAATTAGTAGCCAATATTGTGTTCCGTTCCTTCTCAACCCCTGAAAGAGAAATTACACTTTCTAAAAGACATTAGACATCCTGTAGAATCCGCAACTGAAGGGGTTACCGTGAATACCTTTCGTGGTGTTAAAATTTGACACGCGTGTGACAGAGATAATCTGTCGTGAATTTATTCAAACGGAATCTGAATTGTCATCTTTTAATGATCGATCTCTTAATCGCGACCAGTAGAAGGAATTCAGCGCGAAGTGATCAGCAAATCCTCATTGTTGGATCGTTTAACTGGTGCATGTAATTACGACTGTATATTGTACATTTGTATCAGCTCCTCGCCCTAATTGGTCTGGTTCGAGCCGCTGACATCTGCATTGTCTATGACAACATATGTTGTCGTAACTTTCTCAATCGTATTCGGGATCCGTTCAATTATACAGGCTTGTATAAGGTACATGTGCGCGAAACAGATGGGTGTGATCACTCCTTGGTTCGATTGAGGAATCCGCGTGGCATTTTTCTAAGGATTTTAATCATTTCGACGAGTTCCATGACGGCGTTTCCACCTGGCATTCAAGTGCTACAAAATATTTTTCGTCAAGCGAATTCCACGGATACAATTTCGAACGTGATCGCGTACGTTCTTTCGTCCGCGAGAAGAAAGAACCCATAGAATGGAGTTCCGCGGCGACGCAGCATCCCCTGCAAGTCAAAAGGGGACCAAGGTGGGAACAAAGGGAATCCTTAATGGCACGCAAAGATCGTCTACTGGCAAATAATTGGAGACAAAAGTCTCCATTCCCGTGACGTGTAAATTGGATTGATTATTCTTCTGACGATATATCTTTGTTCGATTATACGGAACTGCACTTTAGAAGAGGGAAGTTGTTTTTGTTCTCGATAGGTATCCCTCGTTTACTTTCGAGAACACTCGCTAATGGAGCGATTTTTCCATTTGATGGGTTTACATTGGTTCAGCGGCCGTGCTCCTTTTGTTTCACGAGCGACTTCGCGGCCGGCGCAAGGGTCTCCGCTTTAATCTCCCGCATAGACGGTGAGAATGGACCTTTAATCTTCTCCGAACGATCAGTGCTACCTCTTTTGAAAAGCAAGCAATGTATTGTTAATATTGGATGCTTTCCAACCGACCTTTTAAATCGGCGCTATCATTTAAATTCGCAGCTAGATTGGTCCGTGATCTGTTGGCGAGCTTAACTGCTCCCTTCTTTTTTTGTTTGTCCGCTACGATGTACCACTGTTGATAATCTGTGGCGAACGATGACTGGAATGTGATAAGAGGAATTTTTATCGGGAGCCAGCGAACGATTTTTTCCCAGGGAAAAGCTTCTATAAACACAGCAAGGTTTTATTTCTTACGAAACTTTAATGCTCTTATAATTTCTCTTAAAGTTTTTATTAAAACTCCATGAAGATTTAAGCTGAGTTTTTCTCCCCTCCGCCGATGGGAGGGATCGCGAGATTTTTATTAGAAATTTCGTAGACTGGCTGTAAGCAGCTTTCGTTGTACCTTGGATTTTCTTATCGTCGCGTATAGGAAATGATACCATGAACTATTTGAACTAGAAGTTCGTTGATACAGTTTTATAACCGCCTATAACGCCGTGTAATTGAGGAAGGGTAGCACGTTCGCGTAAGCACACACAACGCGATATAGGACACGAGGAATTCATTTTTCCATTTTCCGCATTGATTGGCAAAGCAGAAAGTCCAAGAAAAAGCGCGAGGTCCTAAGAGGCGACGTTCCAAAGGGGTGGCTAGCGTAGAGTCATAATGCTCGCAGATGTGCCTGCGAACAAAAATTGCGACCAGTGACATTTCGCGTTTGTATCGGCTTCACGGATCTCGAGATTTCGATACTCCTTGACACCGAATGATTCCGCGATTTTCGCAATAAATAGCGGAGTCACGCGTGCATCGTAACGCATCAGCTACCGGTCCTACAAATTCTACACCTAGGAGATGACATACCGAATCTCGGGCCTCTAGAATTTTTTTCATTCAAGTACATATTGTCTATGGGCCACTAGTGACCGCTCCAGGAGTTCGCTCTCCACATATTTCGACTCCCAGAGCCAGACATGCCGTATCTAGTACCCCTAGAATTGACTTCACTTATGTACTGATTCGCTCTGCGCCATTAATAACCAATCCATGAGTTCTACCTCCTTATACGAAACATAGGGTCGGACATATCATGTCTGTGGACCCTAGTATTGGTTTGATTTAAGTATATATTGTCTGTTGGCCATTAACGACCCCTCCAGAAGTTCGTCAACCTCCACTTACTTGACACCTAGGGCCGGATATGCCGTGCCTGGGGCCCCTAATATTGGATTCATTTAAGTACTTATTGGCTCTTGGCCAGTAGTAATCGCTCCAGGAGTTCTATAGCCGACTACTTCGAAACATAGGACTGAACATACTGTAACAGGGGCCACTAGAATTGGATACATTCAACCCCCTATTGAAGCTGTGCTATTACTAACCGCGCCAAGAGATTCCCTGCCACCTAATTCGACACCCGGGGTCCGCGATGCTTTCCAAGGGCCTGTAGTGTTGGTCTCATTTAATTACTTATTGGATCTGGGTCATTCGTAACCCCCTAGCATTTCGTAGCCCGCATATTCAACCCAAGGTATTCCAAACATGATACATTTTATCCGCTCGACAATTATATATAAATACAAACAAATATAACCTAACCCAACAAAACCTAACCTCTCGACGTTAATATTTTATAAAATTCCTGACGTGTCGGCCCCAACTTCCCGGCGGGAACATTATTTACGTCTACAATGTTATATATCCTAACCTAAGGCAACCTAACATCTCGGCAGTAATATTTTACAACATTCCTGACGTGTCGGCCACTACTTCTCGGAGGGAACATTATACATAAATAGAATCTAAAATAAATTAACCTAATTCGACGCAGCACTTGTGTAGTAGTGTTTCACAGGATCCCGGGCATGCTGGCCCTACATCGCGGTGGGAACATTATATGCGTCTATAACGTTATATATTATAACTTACGGCAGCCTAACCTCTCGGCGGTAACATTTTACAACGTTCCTGGCGTGTCGGAACCTACATCTCGGTAATAACATTATATACGTCTATAACGTACTATAACCTAACCTAACCCATCTAGCCCCACGATGGTAGTGTTTTAAAGAATCTAAAACGAAACATGACCGCCGAGACCTCAGCTTGCGTTAGGTCCGGTTACATAACGTTTCAGACGTAGATAACGTTCCGACCGAGAAGTATGGGCCGACCCGCCACTAATGTTGTAAAATATTACGAGCGACAAGTTAGGTTGCGTTACGTTAGGTTATATAACGTCATAGAACGTATATAATGTCCACACCGTGAAGCAGGGACTAACCTGCTAGGAATGTTGTTAAATATTACCCTCGAGAGGTTAGGTTGCCTTAGGTTATGACATATAACGTTATAGACGTATATAATGTTCCCACCTAGAAGAAGGGTCTTGCTTGCCAGGAATGTTGTAAAATATTACATCCGAGATGTACGGTTACCTTAGGTTAGGATATATAACGTTATAGACGTATATAATATTCCCACCCAATACCTAGCAGCTGAAACTTCTGGGCTTTTGTAAAACACTACCACCCAGTGACTAAGTTGTGTCATGCTACGTTATATAACGTTACAAGCGTATATAATGTTCCCACCCAGAAGTAGGGGCCGACACGCCAGAAATGTTGTAAAATATTACATCCAAGATGTTAGGTTGCCTTAGGTTAGGATATATGACATTCTAGACTTATACAATGCCCCACCTAGAAGTACGGGCACACACGACCGGGATTCTGTTAACCATTACCACCGAGGTGTTAGATGGGTTAGGTTAGGTTATAGTACGTTATAGACGTATATAATGTTCCCACCGAGAAGTAGGGGCTGACGCTCCAGGAATGTTGTAAAACATTACATCCGAGATGTTAGGTTGCCTTAGGTTAGGATGTAAAACGATATAAACATATGTACGGTCCTCATCGAGACGTACGGGCCGAGATGACCAGAATTCTGTAAAACATTTCCACCGAGGGGCTAGATGGGACAGGGTAGGTTATAGTACGTTATAGACGTATATAATGTTTCCATCGAGAAGTACGGGCCGACCCGCCAGGAATATTGTAAGGTATTATGGTCGAGAGGTTAGGTTGCGTTAGGTTAAGTTATTTAACGTTATGGACCTATATAATGTTCCCATCGGAAAGCAGGGGCCAACACGCCCGGGATATTGTAAAACATTATTACCCGCGGGATAACTGGGTTAGGTTAGGTTACAATAGGTTATAGACCTATATAATGTTCCCACCAAGAAGTAGTGGCCGACATGCCAGGAATGTTGTAAAATATTACATCCGTGATTGTTACATTGGCTTAGGTTAGGATATATAACGTTATAGGCGTATATAATGTCTCCACCGAGAAGGACGGGCCGACACGAAAGGAATGTTGTAAAATATTACCGCCGAGAGGTTAAATTTCCTTATGTTAGGATATATAACGATATTGACGTATATAATTAGCCCGCCGTGAAGTAGAGGCCGACGCGCCAGCAATGTTGTAGAATATCACGGTGGGAATATCATATACGTCTATGACGGTATATATCCTCACCTAAGGCAACCTAACTGCTCGACGGTATTATTTTACAATATACCTCGCGTGTCGGCGTGTTGTACACGGTGGGAACATTATATACGTCTATAGAATAATATAACCTATCCTAACCTATCTAGCACCTCACGGGTAATGTTTTACAGCATCCCGGGCACGTCGGCCCGTACGTCTCGGTGGGGATATTATATACGGCTATATCGTTATATATCCTAACCTAAGGCAGCCTAACATGTCGGATGTAGTATTTTACAACATTCCTGGCGGGTCGGCCCCTACTTCTCGGTGGGAACATTATATACGTCTATAACGTAATATAACCTAACTTAACCCATCTAGCCCATCGCCGGTAATATTTTACAGAATCCCGTTCGTGTCGTACCGTACGTCTCGCTGGGGACATTATATATATCTATAACGTTATATATCCTTTTTTTTTCTTTTTTTTTATCGTGGGGAAACCCTCATGGGTACCTCGGACTTTGGGGACTATCCGAGGTTATGTCGGACTCTTGCCGACTAAAGCCCCACGGTGGCCATCATCTGCGCGTGTCGGACGGGAGCCGGGAACTCTTAACGTTCGACGATCGGCATCCTCCTGCGCTGGGGTCTCCAGTTGACCTTCTGCTCGGCTACTCTTGCCTGTAGCCTGATGTTCTACCATGGTGACGCGCAAAGATATCTGTGTGCGCCAAGCGCCGCTCGTGAGCCACTCACGAGCGGCGCTACGTCAAAGGTACACGTGCAATCACGATCGCAAGCCCAAACATGTGACCATCTGTGCTTACCTTGACGCACAGCTGCCATACTCCTGTTTGCTGCCGTTGCAGCTGCGAGTCTTTCGCAGCTGTGCATCCTTCCGGTCCTGGCCGTCTTGGCCTCTTGTGACGGTACAGCTGCAAGTCTTTCGCAGCTCGTCGTCCTGTCCAATCCCGGTCTTCTTGACCTCTTCGCCGTCTTGGCATCCACTTCGGTCGTCTTGACCTCTTCATCTCTTCGGGCTCTTCTTCGCCCATCTTCCGGATGAAGATAGCCTTTGAGATGAGGTGGTTGGCGGCGAAGTTCCGTTCCCCGATGGGATCTTGGAAGTGACCCCCGTCCGATAACGGGAGTCCTCTATCTTGAAAGGGAACGGGGCAAACGTCAAGGACGCCGACCCCGTAGGCAGCGTTGAGCAGGGACACCGCGCTCCCTTTCGCGCTCGGCGGCCTCCTTCGCGGCCATGACTTTGTCGCAAAACGCCGTCACGGCCCGCCAGTATCTCTCACCTTCGAGCATCTTTGACATGATGCTCTTCAGTGAGAGATTCGACCCTACCTCGACTATCAGTAGTCGATGCAGCCGTTCCCACGCTGGACACCTCTCCAGTGTGTGCTGCGCCGTGTCGTCCTCTTCGCCACAGTGTGGCATGCAGCCGTGTCTTCCTTGCCAATCCTCTGCAGGTACTGACCGAAGCATCCATGTCCGGTCAGTATCTGCGTGGTTCTAAAGCTAAGTAGCCCTCTTCGGCGGTCCACCCACTTATCTAGGATGGTTAGGACCGCTCCGATCGTCCTGTGTTCGGAGCGAGTGGAGAGGTGTCTCTTCCACTCCTCTATCGAAGCCGATCTTACCGCGTCCCTGAGTTCTTTTTTACTCAGGGCTGGTGCGTCATCGTCATCTTCCTGGTCCACGTTTCGAAGCGAATGGTAGACGAACGCATCCTCGCTGACCATGTATTCGATAGACACCAGCCCAGCAAGCGCGGTGGCCACATCGTGTGATACCGTCCTGTATCCTCGTATCGCACGAATGGCCATCCTCCTCCACGCGCTGCGCAGGGACGAGATCCTCTTGTCGGCGTGTCTCCGCTCCGCGATGGAGCTGTACCACACCGGAGCTCCGTACAATGCTATGCCATGGATCACCCCGGCGTATAGTCTTCGCGCCCTCTCGTTAGGGCCCTTCAGGTTGGGCATTATGCGGCTTAGCTTGAGTGCCGCTGTCTCCAACCTGCCGGCAAGTTTCTCTATGTGGCTAGAGAATCTCCAGTCCTCGTCGAGCCGAAGGCCGAGGTAGTTGATGTCTCGGCTCGGCTCGATCCTTGCCGGTCCCACACTTACCGCCACGCGAGGTGTTCCTCTTGTGGGTCTCCTCCGGCTCCGTCTGCTGAAGCACACGATCTCCGTCTTCTGCGGAGCCAGCTCGAGGCCCATCTTCCGGATGCGGTTAGCCACGACTGCCTTTTCCAATTCTGCCCGGCAGGCAGCTCGCGTATCTGTCTTACCGGCGGCGAACACAAACGTGTCGTCTGCGTAGCATATCAGGCGCACGCCCGCCGGCATTGCTGCTGTCAACGCGGCATTGTACCCGATGTTCCACAGGAGCGGTCCTAGCACCGATCCCTGGGGTACGCCACGGTTGACAGGTCTGCTTTGTGGCCCATCCTGGCTATCGTAGACTATCGCCCTGTCGCTGAGATAGTCTACCACCACGTTCCTGATGTGTGGTGGGATTCCATGCCTGTCCAGGGCTGCGTAAATAGCTGGCCATTGCAGGGAGTTGAACGCGTTCTTGATGTCTAACGAGACAGCGTATGTAACTCCCACCCTCGACACAACCATCTCGGTGAGTCTCTTGACTTCACTCACCGCGTCGATCGTGTGTCGACCTGCCCGCCCTGAATCCGTACTGGCAGTCCGCCAGTGCAGGTCCGACGCGCGACAGGTGCTGGACGATTCGTTCGTGTATTATTCTTTCGAACAGCTTTCCTACCTCGTCCTGCAACACTATGGGCTGGAACGCTGATGGTGAATCCTCCGGTTTGCCTTCCTTTCGGAGGAGCACCAACCTGCCGGACTTCCATCTTCGAGGGAGCGTCCCCGCCTTGATGCAGGCTGAGAACAGTCTTCTCAGTCTCGAACCGAGGACGCTCAGCGCCATCGTCCAGACACGGCCGGGTATTCCATCCCGGCCGGGGGCTGTGTTCTTCTTCGCCATCCTCTTGACGGCCCCGGCCAGTTCCTCTTCGGAAACCTCCAACTCCGGTGTCCACCCGTATCGGGCCGCTGCTGGGGGCTCTTCGTTCCCTCCCTCTCCAGCAGCGGGACCTCTAAGGTTTCCGTCAACGGGGGCGCCCATGGTCGCAGTTTGTCCATCACTATCTTGTAGGGACGCCCCCATGGATCCTCTTCGAGAGTTTGGAGGAGTCCATCCAATGCGCGTGCCTTGGACTTCCTGATGGCAGCCTGCAGCTCCTTCTTCTTGTCCCTGTAGCTGTTGTACAGCTGCAAAGTCCTCGTCGCGTCCGAGTTCCTTTTTCTTCTCTCTCTGGTGTACTGGCGGCGCCCAACGGTGCAAGTTGCACGGAGCTGCGCGATCTCTGCGTTCCACCAGTATACTGGACGCTTCGGCGCACTGCCGCGGGCTCTTGGCATGCCCGTGTCGCATACCGCTGTCATCGCGTTGACAAACCAGTCCGCCTCGGTGTTGACATCTTCTATTGGGCTGACCGGCGTCTCCTGCCAGCCTACCGCGAGGATTGCTGCCATCAGGTGGTCTTCCTCGATTCTCCTCAGCGACCACTTCTGGCGGTGGTGATTAGCCTGCCGGGCCGTGTGTGGGACGGAGACATCCATGGAGATGTACAGATGATCGGACAGTGTCTCCTTCTCTTCCACCCTCCATTCTCTAATTTGCCGTGCTGCCTTGCGGTTACCAAAGGAGAGGTCCACGATGCTTTCTCCCTGGTACCGCACGCATGTGCTGGCTGAGCCTTCGTTTAGTAGCGTCAGGCCCAGGCCAGACGCCCAGTCTAGCGTGGCGTGGCCTCTTGCGTCCGTCCTAGATGATCCCCACGCCGTCACGTGCGCATTATAGTCTCCTAGCACTGGGACGGGCGACTCTGCATATCTCGCAACTGTCCGTCCCGTCCTGTCCAACAGGTCCTCGTACTTGCTGATGGACCACCTGGGAGGGGCGTATAGTCCGATAACGGTGAATCCCGCCCAGGTTATCGCGACGAATCCTTCCTCGCGTGCGACCGTCTTGATTGGTCGTACACGTGTCCGTGCAGACTGCACGATCACCACCGAGCCGTCTCTATCTCCTATCCACGCTCGATTGTCGCGGATGGAGTACGGCTCCGCTATCACTGCCAACTCGAAATCGCCGCCCTGTAGTCTTGCTACTACCAGGTCTTGGGCACGGGCAGCATGATTCGAGTTAGTCTGCAGGATACGGCATGGCGTGAATTTTATGCCGTATCCATGGCTTCCTCCTGGCCCTTACCTGCTGGAGTCGTTGTTGCCGGCTCCGCGGTCTTTCCTTCTTCCAGAGCGGTCGCTGGTTCCTTCCTACATGCCGCTGCCGTTACGGCTTCTACAGCCGGCTTGCTGCTCTTTTTCGTAGCTTTAGGCGCCTTGCACACTTCCCCACCAGCCTTGTGGTGTGCTCGTCTGCCTTCAGCCTTGCAGACGATGCATGTGGGCGCAGTTTGCCTGCACTCACTGGCTCTGTGGCCGGACTCACCGCACCTGTAACACAGGTTTGCTGGTACAGCTTTGCTGTACGTGGACAGTTTCCCAGCACTTGAAGCATCGATCCGGTCTCGGCTTTAAAGCCGCCACCCGGATCAAGGACCAACCGATCCTTATTCTGCCGGCATATGCCACTTTCGTGGCAGCGGCGAGGGGACACTGCACCCACATGGTGCCGAGCCCGTTTGACGAGTCCCGTCGTATCCCGGTCCGTATTTCCTCGGCCTTGCATCCTCCTGCGGATGCGATGGCTTCCGCCACTTCTTGTGGCATTATGGAGCCCTCGAGCCCGTAGACCCTCGGGTCTGCCCTCTTGTGAGGCGTCGCGACATATACCTCTCTGTCGCCCAACGCCTCCCTGAGTTTGCCGGCAAGGGCAGCCGCTTTGGCCTCCTTCTCCTTGCCGGTAACTTCTAGGATCAGTCCGCCCGTTCTGGCCTTTTTCGGGCGGACCTCTTCTATGCCCACCTCTGCGAGCTTTACTCGCTGCCGGGCAGCTGTCATCACCTCAGCGTACGTGGCTTTGCTATCCTGAGGGATGGTGAGGACGACGGCTGCTGTTCTGGGAACCTTTCCCAGTGTCGTCCTTGCGTTGCGTTTCGCTGCGCTGACGCGCACCTGCCTCCTTTCCTTCTCAGCGGCGGCCTTTGATGGCTTGCCAGCCGCCGTTTTCTTTCCCCTTCTGCCCAGGACCTTTGTCCAGGGGAGCTCCACCTGCGTGGTTTTCTTCTCCGCAGGGGGGGGAAGGGCAGGGCGGAGTGCTGCCTGCCACTCGTTTTCCTTCCTCACGGATTCCTCGCGTATCCTCTTCATACGCGCCTCCAAGGAGGACTCGGTTTTCGCAGGTGCCGTTGTTCCTGTTGCGGGTGGGAGGGCCGTCCGTTTGCCCTTAGCGGACTTTAAGGGGGCCTTCCCCTTTTCGACGTCCATCGTCGTCTCCCCCGTTTTTCTTACCTTTACGAGGAAGGCACGTTTCGCCGCGGTGGGGCGCTCTTTTACGATCATTGCAGTTGTCTGATCCTTCTTCTTCGGAGGGAGTCTCTCCTTAATTCTCCCCCAGATCTTCTCGATCCGTCGATCGAATATTTCCTCGAGGCTTGAAAGGATATTCTTGAGTCCAACCAGTAGGATATCCTCTCTTGCCTCCGTTGTAGGCGGTTCTTCTCGCCTTTCTGGCACCGGGCTCCTCCTCGCCGCTGGTTGGGGGGAAACCCGCTCCTCCACGGCTGCCAGCTTCCTCTTTAGCTTCTCGTTCTCGAGGCGCAGGCTTTCTGCCTGCAGCCTCCACTCTTGGGCTTCAGAGCTCACCGCAGCGGGGTTGCCCTTCGCTCGCTCTGCGAGCTCCAAGAGAGTGGCGCGCAGCGTTCTTGCGCCTACGCGTACTGCCCTCTTCATTGGGCCTTGTAGGTTGCGCGATTTTGCTGCAACCCATTCGATCTTGTTCGCCTCTTTCAAGGCAGTCAGTCCAAGATCTGGCAGTGTGGCCCTTCTAGCCTCCGCCTGCAGCTCCTCGTCTGTCGGCACAGGCTTTGTCGACCTTGCCGGTCGAGGGGGGACGACTGTTGCCCAGTCGATCTCTTCGTCTTCCAGGGCGCTGTCTACGTCAGCGGTGGCAGCTTTCCTTTGCCAGCGCCTTGCGCCCTTCGTGGCTCTCTCGGACAAGGTCGACACCATCGATGTCACAGAGGCGTCCGTGTCATACGCCTCCGTGGTCTGCCTTGCCTCCTTCTGTCCTTTGCTGGACTTAGGGCATGGCCTCGTCGTCATGGATATGATGGAGGCGAGCGACTCATCGGAGTCGCCTCCAACGCTGGACGGATCTCCTGCGCGCCTCTTCTTAGCCGCGAGGCGGCTGTTTCGCCTCTTGAGGGATCGCTCTTCCATCTCGGATGTCGAGTGGTCCTCCGATCTTGCCGAGAATAGACAGCTGGGGCCTGGCCCTTTTCCACAGGCTGGAGCCTGTGGCTGTATGAAATAGTCGGCGTAGTCCATTTTGGGATTACCCCTGCCAGACATGTTCGCTTCCCTCTTCGTGTTTCTGTTCGTGTTCGTGTTCCTCAGTTTTGCACGAAACTTCACGAAAAACACATTTGTTTGTCGCGTAGGTATTATTGAACCGTCGGTAAGTTACCGGCACACTCCTCCGCCGAGTGGCCTGGTTTGCCCTGTGCACGGTCCGACAGTCGCTAAATGTACGCGCGCACTCTTTACCAACACTCGGTCCGCGAATTTTGCGGTTACCTATCGAAGGTTATCGAGGGTGGATGTAGTTTTCGACCGTCCATAAGTCACCACCTGGTGCCTGTTCGCAGAGACCGAGGAGGTGTCAATTATAGTTTATCGGCCACCGATAGACACCACGGACACAAAAAAATCACCCTCGGTCGGAAATTGTCCGGTTACCGACCGTTCAGTTACCGACAGCAGAGCTGTCGGTAAGTTACCACGTACTGCACTCACTCGTTTCGACCGAGGAACTGTCAGTTACTGTTTATTGGCCGTCGATGAGTACGCAAAACGCTGCAGTTTAATCCGCGGCCGGCAATTGTTAAGTTACCGACTGCCCGGTTACCGATGCTGGGTTCGCCCGACTGTCGGTAATGCCTCCGTCTCAAAACCCGACTTCCGGGTTGTTGCTTGGTTTGTTTTAACCAGCAATACCCTAAACTAACAACCAATATCGTGGCAATCGGTGTTTTTGCAAAATTACCAACCGCACGGTTATCGACCGCAGGTGGTACCGCTGCTGTCGGTAATTCGAAATTTTTCAGTTCCCGCTGCGTTTATTTCAGTTATTATTTGTTGAAAACGCACTACACCTTCGTCAACGATCAATTTCGCACGGCTGGCAGGAAAAAACGGCGAGAAATTCCAATTCGTGCGACCGGAATGTTACCTACGACGGTCGGCAAACTTTACCGACCGTGAGCTGTCAAACTCTTGCAAGAATTGATTTTTGACTTGTTTATTACCGCATGCACTGTTTCTACGTGTCCAATAAACAATTCTACGTCCACTCACTGGCACACGGTGCAACCTTGGTAGAGTTGCTGCAAAATTTTCACCTCCGTCAACTATGTTCCGTGGTGGCAGCACTACTCGGTTCCACTTCGCCAAAATTTACTGTTTTTTACTGTTTTTAACAGTTTTTCCGCCTCGTAATTGCACAAAATCAGTGTCTATTGTCACTTCACACCCGATTATGGCAATTTCCGCACCGAAAAAGGCCTATTTAAAGTTCTTGATTTTTCGCCACGTGCACGTTTTCCCACACAAAGGAGTGACGTCACACGTCACTCCTATTTCACTTAAAATCGCTTATTTTCACTTTTTTAAGCGTTTTTTCACCACGAATAAGTTTATTTCTAGTGTCTGTGGTCACTTTACACATTCTCGTCGTAAATTCACACGCACAAACGGTCAATTTTCAAAGTTTATTGCCGTATATGACAACACGTGTTTTCACGCAGCAAAACAAAGTGTTACACTTTTTCACCGTTTTTCCACCTTTTCACTGAACTTCACTTCACTACACTTACCTAGCGGATCCTCTTCACCTCCTGGAACACCCTCAGCTCCGCTCAAACCCTGAAATTCGCGAAACGTGCCCCGAAGCGCGTACCGTACGGCAGCAAACGCGTCACCACGTGCAAATCGAACAAAGACGCGCACGTATTATGCTCGATTTGCCTCCTACTCGCGACTTTAACGTGAGATTTTCGTCTCAACGCGTAGTTTCGCGTACCCGTAACGTGCCAAAAACAAGTTTTGACACGAAACTCGCCATCTTCCTCGAAAATTAGAACGGATTTCAGAGAGCTATCGTACGCACGTCCGTCAGCTTACTCGTCCGCCATGCGAATCTCTCATAACGTTATATATCCTAACCTAAGGCAACCTAACATCTCGAATGTAGTGTTTTAGAACATTCCAGGCGAGTCGGCCCCTACTTCTCCGTGGGAACATTATATACGTCATTACCGTAATATAACCTAACCTAACCCATCTACACCCTCGGTGATAATGTTTTACAGAATCCCGGTCTTGTCGGCCCCCACATCTCGGTGGTAACATTGTATACGTCTATAACGATATATATCCAAACCTAAGGGAACCTAACATCTCGGATGTAATATTTTACAACATTCCTGGCATGTCGGTCCCTACTTCTCGGTGGGATTATTATATACGTCTATATCGTTGTATATCCTAACCTAAAGCAACCTAACATCTGGGATGTAATATTATACAAGATTCCAGGAATGTCGGTCCCCAAGTCGCGGTAGGAACATTATATACGTCTATAACGATATATATCCAAACCGAAGAGAACCTAACATCTCGGATGTAATATTTTACAACATTCCTGTCTTGTCGTCGCCTGCTTCTCGATGGGGACATAATATACGTCTATAACGTTGTATATCCTAACCTAACGCAACCTAACATCTCGGATGTAATATTTTACAACATTCCTGGCATGTCGGTCCCTACATCTCGGTGGGAACATTATATACGTCTATAAAGATATATACCCTAACCTAAGGCAACCTAACATCTCGGATGTAATATTTTGCAACATTCCTGGCGTGTCGTCGCCTACTTCTGGATGGGGACATTATATACATCTATAACGTTATATGTCCTAACCTAAGGGAACCAAACATCTCGGGTGTAATATTTTACAACATTCTGGCGTGTCGTCGACTGCTTCTCGATGGGGAGATTATATACGTCTATAACGTTGTATATCCTAACCTAACGCAACCTAACATTTGGGATGTAATATTTTACAACATTCCTTGCATGTCGCTGCCTACGTCTCGGTGGGAACATACTATACGACTATAACGTTGTATATCCTAACATATGGGAACCTAACATCTCGGGTGTAATATTTTACAACATTCCTGACGCGTCGGCCCCTATTTTTCAGTGGGAACATTATATACGTCTATAACGTTATATATTCTAGCCTAAGGCAATCTAACATGTCGAATGTAAAATTTTAAACATTCCTGGCGTGTCGTCGCCTACTTCTCGATGGGGACATTATATACATCTATAACCTTGTATATCCTAACCTAAGGCAGCCTAACATCTCGGATGTAATATTTTACAGCATTCCTGGCATGTCGGTCCCTACATCTCGGTGGGAATATACTATACGTCTATAACGTTGTATATACTAACCTAAGGGAACCTAACATCTCGGATGTAATAGTTGAAAACATTCCTGGCGTGTAGGCCCGTACTTCTCGGTGGGAACATTGTATACGTCTGTAACGTTATATATCCTAGCCTAAGGCGAACTAGCATGTCGAATGTAATATTTTACATCACTCCTGGCGTGTCGTCGCCTGCTTCTCGATGGGAACATTATATACGTCTATAACGTTGTGTATCCTAACCTAACGCAACCTAACATCTGGGATGTAATATTCCTGGCGTGTCGTCGCCTACTTCTGGATGGGGAGCTTATATACGTCTATAACGTTATATATACTAACCTAAGGCAACCTAGCATCTCGGATGTAATAGTTGACAACATTCCTGGCGTGTAGGCCCGTACATCTCGGTGGGAACATTGTATACGTCTATAACGTTATATATCCTAGCCTAAGGCGACCTAGCATGTCGAATGTAATATTTTACAACATTCCTGGCGTGTCGTCGCCTGCTTCTCGATGGGGACATTATATACGTCTATATCGTTTTATATCCTAACCTAAAGCAACCTAACATCTGGGATGTAATATTATACAAGATTCCAGGCATGTCGGTCCCCAAGTCGCGGTAGGAACATACTATACGTCTATAACGTTGTATATCCTAACCTAACGCAACCTAACATCTGGGATGTAATATTTTACAACATTCCTGGCGTGTCGTAGCCTGCTTCTGGACGGGGACATAATATACGTCTATAAGGTTGTATATCCTAACCTAACGCAAACTAACATTTGGGATGTAATATTTTACAACATTCCTTGCATGTCGCTGCCTACGTCTCGGTGGGAACATTATATGCGTCTATAACGATATATATCCTAACGTAAGGCAACCTAACACCTCCGATGTAATAGTTGACAACATTCCTGTCGTGTAGGCCCGTACTTCTCGGTGGGAACATTGTATACGTCTATAACGTTATATATCCTAGCCTAAGGCGACCTAACATGTCGAATGTAAAATTATACAACATTCCTGGCGTGTCGTCGCCTACTTCTCGATGGGGACATTATATACATCTATAACATTGTATATCCTAACCTAAGGCAACCTAACATCTCGGATGTAATATTTTTCAACATCCTGGCGTGTCGTCGACTGCTTCTCGATGGGGAGATTATATACGTCTATAACGTTGTATATCCTAACCTAACGCAACCTAACATCTCGGATGTAATATTTGACAACATTCCTGGCGTGTTAGCTCGCACTTCTCGCAAGAAACATCATATACGTCTATAGCTGTATATATCCTAAACGAAGGCAACCTAATATCTCGGATGTAATATTTTACAACATTCCTGGCGCGTCGGCCCCTACTTTCAGGTGGGAACGTTATATACGTCTATAACGATATATATCCTGTCGTAAGGCAACATAACATCTCGGATGTAATATTTTACAACATTCCTGGCGTGTCGTCGCCCGCTTCTCGATGGGGACATTATATACGTCTATAACGTTGTATATCCTAACCTAAAGCAACCTCACATCTGGGATGTAATATTTTACAAGATTCCTGGCATGTCTGTCCCAACGTCTCGGTGGGAACATTATATACGTCTATAAAGATATATACCCTAACCTAAGGCAACCTAACATCTCGGATGTAATATTTTACAACATTCCTGGCGTGTCGTCGCCTACTTCTGGATGGGGACATTATATACATCTATAACGTTATATGTCCTAACCTAAGGGAACCAAACATCTCGGGTGTAATATTTTACAACATTCCTGGCATGTCGGTCCCTACATCTCGGTGGGAACATACTATACGTCTATAACGTTGTATATCCTAACCTAAGGGAACCTAACATCCCGGGTGTAATATTTTACAACATTCCTGACGCGTCGACCCTTTTTTTCAGTGGGAACATTATATACGTCTATAACGTTATATATTCTAGCCTAAGGCAACCTAACATGTCGAATGTAAAATTTTACAACATTCCTGGCGTGTCGTCGCCTACTTCTCGATGGGGACATTATATACATCTATAACATTGTATATCCTAACCTAAGGCAACCTAACATCTCGGATGTAATATTTTACAACATTCTGGCGTGTCGTCGACTGCTTCTCGATGGGGAGATTATATACGTCTATAACGTTGTATATCCTAACCTAACGCAACCTAACATCTCGGATGTAATATTTGACAACATTCCTGGCGTGTTAGCTCGCACTTCTCGCAAGAAACATCATATACGTCAATAGCTGTATATATCCTAAACGAAGGCAACCTAATATCTCGGATGTAATATTTTACAACATTCCTGGCGCGTCGGCCCCTACTTTCAGGTGGGAACGTTATATACGTCTATAACGATATATATCCTGTCGTAAGGCAACATAACATCTCGGATGTAATATTTTACAACATTCCTGACGCGTCGGCCCCTATTTTTCAGTGGGAACATTATATACGTCTATAACGTTATATATACTAGCCTAAGGCAACCTAACATGTCGAATGTAAAATTTTACAACATTCCTAGCGTGTCGTCGCCTGCTTCTCGATGGGGACATTATATACGTCTATATCGTTGTATATCCTAACCTAAAGCAACCTAACATCTGGGATGTAATATTATACAAGATTCCTGGCATGTCGGTCCCCAAGTCTCGGTAGGAACATTATATACGTCTATAACGATATATATCCAAACCGAAGGGAACCTAACATCTCGGATGTAATATTTTACAACATTCCTGGCGTGTCGTCGCCTGCTTCTCGATGGGGACATAATATACGTCTATAACGTTGTATATCCTAACCTAACGCAACCTAACATCTGGGATGTAATATTTTACAACATTCCTGGCGTGTCGTAGCCTGCTTCTCGACGGGGACATAATATACGTCTATAAGGTTGTATATCCTAACCTAACGCAAACTAACATTTGGGATGTAATATTTTACAACATTCCTCGCATGTCGCTGCCTACGTCTCGGTGGGAACATTATATGCGTCTATAACGATATATATCCTAACGTAAGGCAACCTAACACCTCCGATGTAATAGTTGACAACATTCCTGGCGTGTAGGCCCGTACTTCTCGGTGGGAACATTGTATACGTCTATAACGTTATATATCCTAGCCTAAGGCGACCTAACATGTCGAATGTAAAATTATACAACATTCCTGGCGTGTCGTCGCCTACTTCTCGATGGGGACATTATATACATCTATAACATTGTATATCCTAACCTAAGGCAACCTAACATCTCGGATGTAATATTTTTCAACATCCTGGCGTGTCGTCGACTGCTTCTCGATGGGGAGATTATATACGTCTATAACGTTGTATATCCTAACCTAACGCAACCTAACATCTCGGATGTAATATTTGACAACATTCCTGGCGTGTTAGCTCGCACTTCTCGCAAGAAACATCATATACGTCTATAGCTGTATATATCCTAAACGAAGGCAACCTAATATCTCGGATGTAATATTTTACAACATTCCTGGCGCGTCGGCCCCTACTTTCAGGTGGGAACGTTATATACGTCTATAACGATATATATCCTGTCGTAAGGCAACATAACATCTCGGATGTAATATTTTACAACATTCCTGGCATGTCGGTCCCTATATCTCGGTGGGAACATACTATACGTATATAACGTTGTATATCCTAACCTAAGGAAACCTAATATCTCGGATGTAATAGTTGACAACATTCCTGGCGCGTAGGCCCGTACTTCTCGGTGGGAACATTGTATACGTCTGTAACGTTATATATCCTAGCCTAAGGCGACCTAGCATGTCGAATGTAATATTTTACATCATTCCTGGCGTGCCGTCGCCTGCTTCTCGATGGGAACATTATATACGTCTATAACGTTGTGTATCCTAACCTAACGCAACCTAACATCTGGGATGTAATATTCCTGGCGTGTCGTCGCCTACTTCTGGATGGGGAGCTTATATACGTCTATAACGTTATATATACTAACCTAAGGCAACCTAGCATCTCGGATGTAATAGTTGACAACATTCCTGGCGTGTAGGCCCGTACATCTCGGTGGGAACATTGTATACGTCTATAACGTTATATATCCTAGCCTAAGGCGACCTAACATGTCGAATGTAAAATTATACAACATTCCTGGCGTGTCGTCGCCTACTTCTCGATGGGGACATTATATACATCTATAACATTGTATATCCTAACCTAAGGCAACCTAACATCTCGGATGTAATATTTTTCAACATTCCTGACGCGTCGAACCTTTTTTTCAGTGGGAACATTATATACGTCTATAACGTTATATATTCTAGCCTAAGGCAACCTAACATGTCGAATGTAAAATTTTACAACATTCCTGGCGTGTCGTCGCCTACTTCTCGATGGGGACATTATATACATCTATAACATTGTATATCCTAACCTAAGGCAACCTAACATCTCGGATGTAATATTTTACAACATTCTGGCGTGTCGTCGACTGCTTCTCGATGGGGAGATTATATACGTCTATAACGTTGTATATCCTAACCTAACGCAACCTAACATTTGGGATGTAATATTTTACAACATTCCTTGCATGTCGGTGCCTACATCTCGGTGGGAACATACTATACGACTATAACGTTGTATATCCTAACATATGGGAACCTAACATCTCGGGTGTAATATTTTACAACATTCCTGACGCGTCGGCCCCTATTTTTCAGTGGGAACATTATATACGTCTATAACGTTATATATTCTAGCCTAAGGCAACCTAACATGTCGAATGTAATACTTTACAACATTCCTGGCGTGTCGTCGCCTACTTCTCGATGGGGACATTATATACATCTATAACATTGTATATCCTAACCTAAGGCAACCTAACATCTCGGATGTAATATTTTTCAACATCCTGGCGTGTCGTCGACTGCTTCTCGATGGGGAGATTATATACGTCTATAACGTTGTATATCCTAACCTAACGCAACCTAACATCTCGGATGTAATATTTGACAACATTCCTGGCGTGTTAGCTCGCACTTCTCGCAAGAAACATCATATACGTCTATAGCTGTATATATCCTAAACGAAGGCAACCTAATATCTCGGATGTAATATTTTACAACATTCCTGGCGCGTCGGCCCCTACTTTCAGGTGGGAACGTTATATACGTCTATAACGATATATATCCTGTCGTAAGGCAACATAACATCTCGGATGTAATATTTTACAACATTCCTGGCATGTCGGTCCCTATATCTCGGTGGGAACATACTATACGTATATAACGTTGTATATCCTAACCTAAGGAAACCTAATATCTCGGATGTAATAGTTGACAACATTCCTGGCGTGTAGGCCCGTACTTCTCGGTGGGAACATTGTATACGTCTGTAACGTTATATATCCTAGCCTAAGGCGACCTAGCATGTCGAATGTAATATTTTACATCATTCCTGGCGTGCCGTCGCCTGCTTCTCGATGGGAACATTATATACGTCTATAACGTTGTGTATCCTAACCTAACGCAACCTAACATCTGGGATGTAATATTCCTGGCGTGTCGTCGCCTACTTCTGGATGGGGAGCTTATATACGTCTATAACGTTATATATACTAACCTAAGGCAACCTAGCATCTCGGATGTAATAGTTGACAACATTCCTGGCGTGTCCGCCCGTACTTCTCGGTGGGAACATTATATACGTCTATAACGTTATATATCCTAGCCTAAGGCAACATAACATGTCGAATGTAATATTTTACAGCATTCCGGGCGTGTCGTCGCCTGCTTCTCGATGGGGACATAATATACGTCTATAACGTTGTATATCCTAACATAACGCAACCTAACATCTGGGATGTAATATTTTACAACATTCCTGGCGTGTCGTCGCCTGCTTCTGGATGGGGACATAATATACGTCTATAACGTTGTATATCCTTACCTAACGCAACCTAACATCTGGGATGTAATATTTTACAACATTCCTGGAGTGTCGTCGCCTACTTCTGGATAGGGTCATTATATACATCTATAACATTGTATATCCTAACCTAAGGCAACCTATCATCTCGGATGTAATATTTTATAACATGCCTGGCATGTCGGTCCCTACTTCTCGGTGGAAACATTGTATACGTCTATAACGGTATATATCCTAACCTAAGGCAACCTAACATCTCGGATGTAATATTTTTCAACATCCTGGCGTGTCGTCGACTGCTTCTCGATGGGGAGATTATATACGTCTATAACGTTGTATATCCTAACCTAACGCAACCTAACATCTCGGATGTAATATTTGACAACATTCCTGGCGTGTTAGCTCGCACTTCTCGCAAGAAACATCATATACGTCTATAGCTGCATATATCCTAAACGAAGGCAACCTAATATCTCGGATGTAATATTTTACAACATTCCTGGCGCGTCGGCCCCTACTTTCAGGTGGGAACGTTATATACGTCTATAACGATATATATCCTGTCGTAAGGCAACATAACATCTCGGATGTAATATTTTACAACATTCCTGGCGTGTCGTCGCCCGCTTCTCGATGGGGACATTATATACGTCTATAACGTTGTATATCCTAACCTAAAGCAACCTCACATCTGGGATGTAATATTTTACAAGATTCCTGGCATGTCTGTCCCAACGTCTCGGTGGGAACATTATATACGTCTATAAAGATATATACCCTAACCTAAGGCAACCTAACATCTCGGATGTAATATTTTACAACATTCCTGGCGTGTCGTCGCCTACTTCTGGATGGGGACATTATATACATCTATAACGTTATATGTCCTAACCTAAGGGAACCAAACATCTCGGGTGTAATATTTTACAACATTCCTGGCATGTCGGTCCCTACATCTCGGTGGGAACATACTATACGTCTATAACGTTGTATATCCTAACCTAAGGGAACCTAACATCCCGGGTGTAATATTTTACAACATTCCTGACGCGTCGACCCTTTTTTTCAGTGGGAACATTATATACGTCTATAACGTTATATATTCTAGCCTAAGGCAACCTAACATGTCGAATGTAAAATTTTACAACATTCCTGGCGTGTCGTCGCCTACTTCTCGATGGGGACATTATATACATCTATAACATTGTATATCCTAACCTAAGGCAACCTAACATCTCGGATGTAATATTTTACAACATTCTGGCGTGTCGTCGACTGCTTCTCGATGGGGAGATTATATACGTCTATAACGTTGTATATCCTAACCTAACGCAACCTAACATTTGGGATGTAATATTTTACAACATTCCTTGCATGTCGGTGCCTACATCTCGGTGGGAACATACTATACGACTATAACGTTGTATATCCTAACATATGGGAACCTAACATCTCGGGTGTAATATTTTACAACATTCCTGACGCGTCGGCCCCTATTTTTCAGTGGGAACATTATATACGTCTATAACGTTATATATTCTAGCCTAAGGCAACCTAACATGTCGAATGTAATACTTTACAACATTCCTGGCGTGTCGTCGCCTACTTCTCGATGGGGACATTATATACATCTATAACATTGTATATCCTAACCTAAGGCAACCTAACATCTCGGATGTAATATTTTACAACATTCTGGCGTGTCGTCGACTGCTTCTCGATGGGGAGATTATATACGTCTATAACGTTGTATATCCTAACCTAACGCAACCTAACATCTCGGATGTAATATTTGACAACATTCCTGGCGTGTTAGCTCGCACTTCTCGCAAGAAACATCATATACGTCAATAGCTGTATATATCCTAAACGAAGGCAACCTAATATCTCGGATGTAATATTTTACAACATTCCTGGCGCGTCGGCCCCTACTTTCAGGTGGGAACGTTATATACGTCTATAACGATATATATCCTGTCGTAAGGCAACATAACATCTCGGATGTAATATTTTACAACATTCCTGACGCGTCGGCCCCTATTTTTCAGTGGGAACATTATATACGTCTATAACGTTATATATACTAGCCTAAGGCAACCTAACATGTCGAATGTAAAATTTTACAACATTCCTAGCGTGTCGTCGCCTGCTTCTCGATGGGGACATTATATACGTCTATATCGTTGTATATCCTAACCTAAAGCAACCTAACATCTGGGATGTAATATTATACAAGATTCCTGGCATGTCGGTCCCCAAGTCTCGGTAGGAACATTATATACGTCTATAACGATATATATCCAAACCGAAGGGAACCTAACATCTCGGATGTAATATTTTACAACATTCCTGGCGTGTCGTCGCCTGCTTCTCGATGGGGACATAATATACGTCTATAACGTTGTATATCCTAACCTAACGCAACCTAACATCTGGGATGTAATATTTTACAACATTCCTGGCGTGTCGTAGCCTGCTTCTCGACGGGGACATAATATACGTCTATAAGGTTGTATATCCTAACCTAACGCAAACTAACATTTGGGATGTAATATTTTACAACATTCCTTGCATGTCGCTGCCTACGTCTCGGTGGGAACATTATATGCGTCTATAACGATATATATCCTAACGTAAGGCAACCTAACACCTCCGATGTAATAGTTGACAACATTCCTGGCGTGTAGGCCCGTACTTCTCGGTGGGAACATTGTATACGTCTATAACGTTATATATCCTAGCCTAAGGCGACCTAACATGTCGAATGTAAAATTATACAACATTCCTGGCGTGTCGTCGCCTACTTCTCGATGGGGACATTATATACATCTATAACATTGTATATCCTAACCTAAGGCAACCTAACATCTCGGATGTAATATTTTTCAACATCCTGGCGTGTCGTCGACTGCTTCTCGATGGGGAGATTATATACGTCTATAACGTTGTATATCCTAACCTAACGCAACCTAACATCTCGGATGTAATATTTGACAACATTCCTGGCGTGTTAGCTCGCACTTCTCGCAAGAAACATCATATACGTCTATAGCTGTATATATCCTAAACGAAGGCAACCTAATATCTCGGATGTAATATTTTACAACATTCCTGGCGCGTCGGCCCCTACTTTCAGGTGGGAACGTTATATACGTCTATAACGATATATATCCTGTCGTAAGGCAACATAACATCTCGGATGTAATATTTTACAACATTCCTGGCGTGTCGTCGCCTACTTCTCGATGGGGACATTATATACATCTATAACATTGTATATCCTAGCCTAAGGCGACCTAGCATGTCGAATGTAATATTTTACAACATTCTGGCGTGTCGTCGACTGCTTCTCGATGGGGAGATTATATACGTCTATAACGTTGTATATCCTAACCTAACGCAAACTAACATTTGGGATGTAATATTTTACAACATTCCTTGCATGTCGCTGCCTACGTCTCGGTGGGAACATTATATGCGTCTATAACGATATATATCCTAACGTAAGGCAACCTAACACCTCCGATGTAATAGTTGACAACATTCCTGGCGTGTAGGCCCGTACTTCTCGGTGGGAACATTGTATACGTCTATAACGTTATATATCCTAGCCTAAGGCGACCTAACATGTCGAATGTAAAATTTTACAACATTCCTGGCGTGTCGTCGCCTACTTCTCGATGGGGACATTATATACATCTATAACATTGTATATCCTAACCTAAGGCAACCTAACATCTCGGATGTAATATTTTACAACATTCTGGCGTGTCGTCGACTGCTTCTCGATGGGGAGATTATATACGTCTATAACGTTGTATATCCTAACCTAACGCAACCTAACATCACGGATGTAATATTTGACAACATTCCTGGCGTGTTAGCTCGCACTTCTCGCAAGAAACATCATATACGTCTATAGCTGTATATATCCTAAACGAAGGCAACCTAATATCTCGGATGTAATATTTTACAACATTCCTGGCGCGTCGGCCCCTACTTTCAGGTGGGAACGTTATATACGTCTATAACGATATATATCCTGTCGTAAGGCAACATAACATCTCGGATGTAATATTTTACAACATTCCTGGCGTGTCGTCGCCCGCTTCTCGATGGGGACATTATATACGTCTATAACGTTGTATATCCTAACCTAAAGCAACCTCACATCTGGGATGTAATATTTTACAAGATTCCTGGCATGTCTGTCCCCACGTCTCATTGGGAACATTATATACGTCTATAAAGATATATACCCTAACCTAAGGCAACCTAACATCTCGGATGTAATATTTTACAACATTCCTGGCGTGTCGTCGCCTACTTCTGGATGGGCACATTATATACATCTATAACGTTATATGTCCTAACCTAAGGGAACCAAACATCTCGGGTGTAATATTTTACAACATTCCTGGCATGTCGGTCCCTACATCTCGGTGGGAACATACTATACGTCTATAACGTTGTATATCCTAACCTAAGGGAACCTAACATCCCGGGTGTAATATTTTACAACATTCCTGACGCGTCGGCCCTTTTTTTCAGTGGGAACATTATATACGTCTATAACGTTATATATTCTAGCCTAAGGCAATCTAACATGTCGAATGTAAAATTTTAAACATTCCTGGCGTGTCGTCGCCTACTTCTCGATGGGGACATTATATACATCTATAACCGTGTATATCCTAACCTAAGGCAGCCTAACATCTCGGATGTAATATTTTACAGCATTCCTGGCATGTCGGTCCCTACATCTCGGTGGGAATATACTATACGTCTATAACGTTGTATATACTACCCTAAGGGAACCTAACATCTCGGATGTAATAGTTGAAAACATTCCTGGCGTGTAGGCCCGTACTTCTCGGTGGGAACATTGTATACGTCTGTAACGTTATATATCCTAGCCTAAGGCGACCTAGCATGTCGAATGTAATATTTTACATCATTCCTGGCGTGTCGTCGCCTGCTTCTCGATGGGAACATTATATACGTCTATAGCGTTGTGTATCCTAACCTAACGCAACCTAACATCTGGGATGTAATATTCCTGGCGTGTCGTCGCCTACTTCTGGATGGGGAGCTTATATACGTCTATAACGTTATATATACTAACCTAAGGCAACCTAGCATCTCGGATGTAATAGTTGACAACATTCCTGGCGTGTCCGCCCGTACTTCTCGGTGGGAACATTATATACGTCTATAACGTTATATATCCCAGCCTAAGGCAACATAACATGTCGAATGTAATATTTTACAGCATTCCGGGCGTGTCGTCGCCTGCTTCTCGATGGGGACATAATATACGTCTATAACGTTGTATATCCTAACATAACGCAACCTAACATCTGGGATGTAATATTTTACAACATTCCTGGCGTGTCGTCGCCTGCTTCTGGATGGGGACATAATATACGTCTATAACGTTGTATATCCTTACCTAACGCAACCTAACATCTGGGATGTAATATTTTACAACATTCCTGGAGTGTCGTCGCCTACTTCTGGATATGGTCATTATATACATCTATAACATTGTATATCCTAACCTAAGGCAACCTATCATCTCGGATGTAATATTTTATAACATGCCTGGCATGTCGGTCCCTACTTCTCGGTGGAAACATTGTATACGTCTATAACGGTATATATCCTAACCTAAGGCAACCTAACATCTCGGATGTAATAGTTGACAACATTCCTGGCGTGTAGGCCCGTACTTCTCGGTGGGAACATTGTATACGTCTATAACGTTATATATCCTAGCCTAAGGCGACCTAGCATGTCGAATGTAATATTTTACAACATTCTGGCGTGTCGTCGACTGCTTCTCGATGGGGAGATTATATACGTCTATAACGTTGTATATCCTAACCTAACGCAAACTAACATTTGGGATGTAATATTTTACAACATTCCTTGCATGTCGCTGCCTACGTCTCGGTGGGAACATTATATGCGTCTATAACGATATATATCCTAACGTAAGGCAACCTAACACCTCCGATGTAATAGTTGACAACATTCCTGGCGTGTAGGCCCGTACTTCTCGGTGGGAACATTGTATACGTCTATAACGTTATATATCCTAGCCTAAGGCGACCTAACATGTCGAATGTAAAATTTTACAACATTCCTGGCGTGTCGTCGCCTACTTCTCGATGGGGACATTATATACATCTATAACATTGTATATCCTAACCTAAGGCAACCTAACATCTCGGATGTAATATTTTACAACATTCTGGCGTGTCGTCGACTGCTTCTCGATGGGGAGATTATATACGTCTATAACGTTGTATATCCTAACCTAACGCAACCTAACATTTGGGATGTAATATTTTACAACATTCCTTGCATGTCGGTGCCTACATCTCGGTGGGAACATACTATACGACTATAACGTTGTATATCCTAACATATGGGAACCTAACATCTCGGGTGTAATATTTTACAACATTCCTGGAGTGTCGTCGCCTACTTCTGGATAGGGTCATTATATACATCTATAACATTGTATATCCTAACCTAAGGCAACCTATCATCTCGGATGTAATATTTTATAACATGCCTGGCATGTCGGTCCCTACTTCTCGGTGGAAACATTGTATACGTCTATAACGGTATATATCCTAACCTAAGGCAACCTAACATCTCGGATGTAATAGTTGACAACATTCCTGGCGTGTAGGCCCGTACTTCTCGGTGGGAACATTGTATACGTCTATAACGTTATATATCCTAGCCTAAGGCGACCTAGCATGTCGAATGTAATATTTTACAACATTCTGGCGTGTCGTCGACTGCTTCTCGATGGGGAGATTATATACGTCTATAACGTTGTATATCCTAACCTAACGCAAACTAACATTTGGGATGTAATATTTTACAACATTCCTTGCATGTCGCTGCCTACGTCTCGGTGGGAACATTATATGCGTCTATAACGATATATATCCTAACGTAAGGCAACCTAACACCTCCGATGTAATAGTTGACAACATTCCTGGCGTGTAGGCCCGTACTTCTCGGTGGGAACATTGTATACGTCTATAACGTTATATATCCTAGCCTAAGGCGACCTAACATGTCGAATGTAAAATTTTACAACATTCCTGGCGTGTCGTCGCCTACTTCTCGATGGGGACATTATATACATCTATAACATTGTATATCCTAACCTAAGGCAACCTAACATCTCGGATGTAATATTTTACAACATTCTGGCGTGTCGTCGACTGCTTCTCGATGGGGAGATTATATACGTCTATAACGTTGTATATCCTAACCTAACGCAACCTAACATTTGGGATGTAATATTTTACAACATTCCTTGCATGTCGGTGCCTACATCTCGGTGGGAACATACTATACGACTATAACGTTGTATATCCTAACATATGGGAACCTAACATCTCGGGTGTAATATTTTACAACATTCCTGACGCGTCGGCCCTTTTTTTCAGTGGGAACATTATATACGTCTATAACGTTATATATTCTAGCCTAAGGCAATCTAACATGTCGAATGTAAAATTTTAAACATTCCTGGCGTGTCGTCGCCTACTTCTCGATGGGGACATTATATACATCTAGAACCTTGTATATCCTAACCTAAGGCAGCCTAACATCTCGGATGTAATATTTTACAGCATTCCTGGCATGTCGGTCCCTACATCTCGGTGGGAATATACTATACGTCTATAACGTTGTATATACTACCCTAAGGGAACCTAACATCTCGGATATAATAGTTGAAAACATTCCTGGCGTGTAGGCCCGTACTTCTCGGTGGGAACATTGTATACGTCTGTAACGTTATATATCCTAGCCTAAGGCGACCTAGCATGTCGAATGTAATATTTTACATCATTCCTGGCGTGTCGTCGCCTGCTTCTCGATGGGAACATTATATACGTCTATAACGTTGTGTATCCTAACCTAACGCAACCTAACATCTGGGATGTAATATTCCTGGCGTGTCGTCGCCTACTTCTGGATGGGGAGCTTATATACGTCTATAACGTTATATATACTAACCTAAGGCAACCTAGCATCTCGGATGTAATAGTTGACAACATTCCTGGCGTGTCCGCCCGTACTTCTCGGTGGGAACATTATATACGTTTATAACGTTATATATCCTAGCCTAAGGCAACATAACATGTCGAATGTAATATTTTACAGCATTCCGGGCGTGTCGTCGCCTGCTTCTCGATGGGGACATAATATACGTCTATAACGTTGTATATCCTAACATAACGCAACCTAACATCTGGGATGTAATATTTTACAACATTCCTGGCGTGTCGTCGCCTGCTTCTGGATGGGGACATAATATACGTCTATAACGTTGTATATCCTTACCTAACGCAACCTAACATCTGGGATGTAATATTTTACAACATTCCTGGAGTGTCGTCGCCTACTTCTGGATATGGTCATTATATACATGTATAACATTGTATATCCTAACCTAAGGCAACCTATCATCTCGGATATAATATTTTATAACATGCCTGGCATGTCGGTCCCTACTTCTCGGTGGAAACATTGTATACGTCTATAACGGTATATATCCTAACCTAAGGCAACCTAACATCTCGGATGTAATAGTTGACAACATTCCTGGCGTGTAGGCCCGTACTTCTCGGTGGGAACATTGTATACGTCTATAACATTATATATCCTAGCCTAAGGCGACCTAGCATGTCGAATGTAATATTTTACAACATTCTGGCGTGTCGTCGACTGCTTCTCGATGGGGAGATTATATACGTCTATAACGTTGTATATCCTAACCTAACGCAAACTAACATTTGGGATGTAATATTTTACAACATTCCTTGCATGTCGCTGCCTACGTCTCGGTGGGAACATTATATGCGTCTATAACGATATATATCCTAACGTAAGGCAACCTAACACCTCCGATGTAATAGTTGACAACATTCCTGGCGTGTAGGCCCGTACTTCTCGGTGGGAACATTGTATACGTCTATAACGTTATATATCCTAGCCTAAGGCGACCTAACATGTCGAATGTAAAATTTTACAACATTCCTGGCGTGTCGTCGCCTACTTCTCGATGGGGACATTATATACATCTATAACATTGTATATCCTAACCTAAGGCAACCTAACATCTCGGATGTAATATTTTACAACATTCTGGCGTGTCGTCGACTGCTTCTCGATGGGGAGATTATATACGTCTATAACGTTGTATATCCTAACCTAACGCAACCTAACATCTCGGATGTAATATTTGACAACATTCCTGGCGTGTTAGCTCGCACTTCTCGCAAGAAACATCATATACGTCTATAGCTGTATATATCCTAAACGAAGGCAACCTAATATCTCGGATGTAATATTTTACAACATTCCTGGCGCGTCGGCCCCTACTTTCAGGTGGGAACGTTATATACGTCTATAACGATATATATCCTGTCGTAAGGCAACATAACATCTCGGATGTAATATTTTACAACATTCCTGGCGTGTCGTCGCCCGCTTCTCGATGGGGACATTATATACGTCTATAACGTTGTATATCCTAACCTAAAGCAACCTCACATCTGGGATGTAATATTTTACAAGATTCCTGGCATGTCTGTCCCCACGTCTCATTGGGAACATTATATACGTCTATAAAGATATATACCCTAACCTAAGGCAACCTAACATCTCGGATGTAATATTTTACAACATTCCTGGCGTGTCGTCGCCTGCTTCTCGATGGGGACATTATATACGTCTATAACGTTGTATATCCTAACCTAACGCAACCTAACATCTGGGATGTAATATTTTACAACATTCCAGGCATGTCGGTCCCTACGTCTCGGTGGGAACGTCAGATACGTCTATAACGACATATATCCAAACTTAAGGGAAACTAACATCTCGGATGTAATATTTTACAACATTCGTGGCGATTCGGCTCCTACTTTTCGGTGGGAACATTATATACGTCTATAACGTTACATATACTAACGTAAGGCAACATAACATCTCGGATGTTATATTTTACAACATTCCTGGCGTGTCGTCGCCTGCTCCTCGATGGGGTCATTATATACGTCTATAACGTTGTATATCCTAACCTAAGGCAACCTAACATCTGGGATGTAATATTTTACAACATTCCTGGCATGTCGGCCACTATTTCTCGGTGGGAATATTATATACGTCTATAACGTTATATATCCTAGCCTAAGGCAACCTAACATCTCGAGTTTAATATTTTACAACATTCCTGACGCGTCGGCCCCTATTTCTCGGTGGGAACATTATATACGTCTATAACGTTATACATCATAACCTATGGCAAACTAAAATCTCTACCGTAATAGTTTACAACATTCCTGGCGTGTTGGCTCGTACTTCTCGGTGCGAACATTATATACGTCTATAACGTTATATATCCTAACCTAACGCAACCTAACATCTCGGATGTAATATTTTACAACATTCCTGGCATGTCGGTCCCTACGTCTCGGTGGGAATGTTATATACGTCTATAACGATATATATCCAAACTTAAGGGAAACTAACATCTCGGATGTCATATTTTACAACATTCCTGGCGCTTCGGCCCCTATTTCTCGGTGGTAACGTTATATACGTCTATAACGTTATATATCATAACCTAAGGCAACCTAAAATCTCTACCGTAATAGTTTACAACATTCCTGGCGTGTCGGCTCGTACTTCTCGGTGCGAACATTATATACGTCTATAACGTTATATATCCTAACGTAAGGCAACCTAACATATCGGATGTAATATTTTACAACATTCCTGGCGCTACGGCTCCTACTTTTCGGTGGGAACATTATATACGTCTCTAACGTTACATATCCTAACCTAACGCAACCTAACATCTGGGATGTAATATTTTACAACATTCCTGGCATGTCGGTCCCTACGTCTCGGTGGGAACGTCATATACGTCTATAACGACATATATCCAAACTTAAGGGAAACTAACATCTCGGATGTAATATTTTACAACATTCCTGGCGATTCGGCTCCTACTTTTCGGTGGGAACATTATATACGTCTATAACGTTACATATCCTAACGTAAGGCAACATAACATCTCGGATGTAATATTTTACAACATTCTGGCTTGTCGGTCCCCACGTCTCGATCTGCACATTATATACGTCTATAACGATATATATCCAAACTTAAGGGAAACCTACATCTCGGATGTAATATTTTACATCTTTCCTGGCGCTTCGGCTCCTACTTTTCGGTGGGAACATTATATACGTCTATAACGTTACATATCCTAACGTAAGGCAACATAACATCTCGGATGTAATATTTTACAACATTCCTGGCGTGTCGTCGCCTGCTTCCCGATGGGGACATTATATACGTCTATAACGTTGTATATCCTAACCTAACGCAACCTAACATCTGGGATGTAATATTTTACAACATTCCTGGCATGTCGGTCCCTACGTCTCGGTGGGAACGTCATATACGTCTATAACGACATATATCCAAACTTAAGGGAAACTAACATCTCGGATGTAATATTTTACAACATTCCTGGCGATTCGGCTCCTACTTTTCGGTGGGAACATTATATACGTCTATAACGTTACATATACTAACGTAAGGCAACATAACATCTCGGATGTTATATTTTACAACATTCCTGGCGTGTCGTCGCCTGCTCCTCGATGGGGTCATTATATACGTCTATAACGTTGTATATCCTAACCTAAGGCAACCTAACATCTCGGATGTAATATTTTACAACATTCTGGCTTGTCGGTCCCCACGTCTCGATCTGCACATTATATACGTCTATAACGATATATATCCAAACTTAAGGGAAACCTACATCTCGGATGTAATATTTTACATCTTTCCTGGCGCTTCGGCTCCTACTTTTCGGTGGGAACATTATATACGTCTATAACGTTACATATCCTAACGTAAGGCAACATAACATCTCGGATGTAATATTTTACAACATTCCTGGCGTGTCGTCGCCTGCTTCCCGATGGGGACATTATATACGTCTATAACGTTGTATATCCTAACCTAACGCAACCTAACATCTGGGATGTAATATTTTACATCATTCCTGGCATGTCGGCCCCTATTTCTCGGTGGGAATATTATATACGTCTATAACGTTATATATCCTAGCCTAAGGCAACCTAACATCTCGGGTTTAATATTTTACAACATTCCTGACGCGTCGGCCCCTATTTCTCGGTGGGAACATTATATACGTCTATAACGTTGTATATCCTAACCTAACGCAACCTAACATCGCGGGTTTAATATTTTACAACATTCCTAACGCGTCGGCCCCTATTTCTCGGTGGGAACATTATATACGTCTATAAAGTTATATATCATAACCTAAGGCAACCTAAAATCTCTACCGTAATAGTTTACAACATTCCTGGCGTGTCGGCTCGTACTTCTCGGTGTGAACATTATATACGTCTATAACGTTATATATCCTAACGTAAGGCAACATAACATCTCGGATATAATATTTTACAACATTCCTGGCGTGTCGTCGCCTGCTTCTCGATGGGGACATTATATACGTCTATAACGTTGTATATCCTAACCTAACGTAACCTAACATCTGGGATGTAATATTTTACAACATTCCTGGCATGTCGGCCCCTATTTCTCGGTGGGAATATTATATACGTCTATAACGTTATATATCCTAGCCTAAGGCAAACTAACATCTCGGGATTAATATTTTACAACATTCCTGACGCGTCGGCCCCTATTTCTCGGTGGGAACATTATATACGTCTATAACTTTGTATATCCTAACCTAACGCAACCTAACGTCTGGGATGTAATATTTTACAACATTCCTGGCATGTCGGTCCCTACGTCTCGGTGGGAACGTTATATACGTCTATAACGTTATATATCATAACCTAAGGCAACCTAAAATCTCTAACGTAATAGTTTATAACATTCCTGGCGCTTCGGCTCCTACTTTTCGGTGGGAACATTTTATACGTCTATAACGTCACATATCCTAACGTAAGGCAACATAACATCTCGGATGTAATATTTTACAACATTCCTGGCGTGTCGTCGCCTGCTTCTCGATGGGGACATTATATACGTCTATAACGTTGTATATCCTAACCTAACGCAACCTAACATCTGGGATGTAATATTTTACAACATTCCTGGCATGTCGGCTCCTATTTCTCGGTGGGAATATTATATACGTCTATAACGTTATATATCCTATCCTAAGGCAACCTAACATCTCGGGTTTCATATTTTACATCATTCCTGACGCGTCGGCCCCTATTTCTCGGTGGGAACATTATATACGTCTATAACGTTATATATCATAACCTAAGGCAACCTAAAATCTCTACCGTAATAGTTTACAACATTCCTGGCGTGTCGGCTCGTACTTCTCGGTGCGAACATTATATACGTCTATAACGTTATATATCCTAACGTAAGGCAACATAACATCTCGGATATAATATTTTACAACATTCCTGGCGTGTCGTCGCCTGTTTCTCGATGGGGACATTATATACGTCTATAACGTTGTATATCCTAATCTAACGCAACCTAACATCTCGGATGTAATATTTTACAACATTCTGGCTTGTCGGTCCTCACGTCTCGATCTGCACATTATATACGTCTATAACGATATATATCCAAACTTAAGGGAAACTAACATCTCGGATGTAATATTTTACAACATTCCTGGCGCTTCGGCTCCTACTTTTCGGTGGGAACATTATATACGTCTATACCGTTACATATCCTAACGTAAGGCAACATAACATCTCGGATGTTATATTTTACAACATTCCTGGCGTGTCGTCGCCTGCTTCTCGATGGGGACAGTATATACGTCTATAACGTTGTATATCCTAGCCTAAGCAATCTAACATCTCGGATGTAATATTTTACAACATTCCTGGCATGTCGGTCCCTACGTCTCGGTGGGAACGTTATATACGTCTATAACGATATATATCCAAACTTAAGGGAAACTAACATCCCGGATGTCATATTTTACAACATTCCTGGCGCTTCGGCCCCTATTTCTCGGTGGTAACATTATATACGTCTATAACGTTATATATCATAACCTAAGGCAAACTAAAATCTCTACCGTAATAGTTTACAACATTCCTGGCGTGTCGGCTCGTACTTCTCGGTGCGAACATTATATACGTCTATAACGTTATATATCCTAACGTAAGGCAACATAACATCTCGGATATAATATTTTACAACATTCCTGGCGTGTCGTCGCCTGCTTCTCGATGGGGACATTATATACGTCTATAACGTTGTATATCCTAACCTAACGCAACCTAACATCTGGGATGTAATATTTTACAACATTCCTGGCATGTCGGTCCCTACGTCTCGGTGGGAACGTCAGATACGTCTATAACGACATATATCCAAACTTAAGGGAAACTAACATCTCGGATGTAATATTTTACAACATTCCTGGCGATTCGGCTCCTACTTTTCGGTGGGAACATTATATACGTCTATAACGTTACATATACTAACGTAAGGCAACATAACATCTCGGATGTTATATTTTACAACATTCCTGGCGTGTCGTCGCCTGCTCCTCGATGGGGTCATTATATACGTCTATAACGTTGTATATCCTAACCTAAGGCAACCTAACATCTGGGATGTAATATTTTACAACATTCCTGGCATGTCGGCCCCTATTTCACGGTGGGAATATTATATACGTCTATAACGTTATATATCCTAGCCTAAGGCAACCTAACATCTCGAGTTTAATATTTTACAACATTCCTGACGCGTCGGCCCCTATTTCTCGGTGGGAACATTATATACGTCTATAACGTTATACATCATAACCTATGGCAAACTAAAATCTCTACCGTAATAGTTTACAACATTCCTGGCGTGTTGGCTCGTACTTCTCGGTGCGAACATTATATACGTCTATAACGTTATATATCCTAACCTAACGCAACCTAACATTTCGGATGTAATATTTTACAACATTCCTGGCATGTCGGTCCCTACGTCTCGGTGGGAATGTTATATACGTCTATAACGATATATATCCAAACTTAAGGGAAACTAACATCTCGGATGTCATATTTTACAACATTCCTGGCGCTTCGGCCCCTATTTCTCGGTGGTAACATTATATACGTCTATAACGTTATATATCATAACCTAAGGCAACCTAAAATCTCTACCGTAATAGTTTACAACATTCCTGGCGTGTCGGCTCGTACTTCTCGGTGCGAACATTATATACGTCTATAACGTTATATATCCTAACGTAAGGCAACATAACATCTCGGATATAATATTTTACAACATTCCTGGCGTGTCGTCGCCTGCTTCTCGATGGGGACATTATATACGTCTATAACGTTGTATATCCTAACCTAACGCAACCTAACATCTGGGATGTAATATTTTACAACATTCCTGGCATGTCGGTCCCTACGTCTCGGTGCGAACGTCAGATACGTCTATAACGACATATATCCAAACTTAAGGGAAACTAACATCTCGGATGTAATATTTTACAACATTCCTGGCGATTCGGCTCCTACTTTTCGGTGGGAACATTATATACGTCTATAACGTTACATATACTAACGTAAGGCAACATAACATCTCGGATGTTATATTTTACAACATTCCTGGTGTGTCGTCGCCTGCTCCTCGATGGGGTCATTATATACGTCTATAACGTTGTATATCCTAACCTAAGGCAACCTAACATCTGGGATGTAATATTTTACAACATTCCTGGCATGTCGGCCCCTATTTCACGGTGGGAATATTATATACGTCTATAACGTTATATATCCTAGCCTAAGGCAACCTAACATCTCGAGTTTAATATTTTACAACATTCCTGACGCGTCGGCCCCTATTTCTCGGTGGGAACATTATATACGTCTATAACGTTATACATCATAACCTATGGCAAACTAAAATCTCTACCGTAATAGTTTACAACATTCCTGGCGTGTTGGCTCGTACTTCTCGGTGCGAACATTATATACGTCTATAACGTTATATATCCTAACCTAACGCAACCTAACATCTCGGATGTAATATTTTACAACATTCCTGGCATGTCGGTCCCTACGTCTCGGTGGGAATGTTATATACGTCTATAACGATATATATCCAAACTTAAGGGAAACTAACATCTCGGATGTCATATTTTACAACATTCCTGGCGCTTCGGCCCCTATTTCTCGGTGGTAACATTATATACGTCTATAACGTTATATATCATAACCTAAGGCAACCTAAAATCTCTACCGTAATAGTTTACAACATTCCTGGCGTGTCGGCTCGTACTTCTCGGTGCGAACATTATATACGTCTATAACGTTATATATCCTAACGTAAGGCAACATAACATCTCGGATATAATATTTTACAACATTCCTGGCGCTTCGGCTCCTACTTTTCGGTGGGAACATTATATACGTCTCTAACGTTACATATCCTAACGTAAGGCAACATAACATCTCGGATGTAATATTTTACAACATTCCTGGCGTGTCGTCGCCTGCTTCTCGATGGGGACATTATATACGTCTATAACGTTGTATATCCTAACTTAACGCAACCTAACATCTGGGATGTAATATCTTACAACATTCCTGGCATGTCGGTCCCTACGTCTCGGTGGGAACGTTATATACGTCTATAACGATATATATCCACACTTAAGGGAAACTAACTTCTCGGGTGTCATATTTTACAACATTCCTGGCGCTTCGGCTCCTACTTTTCGGTGGGAACATTATATACGTCTATAACGTTACATATCCTAACGTAAGGCAACATAACATCTCGGATGTTATATTTTACAACATTCCTGGCGTGTCGTCGCCTGCTTCTCGATGGGGACATTATATACGTCTATAACGTTGTATATCCTAGCCTAAGCAATCTAACATCTCGGATGTAATATTTTACAACATTCCTGGCGTGTCGGCTCGTACTTCCGCGGTGCGAACATTATATACGTCTATAACGTTGTATATCCTAACCTAACGCAACCTAACATCTCGGATGTAATATTTTACAACATTCTGGCTTGTCGGTCCCCACGTCTCGATCTGGACATTGTATACGTCTATAACGATATATATCCAAACTTAAGGGAAACTAACATCTCGGATGTAATATTTTATAACATTCCTGGCGCTTCGGCTCCTACTTTTCGGTGGGAACATTATATACGTCTATAACGTTACATATCCTAACGTAAGGCAACATAACATCTCGGATGTTATATTTTACAACATTCCTGGCGTGTCGTCGCCTGTTTCTCGATGGGGACATTATATACGTCTATAACGTTGTATATCCTAATCTAACGCAACCTAACATCTCGGATGTAATATTTTACAACATTCTGGCTTGTCGGTCCTCACGTCTCGATCTGCACATTATATACGTCTATAACGATATATATCCAAACTTAAGGGAAACTAACATCTCGGATGTAATATTTTACAACATTCCTGGCGCTTCGGCTCCTACTTTTCGGTGGGAACATTATATACGTCTATACCGTTACATATCCTAACGTAAGGCAACATAACATCTCGGATGTTATATTTTACAACATTCCTGGCGTGTCGTCGCCTGCTTCTCGATGGGGACAGTATATACGTCTATAACGTTGTATATCCTAGCCTAAGCAATCTAACATCTCGGATGTAATATTTTACAACATTCCTGGCATGTCGGTCCCTACGTCTCGGTGGGAACGTTATATACGTCTATAACGATATATATCCAAACTTAAGGGAAACTAACATCCCGGATGTCATATTTTACAACATTCCTGGCGCTTCGGCCCCTATTTCTCGGTGGTAACATTATATACGTCTATAACGTTATATATCATAACCTAAGGCAACCTAAAATCTCTACCGTAATAGTTTACAACATTCCTGGCGTGTCGGCTCGTACTTCTCGGTGCGAACATTATATACGTCTATAACGTTATATATCCTAACGTAAGGCAACATAACATCTCGGATATAATATTTTACAACATTCCTGGCGTGTCGTCGCCTGCTTCTCGATGGGGACATTATATACGTCTATAACGTTGTATATCCTAACCTAACGCAACCTAACATCTGGGATGTAATATTTTACAACATTCCTGGCATGTCGGTCCCTACGTCTCGGTGCGAACGTCAGATACGTCTATAACGACATATATCCAAACTTAAGGGAAACTAACATCTCGGATGTAATATTTTACAACATTCCTGGCGATTCGGCTCCTACTTTTCGGTGGGAACATTATATACGTCTATAACGTTACATATACTAACGTAAGGCAACATAACATCTCGGATGTTATATTTTACAACATTCCTGGCGTGTCGTCGCCTGCTCCTCGATGGGGTCATTATATACGTCTATAACGTTGTATATCCTAACCTAAGGCAACCTAACATCTGGGATGTAATATTTTACAACATTCCTGGCATGTCGGCCCCTATTTCTCGGTGGGAATATTATATACGTCTATAACGTTATATATCCTAGCCTAAGGCAACCTAACATCTCGAGTTTAATATTTTACAACATTCCTGACGCGTCGGCCCCTATTTCTCGGTGGGAACATTATATACGTCTATAACGTTATACATCATAACCTATGGCAAACTAAAATCTCAACCGTAATAGTTTACAACATTCCTGGCGTGTTGGCTCGTACTTCTCGGTGCGAACATTATATACGTCTATAACGTTATATATCCTAACCTAACGCAACCTAACATCTCGGATGTAATATTTTACAACATTCCTGGCATGTCGGTCCCTACGTCTCGGTGCGAACGTTATATACGTCTATAACGATATATATCCACACTTAAGGGAAACTAACTTCTCGGGTGTCATATTTTACAACATTCCTGGCGCTTCGGCTCCTACTTTTCGGTGGGAACATTATATACGTCTATAACGTTACATATCCTAACGTAAGGAAACATAACATCTCGGATGTTATATTTTACAACATTCCTGACGTGTCGTCGCCTGTTTCTCGATGGGGACATTATATACGTCTATAACGTTGTATATCCTAACTTAACGCAACCTAACATCTGGGATGTAATATCTTACAACATTCCTGGCATGTCGGTCCCTACGTCTCGGTGGGAACGTTATATACGTCTATAACGATATATATCCACACTTAAGGGAAACTAACTTCTCGGGTGTCATATTTTACAACATTCCTGGCGCTTCGGCTCCTACTTTTCGGTGGGAACATTATATACGTCTATAACGTTACATATCCTAACGTAAGGCAACATAACATCTCGGATGTTATATTTTACAACATTCCTGGCGTGTCGTCGCCTGCTTCTCGATGGGGACATTATATACGTCTATAACGTTGTATATCCTAGCCTAAGCAATCTAACATCTCGGATGTAATATTTTACAACATTCCTGGCGTGTCGTCGCCTGCTTCTCGATGGGGACATTATATACGTCTATAACGTTGTATATCCTAACCTAACGCAACCTAACATCGCGGGTTTAATATTTTACAACATTCCTGACGCGTCGGCCCCTATTTCTCGGTGGGAACATTATATACGTCTATAACGTTATATATCATAACCTAAGGCAACCTAAAATCTCTACCGTAATAGTTTACAACATTCCTGGCGTGTCGGCTCGTACTTCTCGGTGGGAACATTATATACGTCTATAACGTTATATATCCTAACGTAACGCTACATAACATCTCGGATATAATATTTTACAACATTCCTGGCGTGTCGTTGCCTGCTTCTCGATGGGGACATTATATACGTCTATAACGTTGTATATCCTAATCTAACGCAACCTAACATCTCGGATGTAATATTTTACAACATTCTGGCTTGTCCGTCCCCACGTCTCGATCTGCACATTATATATATCTATAACGATATATATCCAAACTTAAGGGAAACCTACATCTCGGATGTAATATTTTACATCATTCCTGGCGCTTCGGCTCCTACTTTTCGGTGAGAACATTATATACGCCTATAACGTTACATATCCTAACGTAAGGCAACATAACATCTCGGATGTAATATTTTACAACATTCCTGGCGTGTCGTCGCCTGCTTCTCGATGGGGACATTATATACATCTATAACGTTGTATATCCTAACCTAACGCATCCTAACATCTGGGATGTAATATTTTACAACATTCCTGGCATGTCGGCCCCTATTTCTCGGTGGGAATATTATATACGTCTATAACGTTATATATCCTAGCCTAAGGCAACCTAACATCTCGAGTTTAATATTTTACAACATTCCTGACGCGTCGGCCCCTATTTCTCGGTGGGAACATTATATACGTCTATAACGTTATACATCATAACCTATGGCAAACTAAAATCTCTACCGTAATAGTTTACAACATTCCTGGCGTGTCGTCGCCTGCTTCTCGATGGGGACATTATATACGTCTATAACGTTGTATATCCTAACGTAACGCAATCTAACATCTGGGATGTAATATTTTCCAACATTCCTGGCATGTCGGTCCCTACGTCTCGGAGGGAACGTTATATACGTCTATAACGATATATATCCAAACTTAAGGGAAACTAACATCTCGGGTGTCATATTTTACAACATTCCTGGCGCTTCGGCTCCTACTTTTCGGTGGTAACATTATATACGTCTATAACGTTACATATCCTAACGTAAGGAAACATAACATCTCGGATGTTATATTTTACAACATTCCTGACGTGTCGTCGCCTGTTTCTCGATGGGGACATTATATACGTCTATAACGTTGTATATCCTAATCTAACGCAACCTAACATCTCGGATGTAATATTTTACAACATTCTGGCTTGTCGGTCCCCACGTCTCGATCTGCACATTATATACGTCTATAACGATATATATCCAAACTTAAGGGAAACTAACATCTCGGATGTAATATTTTACAACATTCCTGGCGCTTCGGCTCCTACTTTTCGGTGGGAACATTATATACGTCTATAACGTTACATATCCTAACGTAAGGCAACATAACATCTCGGATGTTATATTTTACAACATTCCTGGCGTGTCGTCGCCTGCTTCTCGATGGGGACATTATATACGTCTATAACGTTGTATATCCTAGCCTAAGCAATCTAACATCTCGGATGTAATATTTTACAACATTCCTGGCGTGTCGTCGCCTGCTTCTCGATGGGGACATTATATACGTCTATAACGTTGTATATCCTAACCTAACGCAACCTAACATCGCGGGTTTAATATTTTACAACATTCCTGACGCGTCGGCCCCTATTTCTCGGTGGGAACATTATATACGTCTATAACGTTATATATCATAACCTAAGGCAACCTAAAATCTCTACCGTAATAGTTTACAACATTCCTGGCGTGTCGGCTCGTACTTCTCGGTGGGAACATTATATACGTCTATAACGTTATATATCCTAACGTAACGCTACATAACATCTCGGATATAATATTTTACAACATTCCTGGCGTGTCGTTGCCTGCTTCTCGATGGGGACATTATATACGTCTATAACGTTGTATATCCTAATCTAACGCAACCTAACATCTCGGATGTAATATTTTACAACATTCTGGCTTGTCGGTCCCCACGTCTCGATCTGCACATTATATACGTCTATAACGATATATATCCAAACTTAAGGGAAACCTACATCTCGGATGTAATATTTTACATCATTCCTGGCGCTTCGGCTCCTACTTTTCGGTGAGAACATTATATACGCCTATAACGTTACATATCCTAACGTAAGGCAACATAACATCTCGGATGTAATATTTTACAACATTCCTGGCGTGTCGTCGCCTGCTTCTCGATGGGGACATTATATACATCTATAACGTTGTATATCCTAACCTAACGCATCCTAACATCTGGGATGTAATAGTTTACAACACTCCTGGCGTGTTGGCTCGTACTTCTCGGTGCGAACATTATATACGTCTATAACGTTATATATCCTAACGTAAGGCAACATAACATCTCGGATATAATATTTTACAACATTCCTGGCGTGTCGTCGCCTGCTTCTCGATGGGGACATTATATACGTCTATAATGTTGTATATCCTAACCTAACGCAACCTAACATCTCGGATGTAATATTTTACAACATTCCTGGCATGTCGGTCCCTACGTCTCGGTGGGAATGTTATATACGTCTATAACGATATATATCCAAACTTAAGGGAAACTAACATCTCGGATGTCATATTTTACAACATTCCTGGCGCTTCGGCCCCTATTTCTCGGTGGTAACATTATATACGTCTATAACGTTATATATCATAACCTAAGGCAACCTAAAATCTCTACCGTAATAGTTTACAACATTCCTGGCGTGTCGGCTCGTACTTCTCGGTGCGAACATTATATACGTCTATAACGTTATATATCCTAACGTAAGGCAACATAACATCTCGGATATAATATTTTACAACATTCCTGGCGTGTCGTCGCCTGCTTCTCGATGGGGACATTATATACGTCTATAATGTTGTATATCCTAACCTAACGCAACCTAACATCTCGGATGTAATATTTTACAACATTCCTGGCATGTCGGTCCCTACGTCTCGGTGGGAATGTTATATACGTCTATAACGATATATATACAAACTTAAGGGAAACTAACATCTCGGATGTCATATTTTACAACATTCCTGGCGCATCGGCCCCTATTTCTCGGTGGTAACATTATATACGTCTATAACGTTATATATCATAACCTAAGGCAACCTAAAATCTCTACCGTAATAGTTTACAACATTCCTGGCGTGTCGGCTCGTACTTCTCGGTGCGAACATTATATACGTCTATAACGTTATATATCCTAACGTAAGGTAACATAACATCTCGGATATAATATTTTACAACATTCCTGGCGTGTCGTCGCCTGCTTCTCGATGGGGACATTATATACGTCTATAACGTTGTATATCCTAGCCTAAGCAATCTAACATCTCGGATGTAATATTTTACAACATTCCTGGCGTGTCGTCGCCTGCTTCTCGATGGGGACATTATATACGTCTATAACGTTGTATATCCTAACCTAACGCAACCTAACATCGCGGGTTTAATATTTTACAACATTCCTGACGCGTCGGCCCCTATTTCTCGGTGGGAACATTATATACGTCTATAACGTTATATATCATAACCTAAGGCAACCTAAAATCTCTACCGTAATAGTTTACAACATTCCTGGCGTGTCGGCTCGTACTTCTCGGTGGACACATTATATACGTCTATAACGTTACATATCCTAACGTAAGGCAACATAACATCTCGGATGTAATATTTTACAACATTCCTGGCGTGTCGTCGCCTGCTTCTCGATGGGGACATTATATACATCTATAACGTTGTATATCCTAACCTAACGCATCCTAACATCTGGGATGTAATATTTTACAACATTCCTGGCATGTCGGCCCCTATTTCTCGGTGGGAATATTATATACGTCTATAACGTTATATATCCTAGCCTAAGGCAACCTAACATCTCGAGTTTAATATTTTACAACATTCCTGACGCGTCGACCCCTATTTCTCGGTGGGAACATTATATACGTCTATAACGTTATACATCATAACCTATGGCAAACTAAAATCTCTACCGTAATAGTTTACAACATACCTGGCGTGTTGGCTCGTACTTCTCGGTGCGAACATTATATACGTCTATAACGTTATATATCCTAACGTAAGGCAACATAACATCTCGGATATAATATTTTACAACATTCCTGGCGTGTCGTCGCCTGCTTCTCGATGGGGACATTATATACGTCTATAATGTTGTATATCCTAACCTAATGCAACCTAACATCTCGGATGTAATATTTTACAACATTCCTGGCATGTCGGTCCCTACGTCTCGGTGGGAATGTTATATACGTCTATAACGATATATATCCAAACTTAAGGGAAACTAACATCTCGGATGTCATATTTTACAACATTCCTGGCGCTTCGGCCCCTATTTCTCGGTGGTAACATTATATACGTCTATAACGTTATATATCATAACCTAAGGCAACCTAAAATCTCTACCGTAATAGTTTACAACATTCCTGGCGTGTCGGCTCGTACTTCTCGGTGCGAACATTATATACGTCTATAACGTTATATATCCTAACGTAAGGCAACATAACATCTCGGATATAATATTTTACAACATTCCTGGCGTGTCGTCGCCTGCTTCTCGATGGGGACATTATATACGTCTATAATGTTGTATATCCTAACCTAACGCAACCTAACATCTCGGATGTAATATTTTACAACATTCCTGGCATGTCGGTCCCTACGTCTCGGTGGGAATGTTATATACGTCTATAACGATATATATACAAACTTAAGGGAAACTAACATCTCGGATGTCATATTTTACAACATTCCTGGCGCTTCGGCCCCTATTTCTCGGTGGTAACATTATATACGTCTATAACGTTATATATCATAACCTAAGGCAACCTAAAATCTCTACCGTAATAGTTTACAACATTCCTGGCGTGTCGGCTCGTACTTCTCGGTGCGAACATTATATACGTCTATAACGTTATATATCCTAACGTAAGGCAACATAACATCTCGGATATAATATTTTACAACATTCCTGGCGTGTCGTCGCCTGCTTCTCGATGGGGACATTATATACGTCTATAACGTTGTATATCCTAGCCTAAGCAATCTAACATCTCGGATGTAATATTTTACAACATTCATGGCGTGTCGTCGCCTGCTTCTCGATGGGGACATTATATACGTCTATAACGTTGTATATCCTAACCTAACGCAACCTAACATCGCGGGTTTAATATTTTACAACATTCCTGACGCGTCGGCCCCTATTTCTCGGTGGGAACATTATATACGTCTATAACGTTATATATCATAACCTAAGGCAACCTAAAATCTCTACCGTAATAGTTTACAACATTCCTGGCGTGTCGGCTCGTACTTCTCGGTGGGAACATTATATACGTCTATAACGTTACATATCCTAACGTAAGGCAACATAACATCTCGGATGTAATATTTTACAACATTCCTGGCGTGTCGTCGCCTGCTTCTCGATGGGGACATTATATACGTTTATAACGTTGTATATCCTAGCCTAAGCAATCTAACATCTCGGATGTAATATTTTACAACATTCCTGGCATGTCGGTCCCTACGTCTCGGTGGGAATGTTATATACGTCTATAACGATATATATCCAAACTTAAGGGAAACTAACATCTCGGATGTCATATTTTACAACATTCCTGGCGCTTCGGCCCCTATTTCTCGGTGGTAACATTATATACGTCTATAACGTTGTATATCCTAATCTAACGCAACCTAACATCTCGGATGTAATATTTTACAACATTCTGGCTTGTCGGTCCCCACGTCTCGATCTGCACATTATATACGTCTATAACGATATATATCCAAACTTAAGGGAAACCTACATCTCGGATGTAATATTTTACATCATTCCTGGCGCTTCGGCTCCTACTTTTCGGTGAGAACATTATATACGCCTATAACGTTACATATCCTATCGTAAGGCAACATAACATCTCGGATGTAATATTTTACAACATTCCTGGCGTGTCGTCGCCTGCTTCTCGATGGGGACATTATATACATCTATAACGTTGTATATCCTAACCTAACGCATCCTAACATCTGGGATGTAATATTTTACAACATTCCTGGCATGTCGGCCCCTATTTCTCGGTGGGAATATTATATACGTCTATAACGTTATATATCCTAGCCTAAGGCAACCTAACATCTCGAGTTTAATATTTTACAACATTCCTGACGCGTCGGCCCCTATTTCCCGGTGGGAACATTATATACGTCTATAACGTTATACATCATAACCTATGGCAAACTAAAATCTCTACCGTAATAGTTTACAACATTCCTGGCGTGTCGTCGCCTGCTTCTCGATGGGGACATTATATACGTCTATAACGTTGTATATCCTAACGTAACGCAATCTAACATCTGGGATGTAATATTTTCCAACATTCCTGGCATGTCGGTCCCTACGTCTCGGAGGGAACGTTATATACGTCTATAACGATATATATCCAAACTTAAGGGAAACTAACATCTCGGGTGTCATATTTTACAACATTCCTGGCGCTTCGGCTCCTACTTTTCGGTGGTAACATTATATACGTCTATAACGTTACATATCCTAACGTAAGGAAACATAACATCTCGGATGTTATATTTTACAACATTCCTGACGTGTCGTCGCCTGTTTCTCGATGGGGACATTATATACGTCTATAACGTTGTATATCCTAATCTAACGCAACCTAACATCTCGGATGTAATATTTTACAACATTCTGGCTTGTCGGTCCCCACGTCTCGATCTGCACATTATATACGTCTATAACGATATATATCCAAACTTAAGGGAAACTAACATCTCGGATGTAATATTTTACAACATTCCTGGCGCTTCGGCTCCTACTTTTCGGTGGGAACATTATATACGTCTATAACGTTACATATCCTAACGTAAGGCAACATAACATCTCGGATGTTATATTTTACAACATTCCTGGCGTGTCGTCGCCTGCTTCTCGATGGGGACATTATATACGTCTATAACGTTGTATATCCTAGCCTAAGCAATCTAACATCTCGGATGTAATATTTTACAACATTCCTGGCGTGTCGTCGCCTGCTTCTCGATGGGGACATTATATACGTCTATAACGTTGTATATCCTAACCTAACGCAACCTAACATCGCGGGTTTAATATTTTACAACATTCCTGACGCGTCGGCCCCTATTTCTCGGTGGGAACATTATATACGTCTATAACGTTATATATCATAACCTAAGGCAACCTAAAATCTCTACCGTAATAGTTTACAACATTCCTGGCGTGTCGGCTCGTACTTCTCGGTGGGAACATTATATACGTCTATAACGTTATATATCCTAACGTAACGCTACATAACATCTCGGATATAATATTTTACAACATTCCTGGCGTGTCGTTGCCTGCTTCTCGATGGGGACATTATAAACGTCTATAACGTTGTATATCCTAATCTAACGCAACCTAACATCTCGGATGTAATATTTTACAACATTCTGGCTTGTCGGTCCCCACGTCTCGATCTGCACATTATATACGTCTATAACGATATATATCCAAACTTAAGGGAAACCTACATCTCGGATGTAATATTTTACATCATTCCTGGCGCTTCGGCTCCTACTTTTCGGTGAGAACATTATATACGCCTATAACGTTACATATCCTAACGTAAGGCAACATAACATCTCGGATGTAATATTTTACAACATTCCTGGCGTGTCGTCGCCTGCTTCTCGATGGGGACATTATATACATCTATAACGTTGTATATCCTAACCTAACGCATCCTAACATCTGGGATGTAATATTTTACAACATTCCTGGCATGTCGGCCCCTATTTCTCGGTGGGAATATTATATACGTCTATAACGTTATATATCCTAGCCTAAGGCAACCTAACATCTCGAGTTTAATATTTTACAACATTCCTGACGCGTCGGCCCCTATTTCTCGGTGGGAACATTATATACGTCTATAACGTTATACATCATAACCTATGGCAAACTAAAATCTCTACCGTAATAGTTTACAACATTCCTGGCGTGTTGGCTCGTACTTCTCGGTGCGAACATTATATACGTCTATAACGTTATATATCCTAACGTAAGGCAACATAACATCTCGGATATAATATTTTACAACATTCCTGGCGTGTCGTCGCCTGCTTCTCGATGGGGACATTATATACGTCTATAATGTTGTATATCCTAACCTAACGCAACCTAACATCTCGGATGTAATATTTTACAACATTCCTGGCATGTCGGTCCCTACGTCTCGGTGGGAATGTTATATACGTCTATAACGATATATATCCAAACTTAAGGGAAACTAACATCTCGGATGTCATATTTTACAACATTCCTGGCGCTTCGGCCCCTATTTCTCGGTGGTAACATTATATACGTCTATAACGTTATATATCATAACCTAAGGCAACCTAAAATCTCTACCGTAATAGTTTACAACATTCCTGGCGTGTCGGCTCGTACTTCTCGGTGCGAACATTATATACGTCTATAACGTTATATATCCTAACGTAAGGCAACATAACATCTCGGATATAATATTTTACAACATTCCTGGCGTGTCGTCGCCTGCTTCTCGATGGGGACATTATATACGTCTATAATGTTGTATATCCTAACCTAACGCAACCTAACATCTCGGATGTAATATTTTACAACATTCCTGGCATGTCGGTCCCTACGTCTCGGTGGGAATGTTATATACGTCTATAACGATATATATACAAACTTAAGGGAAACTAACATCTCGGATGTCATATTTTACAACATTCCTGGCGCATCGGCCCCTATTTCTCGGTGGTAACATTATATACGTCTATAACGTTATATATCATAACCTAAGGCAACCTAAAATCTCTACCGTAATAGTTTACAACATTCCTGGCGTGTCGGCTCGTACTTCTCGGTGCGAACATTATATACGTCTATAACGTTATATATCCTAACGTACGGCAACATAACATCTCGGATATAATATTTTACAACATTCCTGGCGTGTCGTCGCCTGCTTCTCGATGGGGACATTATATACGTCTATAACGTTGTATATCCTAGCCTAAGCAATCTAACATCTCGGATGTAATATTTTACAACATTCCTGGCGTGTCGTCGCCTGCTTCTCGATGGGGACATTATATACGTCTATAACGTTGTATATCCTAACCTAACGCAACCTAACATCGCGGGTTTAATATTTTACAACATTCCTGACGCGTCGGCCCCTATTTCTCGGTGGGAACATTATATACGTCTATAACGTTATACATCATAGCCTATGGCAAACTAAAATCTCTACCGTAATAGTTTACAACATTCCTGGCGTGTTGGCTCGTACTTCTCGGTGCGAACATTATATACGTCTATAACGTTATATATCCTAACGTAAGGCAACATAACATCTCGGATATAATATTTTACAACATTCCTGGCGTGTCGTCGCCTGCTTCTCGATGGGGACATTATATACGTCTATAATGTTGTATATCCTAACCTAACGCAACCTAACATCTCGGATGTAATATTTTACAACATTCCTGGCATGTCGGTCCCTACGTCTCGGTGGGAATGTTATATACGTCTATAACGATATATATCCAAACTTAAGGGAAACTAACATCTCGGATGTCATATTTTACAACATTCCTGGCGCTTCGGCCCCTATTTCTCGGTGGTAACATTATATACGTCTATAACGTTATATATCATAACCTAAGGCAACCTAAAATCTCTACCGTAATAGTTTACAACATTCCTGGCGTGTCGGCTCGTACTTCTCGGTGCGAACATTATATACGTCTATAACGTTATATATCCTAACGTAAGGCAACATAACATCTCGGATATAATATTTTACAACATTCCTGGCGTGTCGTCGCCTGCTTCTCGATGGGGACATTATATACGTCTATAATGTTGTATATCCTAACCTAACGCAACCTAACATCTCGGATGTAATATTTTACAACATTCCTGGCATGTCGGTCCCTACGTCTCGGTGGGAATGTTATATACGTCTATAACGATATATATACAAACTTAAGGGAAACTAACATCTCGGATGTCATATTTTACAACATTCCTGGCGCATCGGCCCCTATTTCTCGGTGGTAACATTATATACGTCTATAACGTTATATATCATAACCTAAGGCAACCTAAAATCTCTACCGTAATAGTTTACAACATTCCTGGCGTGTCGGCTCGTACTTCTCGGTGCGAACATTATATACGTCTATAACGTTATATATCCTAACGTAAGGCAACATAACATCTCGGATATAATATTTTACAACATTCCTGGCGTGTCGTCGCCTGCTTCTCGATGGGGACATTATATACGTCTATAACGTTGTATATCCTAGCCTAAGCAATCTAACATCTCGGATGTAATATTTTACAACATTCCTGGCGTGTCGTCGCCTGCTTCTCGATGGGGACATTATATACGTCTATAACGTTGTATATCCTAACCTAACGCAACCTAACATCGCGGGTTTAATATTTTACAACATTCCTGACGCGTCGGCCCCTATTTCTCGGTGGGAACATTATATACGTCTATAACGTTATATATCATAACCTAAGGCAACCTAAAATCTCTACCGTAATAGTTTACAACATTCCTGGCGTGTCGGCTCGTACTTCTCGGTGGGAACATTATATACGTCTATAACGTTACATATCCTAACGTAAGGCAACATAACATCTCGGATGTAATATTTTACAACATTCCTGGCGTGTCGTCGCCTGCTTCTCGATGGGGACATTATATACATCTATAACGTTGTATATCCTAACCTAACGCATCCTAACATCTGGGATGTAATATTTTACAACATTCCTGGCATGTCGGCCCCTATTTCTCGGTGGGAATATTATATACGTCTATAACGTTATATATCCTAGCCTAAGGCAACCTAACATCTCGAGTTTAATATTTTACAACATTCCTGACGCGTCGGCCCCTATTTCTCGGTGGGAACATTATATACGTCTATAACGTTATACATCATAACCTATGGCAAACTAAAATCTCTACCGTAATAGTTTACAACATTCCTGGCGTGTTGGCTCGTACTTCTCGGTGCGAACATTATATACGTCTATAACGTTATATATCCTAACGTAAGGCAACATAACATCTCGGATATAATATTTTACAACATTCCTGGCGTGTCGTCGCCTGCTTCTCGATGGGGACATTATATACGTCTATAATGTTGTATATCCTATCCTAACGCAACCTAACATCTCGGATGTAATATTTTACAACATTCCTGGCATGTCGGTCCCTACGTCTCGGTGGGAATGTTATATACGTCTATAACGATATATATCCAAACTTAAGGGAAACTAACATCTCGGATGTCATATTTTACAACATTCCTGGCGCTTCGGCCCCTATTTCTCGGTGGTAACATTATATACGTCTATAACGTTATATATCATAACCTAAGGCAACCTAAAATCTCTACCGTAATAGTTTACAACATTCCTGGCGTGTCGGCTCGTACTTCTCGGTGCGAACATTATATACGTCTATAACGTTATATATCCTAACGTAAGGCAACATAACATCTCGGATATAATATTTTACAACATTCCTGGCGTGTCGTCGCCTGCTTCTCGATGGGGACATTATATACGTCTATAATGTTGTATATCCTAACCTAACGCAACCTAACATCTCGGATGTAATATTTTACAACATTCCTGGCATGTCGGTCCCTACGTCTCGGTGGGAATGTTATATACGTCTATAACGATATATATACAAACTTAAGGGAAACTAACATCTCGGATGTCATATTTTACAACATTCCTGGCGCATCGGCCCCTATTTCTCGGTGGTAACATTATATACGTCTATAACGTTATATATCATAACCTAAGGCAACCTAAAATCTCTACCGTAATAGTTTACAACATTCCTGGCGTGTCGGCTCGTACTTCTCGGTGCGAACATTATATACGTCTATAACGTTATATATCCTAACGTACGGCAACATAACATCTCGGATATAATATTTTACAACATTCCTGGCGTGTCGTCGCCTGCTTCTCGATGGGGACATTATATACGTCTATAACGTTGTATATCCTAGCCTAAGCAATCTAACATCTCGGATGTAATATTTTACAACATTCCTGGCGTGTCGTCGCCTGCTTCTCGATGGGGACATTATATACGTCTATAACGTTGTATATCCTAACCTAACGCAACCTAACATCGCGGGTTTAATATTTTACAACATTCCTGACGCGTCGGCCCCTATTTCTCGGTGGGAACATTATATACGTCTATAACGTTATATATCATAACCTAAGGCAACCTAAAATCTCTACCGTAATAGTTTACAACATTCCTGGCGTGTCGGCTCGTACTTCTCGGTGGGAACATTATATACGTCTATAACGTTACATATCCTAACGTAAGGCAACATAACATCTCGGATGTAATATTTTACAACATTCCTGGCGTGTCGTCGCCTGCTTCTCGATGGGGACATTATATACATCTATAACGTTGTATATCCTAACCTAACGCATCCTAACATCTGGGATGTAATATTTTACAACATTCCTGGCATGTCGGCCCCTATTTCTCGGTGGGAATATTATATACGTCTATAACGTTATATATCCTAGCCTAAGGCAACCTAACATCTCGAGTTTAATATTTTACAACATTCCTGACGCGTCGGCCCCTATTTCTCGGTGGGAACATTATATACGTCTATAACGTTATACATCATAACCTATGGCAAACTAAAATCTCTACCGTAATAGTTTACAACATTCCTGGCGTGTTGGCTCGTACTTCTCGGTGCGAACATTATATACGTCTATAACGTTATATATCCTAACGTAAGGCAACATAACATCTCGGATATAATATTTTACAACATTCCTGGCGTGTCGTCGCCTGCTTCTCGATGGGGACATTATATACGTCTATAATGTTGTATATCCTAACCTAACGCAACCTAACATCTCGGATGTAATATTTTACAACATTCCTGGCATGTCGGTCCCTACGTCTCGGTGGGAATGTTATATACGTCTATAACGATATATATCCAAACTTAAGGGAAACTAACATCTCGGATGTCATATTTTACAACATTCCTGGCGCTTCGGCCCCTATTTCTCGGTGGTAACATTATATACGTCTATAACGTTATATATCATAACCTAAGGCAACCTAAAATCTCTACCGTAATAGTTTACAACATTCCTGGCGTGTCGGCTCGTACTTCTCGGTGCGAACATTATATACGTCTATAACGTTATATATCCTAACGTAAGGCAACATAACATCTCGGATATAATATTTTACAACATTCCTGGCGTGTCGTCGCCTGCTTCTCGATGGGGACATTATATACGTCTATAACGTTGTATATCCTAACCTAACGCAACCTAACATCTGGGATGTAATATCTTACAACATTCCTGGCATGTCGGTCCCTACGTCTCGGTGGGAACGTTATATACGTCTATAACGATATATATCCACACTTAAGGGAAACTAACTTCTCGGGTGTCATATTTTACAACATTCCTGGCGCTTCGGCTCCTACTTTTCGGTGGGAACATTATATACGTCTATAACGTTACATATCCTAACGTAAGGCAACATCACATCTCGAGTGTTATATTTTACAACATTCCTGGCGTGTCGTCGCCTGCTTCTCGATGGGGACATTATATACGTCTATAACGTTGTATATCCTAGCCTAAGCAATCTAACATCTCGGATGTAATATTTTACAACATTCCTGGCGTGTCGGCTCGTACTTCTCGGTGCGAACATTATATACGTCTATAACGTTGTATATCCTAACCTAACGCAACCTAACATCTCGGATGTAATATTTTACAACATTCTGGCTTGTCGGTCCCCACGTCTCGATCTGGACATTGTATACGTCTATAACGATATATATCCAAACTTAAGGGAAACTAACATCTCGGATGTAATATTTTATAACATTCCTGGCGCTTCGGCTCCTACTTTTCGGTGGGAACATTATATACGTCTATAACGTTGTATATCCTAACCTAACGCAACCTAACATCTCGGATGTAATATTTTACAACATTCCTGGCGCTTCGGCTCCTACTTTTCGGTGGGAACACTATATACGTCTATAACGTTACATATCCTAACGTAAGGCAACATAACATCTCGGATGTTATATTTTACAACATTCCTGGCGTGTCGTCGCCTGCTTCTCGATGGGGACATTATATACGTTTGTAACGTTGTATATCCTAGCCTAAGCAATCTAACATCTCGGATGTAATATTTTACAACATTCCTGGCGGGTCGTCGCCTGCTTCTCGATGGGGACATTATATACGTCTATAACGTTGTATATCCTAGCCTAAGCAATCTAACATCTCGGATGTAATATTTTTCAACATTCCTGGCATGTCGGTCCCTACGTCTCGGTGGGAATGTTATATACGTCTATAACGATATATATCCAAACTTAAGGGAAACTAACATCTCGGATGTCATATTTTACAACATTCCTGGCTCTTCGGCCCCTATTTCTCGGTGGTAACATTATATACGTCTATAACGTTATATATCATAACCTAAGGCAACCTAAAATCTCTACCGTAATAGTTTACAACATTCCTGGCGTGTCGGCTCGTTCTTCTCGGTGCGAACATTATATACGTCTATAACGTTATATATCCTAACGTAAGGCAACATAACATCTCGGATATAATATTTTTCATCATTCCTGGCGTGTCGTCGCCTGCTTCTCGATGGGGACATTATATACGTCTATAACGTTGTATATCCTAACCTAACGCAACCTAACATCTCGGATGTAATATTTTACAACATTCCTGGCGCTTCGGCTCCTACTTTTCGGTGGGAACACTATATACGTCTATAACGTTACATATCCTAACGTAAGGCAACATAACATCTCGGATGTAATATCTTACAACATTCCTGGCGTGTCGTCGCCTGCTTCTCGATGGGGACATTATATACGTCTATAACGTTGTATATCCTAGCCTAAGCAATCTAACATCTCGGATGTAATATTTTACAACATTCCTGGCGTGTCGTCGCCTGCTTCTCGATGGGGACATTATATACGTCTATAACGTTGTATATCCTAACCTAACGCAACCTAACATCGCGGGTTTAATATTTTACAACATTCCTGACGCGTCGGCCCCTATTTCTCGGTGGGAACATTATATACGTCTATAACGTTATATATCATAACCTAAGGCAACCTAAAATCTCTACCGTAATAGTTTACAACATTCCTGGCGTGTCGGCTCGTACTTCTCGGTGGGAACATTATATACGTCTATAACGTTACATATCCTAACGTAAGGCAACATAACATCTCGGATGTAATATTTTACAACATTCCTGGCGTGTCGTCGCCTGCTTCTCGATGGGGACATTATATACATCTATAACGTTGTATATCCTAACCTAACGCATCCTAACATCTGGGATGTAATATTTTACAACATTCCTGGCATGTCGGCCCCTATTTCTCGGTGGGAATATTATATACGTCTATAACGTTATATATCCTAGCCTAAGGCAACCTAACATCTCGAGTTTAATATTTTACAACATTCCTGACGCGTCGGCCCCTATTTCTCGGTGGGAACATTATATACGTCTATAACGTTATACATCATAACCTATGGCAAACTAAAATCTCTACCGTAATAGTTTACAACATACCTGGCGTGTTGGCTCGTACTTCTCGGTGCGAACATTATATACGTCTATATCGTTATATATCCTAACGTAAGGCAACATAACATCTCGGATATAATATTTTACAACATTCCTGGCGTGTCGTCGCCTGCTTCTCGATGAGGACATTATATACGTCTATAATGTTGTATATCCTAACCTAACGCAACCTAACATCTCGGATGTAATATTTTACAACATTCCTGGCATGTCGGTCCCTACGTCTCGGTGGGAATGTTATATACGTCTATAACGATATATATCCAAACTTAAGGGAAACTAACATCTCGGATGTCATATTTTACAACATTCCTGGCGCTTCGGCCCCTATTTCTCGGTGGTAACATTATATACGTCTATAACGTTATATATCATAACCTAAGGCAACCTAAAATCTCTACCGTAATAGTTTACAACATTCCTGGCGTGTCGGCTCGTACTTCTCGGTGCGAACATTATATACGTCTATAACGTTATATATCCTAACGTAAGGCAACATAACATCTCGGATATAATATTTTACAACCTTCCTGGCGTGTCGTCGCCTGCTTCTCGATGGGGACATTATATACGTCTATAATGTTGTATATCCTAACCTAACGCAACCTAACATCTCGGATGTAATATTTTACAACATTCCTGGCATGTCGGTCCCTACGTCTCGGTGGGAATGTTATATACGTCTATAACGATATATATACAAACTTAAGGGAAACTAACATCTCGGATGTCATATTTTACAACATTCCTGGCGCTTCGGCCCCTATTTCTCGGTGGTAACATTATATACGTCTATAACGTTATATATCATAACCTAAGGCAACCTAAAATCTCTACCGTAATAGTTTACAACATTCCTGGCGTGTCGGCTCGTACTTCTCGGTGCGAACACTATATACGTCTATAACGTTATATATCCTAACGTAAGGCAACATAACATCTCGGATATAATATTTTACAACATTCCTGGCGTGTCGTCGCCTGCTTCTCGATGGGGACATTATATACGTCTATAACGTTGTATATCCTAGCCTAAGCAATCTAACATCTCGGATGTAATATTTTACAACATTCCTGGCGTGTCGTCGCCTGCTTCTCGATGGGGACATTATATACGTCTATAACGTTGTATATCCTAACCTAACGCAACCTAACATCGCGGGTTTAATATTTTACAACATTCCTGACGCGTCGGCCCCTATTTCTCGGTGGGAACATTATATACGTCTATAACGTTATATATCATAACCTAAGGCAACCTAAAATCTCTACCGTAATAGTTTACAACATTCCTGGCGTGTCGGCTCGTACTTCTCGGTGGGAACATTATATACGTCTATAACGTTACATATCCTAACGTAAGGCAACATAACATCTCGGATGTAATATTTTAAAACATTCCTGGCGTGTCGTCGCCTGCTTCTCGATGGGGACATTATATACATCTATAACGTTGTATATCCTAACCTAACGCATCCTAACATCTGGGATGTAATATTTTACAACATTCCTGGCATGTCGGCCCCTATTTCTCGGTGGGAATATTATATACGTCTATAACGTTATATATCCTAGCCTAAGGCAACCTAACATCTCGAGTTTAATATTTTACAACATTCCTGACGCGTCGGCCCCTATTTCTCGGTGGGAACATTATATACGTCTATAACGTTATACATCATAACCTATGGCAAACTAAAATCTCTACCGTAATAGTTTACAACATACCTGGCGTGTTGGCTCGTACTTCTCGGTGCGAACATTATATACGTCTATATCGTTATATATCCTAACGTAAGGCAACATAACATCTCGGATATAATATTTTACAACATTCCTGGCGTGTCGTCGCCTGCTTCTCGATGGGGACATTATATACGTCTATAATGTTGTATATCCTAACCTAACGCAACCTAACATCTCGGATGTAATATTTTACAACATTCCTGGCATGTCGGTCCCTACGTCTCGGTGGGAATGTTATATACGTCTATAACGATATATATCCAAACTTAAGGGAAACTAACATCTCGGATGTCATATTTTACAACATTCCTGGCGTGTCGTCGCCTGCTTCTCGATGAGGACATTATATACGTCTATAATGTTGTATATCCTAACCTAACGCAACCTAACATCTCGGATGTAATATTTTACAACATTCCTGGCATGTCGGTCCCTACGTCTCGGTGGGAATGTTATATACGTCTATAACGATATATATCCAAACTTAAGGGAAACTAACATCTCGGATGTCATATTTTACAACATTCCTGGCGCTTCGGCCCCTATTTCTCGGTGGTAACATTATATACGTCTATAACGTTATATATCATAACCTAAGGCAACCTAAAATCTCTACCGTAATAGTTTACAACATTCCTGGCGTGTCGGCTCGTACTTCTCGGTGCGAACATTATATACGTCTATAACGTTATATATCCTAACGTAAGGCAACATAACATCTCGGATATAATATTTTACAACCTTCCTGGCGTGTCGTCGCCTGCTTCTCGATGGGGACATTATATACGTCTATAATGTTGTATATCCTAACCTAACGCAACCTAACATCTCGGATGTAATATTTTACAACATTCCTGGCATGTCGGTCCCTACGTCTCGGTGGGAATGTTATATACGTCTATAACGATATATATACAAACTTAAGGGAAACTAACATCTCGGATGTCATATTTTACAACATTCCTGGCGCTTCGGCCCCTATTTCTCGGTGGTAACATTATATACGTCTATAACGTTATATATCATAACCTAAGGCAACCTAAAATCTCTACCGTAATAGTTTACAACATTCCTGGCGTGTCGGCTCGTACTTCTCGGTGCGAACACTATATACGTCTATAACGTTATATATCCTAACGTAAGGCAACATAACATCTCGGATATAATATTTTACAACATTCCTGGCGTGTCGTCGCCTGCTTCTCGATGGGGACATTATATACGTCTATAACGTTGTATATCCTAGCCTAAGCAATCTAACATCTCGGATGTAATATTTTACAACATTCCTGGCGTGTCGTCGCCTGCTTCTCGATGGGGACATTATATACGTCTATAACGTTGTATATCCTAACCTAACGCAACCTAACATCGCGGGTTTAATATTTTACAACATTCCTGACGCGTCGGCCCCTATTTCTCGGTGGGAACATTATATACGTCTATAACGTTATATATCATAACCTAAGGCAACCTAAAATCTCTACCGTAATAGTTTACAACATTCCTGGCGTGTCGGCTCGTACTTCTCGGTGGGAACATTATATACGTCTATAACGTTACATATCCTAACGTAAGGCAACATAACATCTCGGATGTAATATTTTAAAACATTCCTGGCGTGTCGTCGCCTGCTTCTCGATGGGGACATTATATACATCTATAACGTTGTATATCCTAACCTAACGCATCCTAACATCTGGGATGTAATATTTTACAACATTCCTGGCATGTCGGCCCCTATTTCTCGGTGGGAATATTATATACGTCTATAACGTTATATATCCTAGCCTAAGGCAACCTAACATCTCGAGTTTAATATTTTACAACATTCCTGACGCGTCGGCCCCTATTTCTCGGTGGGAACATTATATACGTCTATAACGTTATACATCATAACCTATGGCAAACTAAAATCTCTACCGTAATAGTTTACAACATACCTGGCGTGTTGGCTCGTACTTCTCGGTGCGAACATTATATACGTCTATATCGTTATATATCCTAACGTAAGGCAACATAACATCTCGGATATAATATTTTACAACATTCCTGGCGTGTCGTCGCCTGCTTCTCGATGGGGACATTATATACGTCTATAATGTTGTATATCCTAACCTAACGCAACCTAACATCTCGGATGTAATATTTTACAACATTCCTGGCATGTCGGTCCCTACGTCTCGGTGGGAATGTTATATACGTCTATAACGATATATATCCAAACTTAAGGGAAACTAACATCTCGGATGTCATATTTTACAACATTCCTGGCGCTTCGGCCCCTATTTCTCGGTGGTAACATTATATACGTCTATAACGTTATATATCATAACCTAAGGCAACCTAAAATCTCTACCGTAATAGTTTACAACATTCCTGGCGTGTCGGCTCGTACTTCTCGGTGCGAACATTATATACGTCTATAACGTTATATATCCTAACGTAAGGCAACATAACATCTCGGATATAATATTTTACAACCTTCCTGGCGTGTCGTCGCCTGCTTCTCGATGGGGACATTATATACGTCTATAATGTTGTATATCCTAACCTAACGCAACCTAACATCTCGGATGTAATATTTTACAACATTCCTGGCATGTCGGTCCCTACGTCTCGGTGGGAATGTTATATACGTCTATAACGATATATATACAAACTTAAGGGAAACTAACATCTCGGATGTCATATTTTACAACATTCCTGGCGCTTCGGCCCCTATTTCTCGGTGGTAACATTATATACGTCTATAACGTTATATATCATAACCTAAGGCAACCTAAAATCTCTACCGTAATAGTTTACAACATTCCTGGCGTGTCGGCTCGTACTTCTCGGTGCGAACACTATATACGTCTATAACGTTATATATCCTAACGTAAGGCAACATAACATCTCGGATATAATATTTTACAACATTCCTGGCGTGTCGTCGCCTGCTTCTCGATGGGGACATTATATACGTCTATAACGTTGTATATCCTAGCCTAAGCAATCTAACATCTCGGATGTAATATTTTACAACATTCCTGGCGTGTCGTCGCCTGCTTCTCGATGGGGACATTATATACGTCTATAACGTTGTATATCCTAACCTAACGCAACCTAACATCGCGGGTTTAATATTTTACAACATTCCTGACGCGTCGGCCCCTATTTCTCGGTGGGAACATTATATACGTCTATAACGTTATATATCATAACCTAAGGCAACCTAAAATCTCTACCGTAATAGTTTACAACATTCCTGGCGTGTCGGCTCGTACTTCTCGGTGGGAACATTATATACGTCTATAACGTTACATATCCTAACGTAAGGCAACATAACATCTCGGATGTAATATTTTAAAACATTCCTGGCGTGTCGTCGCCTGCTTCTCGATGGGGACATTATATACATCTATAACGTTGTATATCCTAACCTAACGCATCCTAACATCTGGGATGTAATATTTTACAACATTCCTGGCATGTCGGCCCCTATTTCTCGGTGGGAATATTATATACGTCTATAACGTTATATATCCTAGCCTAAGGCAACCTAACATCTCGAGTTTAATATTTTACAACATTCCTGACGCGTCGGCCCCTATTTCTCGGTGGGAACATTATATACGTCTATAACGTTATACATCATAACCTATGGCAAACTAAAATCTCTACCGTAATAGTTTACAACATTCCTGGCGTGTTGGCTCGTACTTCTCGGTGCGAACATTATATACGTCTATAACGTTATATATCCTAACGTAAGGCAACATAACATCTCGGATATAATATTTTACAACATTCCTGGCGTGTCGTCGCCTGCTTCTCGATGGGGACATTATATACGTCTATAATGTTGTATATCCTAACCTAACGCAACCTAACATCTCGGATGTAATATTTTACAACATTCCTGGCATGTCGGTCCCTACGTCTCGGTGGGAATGTTATATACGTCTATAACGATATATATCCAAACTTAAGGGAAACTAACATCTCGGATGTCATATTTTACAACATTCCTGGCGCTTCGGCCCCTATTTCTCGGTGGTAACATTATATACGTCTATAACGTTATATATCATAACCTAAGGCAACCTAAAATCTCTACCGTAATAGTTTACAACATTCCTGGCGTGTCGGCTCGTACTTCTCGGTGCGAACATTATATACGTCTATAACGTTATATATCCTAACGTAAGGCAACATAACATCTCGGATATAATATTTTACAACATTCCTGGCGTGTCGTCGCCTGCTTCTCGATGGGGACATTATATACGTCTATAACGTTGTATATCCTAACCTAACGCAACCTAACATCTGGGATGTAATATCTTACAACATTCCTGGCATGTCGGTCCCTACGTCTCGGTGGGAACGTTATATACGTCTATAACGATATATATCCACACTTAAGGGAAACTAACTTCTCGGGTGTCATATTTTACAACATTCCTGGCGCTTCGGCTCCTACTTTTCGGTGCGAACATTATATACGTCTATAACGTTATATATCCTAACGTAAGGCAACATAACATCTCGGATATAATATTTTTCATCATTCCTGGCGTGTCGTCGCCTGCTTCTCGATGGGGACATTATATACGTCTATAACGTTGTATATCCTAACCTAACGCAATCTAACATCTGGGATGTAATATTTTCCAACATTCCTGGCATGTCGGTCCCTACGTCTTGGAGGGAACGTTATATACGTCTATAACCATATATATCCACACTTAAGGGAAACTAACTTCTCGGGTGTCATATTTTACAACATTCCTGGCGCTTCGGCTCCTACATTTCGGTGGGAACATTATATACGTCTATAACGTTACATATCCTAACGTAAGGCAACATAACATCTCGGATGTTATATTTTACAACATTCCTGGCGTGTCGTCGCCTGCTTCTCGATGGGGACATTATATACGTCTATAACGTTGTATATCCTAACCTAACGCAACCTAACATCTCGGATGTAATATTTTACAACATTCCTGGCGCTTCGGCTCCTACTTTTCGGTGGGAACATTATATACGTCTATAACGTTACATATCCTAACGTAAGGCAACATAACATCTCGGATGTAATATTTTACAACATTCCTGGCGTGTCGTCGCCTGCTTCTCGATGGGGACATTATATACGTCTATAACGTTGTATATCCTAACCTAACGCAACCTAACATCTGGGATGTAATATCTTACAACATTCCTGGCATGTCGGTCCCTACGTCTCGGTGGGAACGTTATATACGTCTATAACGATATATATCCACACTTAAGGGAAACTAACTTCTCGGGTGTCATATTTTACAACATTCCTGGCGCTTCGGCTCCTACTTTTCGGTGGGAACATTATATACGTCTATAACGTCACATATCCTAACGTAAGGCAACATAACATCTCGGATGTTATATTTTACAACATTCCTGGCGTGTCGTCGCCTGCTTCTCGATGGGGACAGTATATACGTCTATAACGTTATATATCCTAGCCTAAGCAATCTAACATCTCGGATGTAATATTTTACAACATTCCTGGCGTGTCGGCTCGTACTTCTCGGTGCGAACATTATATACGTCTATAACGTTGTATATGCTAACCTAACGCAACCTAACATCTCGGATGTAATATTTTACAACATTCTGGCTTGTCGGTCCCCACGTCTCGATCTGGACATTGTATACGTCTATAACGATATATATCCAAACTTAAGGGAAACTAACATCTCGGATGTAATATTTTATAACATTCCTGGCGTGTCGGCTCCTACTTTTCGGTGGGAACATTATATACGTCTATAACGTTGTATATCCTAACCTAACGCAACCTAACATCTCGGATGTAATATTTTACAACATTCCTGGCGCTTCGGCTCCTACTTTTCGGTGGGAACACTATATACGTCTATAACGTTACATATCCTAACGTAAAGCAACATAACATCTCGGATGTTATATTTTACAACATTCCTGGCGTGTCGTCGCCTGCTTCTCGATGGGGACATTATATACGTCTATAACGTTGTATATCCTAGCCTAAGCAATCTAACATCTCGGATGTAATATTTTACAACATTCCTGGCGTGTCGTCGCCTGCTTCTCGATGGGGACATTATATACGTCTATAACGTTGTATATCCTAACCTAACGCAATCTAACATCTGGGATGTAATATTTTCCAACATTCCTGGCATGTCGGTCCCTACGTCTCGGAGGGAACGTTATATACGTCTATAACGATATATATCCAAACTTAAGGGAAACTAACATCTCGGGTGTCATATTTTACAACATTCCTGGCGCTTCGGCTCCTACTTTTAGGTGGGAACATTATATACGTCTATAAGGTTACATATTCTAACGTAAGGAAACATAACATCTCGGATGTTATATTTTACAACATTCCTGACGTGTGGTCGCCTGCTTCTCGATGGGGTCATTATATACGTCTATAACATTGTATATCCTAACCTAAGGCAACCTAACATCTTGGATGTAATATTTTACAACATTCTGGCTTGTCAGTCCCCACGTCTCGATCTGGACATTATATACATTTATAACGATATATATCCAAACTTAAGGGAAACTAACATCTCGGATGTAATATTTTACAACATTCCTGGCGCTTCGGCTCCTACTTTTCGGTGGGAACATTATATACGTCTATAACGTTACATATCCTAACGTAAGGCAACATAACATCTCGGATGTTATATTTTACAACATTCCTGGCGTGTCGTCGCCTGCTTCTCGATGGGGACATTATATACGTCTATAACGTTGTATATCCTAGCCTAAGCAATCTAACATCTCGGATGTAATATTTTACAACATTCCTGGCATGTCGGTCCCTACGTCTCGGTGGGAATGTTATATACGTCTATAACGATATATATCCAAACTTAAGGGAAACTAACATCTCCGATGTCATATTTTACAACATTCCTGGCGCTTCGGCCCCTATTTCTCGGTGGTAACATTATATACGTCTATAACGTTATATATCATAACCTAAGGCAACCTAAAATCTCTACCGTAATAGTTTACAACATTCCTGGCGTGTCGGCTCGTACTTCTCGGTGCGAACATTATATACGTCTATAACGTTATATATCCTAACGTAAGGCAACATAACATCTCGGATATAATATTTTTCATCATTCCTGGCGTGTCGTCGCCTGCTTCTCGATGGGGACATTATATACGTCTATAACGTTGTATATCCTAACCTAACACAACCTAACATATCGGATGTAATATTTTACAACATTCCTGGCGCTTCGGCTCCTACTTTTCGGTGGGAACACTATATACGTCTATAACGTTACATATCCTAACGTAAGGCAACATAACATCTCGGATGTAATATTTTACAACATTCCTGGCGTGTCGTCGCCTGCTTCTCGATGGGGACATTATATACGTCCATAACGTTGTATATCCGAACCTAACGCAACCTAACATCTGGGATGTAATATTTTACAACATTCCTGGCATGTCGGCCCCTATTTCTCGGTGGGAATATTATATACGTCTATAACGTTATATATCCTAGCCTAAGGCAACCTAACATCTCGGGTTTAATATTTTACAACATTCCTGACGCGTCGGCCCCTATTTCTCGGTGGGAACATTATATACGTCTATAACGTTATATATCATAACCTAAGGCAACCTAAAATCTCTACCGTAATAGTTTACAACATTCCTGGCGTGCCGGCTCGTACATCTCGGTGCGAACATTATATACGTCTATAACGTTATATATCCTAACGTAAGGCAACATAACATCTCGGATGTAATATTTTACAACATACCTGGCGTGTCGTCGCCTGCTTCTCGATGGGGACATTATATACGTCTATAACGTTGTATATCCTAACCTAACGCAATCTAACATCTGGGATGTAATATTTTCCAACATTCCTGGCATGTCGGTCCCTACGTCTTGGAGGGAACGTTATATACGTCTATAACCATATATATCCACACTTAAGGGAAACTAACTTCTCGGGTGTCATATTTTACAACATTCCTGGCGCTTCGGCTCCTACATATCGGTGGGAACATTATATACGTCTATAACGTTACATATCCTAACGTAAGGCAACATAACATCTCGGATGTTATATTTTACAACATTCCTGGCGTGTCATCGCCTGCTTCTCGATGGGGACATTATATACGCCTATAACGTTGTATATCCTAACCTAACGCAACCTAACATCTCGGATGTAATATTTTACAACATTCCTGGCGCTTCGGCTCCTACTTTTCGGTGGGAACATTATATACGTCTATAACGTTACATATCCTAACGTAAGGCAACATAACATCTCGGATGTAATATTTTACAACATTCCTGGCGTGTCGTCGCCTGCTTCACGATGGGGACATTATATACGTCTATAACGTTGTATATCCTAACCTAACGCAACCTAACATCTGGGATGTAATATCTTACAACATTCCTGGCATGTCGGTCCCTACGTCTCGGTGGGAACGTTATATACGTCTATAACGATATATATCCACACTTAAGGGAAACTAACTTCTCGGGTGTCATATTTTACAACATTCCTGGCGCTTCGGCTCCTACTTTTCGGTGGGAACATTATATACGTCTATAACGTTACATATCCTAACGTAAGGCAACATAACATCTCGGATGTTATATTTTACAACATTCCTGGCGTGTCGTCGCCTGCTTCTCGATGGGGACATTATATACGTCTATAACGTTGTATATCCTAGCCTAAGCAATCTAACATCTCGGATGTAATATTTTACAACATTCCTGGCGTGTCGGCTCGTACTTCTCGGTGCGAACATTATATACGTCTATAACGTTGTATATGCTAACCTAACGCAACCTAACATCTCGGATGTAATATTTTACAACATTCTGGCTTGTCGGTCCCCACGTCTCGATCTGGACATTGTATACGTCTATAACGATATATATCCAAACTTAAGGGAAACTAACATCTCGGATGTAATATTTTATAACATTCCTGGCGCTTCGGCTCCTACTTTTCGGTGGGAACATTATATACGTCTATAACGTTGTATATCCTAACCTAACGCAACCTAACATCTCGGATGTAATATTTTACAACATTCCTGGCGCTTCGGCTCCTACTTTTCGGTGGGAACACTATATACGTCTATAACGTTACATATCCTAACGTAAAGCAACATAACATCTCGGATGTTATATTTTACTACATTCCTGGCGTGTCGTCGCCTGCTTCTCGATGGGGACATTATATACGTCTATAACGTTGTATATCCTAGCCTAAGCAATCTAACATCTCGGATGTAATATTTTACAACATTCCTGGCGTGTCGTCGCCTGCTTCTCGATGGGGACATTATATACGTCTATAACGTTGTATATCCTAACCTAACGCAATCTAACATCTGGGATGTAATATTTTCCAACATTCCTGGCATGTCGGTCCCTACGTCTCGGAGGGAACGTTATATACGTCTATAACGATATATATCCAAACTTAAGGGAAACTAACATCTCGGGTGTCATATTTTACAACATTCCTGGCGCTTCGGCTCCTACTTTTAGGTGGGAACATTATATACGTCTATAAGGTTACATATTCTAACGTAAGGAAACATAACATCTCGGATGTTATATTTTACAACATTCCTGACGTGTGGTCGCCTGCTTCTCGATGGGGTCATTATATACGTCTATAACATTGTATATCCTAACCTAAGGCAACCTAACATCTTGGATGTAATATTTTACAACATTCTGGCTTGTCAGTCCCCACGTCTCGATCTGGACATTATATACATTTATAACGATATATATCCAAACTTAAGGGAAACTAACATCTCGGATGTAATATTTTACAACATTCCTGGCGCTTCGGCTCCTACTTTTCGGTGGGAACATTATATACGTCTATAACGTTACATATCCTAACGTAAGGCAACATAACATCTCGGATGTTATATTTTACAACATTCCTGGCGTGTCGTCGCCTGCTTCTCGATGGGGACATTATATACGTCTATAACGTTGTATATCCTAGCCTAAGCAATCTAACATCTCGGATGTAATATTTTACAACATTCCTGGCATGTCGGTCCCTACGTCTCGGTGGGAATGTTATATACGTCTATAACGATATATATCCAAACTTAAGGGAAACTAACATCTCCGATGTCATATTTTACAACATTCCTGGCGCTTCGGCCCCTATTTCTCGGTGGTAACATTATATACGTCTATAACGTTATATATCATAACCTAAGGCAACCTAAAATCTCTACCGTAATAGTTTACAACATTCCTGGCGTGTCGGCTCGTACTTCTCGGTGCGAACATTATATACGTCTATAACGTTGTATATGCTAACCTAACGCAACCTAACATCTCGGATGTAATATTTTACAACATTCCTGGCGCTTCGGCTCCTACTTTTAGGTGGGAACATTATATACGTCTATAAGGTTACATATTCTAACGTAAGGAAACATAACATCTCGGACGTTATATTTTACAACATTCCTGACGTGTGGTCGCCTGCTTCTCGATGGGGTCATTATATACGTCTATAACATTGTATATCCTAACCTAAGGCAACCTAACATCTTGGATGTAATATTTTACAACATTCTGGCTTGTCAGTCCCCACGTCTCGATCTGGACATTATATACATTTATAACGATATATATCCAAACTTAAGGGAAACTAACATCTCGGATGTAATATTTTACAACATTCCTGGCGCTTCGGCTCCTACTTTTCGGTGGGAACATTATATACGTCTATAACGTTACATATCCTAACGTAAGGCAACATAACATCTCGGATGTTATATTTTACAACATTCCTGGCGTGTCGTCGCCTGCTTCTCGATGGGGACATTATATACGTCTATAACGTTGTATATCCTAACCTAACGCAACCTAACATCTGGGATGTAATATCTTACAACATTCCTGGCATGTCGGTCCCTACGTCTCGGTGGGAACGTTATATACGTCTATAACGATATATATCCACACTTAAGGGAAACTAACTTCTCGGGTGTCATATTTTACAACATTCCTGGCGCTTCGGCTCCTACTTTTCGGTGGGAACATTATATACGTCTATAACGTTACATATCCTAACGTAAGGCAACATAACATCTCGGATGTTATATTTTACAACATTCCTGGCGTGTCGTCGCCTGCTTCTCGATGGGGACATTATATACGTCTATAACGTTGTATATCCTAGCCTAAGCAATCTAACATCTCGGATGTAATATTTTACAACATTCCTGGCGTGTCGGCTCGTACTTCTCGGTGCGAACATTATATACGTCTATAACGTTGTATATGCTAACCTAACGCAACCTAACATCTCGGATGTAATATTTTACAACATTCTGGCTTGTCGGTCCCCACGTCTCGATCTGGACATTGTATACGTCTATAACGATATATATCCAAACTTAAGGGAAACTAACATCTCGGATGTAATATTTTATAACATTCCTGGCGCTTCGGCTCCTACTTTTCGGTGGGAACATTATATACGTCTATAACGTTGTATATCCTAACCTAACGCAACCTAACATCTCGGATGTAATATTTTACAACATTCCTGGCGCTTCGGCTCCTACTTTTCGGTGGGAACACTATATACGTCTATAACGTTACATATCCTAACGTAAAGCAACATAACATCTCGGATGTTATATTTTACTACATTCCTGGCGTGTCGTCGCCTGCTTCTCGATGGGGACATTATATACGTCTATAACGTTGTATATCCTAGCCTAAGCAATCTAACATCTCGGATGTAATATTTTACAACATTCCTGGCGTGTCGTCGCCTGCTTCTCGATGGGGACATTATATACGTCTATAACGTTGTATATCCTAACCTAACGCAATCTAACATCTGGGATGTAATATTTTCCAACATTCCTGGCATGTCGGTCCCTACGTCTCGGAGGGAACGTTATATACGTCTATAACGATATATATCCAAACTTAAGGGAAACTAACATCTCGGGTGTCATATTTTACAACATTCCTGGCGCTTCGGCTCCTACTTTTAGGTGGGAACATTATATACGTCTATAAGGTTACATATTCTAACGTAAGGAAACATAACATCTCGGATGTTATATTTTACAACATTCCTGACGTGTGGTCGCCTGCTTCTCGATGGGGTCATTATATACGTCTATAACATTGTATATCCTAACCTAAGGCAACCTAACATCTTGGATGTAATATTTTACAACATTCTGGCTTGTCAGTCCCCACGTCTCGATCTGGACATTATATACATTTATAACGATATATACCCAAACTTAAGGGAAACTAACATCTCGGATGTAATATTTTACAACATTCCTGGCGCTTCGGCTCCTACTTTTCGGTGGGAACATTATATACGTCTATAACGTTACATATCCTAACGTAAGGCAACATAACATCTCGGATGTTATATTTTACAACATTCCTGGCGTGTCGTCGCCTGCTTCTCGATGGGGACATTATATACGTCTATAACGTTGTATATCCTAGCCTAAGCAATCTAACATCTCGGATGTAATATTTTACAACATTCCTGGCATGTCGGTCCCTACGTCTCGGTGGGAATGTTATATACGTCTATAACGATATATATCCAAACTTAAGGGAAACTAACATCTCCGATGTCATATTTTACAACATTCCTGGCGCTTCGGCCCCTATTTCTCGGTGGTAACATTATATACGTCTATAACGTTATATATCATAACCTAAGGCAACCTAAAATCTCTACCGTAATAGTTTACAACATTCCTGGCGTGTCGGCTCGTACTTCTCGGTGCGAACATTATATACGTCTATAACGTTGTATATGCTAACCTAACGCAACCTAACATCTCGGATGTAATATTTTACAACATTCTGGCTTGTCGGTCCCCACGTCTCGATCTGGACATTGTATACGTCTATAACGATATATATCCAAACTTAAGGGAAACTAACATCTCGGATGTAATATTTTATAACATTCCTGGCGCTTCGGCTCCTACTTTTCGGTGGGAACATTATATACGTCTATAACGTTGTATATCCTAACCTAACGCAACCTAACATCTCGGATGTAATATTTTACAACATTCCTGGCGCTTCGGCTCCTACTTTTCGGTGGGAACACTATATACGTCTATAACGTTACATATCCTAACGTAAAGCAACATAACATCTCGGATGTTATATTTTACTACATTCCTGGCGTGTCGTCGCCTGCTTCTCGATGGGGACATTATATACGTCTATAACGTTGTATATCCTAGCCTAAGCAATCTAACATCTCGGATGTAATATTTTACAACATTCCTGGCATGTCGGTCCCTACGTCTCGGTGGGAACGTTATATACGTCTATAACGACATATATCCAAACTTAAGGGAAACTAACATCTCGGATGTAATATTTTGCAACATTCCTGGCGCTTCGGCTCCTACTTTTCGGTGGGAACATTATATACGTCTATAAGGTTACATATCCTAACGTAAGGCAACATAACATCTCGGATGTTATATTTTACAACATTCCTGGCGTGTCGTCGCCTGCTTCTCGATGGGGACATTATATACGTCTATAACGTTGTATATCCTAGCCTAAGCAATCTAACATCTCGGATGTAATATTTTACAACATTCCTGGCGTGTCGTCGCCTGCTTCTCGATGGGGACATTATATACGTCTATAACGTTGTATATCCTAACCTAACGCAATCTAACATCTGGGATGTAATATTTTCCAACATTCCTGGCATGTCGGTCCCTACGTCTCGGAGGGAACGTTATATACGTCTATAACGATATATATCCAAACTTAAGGGAAACTAACATCTCGGGTGTCATATTTTACAACATTCCTGGCGCTTCGGCTCCTACTTTTAGGTGGGAACATTATATACGTCTATAAGGTTACATATTCTAACGTAAGGAAACATAACATCTCGGATGTTATATTTTACAACATTCCTGACGTGTGGTCGCCTGCTTCTCGATGGGGTCATTATATACGTCTATAACATTGTATATCCTAACCTAAGGCAACCTAACATCTCGAGTTTAATATTTTACAACATTCCTGACGCGTCGGCCCCTATTTCTCGGTGGGAACATTATATACATTTATAACGATATATATCCAAACTTAAGGGAAACTAACATCTCGGATGTAATATTTTACAACATTCCTGGCGCTTCGGCTCCTACTTTTCGGTGGGAACATTATATACGTCTATAACGTTACATATCCTAACGTAAGGCAACATAACATCTCGGATGTTATATTTTACAACATTCCTGGCGTGTCGTCGCCTGCTTCTCGATGGGGACATTATATACGTCTATAACGTTGTATATCCTAACCTAACGCAACCTAACATCTGGGATGTAATATCTTACAACATTCCTGGCATGTCGGTCCCTACGTCTCGGTGGGAACGTTATATACGTCTATAACGATATATATCCACACTTAATGGGAAACTAACTTCTCGGGTGTCATATTTTACAACATTCCTGGCGCTTCGGCTCCTACTTTTCGGTGGGAACATTATATACGTCTATAACGTTACATATCCTAACGTAAGGCAACATAACATCTCGGATGTTATATTTTACAACCTTCCTGGCGTGTCGTCGCCTGCTTCTCGATGGGGACATTATATACGTCTATAACGTTGTATATCCTAGCCTAAGCAATCTAACATCTCGGATGTAATATTTTACAACATTCCTGGCGTGTCGGCTCGTACTTCTCGGTGCGAACATTATATACGTCTATAACGTTGTATATGCTAACCTAACGCAACCTAACATCTCGGATGTAATATTTTACAACATTCTGGCTTGTCGGTCCCCACGTCTCGATCTGGACATTGTATACGTCTATAACGATATATATCCAAACTTAAGGGAAACTAACATCTCGGATGTAATATTTTATAACATTCCTGGCGCTTCGGCTCCTACTTTTCGGTGGGAACATTATATACGTCTATAACGTTGTATATCCTAACCTAACGCAACCTAACATCTCGGATGTAATATTTTACAACATTCCTGGCGCTTCGGCTCCTACTTTTCGGTGGGAACACTATATACGTCTATAACGTTACATATCCTAACGTAAAGCAACATAACATCTCGGATGTTATATTTTACAACATTCCTGGCGTGTCGTCGCCTGCTTCTCGATGGGGACATTATATACGTCTATAACGTTGTATATCCTAGCCTAAGCAATCTAACATCTCGGATGTAATATTTTACAACATTCCTGGCATGTCGGTCCCTACGTCTCGGTGGGAACGTTATATACGTCTATAACGACATATATCCAAACTTAAGGGAAACTAACATCTCGGATGTAATATTTTGCAACATTCCTGGCGCTTCGGCTCCTACTTTTCGGTGGGAACATTATATACGTCTATAACGTTACATATCCTAACGTAAGGCAACATAACATCTCGGATGTTATATTTTACAACCTTCCTGGCGTGTCGTCGCCTGCTTCTCGATGGGGACATTATATACGTCTATAACGTTGTATATCCTAGCCTAAGCAATCTAACATCTCGGATGTAATATTTTACAACATTCCTGGCGTGTCGGCTCGTACTTCTCGGTGCGAACATTATATACGTCTATAACGTTGTATATGCTAACCTAACGCAACCTAACATCTCGGATGTAATATTTTACAACATTCTGGCTTGTCGGTCCCCACGTCTCGATCTGGACATTGTATACGTCTATAACGATATATATCCAAACTTAAGGGAAACTAACATCTCGGATGTAATATTTTATAACATTCCTGGCGCTTCGGCTCCTACTTTTCGGTGGGAACATTATATACGTCTATAACGTTGTATATCCTAACCTAACGCAACCTAACATCTCGGATGTTATATTTTACAACATTCCTGACGTGTGGTCGCCTGCTTCTCGATGGGGTCATTATATACGTCTATAACATTGTATATCCTAACCTAAGGCAACCTAACATCTTGGATGTAATATTTTACAACATTCTGGCTTGTCAGTCCCCACGTCTCGATCTGGACATTATATACATTTATAACGATATATATCCAAACTTAAGGGAAACTAACATCTCGGATGTAATATTTTACAACATTCCTGGCGTGTCGTCGCCTGCTTCTCGATGGGGACATTATATACGTCTATAACGTTGTATATCCTAACCTAACGCAATCTAACATCTGGGATGTAATATTTTCCAACATTCCTGGCATGTCGGTCCCTACGTCTCGGAGGGAACGTTATATACGTCTATAACGATATATATCCAAGCTTAAGGGAAACTAACATCTCGGGTGTCATATTTTACAACATTCCTGGCGCTTCGGCTCCTACTTTTCGGTGGGAACATTATATACGTCTATAACGTTACATATCCTAACGTAAGGCAACATAACATCTCGGATGTTATATTTTACAACATTCCTGGCGTGTCGTCGCCTGCTTCTCGATGGGGACATTATATACGTCTATAACGTTGTATATCCTAGCCTAAGCAATCTAACATCTCGGATGTCATATTTTACAACATTCCTGGCGTGTCGTCGCCTGCTTCTCGATGGGGACATTATATACGTCTATAACGTTGTATATCCTAACCTAACGCAATCTAACATCTGGGATGTAATATTTTCCAACATTCCTGGCATGTCGGTCCCTACGTCTCGGAGGGAACGTTATATACGTCTATAACGACATATATCCAAACTTAAGGGAAACTAACATCTCGGGTGTCATATTTTACAACATTCCTGGCGCTTGGGCTCCTACTTTTCGGTGGGAACATTATATACGTCTATAACGTTACATATCCTAACGTAAGGAAACATAACATCTCGGATGTTATATTTTACAACATTCCTGACGTGTGGTCGCCTGCTTCTCGATGGGGTCATTATATACGTCTATAACATTGTATATCCTAACCTAAGGCAACCTAACATCTCGAGTTTAATATTTTACAACATTCCTGACGCGTCGGCCCCTATTTCTCGGTGGGAACATTATATACGTCCATAACGTTATATGTCATAACCTAAGGCAACCTAAAATCTCTACCGTAACAGTTTACAACATTCCTGGCGTGTCGGCTCGTACTTCTCGGTGCGAACATTATATACGTCTATAACGTTATATATCCTAACGTAAGGCAACATAACGTCTCGGATGTAATATTTTACAACATACCTGGCGTGTCGTCGCCTGCTTCTCGATGGGGACATTATATACGTCTATAACGTTGTATATCCTAACCTAACGCAATCTAACATCTGGGATGTAATATTTTCCAACATTCCTGACATGTCGGTCCCTACGTCTCGGTGGGAATGTTATATACGTCTATAACGATATATATCCAAACTTAAGGGAAACTAACATCTCGGATGTCATATTTTACAACATTCCTCGCGCTTCGGCCCCTATTTCTCGGTGGTAACATTATATACGTCTATAACGTTATATATCATAACCTAAGGCAACCTAAAATCTCTACCGTAATAGTTTACAACATTCCTGGCGTGTCGGCTCGTACTTCTCGGTGCGAACATTATATACGTCTATAACGTTATATATCCTAACGTAAGGCAACATAACATCTCGGATATAATATTTTTCATCATTCCTGGCGTGTCGTCGCCTGCTTCTCGATGGGGACATTATATACGTCTATAACGTTGTATATCCTAACCTAACGCAACCTAACACTTCGGATGTAATATTTTACAACATTCCTGGCGCTTCGGCTCCTACTTTTCGGTGGGAACACTATATACGTTTATAACGTTACATATCCTAACGTAAGGCAACATAACATCTCGGATATAATATTTTACAACATTCCTGGCGTGTCGTCGCCTGCTTCTCGATGGGGACATTATATACGTCCATAACGTTGTATATCCGAACCTAACGCAACCTAACATCTGGGATGTAATATTTTACAACTTCCTGGCATGTCGGCCCCTATTTCTCGGTGGGAATATTATATACGTCTATAACGTTATATATCCTAGCCTAAGGCAACCTAACATCTCGGGTTTAATATTTTACAACATTCCTGACGCGTCGGCCCCTATTTCTCGGTGGGAACATTATATACGTCTATAACGTTATATATCATAACCTAAGGCAACATAAAATCTCTACCGTAATAGTTTACAACATTCCTGGCGTGTCGGCTCGTACTTCTCGGTGCGAACTTTATATACGTCTATAACGTTATATATCCTAACGTAAGGCAACATAACATCTCGGATGTAATATTTTACAACATACCTGGCGTGTCGTCGCCTGCTTCTCGATGGGGACATTCTATACGTCTATAACGTTGTATATCCTAACCTAACGCAATCTAACATCTGGGATGTAATATTTTCCAACATTCCTGGCATGTCGGTCCCTACGTCTCGGAGGGAACGTTATATACGTCTATAACCATATATATCCACACTTAAGGGAAACTAACTTCTCGGGTGTCATATTTTACAACATTCCTGGCGCTTCGGCTCCTACTTTTCGGTGGGAACATTATATACGTCTATAACGTTACATATCCTAACGTAAGGCAACATAACATCTCGGATGTTATATTTTACAACATTCCTGTCGTGTGGTCGCCTGCTTCTCGATGGGGTCATTATATACGTCTATAACATTGTATATCCTAACCTAAGGCAACCTAACATCTCGGATGTAATATTTTACAACATTCTGGCTTGTCAGTCCCCACGTCTCGATCTGGACATTATATACATTTATAACGATATATATCCAAACTTAAGGGAAACTAACATCTCGGATGTAATATTTTGCAACATTCCTGGCGCTTCGGCTCCTACTTTTCGGTGGGAACATTATATACGTCTATAACGTTACATATCCTAACGTAAGGCAACATAACATCTCGGATGTTATATTTTACAACATTCCTGGCGTGTCGTCGCCTGCTTCTCGATGGGGACATTATATACATCTATAACGTTGTATATCCTAGCCTAAGCAATCTAACATCTCGGATGTAATATTTTACAACATTCCTGGCGTGTCGGCTCGTACTTCTCGGTGCGAACATTATATACGTCTATAACGTTGTATATCCTAACCTAACGCAACCTAACATCTCGGATGTAATATTTTACAACATTCTGGCTTGTTGGTCCCCACGTCTCGATCTGGACATTGTATACGTCTATAACGATATATATCCAAACTTAAGGGAAACTAACATCTCGGATGTAATATTTTATAACATTCCTGGCGCTTCGGCTCGTACTTTTCGGTGGGAACATTATATACGTCTATAACGTTGTATATCCTAACCTAACGCAACCTAAAATCTGGGATGTAATATTTTACAACATTCCTGGCATGTCGGCCCCTATTTCTCGGTGGGAATATTATATACGTCTATAACGTTATATATCCTAGCCTAAGGCAACCTAACATCTCGGGTTTAATATTTTACAACATTCCTGACGCGTCGGCCCCTATTTCTCGGTGGGAATATTATATACGTCTATAACGTTATATATCATAACCTAAGGCAACCTAAAATCTCTACCGTAATAGTTTACGACGTTCCTGGCGTGTCGGCTCGTACTTCTCGGTGCGAACATTAGATACGTCTATAACGTTATATATCCTAACGTAAGGCAACATAACATCTCGGATGTAATATTTTACAATATTCCTGGCGTGTCGTCGCCTGCTTCTCGATGGGGACATTACATACGTCTATAACGTTGTATATCCTAACCTAACGCAACCTAACATCTCGGATGTAATATTTTACAACATTCCTGGCATGTCGGTCCCTACATCTCGGTGGGAACATACTATACGTCTATAACGTTGTATGTCCCAACCTAAGGCAACCTAACACCTCGGATGTAATAGTCGACAACATTCCTGGCGTCTAGGCCCGTACTTCTCGGTGGGAACATTGTATACGTCTATAACGTTATATATCCTAGCCTAAGGCGACCTAACATGTCGAATGTAATATTTTACATCATTCCTGGCGTGTCGTCGCCTGCTTCTCGATGGGAACATTATATACGTCTATAACGTTGTGTATCCTAACCTAACGCAACCTAACATCTGGGATGTAATATTCCTGGCGTGTCGTCGCCTACTTCTGGATGGGGAGATTATATACGTCTATCACGTTATATATCCGAACCTAAGGCAACCTAACATCTCGGATGTAATAGTTGACAACATTCCTGGCGTGTGCGCCCGTACTTCTCGGTGGGAACCTTATATACGTCTATAACGTTATATATCCTAGCCTAAGGCCACCTAACATGTCGAATGTAATATTTTACAGCATTCCTGACGCGTCGGCCCCTATTTTTCAGTGGGAACATTATATACGTCTATGACGTTATATATCCTAGTCTAAGGCAACCTAACATGTCGAATGTAATATTTTACAACATTCCTGGCGTGTTGTCGCCTACTTCTCGATGGGGACATTATATACATCGATAATCTTGTATATCCTAACCTAAAGCAACCTAACATCTGGGATGTAATATTTTACAAGATTCCTGGCATGTCGGTCCCCAAGTCTCGGTAGGAACATTATATACGTCTATAACGATATATATCCAAACCGAAGGGAACCTAACATCTCGGATGTAACATTTTACAACATTCCTGGCGTGTCGTCGCCTGCTTCTCGATGGGGACATTATATACGTCTATAACGTTGTATATTCTAACCTAACGCAACCTAACATCTCGGATGTAATATTTTACAACATTCTTGGCATGTCGGACCCTACATCTCGGTGGGAACATACTATACGTCTATAAAGTTGTATATCCTAACCTAAGGGAACATAACATCTCGGGTGTAATATTTTACAACATTCCTGACTCGTCAGCCCCTATTTTTAGGTGGGAACATTATATACGTCTATAACGCTATATATCCTAGCCTAAGGCAACCTAAGATGTCGAATGTAATATTCTACAACATTCTGGCGTGTCGTCGCCTGCTTCTCGATGGGAACATTATATACGTCTATAACGTTGTGTATCCTAACCTAACGCAACCGAACATCTGGGATGTAATATTCCTGGCGTGTCGTCGCCTACTTCTGGATGGTGAGATTATATACGTCTATAACGTTATATATCCTAACCTAAGGCAACCTAACATCTCGGATGTAATAGTTGACAACATTCCTGGCGTGTCCGCCCGTACTTCTCGGTGGGAACATTATATACGTCCATAACGTCATATATCCTAGCCTAAGGCCACATAACATGTCGAATGTAATATTTTACAACATTCCTGGCGTGTCGTCGCCTGCTTCTCGATGGGGACATTATATACGTCTTTAACGTTGTATATCCTAACCTAAAGCAACCTAACTTCTGGGATGTAATATTTTACAAGATTCCTGGCATGTCGGTCCCCAAGTCTCGGTAGGAACATTATATACGTCTATAACGATATATATCCAAACCGAAGGGAACCTAACATCTCGGATGTAATATTTTACAACATTCCTGGCGTGTCGTCGCCTGCTTCTCGATGGGGACGTTATATACGTCTATAACGTTGTATATCCTAACCTAACGCAACCTAACATCTCGGATGTAATATTTTACAACATTCTTGGCATGTCGGACCCTACATCTCGGTGGGAACATACTATACGTCTATAAAGTTGTATATCCTAACCTAAGGGAACATAACATCTCGGGTGTAATATTTTACAACATTCCTGACTCGTCGGCCCCTATTTTTAGGTGGGAACATTATATACGTCTATAACGCTATATATCCTAGCCTAAGGCAACCTAAGATGTCGAATGTAATATTTTACAACATTCTGGCGTGTCGTCGCCTGCTTCTCGATGGGGAGATTATATACGTCTATAACTTTGTATATCCTAACCTAACGCAACCTAAGATTTGGGATGTAATATTTTACAACATTCCTTGCATGTCGGTGCCTACGTCTCGGTGGGAACATAATATACGTCTATAACGTTATATATCCTAGCCTAAGGCAACCTAACATGTCGAATGTAATATTTTACAACATTCCTGACGCGTCGGCCCCTATTTTTCGGTGGGAACATTACATACGTCTATAACGTTATATATCCTAGTCTAAGGCAACCTGACATGTCGAATGTAATATTTTACAACACTCCTGTCGTGTAGTCGCCTACTTCTGGATGGGGACATTATATACATCTATAACTTTGTATATCCTAACCTAAGGCAGCCTAACATCTCGGATGTAATATTTTACAACATTCCTGGCATGTCGGTCCCTACATCTCGGTGAGAACATACTATACGTCTATAACGTTGCATATCCTAACCTAAGGGAACCTAACATCTCGGGTGTAATATTTTACAACATTCCTGACGCGTCGGCCCCTATTTCTCGGTGGGAACATTATATACGTCTATAACGTTATATATCCTAGCCTAAGGCGACCTAACATGTCGAATGTAATAGTTGATAACATTCCTGGCGTGTCGGCCCGTACTTCTCGGTGGTAACATTACATACGTCTATAACGTTATATATCCTAGCCTAAGTCAACCTAACATGTCGAATGTAATATTTTACAACATTCCTGGCGTGTCGTCGCCTGCTTCTCGATGGGGACATTATATACGTCTATAACGTTGTATATCCTAACCTAACGCAACCTAACATCTGGGATGTAATATTTTACAACATTCCTGGCGTGTCGTCGCCTACTTCACGATGGGGACATTATATACGTCTTTAACGTTGTATATCCTAACCTAAAGCAACCTAACTTCTGGGATGTAATATTTTACAAGATTCCTGGCATGTCGGTCCCCAAGTCTCGGTAGGAACATTATATACGTCTATAACGATATATATCCAAACCGAAGGGAACCTAACATCTCGGATGTAATATTTTACAACATTCCTGGCGTGTCGTCGCCTGCTTCTCGATGGGGACGTTATATACGTCTATAACGTTGTATATCCTAACCTAACGCAACCTAACATCTCGGATGTAATATTTTACAACATTCTTGGCATGTCGGACCCTACATCTCGGTGGGAACATACTATACGTCTATAAAGTTGTATATCCTAACCTAAGGGAACATAACATCTCGGGTGTAATATTTTACAACATTCCTGACTCGTCGGCCCCTATTTTTAGGTGGGAACATTATATACGTCTATAACGCTATATATCCTAGCCTAAGGCAACCTAAGATGTCGAATGTAATATTTTACAACATTCTGGCGTGTCGTCGCCTGCTTCTCGATGGGGAGATTATATACGTCTATAACTTTGTATATCCTAACCTAACGCAACCTAAGATTTGGGATGTAATATTTTACAACATTCCTTGCTTGTCGGTGCCTACGTCTCGGTGGGAACATTATATACGTCTATAACGTTATATATCCTAGCCTAAGGCAACCTAACATGTCGAATGTAATATTTTACAACATTCCTGACGCGTCGGCCCCTATTTTTCGGTGGGAACATTACATACGTCTATAACGTTATATATCCTAGTCTAAGGCAACCTGACATGTCGAATGTAATATTTTACAACACTCCTGTCGTGTAGTCGCCTACTTCTGGATGGGGACATTATATACATCTATAACTTTGTATATCCTAACCTAAGGCAGCCTAACATCTCGGATGTAATATTTTACAACATTCCTGGCATGTCGGTCCCTACATCTCGGTGAGAACATACTATACGTCTATAACGTTGTATATCCTAACCTAAGGGAACATAACATCTCGGGTGTAATATTTTACAACATTCCTGACTCGTCGGCCCCTATTTTTAGGTGGGAACATTATATACGTCTATAACGCTATATATCCTAGCCTAAGGCAACCTAAGATGTCGAATGTAATATTTTACAACATTCTGGCGTGTCGTCGCCTGCTTCTCGATGGGGAGATTATATACGTCTATAACTTTGTATATCCTAACCTAACGCAACCTAAGATTTGGGATGTAATATTTTACAACATTCCTTGCATGTCGGTGCCTACGTCTCGGTGGGAACATTATATACGTCTATAACGTTATATATCCTAGCCTAAGGCAACCTAACATGTCGAATGTAATATTTTACAACATTCCTGACGCGTCGGCCCCTATTTCTCGGTGGGAACATTATATACGTCTATAACGTTATATATCCTAGCCTAAGGCGACCTAACATGTCGGATGTAATAGTTGATAACATTCCTGGCGTGTCGGCCCGTACTTCTCGGTGGTAACATTACATACGTCTATAACGTTATATATCCTAGCCTAAGTCAACCTAACATGTCGAATGTAATATTTTACAACATTCCTGGCGTGTCGTCGCCTGCTTCTCGATGGGGACATTATATACGTCTATAACGTTGTATATCCTAACCTAACGCAACCTAACATCTGGGATGTAATATTTTACAACATTCCTGGCGTGTCGTCGCCTACTTCACGATGGGGACATTATATACATCTATAACATTGTATATCCTAACCTAAGGCAACCTAACATCTCGTATGTAATATTTTACAACATTCTGGCGTGTCGTCGCCTGCTTCTCGATGGGGAGATTATATACGTCTATAACGTTGTATATCCTAACCTAACGCAACCTAACATTTGGGATGCAATATTTTACAACATTCCTGGCATGTCGGTCCCTACATCTCGGTGGGAACATACTATACGTCTATAACGTTGTATATCCTAACCTAAGGGAACCTAACATGTCGAATGTAATATTTTACAACATTCCTGACGCGTCGGCCCCTATTTTTCGGTGGGAACATTACATACGTCTATAACGTTATATATCCTAGTCTAAGGCAACCTGACATGTCGAATGTAATATTTTACATCATTCCTGGCGTGTCGTCGCCTGCTTCTCGATGGGAACATTATATAAGTCTATAACGTTGTGTATCCTAACCTAACGCAACCTAACATCTGGGATGTAATATTCCTGGCGTGTCGTCGCCTACTTCAGGATGGGGACATTATATACGTCTATAACGTTATATATCCTAACCTAAGGCAACCTAACATCTCGGATGTAATAGTTGACAACATTCCTGGCGTGTCCACCTGTACTTCTCGGTGGGAACCTTATATACGTCTATAACGTTATATATCCTAGCCTAAGGCCACCTAACATGTCGAATGTAATATTTTACAACATTCCTGACACGTCGTCCCCTATTTTTCGGTGGGAACATTATATACGTCTATAACGTTATATATCCTAGTCTAAGGCAACCTAACATGTCGAATTTAATATTTTACAACATTCCTGGCCTGTTGTCGCCTACTTCTCGATGGGGACATTATATACATCTATAATCTTGTATATCCTAACCTTAGGCAGCCTAACATCTCCGATGTAATATTTTACAACATTCCTGGCGTGTCGTCGCCTACTTCTGGATGGGGTCATTATATACGTCTATAACGTTCTATCTCCTAACCTAAGGAAACCTAACATCTCGGGTGTAATATTTTACAATATTCCTGACGCGTCGGCCCCTATTTTTCGGTGGGAATATTATATACGTCTATAACGTTATATATCCTAGCCTAGGGCCACCTAACATGTCGAATGTAATATTTTACAACATTCCTGACGCGTCGGCCCCTATTTTTCGGTGGGAACATTACATACGTCTATAACGTTATATATCCTAGTCTAAGGCAACCTGACATGTCGAATGTAATATTTTACAACATTCCTGGCGTGTCGTCGCCTACTTCTGGATGGGGATATTATATACATCTATATCGTTGTATATCCTAACCTAAAGCAACCTAACATCTCGGGTGTAATATTTTACAACATTCCTGACGCGTCGGCCCCTATTTCTCGGTGGGAACATTATATACGTCTATAACGTTATATATCCTAGCCTAAGGCGACCTAAGATGTCGAATGTAATATTTTACAACATTCCTGGCGTGTGCGCCCGTACTTCTCGGTGGGAACCTTATATACGTCTATAACGTTATATATCCTAGCCTAAGGCCACCTAACATGTCGAATGTAATATTTTACAGCATTCCTGACGCGTCGGCCCCTATTTTTCAGTGGGAACATTATATACGTCTATGACGTTATATATCCTAGTCTAAGGCAACCTAACATGTCGAATGTAATATTTTACAACATTCCTGGCGTGTTGTCGCCTACTTCTCGATGGGGACATTATATACATCGATAATCTTGTATATCCTAACCTAAAGCAACCTAACATCTGGGATGTAATATTTTACAAGATTCCTGGCATGTCGGTCCCCAAGTCTCGGTAGGAACATTATATACGTCTATAACGATATATATCCAAACCGAAGGGAACCTAACATCTCGGATGTAATATTTTACAACATTCCTGGCGTGTCGTCGCCTGCTTCTCGATGGGGACATTATATACGTCTATAACGTTGTATATCCTAACCTAACGCAACCTAACATCTCGGATGTAATATTTTACAACATTCTTGGCATGTCGGACCCTACATCTCGGTGGGAACATACTATACGTCTATAAAGTTGTATATCCTAACCTAAGTGAACATAACATCTCGGGTGTAATATTTTACAACATTCCTGACTCGTCGGCCCCTATTTTTAGGTGGGAACATTATATACGTCTATAACGCTACATATCCTAGCCTAAGGCAACCTAAGATGTCGAATGTAATATTCTACAACATTCTGGCGTGTCGTCGCCTGCTTCTCGATGGGAACATTATATACGTCTATAACGTTGTGTATCCTAACCTAACGCAACCGAACATCTGGGATGTAATATTCCTGGCGTGTCGTCGCCTACTTCTGGATGGGGAGATTATATACGTCTATAACGTTATATATCCTAACCTAAGGCAACCTAACATCTCGGATGTAATAGTTGACAACATTCCTGGCGTGTCCGCCCGTACTTCTCGGTGGGAACATTATATACGTCCATAACGTTATATATCCTAGCCTAAGGCCACATAACATGTCGAATGTAATATTTTACAACATTCCTGGCGTGTCGTCGCCTGCTTCTCGATGGGGACGTTATATACGTCTATAACGTTGTATATCCTAACCTAACGCAACCTAACATCTCGGATGTAATATTTTACAACATTCTTGGCATGTCGGACCCTACATCTCGGTGGGAACATACTATACGTCTATAAAGTTGTATATCATAACCTAAGGGAACATAACATCTCGGGTGTAATATTTTACAACATTCCTGACTCGTCGGCCCCTATTTTTAGGTGGGAACATTATATACGTCTATAACGCTATATATCCTATCCTAAGGCAACCTAAGATGTCGAATGTAATATTTTACAACATTCTGGCGTGTCGTCGCCTGCTTCTCGATGGGGAGATTATATACGTCTATAACTTTGTATATCCTAACCTAACGCAACCTAAGATTTGGGATGTAATATTTTACAACATTCCTTGCATGTCGGTGCCTACGTCTCGGTGGGAACATTACATACGTCTATAACGTTATATATCCTAGTCTAAGGCAACCTGACATGTCGAATGTAATATTTTACAACACTCCTGTCGTGTAGTCGCCTACTTCTGGATGGGGACATTATATACATCTATAACTTTGTATATCCTAACCTAAGGCAGCCTAACATCTCGGATGTAATATTTTACAACATTCCTGGCATGTCGGTCCCTACATCTCGGTGAGAACATACTATACGTCTATAACGTTGTATATCCTAACCTAAGGGAACCTAACATCTCGGGTGTAATATTTTACAACATTCCTGACGCGTCGGCCCCTATTTCTCGGTGGGAACATTATATACGTCTATAACGTTATATATCCTAGCCTAAGGCGACCTAACATGTCGGATGTAATAGTTGATAACATTCCTGGAGTGTCGGCCCGTACTTCTCGGTGGTAACATTACATACGTCTATAACGTTATATATCCTAGCCTAAGTCAACCTAACATGTCGAATGTAATATTTTACAACATTCCTGGCGTGTCGTCGCCTGCTTCTCGATGGGGACATTATATACGTCTATAACGGTGTATATCCTAACCTAACGCAACCTAACATCTGGGATGTAATATTTTACAACATTCCTGGCGTGTCGTCGCCTACTTCACGATGGGGACATTATATACATCTATAACATTGTATATCCTAACCTAAGGCAACCTAACATCTCGTATGTAATATTTTACAACATTCTGGCGTGTCGTCGCCTGCTTCTCGATGGGGAGATTATATACGTCTATAACGTTGTATATCCTAACCTAACGCAACCTAACATTTGGGATGCAATATTTTACAACATTCCTGGCATGTCGGTCCCTACATCTCGGTGGGAACATACTATACGTCTATAACGTTGTATATCCTAACCTAAGGGAACCTAACATGTCGAATGTAATATTTTACAACATTCCTGACGCGTCGGCCCCTATTTTTCGGTGGGAACATTACATACGTCTATAACGTTATATATCCTAGTCTAAGGCAACCTGACATGTCGAATGTAATATTTTACATCATTCCTGGCGTGTCGTCGCCTGCTTCTCGATGGGAACATTATATAAGTCTATAACGTTGTGTATCCTAACCTAACGCAACCTAACATCTGGGATGTAATATTCCTGGCGTGTCGTCGCCTACTTCAGGATGGGGACATTATATACGTCTATAACGTTATATATCCTAACCTAAGGCAACCTAACATCTCGGATGTAATAGTTGACAACATTCCTGGCGTGTCCACCTGTACTTCTCGGTGGGAACCTTATATACGTCTATAACGTTATATATCCTAGCCTAAGGCCACCTAACATGTCGAATGTACTATTTTACAACATTCCTGACACGTCGTCCCCTATTTTTCGGTGGGAACATTATATACGTCTATAACGTTATATATCCTAGTCTAAGGCAACCTAACATGTCGAATTTAATATTTTACAACATTCCTGGCCTGTGGTCGCCTACTTCTCGATGGGGACATTATATACATCTATAATCTTGTATATCCTAACCTTAGGCAGCCTAACATCTCCGATGTAATATTTTACAACATTCCTGGCGTGTCGTCGCCTACTTCTGGATGGGGTCATTATATACGTCTATAACGTTCTATCTCCTAACCTAAGGAAACCTAACATCTCGGGTGTAATATTTTACAATATTCCTGACGCGTCGGCCCCTATTTTTCGGTGGGAATATTATATACGTCTATAACGTTATATATCCTAGCCTAAGGCAACCTAACATCTCGGATGCAATAGTTCACAACATTCCTGGCGTGTCCACACGTACTTCTCGGTGGGAACATTATATACGTCTATAACGTTATATATCCTAGCATAAGGCCACATAACTTGTCGAATGTAACATTGTACAACATTCCTGGCGTGTCGTCGCCTACTTCTGGATGGGGACATTATATACGTCTATAACGTTATATATCCTAACCTAAGGCAACCTAACATCTCGCATGTAATATTTTACAACATTCTGGCGTGTCGTCGCCTGCTTCTCGATGGGGAGATTATATACGTCTATAACGTTGTATATCCTAACCTAACGCAACCTAACATTTGGGATGTAATATTTTACAACATTCCTTGCATGTCGGTGCCTACGTCTCGGTAGGAACATTATATACGTCTATAACGATATATATCCTGACCCAAGGCAACCTAACACCTCAGATGTAATAGTTGACAACATTCCTGGCGTGTAGGCCCGTACTTCTCGGTGGGAACATTGTATACGTCTATAACGTTATATATCCTAGCCTAAGGCGACCTATCATATCGAATGTAATATTTTACATCATTCCTGGCGTGTCCGCCCGTACTTCTCGGTGGGAACATTATATAAGTCTATAACGTCGTATATCCTAGCCTAAGGCCAGCTAACATGTCGAATGTAATATTTTACAACATTCCTGTCGCGTCGGCCCCTATTTTTCGGTGGGAACATTATATACGTCTATAACGTTATATATCATAAACTAAGGCAACCGAACATCTGGAATGTAATATTTTACAACATTCCTGGCATATCAGTCCCTACTTCTCGGTGGAAACATTGTATACGTCTATAACGATATATATCCTAGCCTAGGGCAACCTAACATCTCGGATGTAATATTTTACAACATTCCTGGCGTGTCGTCGCCTACTTCTCGATGGGGACATTATATACGTCTATAACGATATATATCCAAACCTAAGGGAACCTAACATCTCGGATGTAATATTTTAAAACATTCCTGGCATGTCGGTCCCTACTTCTCGGTGGGAATATTATATACGTCTATAACGTTATATATCATAACCTAAGGCAACCTAACATCTCGGATGTAATATTTTACAACATTCCTGGCGTATCGGTCCCTACTTCTCGGAGGAAACATTGTATACGTCTATAACGATATATATCCTAGCCTAAGGCAACCTAACATCTCGGATGTAATATTTTACAACATTCCTGGCGTGTCGTCGCCTACTTCTCGATGGGAACATTATATACGTCTATAATCTTGTATATCCTAACCTAAGGCAGCCTAACATCTCGGATGTAATATTTTACAACATTCCTGGCGTGTCGTCGCCTACTTCTGGATGGGACATTATATACATCTATAACGTTGTATATCCTAACCTAAGGGAACCTAACATCTCGGGTGTAATGTTTTACAACATTCCTGACGCGTCGGCCCCTATTTTTCGGTGGGAATATTATATACGTCTATAACGTTATATATCCTAACCTAAGGCAACCTAGCATCTCGGATGCAATAGTTCACAACATTCCTGGCGTGTCCACACGTACTTCTCGGTGGGAACATTATATACGTCTATAACGTTATATATCCTAGCATAAGGCCACATAACTTGTCGAATGTAACATTTTACAACATTCCTGGCGTGTCGTCGCCTACTTCTGGATGGGGACATTATATACGTCTATAACGTTATATATCCTAACCTAAGGCAACCTAACATCTCGGATGTAATATTTTACAACATTCTGGCGTGTAGTCGCCTGCTTCTCGATGGGGAGATTATATACGTCTATAACGATATACATCCAAACCTAAGGGAACCTAACATCTCGGAAGTAATATTTTAAAACATTCCTGGCATGTCGGTCCCTACTTCTCGGTGGAAATATTATATACGTCTATAACGTTGTATATCCTAACGTAACGCAACCTAACATCTGGAATGTAATATTTTACAACATTCCTGGCGTGTCGTCGCCTGCTTCCCGATGGCGACATAATATACGTCTATAACGTTGTATATCCTTACCTAACGCAACCTAACATCTGGGATGTAATATTTTACAAGATTCCTGGCATGTCGGTCCACATGTCTCGGTGGAAACATTGTATACGTCTATAACGATATATATCATAACCTAAGGCAACCTAACATCTCGGATGTAATAGTTGACAACATTCCAGGCGTGTCCGCCCGTACTTCTCGGTGGGAACATTATATACGTCTATAACGTCGTATATCCTAGCCTAAGGCCAGCTAACATGTCGAATGTAATATTTTACAACATTCCTGTCGCGTCGGCCCCTATTTTTCGGTGGGAACATTATATACGTCTATAACGTTATATATCATAAACTAAGGCAACCGAACATCTGGAATGTAATATTTTACAACATTCCTGGCATATCAGTCCCTACTTCTCTGTGGAAACATTGTATACGTCTATAACGATATATATCCTAGCCTAAGGCAACCTAACATCTCGGATGTAATATTTTACAACATTCCTGGCGTGTCGTCGCCTACTTCTCGATGGGGACATTATATACATCTATAACATTGTATATCCTAACCTAAGGCAACCTAACATCTCGGATGTAATATTTTACAACATTCTGGCGTGTCCTCGCCGGCTTCTCGATGGGGAGATTATAAACGTCTATAGCGTTGTATATCCTAACCTAACGCAACCTAACATTTGGGATTTAATATTTTACAACATTCCTTGCATGTCGGTGCCTACGTCTCGGTAGGAACATTATATACGTCTATAACGATATATATCCTGACCCAAGGCAACCTAACACCTCGGATGTAATAGTTGACAACATTCCTGGCGTGTAGGCCCGTACTTCTCGGTGGGAACATTGTATACGTCTATAACGTTATATATCCTAGCCTAAGGCGACCTATCATATCGAATGTAATATTTTACATCATTCCTGGCGTGTCGTCGCCTGCTTCTCGATGGGAACATTATATACGTCTATAACGTTGTGTATCCTAACCTAACGCAACCTAACATCTGGGATGTAATATTCCTGGCGTGTCGTCGCCTACTTCTGGATGGGGACATTATATAAGTCTATAACGATATATATCCTAACCTAAGGCTACCTAACATCTCGGATGTAATAGTTGGCAAAATTCCTGGCGTGTCCGCCCGTACTTCTCTTTGGGAACATTATATACGTCTATAACGTTGTATATCCTAGCCTAAGGCCAGGTAACATGTCGAATGTAATATTTTACAACATTCCTGTCGCGTCGGCCCCTATTTTTCGGTGGGAACATTATATACGTCTATAACGTTATATATCCTAGTCTAAGGCGACCTAACATGTCGAATGTAATATTTTACATCATTCCTGGCTTGTCGTCGCCTGCTTCTCGATGGGAACATTATATACGTCTATAAAGTTTTGTATCCTAACCTAACGCAACCTAGCATCTGGGATGTAATATTCCTGGCGTGTCGTCGCCTACTTCTGGATGGGGACATTATATACGTCTATAACGTTATATATCCGAACCTAAGGCAACCTAACATCTCGGATGTAATAGTTGACAACATTCCTGGCGTGTGCGCCCGTACTTCTCGGTGGGAACCTTATATACGTCTATAACGTTATATATCCTAGCCTAAGGCCACCTAACATGTCGAATGTAATATTTTACAGCATTCCTGACGCGTCGGCTCTATTTTTCAGTGGGAACATTATATACGTCTATAACGTTATATATCCTAGTCTAAGGCAACCTAACATGTCGAATGTAATATTTTACAACATTCCTGGCGTGTTGTCGCCTACTTCTCGATGGGGACATTATATACATCTATAATCTTGTATATCCTAACCTAAGGCAGCCTAACATCTCGGATGTAATATTTTACAACATTCCTGGCGTGCCGTCGCCTACTTCTCGATGGGGACATTATATACGTCTATAACGATATACATCCAAACCTAAGGGAACCTAACATCTCGGATGTAATATTTTAAAACATTCCTGGCATGTCGGTCCCTACTTCTCGGTGGGAATATTATATACCTCTATAACGTTATATATCATAACCTAAGGCAACCTAACATCTCGGATGTAATATTTTACAACATTCCTGGCATATCGGTCCCTACTTCTCGGAGGAAACATTGTATACGTCTATAACGATATATATCCTAGCCTAAGGCAACCTAACATCTCGGATGTAATATTTTACAACATTCCTGGCGTGTCGTCGCCTACTTCTCGATGGGGACATTATATACATCTATAACATTGTATATCCTAACCTAAGGCAACCTAACATCTCGGATGTAATATTTTACAACATTCTGGCGTGTCGTCGCCGTCTTCTCGATGGGGAGATTATAAACGTCTATAACGTTGTATATCCTAACCTAACACAACCTAACATTTGGGATGTAATATTTTACAACATTCCTTGCATGTCGGTGCCTACGTCTCGGTAGGAACATTATATACGTCTATAACGATATATATCCTGACCCAAGGCAACCTAACACCTCGGATGTAATAGTTGACAACATTCCTGGCGTGTAGGCCCGTACTTCTCGGTGGGAACATTGTATACGTCTATAACGTTATATATCCTAGCCTAAGGCGACCTATCATATCGAATGTAATATTTTACATCATTCCTGGCGTGTCGTCGCCTGCTTCTCGATGGGAACATTATATACGTCTATAACGTTGTGAATCCTAACCTAACGCAACCTAACATCTGGGATGTAATATTTTACAAGATTCCTGGCATGTCGGTCCCCTAGTCTCGGTAGGAACATTATATACGTCTATAACGATATATATCCAAACCTAAGGGAACCTAACATCTCGGATGTAATATTTTACAACATTCCTGGCATGTCGGTCCCTACTTCTCGGTGGGAATATTATATACGTCTATAACGTTATATATCATAACCTAAGGCAACCTAACATCTCGGATGTAATATTTTACAACATTCCTGGCATATGGGTCCCTACTTCTCGGTGGAAACATTGTATACGTCTATAACGATATATATCCTAGCCTAAGGCAACCTAACATCTCGGATGTAATATTTTACAACATTCCTGGCGTGTCGTCGCCTACTTCTCGATGGGGACATTATATACATCTATAACATTGTATATCCTAACCTAACGCAAACTAACATCTCGGATGTAATATTTTACAACATTCTGGCGTGTCGTCGCCTGCTTCTCGATGGGGAGATTATATACGTCTATAACGTTGTATATCCTAACCTAACGCAACCTAACATTTGGGATGTAATATTTTACAACATTCCTTGCATGTCGGTGCCTACGTCTCGGTGGGAACAGTATATACGTCTATAACGATATATATCCTAACCTAGGGCAACCTAACACCTCGGATGTAATAGTTGACAACATTCCTGGCGTGTAGGCCCGTACTTCTCGGTGGGAACATTGTATACGTCTATAACGTTGTATATCCTAACCTAACGCAACCTAACATTTGGGATGTAATATTTTACAACATTCCTGGCATGTCGGTCCCTACTCCTCGGCGGAAACATTGTATACGTCTATAACGATATATATCCTAGTCTAAGGCAACCTAGTATGTCAAATGTAATATTTTACAACATTCCTGGCGTGTCGTCGCCTACTTCTCGATGGGGACATTATATAAATCTATAACCTTGTATATCCTAACCTAAAGCAGCCTAACATCTCGGATGTAATATTTCACAACATTCCTGGCATGTCGGTCCCTACTTCTCGGTGGAAACATTGTATACGTCTATAACGATATATATGCTAACCTAAGGCAAACTAACATCTCGGATGTAATAGTTGACAACATTCCAGGCGTGTCAGCCCGTACTTCTCGGTGGGAACATCATATACGTCTGTAGCGATATATATCATAGCCTAAGGCAACCTAACATCTCGGATGTAATATTTTACAACATTCCTGGCGCGTCGGCTCCTACCTTTCGGTGGGAACATTATATACTTCTATAACGTTATATGTCCTAACGTAAGGAAACATAACACCTCGGATGTAATATTTTACAACATTCCTGGCGTGTCGGCTCGTACTTCTCGGTGGGAACATTCTGTACTTCTATAGCCTTGTCTATCCTAACCTAAGGGAACCTAACATCTCGGGTGTAATATTTTACAACATTCCTGACGCGTCGGCCCCTATTTCTCGATGGGAACATTATATACGTCTATAATGTTATATGTCCTAGCCTAAGGCGACCTGACATGTCCAATGTAATATTTTACACCATTCCTGGCGTGTCCGCCCGTACTTCTCGGTGGGAACATTATATACGTCTATAACGTTATATATCGTAGCCTAAGGCGATCTAACATGTCGAATGTAATATTTTACAACATTCCTGGCGTGTCGTCTCCAGCTTCTCGATGGGGACATAATATACGTCTATAACGTTGTATATCCTAACCCAACGCAACCTAACATCTGGGATGTAATATTTTACAACATTCTGGCGTGTCGTCGCCTGCTGCTCGATGGGGACATTATGTACATCTATAACGTTGTATATCCTAACCTAAGGCAACCTATCATCTCGGATGTAATATCTGACAACATTCCAGGCGTGTCGGACCGTACTTCTCGGTGGGAACATCATATACGTCTATAGCGATATATATCCTAACCGAAGGCAACATAACATCTCGGATGTAATATTTTAGAACATTCATGGCGCGTCGGCTCCAACTTTTCGGTGGGAACATTATATACGTCTATAACGTTATATATCCTAACGTAAGGCAACATAACATCTCGGATGTAATATTTTGCAACATTCCTGGCGTGTCGTCGCCTGCTTCTCGATGGGGACATTATATACGTCTACAACGTTGTATATCCTAACCTAACGCAACCTAACACCTGGGATGTAATATTATGCAACCTTCCTGGCGTGTCGTCGTCTGCTTCTCGATGGGGACATTATGTACGTCTGTAACGTTGTATATCCTAACCTAACGCAACCTAACATCTGGGATGTAATATTTTACAACATTCCTGGCGTTTCGTCGCCTGCTTCTCGATGGGGACATTATATACGTCTATAACGTTGTATATCCTAACCTAACGCAATCTAACATCTGGGATGTAATATTTTACAACATTCCTGGCGCGTCGGCTCCTACTTTTCGGTGGGAACATTATATACATCTATAACTTTGTATATCCTAATCTAATGCAACCTAACATCTCGGATGTAATATTTTACAACATTCCTGGCATGTCGGTCCCCACGTTTCGGTGGGAACATTATATACGTCTATAACGATATATATCCTAACCTAAAGCAACCTAACATCTCGGATGTATTATTTTACAACACTACTGGCTTGTCGGTCCCTACATCTCGGTGGGAAAATTATATACGTCTATAACGTTGTATATCCTAACCTAAGGCAAACTAACCTCAATACCGTAATATTTTACAACATTGCTGGCATGTCGGTCCCTGCTTCTCGGTGGGAACATTATATACGTCTATAACGTTATATATCATAACCTAAGGCAACCTCACCTCTCTACCGTAATATTTTACAACATTCCTGGCGTGACGGCGCCTACTTCCCGATGGGGACATTATATACGTCTATAACGTTATATATCCTAGCCTAAGGCGACCTAACATGTCGAATGTAATATTTTACATCATTCCTGGCGTGTCGGCCCGTAGTTCTCGGTGGTAGCATTATATACGTCTATAACGTTATATATCCGAGCCTAAGGCAACCTAACATGTCGAATGTAATATTTTACAACATTCCTGGCGTGTCGTCGCCAACTTCTCGATGGGGACATTATATACATCTATAGCGTTGTATATCCTAACCTAACGCAACCTAACATCTGGGATATAATATTTTACATCATTCCTGGAATGTCCGTCCCTACGTCTCGGTGGTAACATTATATACGTCTATAACATTATATATCCTAGACTAAGGCAACCTAACATGTCGAATATAATATTTTACAACATTTCCTGGCGTGTCGTCGCCTACTTCTCGATGGGGACATTATATACACCTATAACGTTGTATATCCTAACCTAAGGCAACCTAACATCTCGGATGTAATATTTTACAACATTCCTGGCATGTCGGTCCCTACGTCTCGGCGGGAACATTCTATACGTCTATAGCGTTGTATATCCTAACCTAAGGGAACCTAACATCTCGGGTGTAATATTTTACAACATTTCTGACGCGTCGGCCCCTATTTCTCGGTGGAAACATTATATACGTCTATAAGGATATATATCCTAACCTAAGGCAACCTAACATCTCGGATGTAATAGTTGACAACATTCCTGGCGTGTCCGCCCGTACTTCTCGGTGGGAACATTATATACGTCTATAACGTTATATATCCTAGTCTAAGGCGACCTAACATGTCGAATGCAATATTTTACAACATTCCTGGCGTGTCGTCTCCTGCTTCTCGATGGGGACATTATATACGTCTATACTGTTGTATATCCTAACCTAACGCAACCTAACATCTGGGATGTAATATTTTACAACATTCCTGGCGTGTCGTCGCCTGCTTCTCGATGGGGACATAATATACGTCTATAACGTTGTATATCCTAACCTAAAGCAACCTAACATCTCGGATGTAATATTTGACAACATTCCTGGCGTGTCGGCCTGTACATCTCGGTGGGAAAGTCATATACGTCTATAGCGATATATAACCTAACCTAAGGGAATCTAACATTTCGGATGTAATATTTTACAATATTTCTGGCATGTCGGTCCCTACTTCTCGGTGGGAACATTCTATATGTCTATAACGTTGTATATCCTAACCTAAGGGAACGTAACATCTCGGATGTAATATTTTTAAACATTCCTGGCATGTCGGTCCCTACGTCTCGGTGGGATCATTATATACGTCTATAACGATATATATCCTAACCTAAGCCAACCTAACAGCTCGGATGTAGTGTTTTACAACATTCCTGGCATGTCGGTCCCTACATCTCGGAGGAAACATTCTATACGTCTATAACGTTGTATATCCTAACCTAAGGGAACCTAACATCTCGGGTGTAATATTTTACAACATTCCTGACGCGTCGGCCCCTATTTTTCGGTGGGAACATTATATACATCTATAACGTTATATATCCTAGTCTAAGGCAACCTAACATCTCGGATGTAATATTTTACAACATTCAAGGCATGTCGGTCCCTGCTTCTCGGTGGAAACATTGTATACGTCTATAACGATATATATCCTAGTCTAAGGCAATCTAACATGTCGAATGTAATATTTTACAACATTCCTGGCATGTCGGTCCCTACTTCTCGGTGGAAACATTGTATACGTCTATAACGATATATATCCTAACCTAGGGCAACCTAACATCTCGGATGTAATATTTGACAACATTCCTGGCGTGTCCGCCCGTACTTCTCGGTGGGAACATTATATACGTCTATAACGTTATATATCCTAGTCTAAGGCGACCTAACATGTCGAATGTAATATTTTACAACATTCCTGGCGTGTCGTCTCCTGCTTCTCGATGGGGACATTATATACATCTATACTGTTGTATATCCTAACCCAACGCAACCTAACATCTGGGATGTAATATTTTACAACATTCCTGGCGTGTCGTCGCCTGCTTCTCGATGGGGACATAATATACGTCTATAACGTTGTATATCCTAACCCAACGCAACCTAACATCTCGGATGTAATATTTTATAACATTCCTGGCGTGTCGTCGCCTGCTTCTCGATGGGAACATTATATACCTCTATAATGTTGTATATCCTAACCTAAAGCAACCTAACATCTGGGATGTAATATTTTTAAACATTCCTGGCATGTCGGTCCCTACGCCTCGGTGGGAACATTATATACGTCTATAACGATATATATCCTAACCTAATTCAACGTAACATCTGGGATGTAATATTTTACAACATTCCTGGCACGTCGGTCCGTACTTCTCCCTGGGAACATCATATACGTCTATAGCGATATATATCCTAACCGAAGGCAACCTAATATCTCGGGTGTAATATTTTACAACATTCCTGGCGCGTCGGCCCCTATTTCTCGGTGGGAATATTATATACGTCTATAACGTTATATATCCTAGCCTAAGGCAACCTAACATGTCGAATGTAATATTTTACATCACTCCTGACGTGTCGGCACGTAGTTCTCGGTGGTAACATCATATACGTCTATAACGTTATATATCCTAGCCTAAGGCAACCTAACATCTCGGATATAATATTTTACAACATTCCTGGCGTGTCGTTACCTGCTTCTCGAAGGGGACATTATATACGTCTATATCGCTGTATATCCTACCCTAAGGCAACCTAACATCTGGGATGTAATATTTTACAAGATTCCTGGCACGTCGATCCCCACGTCTCGGTGGGAACATTATATACGTCTATAACGATATATATCCTAACCTAAAGCATCCTAACATCTCGGATGTAATATTTTACAACATTCCTGGCATGTCGGTCCCTACTTCTCGGTGGGAACATTCTATACGTCTATAACGATATATATCCTAACCTAGGGCAACCTAACATCTCGGATATAATATTTTACAACATTCCTGGCATGTCGGTCCCTACATCTCGGTGGGAACTTTCTATACGTCTATAAAGTTGTATATCCTAACCTAAGGGAACCTAACATCTCGGGTGTAATATTTTACAACATTCCTGACGCGATGGGCCCCTATTTCTCGGTGGGAACATTATATACGCCTATAACGTTATATATTCTAACCGAAGGCAACCTAACATCTCGGATGTAATATTTTACAACTTTCCTGGCGGGTCGGCCCCACTTCTCGGTGGGGACATTATATAAGTCTATATCGTAAGATAACCTAATCTAACCCATCTAGACCCTCGCTGGTAATGTTTCACAGAATCCCGTTCGTGTCGCCCCGTACGTCACGGTGCCGCCATTATATATGTCTATAACGTTATATATCCTAACCTAAGGCAACCTAACATCTCAAATGTAGTATTTTACAACATTCCAGGCGGGTCGGCCCCTACTTCTCGGTGGGCACATTATATACGTCTATATCGTAATATAAACTAAACCTAACCCATTTAGCTCCTCGCGGCTAATGTTTTACAGAATCCAGTTCGTGTCGTCACGTACGTCTCGGTGGGGACATTGTATGCGTCTATAATGTTATATATCCTAACCTAAGGCAACCTAACTTCTCGGATGTAGTATTTTCCAAAATACCTGGCCGATCGGCCCCTACATCTCGGTGAGAACATTATATACGTCTACAACGTAATATAACCTAACCTAACCCATCTAGCCCCTCGCTGGTAATGTTTTACAGAATCCCGTTAGTGTCGTCCCGTGCGTCTCGGTGCGGACATTATATAAGTCTATAACGTTATATATCCTAACCTAAGGCAACCTAACATCTCGAATGTAGTATTTTACGACATTCCACTCGTGTCGGCCCCTAATTCTCGTTGGGTATATTATATACGTCTACAACGAAATATAACCTAACCTAACCCATCTAGCCCCTCGCTGGTAATGTTTTACAGAATCCCGGGCGTGTCGGCCCGTACTTCTCAGTGGGGACATTATATGCGTCTAGAACGTTATATATCCTAACCTAAGGCAACCTAACATCTCGGATGTAGTATTTTACAACATTCCTGGTGGGTCGGCCCCTACTTCTCGGTGGGAACATTATATACGTCCATAACGTCATATAACCTAATCTAACCCATCTAGCCCCTCGGCGGTAATGTTTTACAGAATCCCGTTCGGGTTGGTTCATACTTCTCGGTAGGGACATTATATAAGTCTATATCGCAATATAACCTAACCTAACCCATCTATACCCTCGCTGGTAATGTTTCACAGAATCCCGTTCGTGTCGTCCCGTACGTCTCGCTGAGGAAATTATATACGTCTATAACGTTATACATCCTAACCTAAGGCAACCTAATACCTTGAACGTATTATTTTACAACATTCCTGGCGGGTCGGCCCCAACTTCTCGGTGGGAACATTATATACGTCTATAACGTTATATATCCTAGCCTAAGGCAATCTAACCTCTCTACAGTAATATTTTATAGCATTCCTGGCGTGACGGCGCCTATTTCTCGGTGGGAACATTATATATGTCTATACCGTTATATATCCTAGACTAAGGCGACCTACCATGTCGAATGTAATATTTGACAACATTCCTGGCATGTCGGTCTCTACATCTCGGTGGGAACATTCTATACGTCTATAACGTCGTATATCCTAACCTAAGGGAACCTAACATCTAGGGTGTAATATTTTACAACATTCCTGACCCGTCGGCCCCTATTTCTCGGTGGGAACATTCTATACGTCTATAACGTTGTATATGCTAACCTAAGGGAACCTAACATCTAGGGTGTAATATTTTACAACATTCCTGACCCGTCGGCCCCTATTTCTCGGTGGGAACATTCTATACGTCTATAACGTTGTATATGCTAACCTAAGGGAACCTAACATCTCGGGTGTAATATTTTACAACATTCCTGACGCGTCGGCCCCTATTTGTCGGTGGGAATATTATATACGTCTATAACGTTATATATCCTAGCCTAAGGCAACCTAACATGTCGAATGTAATATTTTAGAACATTCTGGCCTGTCGTCGCTTGCTTCTCGAAGGGGACATTATATACGTCTATAACGTTGTATATCCTAACCTAAGGGAACCTAACATCTCGGGTGTAATATTTTACAACATTCCTGACGCGTCGGCCCCTATTTCTCGGTAGGAATATTATATACGTCTATAACGTTATATATCCCAGCCTAAGGCAACCTAACTTCTCGGATGTTATATTTTACAACATTCCTGGCGTGTCGTCGCCTGCTTCTTGATGGGGACATGAGATACGTCTATAACGTTGTATATCCTAACCTAAGGGAACCTAACATCTCGGATGTAATATTTTACAACATTCTGGCGTGTCGTCGCCTGCTTCTCGGTGGGGACACTATATACGTCTATAACGTTGTATATCCTAACCCAAAGCAACCTAACTTCTGGGATGTAATATTTTACAACATTCGTGGCATGTCGGTCCCTACTTCTCGGTGGAAACAATGTATACGTCTATAACGATATATATCCTAGCCTAAGGCAACCCAACATGTAGAATGTAATATTTTACAACATTCCTGGTGTGTCGTCGCCTACTTCTCGATGGGGACATTAAATACATCTATAACGTCATATATCCTAACCTAAGGGAACCTACCATCTCGGGTGTAATATTTTACAACATTCCTGACGCGTCGGCCGCTATTTCTCGGTGGGAATATTGTATACGTCTATAACGTTATATATCCTAGCCTAAGGCAACCTAACATCTGGGATGTAATATTTTACAACATTCCTGGCATGTCGGTCCCTACTTCTCGGTGGAAACAATGTATACGTCTATAACGACATATATCGTAGCCTAAGGCAACCCAAAATGTAGAATGTAATATTTTACAACATTCCTGGCGTGTCGTCGTCTACTTCTCGATGGGGACGTTATATACATCTATAACGTTGTATATCCTACCCCAAGGCAACCTAACATCTCGGATGTAATATTTTACAACATTCCTGGCATGTCGGTCCCTACTTCTCGTTGGGAACATTGTATACGTCTATAACTATATATATCCTAGCCTAAGGCAACCTAACATGTCGAACGTAATATTTTACAACATTCCTGTCGTGTCGTCTCCTGCATCTCGATGGGGACATTATATACGTCTATAACGTTGAACATCCTAACCTAAAGCAACCTAACATCTGGGATGTAATATTTTACAACATTCCTGGCATGTCGGTCCCTACTTCTCGGTGGAAACAATGTATACGTCTATAACGACATATATCCTAGCCTAAGGTAACCCAAAATGTAGAATGTAATATTTTACAACATTCCTGGCGTGTCGTCTCCTGCATCTCGATGGGGACATTATATACGTCTATAACGTTGAATATCCTAACCTAAAGCAACCTAACATCTGGGATGTATTATTTTACAACATTCCTGGCATGTAGGTCCCTACTTCTCGGTGGGAACATTCTATACGTCTATAACGTTGTATATCCTAACCTAGGGGAACCTAACATCTCGGGTGTAATATTTTACAACATTGCTGATGCGTCGGCCCCTATTTCTCGGTGGGAACATTCTATACGTCTATAACGTTGTATATCCTAACCTAGGGGAACCTCACATCTCGGGTGTAATATTTAAGAACATTCCTGACGCGTCGGTCCCTATTTCTCGGTGGGAACATTATATACGTCTATAACGTAATATATCCTAGCCTACGGCAACCTAACTTTTCGAATGTAATATTTTACAACATTCCTGGCGTGTCGTCGCCTACTTCTCGATGGGGACATTATATACATCTATAACGTTGTATATCCTAACCTAAGGCAACCTAACATCTGGGATGTAATATTTTACAACATTTCTGGCATGTCGGTCCCTACGTCTCGGTGGGAACGTTATATACGTCTATAACGATATATATCCTAACCTAAGGGAACCTTACATCTCGGATGTAATATTTTACAACATTCCTGGCATGTCGGTCCCTACGTCTCGGTGGAAACAATGTATACGTCTATAACGATATATATCCTAGCCTAAGGCAACCTAACATGTCGAATGTAATATTTTGCAACATTCCTGTCGTGTCGTCGCCTGCTTCTCGATGGGGACATTATATACCTCTATAACGTTGTATATTCTAACCTAACGCAACCTAACATCTGGGATGTAATATTTTACAACATTCCTGGCGTGTCGTCGCCTACTTCTGGATGGGGACATTATATACATCTATAACGTCATATATCCTAACCTAAGGGAACCCAACATCTCGGGTGTAATATTTTACAACATTCCTGGCGTGTCGTTGCCTACTTCTCGATGGGGACATTATATACATCTATAACGTTGTATATTCTAACCTAACGCAACCTAACATCTGGGATTTAATATTTTAGAACATTCCTGGCATGTAGGTCCCTACTTCTCGGTGGGAACATTCTATACGTCTATAACGTTGTATATCCTAACCTAAGGGAACCTAACATCTCGGGTGTAATATTTTACAACATTGCTGACGCGTCGGCCCCTATTTCTCGGTGGGAATATTGTATACGTCTATAACGTTATATATCCTAGCCTAAGGCAACCTAACATCTGGGATGTAATATTTTACAACATTCCTGGCATGTCGGTCCCTACTTCTCGGTGGAAACAATGTATACGTCTATAACGACATATATCCTAGCCTAAGGTAACCCAAAATGTAGAATGTAATATTTTACAACATTCCTGGCGTGTCGTCTCCTGCATCTCGATGGGGACATTATATACGTCTATAACGTTGAATATCCTAACCTAAAGCAACCTAACATCTGGGATGTATTATTTTACAACATTCCTGGCATGTAGGTCCCTACTTCTCGGTGGGAACATTCTATACGTCTATAACGTTGTATATCCTAACCTAGGGGAACCTAACATCTCGGGTGTAATATTTTACAACATTGCTGATGCGTCGGCCCCTATTTCTCGGTGGGAACATTCTATACGTCTATAACGTTGTATATCCTAACCTAGGGGAACCTCACTTCTCGGGTGTAATATTTAAGAACATTCCTGACGCGTCGGTCCCTATTCCTCGGTGGGAACATTATATACGTCTATAACGTAATATATCCTAGCCTACGGCAACCTAACTTTTCGAATGTAATATTTTACAACATTCCTGGCGTGTCGTCGCCTACTTCTCGATGGGGACATTATATACATCTATAACGTTGTATATCCTAACCTAAGGCAACCTAACATCTGGGATGTAATATTTTACAACATTTCTGGCATGTCGGTCCCTACGTCTCGGTGGGAACGTTATATACGTCTATAACGATATATATCCTAACCTAAGGGAACCTTACATCTCGGATGTAATATTTTACAACATTCCTGGCATGTTGGGCCCTACTTCTCGGTGGGAACATTGTATACGTCTATAACTATATATATCCTAGCCTAAGGCAACCTAACATGTCGAATGTAATATTTTACAACATTCCTGTCGTGTCGTCGCCTACTTCTCGATGGGGACATTATATACATCTATAACGTTGTATATCCTAACCTAAGGCAACTTAACATCTCGGATGTAATATTTGACAACATTCCTGGCGTGTCGTTGCCTGCACCTCGTTGGGAAAATTCTATACGTCTATAACGTTGTATATCCTAACCTAAGGCAACCTAACATGTCGAATGTAATGTTTTACAACATTCCTGGCGCGTCGGCCCCTACTTCTAAGTGGGAAAATTATATACGTCTATATCGTAATATAATCTAACCTAACCCATTTTGCCCCTCGGTGATAATGTTTTACAGAATCCCGTACGTGTCGTCCCGTACGTCTCGATGGGGACATTATATGCGTCTATATCGTTATATATCCTAACCTAAGGCAACCTAACATCTCGAATGTTGTATTTTACTACATTCCATGCGGGTCGGTCCCTACTTATCGGTGGGAACATTATATACGTCTATATCGTAATGTAACATAACCTAACCCATCTTGCCCCTCGGTGATAATGTTTTACAGTATCCCGGTCGTGTCGGCCCGTACTTCTCGATGGGGACATTATATACGTCTATAGCTTTGTATATATTACCATAAGGAAACCTAACATCTCGAATGTAGTATTTCACAACATTCCTGGCGGGTCGGCCCTACTTCTCGGTGGGAACATTATATACGTCTATAACGTAATAGATCCTAACCTGACCCATCTAGCCCCCCGCTGGTAATGTTTTACAGAATCCCGTTCGTGTCGTCCCGTACGTCTCGGTGCGGGCATTATATACGTCTATAACGTTATATATCCTTACCTAAGGCAACCTAACATCTCGATTGTAGTACGTTAAACTTTCCAGGCGCGTCGGGCCCTACTTCTCGGTGCGAACATTATATACATCTATAACTTTATATATCGCAACCTAAGGCATCCTAACATCTCGGATGTAGTATTTTCCAACATTCCTGACGCGTCGGCCCCTATTTCTCGGTGGGAACATTATATACGTCTATAACGTTGTATACCCTAACCTAAAGCAACCTAACTTCTGGAATGTAAAATTATACAACATTCCTGGTATGTCGGTCAATACGTCTCGGTGGGAACGTAATATACGTCTATAACGGTATATATCCTAACGTAAGGCAACCTAACATCTCGGATGTAATGGTTGACAACATTCCTGGGGTCTCGGCACGTACTTCTCGGTGGGAACATTATATACGTCTATAACGTTATATATCCTAGCCTAATGCGACCTAACATGTCGAATGTAATATTTTACAACATTCCTGGCGCGTCGGCCCCTACTTCTAAGTGGGAACATTATATACGTCTATATCGTAATATAATCTAACCTAACCCATTTTGCCCCTCGGTGATAATGTTTTACAGAATCCCGTACGTGTCGTCCCGTACGTCTCGATGGGGACATTATATGCGTCTATATCGTTATATATCCTAACCTAAGGCAACCTAACATCTCGAATGTTGTATTTTACTACATTCCATGCGGGTCGGTCCCTACTTATCGGTGGGAACATTATATACGTCTATATCGTAATGTAACATAACCTAACCCATCTTGCCCCTCGGTGATAATGTTTTACAGTATCCCGGTCGTGTCGGCCCGTACTTCTCGATGGGGACATTATATACGTCTATAGCTTTGTATATATTACCATAAGGAAACCTAACATCTCGAATGTAGTATTTCACAACATTCCTGGCGGGTCGGCCCTACTTCTCGGTGGGAACATTATATACGTCTATAACGTAATAGATCCTAACCTGACCCATCTAGACCCTCGCTGGTAATGTTTTACAGAACCCCGTTCGTGTCGTCCCGTACGTCTCGGTGCGGGCATTATATACGTCTATAACGTTATATATCCTTACCTAAGGCAACCTAACATCTCGATTGTAGTACGTTAAACTTTCCAGGCGCGTCGGGCCCTACTTCTCGGTGCGAACATTATATACATCTATAACTTTATATATCGCAACCTAAGGCATCCTAACATCTCGGATGTAGTATTTTCCAACATTCCTGACGCGTCGGCCCCTATTTCTCGGTGGGAACATTATATACGTCTATAACGTTGTATACCCTAACCTAACGCAACCTAACTTCTGGAATGTAAAATTATACAACATTCCTGGTATGTCGGTCAATACGTCTCGGTGGGAACGTAATATACGTCTATAACGGTATATATCCTAACGTAAGGCAACCTAACATCTCGGATGTAATGGTTGACAACATTCCTGGGGTCTCGGCACGTACTTCTCGGTGGGAACATTATATACGTCTATAACGTTATATATCCTAGCCTAATGCGACCTAACATGTCGAATGTAATATTTTACAACATTCCTGGCGCGTCGGCCCCTACTTCTAAGTGGGAACATTATATACGTCTATATCGTAATATAATCTAACCTAACCCATTTTGCCCCTCGGTGATAATGTTTTACAGAATCCCGTACGTGTCGTCCCGTACGTCTCGATGGGGACATTATATGCGTCTATATCGTTATATATCCTAACCTAAGGCAACCTAACATCTCGAATGTTGTATTTTACTACATTCCATGCGGGTCGGTCCCTACTTATCGGTGGGAACATTATATACGTCTATATCGTAATGTAACATAACCTAACCCATCTTGCCCCTCGGTGATAATGTTTTACAGTATCCCGGTCGTGTCGGCCCGTACTTCTCGATGGGGACATTATATACGTCTATAGCTTTGTATATATTACCATAAGGAAACCTAACATCTCGAATGTAGTATTTCACAACATTCCTGGCGGGTCGGCCCTACTTCTCGGTGGGAACATTATATACGTCTATAACGTAATAGATCCTAACCTGACCCATCTAGACCCTCGCTGGTAATGTTTTACAGAATCCCGTTCGTGTCGTCCCGTACGTCTCGGTGCGGGCATTATATACGTCTATAACGTTATATATCCTTACCTAAGGCAACCTAACATCTCGATTGTAGTACGTTAAACTTTCCAGGCGCGTTGGGCCCTACTTCTCGGTGCGAACATTATATACATCTATAACTTTATATATCGCAACCTAAGGCATCCTAACATCTCGGATGTAGTATTTTCCAACATTCCTGACGCGTCGGCCCCTATTTCTCGGTGGGAACATTATATACGTCTATAACGTTGTATACCCTAACCTAACGCAACCTAACTTCTGTAATGTAAAATTATACAACATTCCTGGTATGTCGGTCAATACGTCTCGGTGGGAACGTAATATACGTCTATAACGGTATATATCCTAACGTAAGGCAACCTAACATCTCGGATGTAATAGTTGACAACATTCCTGGCGTCTCGGCACGTACTTCTCGGTGGGAACATTATATACGTCTATAACGTTATATATCCTAGCCTAATGCGACCTAACATGTCGAATGTAATATTTTACAACATTCCTGGCGTGTCGTCGCCTGCTTCTCGAAGGGGACATTATATACATCTATTACGTTGTATATCCTAACCTAACGCAACCTAACATCTGGGATGCAAAATTTTACAGCATTCCTGGCGTGTCGGTCCTTACTTCTCGGTGGGAACATTATATGCGTCTATAACGTTATATATCCTAACCTAAGGCAACCTAACATCTGGGATTTAATATTTAAGACATTGCTGCCGTGAAGGCGCCTACTTGCCGATGGGGACATTATATACGTCTCTAGCTTTGTATATCCTAAACTGGGGGTACCTAACATCTCGGGTGTAACATTCAACAACATTCCTGGCATGTCGGCCCCTACTGGGCGCTGGGAACATTATATACGTCTATAACGTTATATATCCTAACCTGAGGGAACCTAACATCTCGGATGTAATGTTTTACAACATACCTGGCTTGCCGGCGCCTAGTTCTCTATGGTAACGTCATATACGTCTATAACGTTGTATATCCTTACCGAAGGCAACCTAACATCTCGGATGTAATATTTTACAACATTCCTGGCGCGTCGGCCACTATTTCTCGGTGGGAACATTATATACGTCTATAACGTTATATACCCTAGCCTAAGGCGACCTAACATGTCGAATGTATATTTTACATCATTCCTGGCGTGTCGGCCCGTAGTTCTCGGTGGTAACACTATACGCGTCTATAACGTTACATATCCTAGCCTAAGGCGACCTAACATGTCGAATGTAATATTTTACAAAATTCCTGGCGTGTCGTCGCCTACTTCTCGATGGGGACATTATATACATCTATAACGTTGTATATCCTAACCTAAGGCAAACTAACATCTCGGATGTAGTATTTTACAACATTCCAGGCGGGTCGGCACCTACTTCTCGGTGGGAACATTATATAAGTATATATCGTAATATAACCTAACCTACCCCATCTAGCCCCTCGCTGGTAATGTTTTACAGAATCCAGTTCGTGTCGTCCCGTGCGTCTCGGTGGGAACATTGTATGCGTCTATAACGATATATATCCTAACCTAAGGCAACCTAACATCTCGGATGTAATATTTTACAACATTCCTGGCGCTTCGGCTGCTACTTTGCGGTGGGAACATTATATACGTCTATAACGTTACATATCCTAACGTATGGCAACATAACATCTCGGATGTTATATATTACAACATTCCTGGCGTGTCGTCGCCTGCTTCTCGATGGGGACTTTATGTACGTCTATAACGTTGAATATCCTAACCTAAAGCAACCTAACATCTGGGATGTAATATTTTACAAGATCCCTGGCATGTCGGTCCCCACGTCTCGGTGGGAACATTATATACGTCTATAACGATATATATCATAACCTAAAGCAACCTAACATCTCGGATGTAATATTTTACAACATTCCTGGCATGTCGGTCCCTACGTCTCGGTGGAAACAATGTATACGTCTATAACGATATATATCCTAGCCTAAGGCAACCTAACATGTCGAATGTAATATTTTGCAACATTCCTGTCGTGTCGTCGCCTGCTTCTCGATGGGGACATTATATACCTCTATAATGTTGTATATTCTAACCTAACGCAACCTAACATCTGGGATGTAATATTTTACAACATTCCTGGCGTGTCGTCGCCTACTTCTGGATGGGGACATTATATACATCTATAACGTCATATATCCTAACCTAAGGGAACCCAACATCTCGGGTGTAATATTTTACAACATTCCTGGCGTGTCGTTGCCTACTTCTCGATGGGGACATTATATACATCTATAACGTTGTATATTCTAACCTAACGCAACCTAACATCTGGGATTTAATATTTTAGAACATTCCTGGCATGTAGGTCCCTACTTCTCGGTGGGAACATTCTATACGTCTATAACGTTGTATATCCTAACCTAAGGGAACCTAACATCTCGGGTGTAATATTTTACAACATTGCTGACGCGTCGGCCCCTATTTCTCGGTGGGAACATTATATACGTCTATAACGTTGTATATTCTAACCTAACGCAACCTAAAATCTGGGATGTAATATTTTACAACATTCCTGGCGTGTCGTCGCCTACTCCTGGATAGGGAAATTATATACATCTATAACGTCATATATCCTAACCTAAGGGAACCTAACATCTCGGGTGTAATATTTTACAACATTCCTGGCGTGTCGTTGCCTACTTCTCGATGGGGACATTATATACATCTATAACGTTGTATATCCTAACCTAAGGCAACCTAACATCTCGGATGTAATATTTTACAACATTTCTGTCATGTCGGTCCCTACGTCTCGGTGGGAACGTTATATACGTCTATAACGATATATATCCTAACCTAAGGGAACCTTACATCTCGCATGTAATATTTTACAACATTCCTGGCATGTTGGGCCCTACTTCTCGGTGGGAACATTGTATACGTCTATAACTATATATATCCTAGCCTAAGGCAACCTAACATGTCGAATGTAATATTTTACAACATTCCTGTCGTGTCTTCTCCTGCATCTCGATGGGGACATTATATACGTCTATAACGTTGAATATCCTAACCTAAAGCAACCTAACATATGGGATGTAATATTTTACAACATTCCTGGCATGTAGGTCCCTACTTCTCGGTGGAAACAATGTATACGTCTATAACGACATATATCCTAGCCTAAGGCAACCCAAAATGTAGAATGTAGTATTTTACAACATTCCTGGCGTGTCGTCGCCTACTTCTCGATGGGGACGTTATATACATCTATAACGTTGTATATCCTACCCTAAGGCAACCTAACAAACTCGTATGTAATATTTTACAACATTCCTGGAATGTCGGTCCCTACTTCTCGGTGGGAACATTTAATACGTCTATAACGATATATATTCTAGCCTAAGGCAACCTAACATGTCGAATGTAATATTTTACAACATTCCTGTCGTGTCGTCGCCTGCTTCTCGATGGGGACATTATATACGTCTATAACGTTGTATATTCTAACCTAACGCAACCTAAAATCTGGGATGTAATATTTTACAACATTCCTGGCGTGTCGTCGCCTACTTCTGGATAGGGACATTATATACATCTATAACGTCATATATCCTAACCTAAGGGAACCTAACATCTCGGGTGTAATATTTTACAACATTCCTGGCGCGTCGTTGCCTACTTCTCGATAGGGACATTACATACATCTATAACGTTGTATATCCTAACCTAAGGCAACCTAACATCTCGGACGTAATATTTTACAACATTCCTGGCATGTCGGGCCCTACTTCTCGGTGGGAACATTGTATACGTCTATAACGATATATATCCTAGCCTAACGCAACCTAACATGTCGAATGTAATATTTTACAAAATTCCTGGCGTGTCGTCGCCTGCTTCTCGATGGGGACATTATATACGTCTATAACGCTGTATGTCCTAACCTAAGGGAACCTAACATCTCGGGTGTAATATTTTAGAACATTCCTGACGCGTCAGTCCCTATTTCTCGGTGGGAACATTATATACGTCTATAACGTTATATATCCTAGCCTAAGGCAACCTAACTTGTAGAATGTAATATTTTACATCATTCCTGGCGTGTCGTGGCCTACTTCTGGATGGGGACATTATATACATCTATAACGTTATATATCCTAACCTAAGGGAACCTAACATCTCGGGTGTAATATTTTACAACATTCCTGGCGTGTCGTCGCCTACTTCTCGGTGGGAACATTGTATACGTCTATAACTATATATATCCTAGCCTAAGGCAACCTAACATGTTGAATGTAATATTTTACAACATTCCTGTCGTGTCGTCGCCTGCTTCTCGATGGGGATATTATATACGTCTATAACGTTGTATATTCTAACCTAACGCAACCTAACATCTGGGATGTAATATTTTACAACATTCCTGGCGTGTCGTCGCCTACTTCTGGATGGGGACATTATATACATCTATAACGTCATATATCCTAACCTAAGGGAACCTAACATCTCGGGTGTAATATTGTACAACATTCCTGGCGTGTCGTCGCCTACTTCTCGATGGGGACATTATATACATCTATAACGTTGTATATTCTAACCTAACGCAACCTAACATCTGGGATTTAATATTTTAGAAAATTCCTGGCATGTAGGTCCCTACTTCTCGGTGGGAACATTCTATACGTCTATAACGTTGTATATCCTAACCTAAGGCAACCTAATATCTCGGATGTAATATTTTACAACATTCCTGGCATGTCGGGCCCTACTTCTCGGTGGGAATATTGTATACGTCTATAACGATATATATCCTAGCCTAACGCAACCTAACATGTCGAATGTAATATTTTACAACATTCCTGTCGTGTCGTCGCCTGCTTCTCGATGGGGACATTCTATACGTCTATAACGTTGTATGTCCGAGGGAACGTTATATACGTCTATAACGATATATATCCTAACCTAAGGGTACCTTACACCTCGGATGTAATTTTTTACAACATTCCTGGTATGTCGGGCCCTACTTCTCGGTGGGAACATTGTATACGTCTATAACGATATATATCCTAGCCTAAGGCAACCTAACATGAAGGAATGTAATATTTTACAACATTCCTGTCGTGTCGTCGCCTGCTTCTCGATGGGGACATTCTATACGCCTATAACGTTGTATATCCTAACCTAAGGGAACCTAACATGTCGGGTGTAATATTTTAGAACATTCCTGACGCGTCAGTCCCTCTTTCTCGGTGGGAACATTATATACGTCTATAACGTTATATATCCTAGCCTAAGGCAACCCAACATGTAGAATGTAATATTTTACAACATTCCTGGCGTGTCGTCGCCTACTTCTCGATGGGGACATTATATACGTCTGTAACGTTGTATATTCTAACCTAACTCAACCTAACATCTGGGATGTAATATTTTACAACATTCCTGGCATGTCGGTCCCTACTTCTCGGTGGGAGCATACTATATGTCTATAACGTTGTATATCCTAACCTAAGGGAACCTAACATCTCGGATGTAATATTTTAAAACTTTCCTGGCACGTCGGTCCCTGCGTCTCGGTGGGATCATTATATACGTCTATAACGATATATATCCTAACCTAAGGCAACCTAACATCTCGGATGTAATATTTTACAACATTCCTGGCATGTCGGTCACTAGGTCTCGGTGGGAACATTATATACGTCTGTAACGGTATATACCCTAACCTAAGGCAACCTAACATCTCGGATTTAATATTTTACAACATTCCTGGCATGTAGGTCCCTACTTCTCGGTGGGAACATTATATACGTCTATAACGTTATATATTGTAGCCTAAGGCAACCTAACATGTCGAATGTAATATTTTACAACATTCCTGTCGTGTCGTCGCCTGCTTCTCGATGGGTACATTATATACGTCTATAACGTTGTATATTCTAACCTAACGCAACCTAACGTCTGGGATGTAATATTTTACAACATTCCTGGCGTGTCGTCGCCTACTTCTGGATGGGGACATTATATACATCTATAACGTCATATATCCTAGCCTAAGGGAACCTAACATCTCGGGTGTAATATTTTACAACATTCCTGGCGTGTCGTTGCCTACTTCTCGATGGGGACATTATATACATCTATAACGTTGTATATCCTAACCTAAGGCAACCTAACATATCGGATGTAATATTTTACAACATTCTGGCGTGTCGTCGCCTGCTTCTCCATGGGGACATTATATACGTCTATAACCTTGTATATACTAACCTAACGCAACCTAACATCTGGGATGTAATATCTTACAACATTCCTGTCGTGTCGTCGCCTACTTCTCGATGGGGACATTATATACGTCTGTAACGTTGTATATCCTAACCTAAGGCAACCTAACATATCGGATGTAATATTTTACAACATTCTGGCGTGTCGTCGCCTGCTTCTCCATGGGGACATTATATACGTCTATAACCTTGTATATACTAACCTAACGCAACCTAACATCTGGGATGTAATATCTTACAACATTCCTGTCGTGTCGTCGGCCACTTCTCGATGGGGACATTATATACGTCTGTAACGTTGTATATTCTAACCTAACTCAACCTAACATCTGGGATGTAATATTTTACAACATTCCTGGCGTGTCGTCGCCTACTTCTGGATGGGGACATTATATACATCTATAACGTCATATATCCTAACCTAAGGGAACCTAACATCTCGGGTGTAATATTTTACAACATTCCTGGCGTGTCGTTGCCTACTTCTCGATGGGGACATTATATACATCTATAACGTTGTATATCCTAACCTAAGGCAACCTAACATCTCGGATGTAATATTTTACAACATTCCTGGCTTGTCGGGCCCTACTTCTCGGTGGGAATATTGTATACGTCTATAACGATATATATCCTAGCCTAACGCAACCTAACATGTCGAATGTAATATTTTACAACATTCCTGTCGTGTCGTCGCCTGCTTCTCGATGGGTACATTATATACGTCTATAACGTTGTATATTCTAACCAAACGCAACCTAACATCTGGTATGTAATATTTTACAACATTCCTGGCGTGTCGTCGCCTACTTCTGGATGGGGACATTATATACATCTATAACGTCATATATCCTAGCCTAAGGGAACCTAACATCTCGGTTGTAATATTTTACAACATTCCTGGCGTGTCGTTGCCTACTTCTCGATGGGGACATTATATACATCTATAACGTTGTATATCCTAACCTAAGGCAACCTAACATATCGGATGTAATATTTTACAACATTCTGGCGTGTCGTCGCCTGCTTCTCCATGGGGACATTATATACTTCTATAACCTTGTATATACTAACCTAACGCAACCTAACATCTGGGATGTAATATTTTACAACATTCCTGTCGTGTCGTCGCCTGCTTGTCGATGGGGACATTATATACATCTATAACGTTGTATATTCTAACCTAACGCAACCTAACATCTGGGACTTAATATTTTAGAACATTCCTGGCATGTAGGTCCCTACTTCTCGGTGGGAACATTCTATACGTCTATAACGTTGTATATCCTAACCTAAGGCAACCTAACATCTCGGATGTAATATTTTACAACATTCCTGGCATGTCGGGCCCTACTTCTCGGTGGGAATATTGTATACGTCTATAACGATATATATCCTAGCCTAACGCAACCTAACATGTCGAATGTAATATTTTACAACATTCCTGTCGTGTCGTCGCCTGCTTCTCGATGGGGACATTATATACATCTATAACGTTGTATATCCTAACCTAAGGCAAACTAACATCTCGGATGTAGTATTTTACAACATTCCAGGCGGGTCGGCACCTACTTCTCGGTGGGAACATTATATAAGTATATATCGTAATATAACCTAACCTACCCCATCTAGCCCCTCGCTGGTAATGTTTTACAGAATCCAGTTCGTGTCGTCCCGTGCGTCTCGGTGGGAACATTGTATGCGTCTATAACGATATATATCCTAACCTAAGGCAACCTAACATCTCGGATGTAATATTTTACAACATTCCTGGCGCTTCGGCTGCTACTTTGCGGTGGGAACATTATATACGTCTATAACGTTACATATCCTAACGTATGGCAACATAACATCTCGGATGTTATATATTACAACATTCCTGGCGTGTCGTCGCCTGCTTCTCGATGGGGACTTTATGTACGTCTATAACGTTGAATATCCTAACCTAAAGCAACCTAACATCTGGGATGTAATATTTTACAAGATCCCTGGCATGTCGGTCCCCACGTCTCGGTGGGAACATTATATACGTCTATAACGATATATATCATAACCTAAAGCAACCTAACATCTCGGATGTAATATTTTACAACATTCCTGGCATGTCGGTCCCTACGTCTCGGTGGAAACAATGTATACGTCTATAACGATATATATCCTAGCCTAAGGCAACCTAACATGTCGAATGTAATATTTTGCAACATTCCTGTCGTGTCGTCGCCTGCTTCTCGATGGGGACATTATATACCTCTATAATGTTGTATATTCTAACCTAACGCAACCTAACATCTGGGATGTAATATTTTACAACATTCCTGGCGTGTCGTCGCCTACTTCTGGATGGGGACATTATATACATCTATAACGTCATATATCCTAACCTAAGGGAACCCAACATCTCGGGTGTAACATTTTACAACATTCCTGGCGTGTCGTTGCCTACTTCTCGATGGGGACATTATATACATCTATAACGTTGTATATTCTAACCTAACGCAACCTAACATCTGGGATTTAATATTTTAGAACATTCCTGGCATGTAGGTCCCTACTTCTCGGTGGGAACATTCTATACGTCTATAACGTTGTATATCCTAACCTAAGGGAACCTAACATCTCGGGTGTAATATTTTACAACATTGCTGACGCGTCGGCCCCTATTTCTCGGTGGGAACATTATATACGTCTATAACGTTGTATATTCTAACCTAACGCAACCTAAAATCTGGGATGTAATATTTTACAACATTCCTGGCGTGTCGTCGCCTACTCCTGGATAGGGAAATTATATACATCTATAACGTCATATATCCTAACCTAAGGGAACCTAACATCTCGGGTGTAATATTTTACAACATTCCTGGCGTGTCGTTGCCTACTTCTCGATGGGGACATTATATACATCTATAACGTTGTATATCCTAACCTAAGGCAACCTAACATCTCGGATGTAATATTTTACAACATTTCTGTCATGTCGGTCCCTACGTCTCGGTGGGAACGTTATATACGTCTATAACGATATATATCCTAACCTAAGGGAACCTTACATCTCGCATGTAATATTTTACAACATTCCTGGCATGTTGGGCCCTACTTCTCGGTGGGAACATTGTATACGTCTATAACTATATATATCCTAGCCTAAGGCAACCTAACATGTCGAATGTAATATTTTACAACATTCCTGTCGTGTCTTCTCCTGCATCTCGATGGGGACATTATATACGTCTATAACGTTGAATATCCTAACCTAAAGCAACCTAACATATGGGATGTAATATTTTACAACATTCCTGGCATGTAGGTCCCTACTTCTCGGTGGAAACAATGTATACGTCTATAACGACATATATCCTAGCCTAAGGCAACCCAAAATGTAGAATGTAGTATTTTACAACATTCCTGGCGTGTCGTCGCCTACTTCTCGATGGGGACGTTATATACATCTATAACGTTGTATATCCTACCCTAAGGCAACCTAACAAACTCGTATGTAATATTTTACAACATTCCTGGAATGTCGGTCCCTACTTCTCGGTGGGAACATTTAATACGTCTATAACGATATATATTCTAGCCTAAGGCAACCTAACATGTCGAATGTAATATTTTACAACATTCCTGTCGTGTCGTCGCCTGCTTCTCGATGGGGACATTATATACGTCTATAACGTTGTATATTCTAACCTAACGCAACCTAAAATCTGGGATGTAATATTTTACAACATTCCTGGCGTGTCGTCGCCTACTTCTGGATAGGGACATTATATACATCTATAACGTCATATATCCTAACCTAAGGGAACCTAACATCTCGGGTGTAATATTTTACAACATTCCTGGCGCGTCGTTGCCTACTTCTCGATAGGGACATTACATACATCTATAACGTTGTATATCCTAACCTAAGGCAACCTAACATCTCGGACGTAATATTTTACAACATTCCTGGCATGTCGGGCCCTACTTCTCGGTGGGAACATTGTATACGTCTATAACGATATATATCCTAGCCTAACGCAACCTAACATGTCGAATGTAATATTTTACAAAATTCCTGGCGTGTCGTCGCCTGCTTCTCGATGGGGACATTATATACGTCTATAACGCTGTATGTCCTAACCTAAGGGAACCTAACATCTCGGGTGTAATATTTTAGAACATTCCTGACGCGTCAGTCCCTATTTCTCGGTGGGAACATTATATACGTCTATAACGTTATATATCCTAGCCTAAGGCAACCTAACTTGTAGAATGTAATATTTTACATCATTCCTGGCGTGTCGTGGCCTACTTCTGGATGGGGACATTATATACATCTATAACGTTATATATCCTAACCTAAGGGAACCTAACATCTCGGGTGTAATATTTTACAACATTCCTGGCGTGTCGTCGCCTACTTCTCGGTGGGAACATTGTATACGTCTATAACTATATATATCCTAGCCTAAGGCAACCTAACATGTTGAATGTAATATTTTACAACATTCCTGTCGTGTCGTCGCCTGCTTCTCGATGGGGATATTATATACGTCTATAACGTTGTATATTCTAACCTAACGCAACCTAACATCTGGGATGTAATATTTTACAACATTCCTGGCGTGTCGTCGCCTACTTCTGGATGGGGACATTATATACATCTATAACGTCATATATCCTAACCTAAGGGAACCTAACATCTCGGGTGTAATATTGTACAACATTCCTGGCGTGTCGTCGCCTACTTCTCGATGGGGACATTATATACATCTATAACGTTGTATATTCTAACCTAACGCAACCTAACATCTGGGATTTAATATTTTAGAAAATTCCTGGCATGTAGGTCCCTACTTCTCGGTGGGAACATTCTATACGTCTATAACGTTGTATATCCTAACCTAAGGCAACCTAATATCTCGGATGTAATATTTTACAACATTCCTGGCATGTCGGGCCCTACTTCTCGGTGGGAATATTGTATACGTCTATAACGATATATATCCTAGCCTAACGCAACCTAACATGTCGAATGTAATATTTTACAACATTCCTGTCGTGTCGTCGCCTGCTTCTCGATGGGGACATTCTATACGTCTATAACGTTGTATGTCCGAGGGAACGTTATATACGTCTATAACGATATATATCCTAACCTAAGGGTACCTTACACCTCGGATGTAATTTTTTACAACATTCCTGGTATGTCGGGCCCTACTTCTCGGTGGGAACATTGTATACGTCTATAACGATATATATCCTAGCCTAAGGCAACCTAACATGAAGGAATGTAATATTTTACAACATTCCTGTCGTGTCGTCGCCTGCTTCTCGATGGGGACATTCTATACGCCTATAACGTTGTATATCCTAACCTAAGGGAACCTAACATGTCGGGTGTAATATTTTAGAACATTCCTGACGCGTCAGTCCCTCTTTCTCGGTGGGAACATTATATACGTCTATAACGTTATATATCCTAGCCTAAGGCAACCCAACATGTAGAATGTAATATTTTACAACATTCCTGGCGTGTCGTCGCCTACTTCTCGATGGGGACATTATATACGTCTGTAACGTTGTATATTCTAACCTAACTCAACCTAACATCTGGGATGTAATATTTTACAACATTCCTGGCATGTCGGTCCCTACTTCTCGGTGGGAGCATACTATATGTCTATAACGTTGTATATCCTAACCTAAGGGAACCTAACATCTCGGATGTAATATTTTAAAACTTTCCTGGCACGTCGGTCCCTGCGTCTCGGTGGGATCATTATATACGTCTATAACGATATATATCCTAACCTAAGGCAACCTAACATCTCGGATGTAATATTTTACAACATTCCTGGCATGTCGGTCACTAGGTCTCGGTGGGAACATTATATACGTCTGTAACGGTATATACCCTAACCTAAGGCAACCTAACATCTCGGATTTAATATTTTACAACATTCCTGGCATGTAGGTCCCTACTTCTCGGTGGGAACATTATATACGTCTATAACGTTATATATTGTAGCCTAAGGCAACCTAACATGTCGAATGTAATATTTTACAACATTCCTGTCGTGTCGTCGCCTGCTTCTCGATGGGTACATTATATACGTCTATAACGTTGTATATTCTAACCTAACGCAACCTAACGTCTGGGATGTAATATTTTACAACATTCCTGGCGTGTCGTCGCCTACTTCTGGATGGGGACATTATATACATCTATAACGTCATATATCCTAGCCTAAGGGAACCTAACATCTCGGGTGTAATATTTTACAACATTCCTGGCGTGTCGTTGCCTACTTCTCGATGGGGACATTATATACATCTATAATGTTGTATATCCTAACCTAAGGCAACCTAACATATCGGATGTAATATTTTACAACATTCTGGCGTGTCGTCGCCTGCTTCTCCATGGGGACATTATATACGTCTATAACCTTGTATATACTAACCTAACGCAACCTAACATCTGGGATGTAATATCTTACAACATTCCTGTCGTGTCGTCGCCTACTTCTCGATGGGGACATTATATACGTCTGTAACGTTGTATATTCTAACCTAACTCAACCTAACATCTGGGATGTAATATTTTACAACATTCCTGGCGTGTCGTCGCCTACTTCTGGATGGGGACATTATATACATCTATAACGTCATATATCCTAACCTAAGGGAACCTAACATCTCGGGTGTAATATTTTACAACATTCCTGGCGTGTCGTTGCCTACTTCTCGATGGGGACATTATATACATCTATAACGTTGTATATCCTAACCTAAGGCAACCTAACATCTCGGATGTAATATTTTACAACATTCCTGGCTTGTCGGGCCCTACTTCTCGGTGGGAATATTGTATACGTCTATAACGATATATATCCTAGCCTAACGCAACCTAACATGTCGAATGTAATATTTTACAACATTCCTGGCGTGTCGTTGCCTACTTCTCGATGGGGACATTATATACATCTATAACGTTGTATATCCTAACCTAAGGCAACCTAACATATCGGATGTAATATTTTACAACATTCTGGCGTGTCGTCGCCTGCTTCTCCATGGGGACATTATATACGTCTATAACCTTGTATATACTAACCTAACGCAACCTAACATCTGGGATGTAATATCTTACAACATTCCTGTCGTGTCGTCGGCCACTTCTCGATGGGGACATTATATACGTCTGTAACGTTGTATATTCTAACCTAACTCAACCTAACATCTGGGATGTAATATTTTACAACATTCCTGGCGTGTCGTCGCCTACTTCTGGATGGGGACATTATATACATCTATAACGTCATATATCCTAACCTAAGGGAACCTAACATCTCGGGTGTAATATTTTACAACATTCCTGGCGTGTCGTTGCCTACTTCTCGATGGGGACATTATATACATCTATAACGTTGTATATCCTAACCTAAGGCAACCTAACATCTCGGATGTAATATTTTACAACATTCCTGGCTTGTCGGGCCCTACTTCTCGGTGGGAATATTGTATACGTCTATAACGATATATATCCTAGCCTAACGCAACCTAACATGTCGAATGTAATATTTTACAACATTCCTGTCGTGTCGTCGCCTGCTTCTCGATGGGTACATTATATACGTCTATAACGTTGTATATTCTAACCAAACGCAACCTAACATCTGGTATGTAATATTTTACAACATTCCTGGCGTGTCGTCGCCTACTTCTGGATGGGGACATTATATACATCTATAACGTCATATATCCTAGCCTAAGGGAACCTAACATCTCGGTTGTAATATTTTACAACATTCCTGGCGTGTCGTTGCCTACTTCTCGATGGGGACATTATATACATCTATAACGTTGTATATCCTAACCTAAGGCAACCTAACATATCGGATGTAATATTTTACAACATTCCTGGCGTGTCGTCGCCTACTTCTGGATGGGGACATTATATACATCTATAACGTCATATATCCTAACCTAAGGGAACCCAACATCTCGGGTGTAATATTTTACAACATTCCTGGCGTGTCGTTGCCTACTTCTCGATGGGGACATTATATACATCTATAACGTTGTATATTCTAACCTAACGCAACCTAACATCTGGGACTTAATATTTTAGAACATTCCTGGCATGTAGGTCCCTACTTCTCGGTGGGAACATTCTATACGTCTATAACGTTGTATATCCTAACCTAAGGCAACCTAACATCTCGGATGTAATATTTTACAACATTCCTGGCATGTCGGGCCCTACTTCTCGGTGGGAATATTGTATACGTCTATAACGATATATATCCTAGCCTAACGCAACCTAACATGTCGAATGTAATATTTTACAACATTCCTGTCGTGTCGTCGCCTGCTTCTCGATGGGGACATTCTATACGTCTATAACGTTATATGTCCTAACCTAAGGGAACCTAACATCTCGGGTGTAATATTTTAGAACATTCCTGACGCGTCAGTCCCTATTTCTCGGTGGGAACACTATATACGTCTATAACGTTATATATCCTAGCCTAAGGCAACCTAACTTGTAGAATGTAATATTTTACAACATTCCTGGCGTGTCGTCGCCTACTTCTGGATGGGGACATTATATACATCTATAACGGTATATATCCTAACCTAAGGGAACCTAACATCTCGGGTGTAATATTTTACAACATTCCTGGCGTGTCGTCGCCTACTTCTCGGTGGGAACATTGTATACGTCTATAACTATATATATCCTAGCCTAAGGCAACCTAACATGTCGAATATAATATTTTACAACATTCCTGTCGTGTCGTCGCCTGCTTCTCGATGGGGATATTATATACGTCTATAACGTTGTATATTCTAACCTAACGCAACCTAACATCTGGGATGTAATATTTTACAACATTCCTGGCGTGTCGTCGCCTACTTCTGGATGGGGACATTATATACATCTATAACGTCATATATCCTAACCTAAGGGAACCTAACATCTCGGATGTAATATTGTACAACATTCCTGGCGTGTCGTCGCCTACTTCTCGATGGGGACATTATATACATCTATAATGTTGTATATTCTAACCTAACGCAACCTAACATCTGGGATTTAATATTTTAGAAAATTCCTGGCATGTAGGTCCCTACTTCTCGGTGGGAACATTCTATTCGTCTATAACGTTGTATATCCTAACCTAAGGCAACCTAACATCTCGGATGTAATATTTTACAACATTCCTGGCATGTCGGGCCCTACTTCTCGGTGGGAACATTGTATACGTCTATAACGACATATATCCTAGCCTAAGGCAACCCAACATGTAGAATGTAATATTTTACAACATTCCTGGCGTGTCGTCGCCTGCTTCTCGATGGGGACATTCTATACGTCTATAACGCTGTATGTCCTAACCTAAGGGAACCTAACATCTCGGGTGTAATATTTTAGAACATTCCTGACGCGTCAGTCCCTATTTCTCGGTGGGAACATTATATACGTCTATAACGTTATATATCCTAGCCTAAGGCGACCTAACTTGTAGAATGTAATATTTTACAACATTCCTGGCGTGTCGTCGCCTACTTCTGGATGGGGACATTATATACATCTATAACGTCATATATCCTAACCTAAGGCAACCTAACATCTCGGATGTAATATTTTACAACATTCCTGGCATGTCGGGCCCTACTTCTCGGTGGGAATATTGTATACGTCTATAACGATATATATCCTAGCCTAACGCAACCTAACATGTCGAATGTAATATTTTACAACATTCTGGCGTGTCGTCGCCTGCTTCTCGATGGGGACATTATATACGTCTATAACCTTGTATATACTAACCTAACGCAACCTAACATCTGGGATGTAATATTTTACAATATTCCTGGCATGTCGGTCCCTACGTCACTGTGGGTACATTATATACGTCTATAACGTTGTATATCCTAACCTAACGCAACCTAACATCTGGGATGTAATATTTTAAAACATTCCTGGCATGTCGGTCCCTACGTCTCGGAGGGAACGTTATATACGTCTATAACGATATATATCCTAACCTAAGGGTACCTTACATCTCGGATGTAATTTTTTACAACATTCCTGGTATGTCGGGCCCTACTTCTCGGTGGGAACATTGTATACGTCTATAACGATATATATCCTAGCCTAACGCAACCTAACATGTCGAATGTAATATTTTACAACATTCCTCTCGTGTCGTCGCCTGCTTCTCGATGGGGACATTCTATACGTCTATAACGTTATATGTCCTAACCTAAGGGAACCTAACATCTCGGGTGTAATATTTTAGAACATTCCTGACCCGTCAGTCCCTATTTCTCGGTGGGAACACTATATACGTCTATAACGTTATATATCCTAGCCTAAGGCAACCTAACATGAAGGAATGTAATATTTTACAACATTCCTGTCGTGTCGTCGCCTGCTTCTCGATGGGGACATTCTATACGCCTATAACGTTGTATATCCTAACCTAAGGGAACCTAACATGTCGGGTGTAATATTTTAGAACATTCCTGACGCTTCAGTCCCTATTTCTCGGTGGGAACATTATATACGTCTATAACGTTATATATCCTAGCCTAAGGCAACCCAACATGTAGAATGTAATATTTTACAACATTCCTGGCGTGTCGTCGCCTACTTCTCGATGGGGACATTATATACGTCTGTAACGTTGTATATTCTAACCTAACTCAACCTAACATCTGGGATGTAATATTGTACAACATTCCTGGCATGTCGGTCCCTACTTCTCGGTGGGAGCATACTATATGTCTATAACGTTGTATATCCTAACCTAAGGGAACCTAACATCTCGGATGTAATATTTTAAAACTTTCCTGGCACGTCGGTCCCTGCGTCTCGGTGGGATCATTATATACGTCTATAACGATATATATCCTAACCTAAGGCAACCTAACATCTCGGATGTAATATTTTACAACATTCCTGGCATGTCGGTCACTAGGTCTCGGTGGGAACATTATATACGTCTGTAACGATATATACCCTAACCTAAGGCAACCTAACATCTCGGATTTAATATTTTACAACATTCCTGGCATGTAGGTCCCTACATCTCGGTGGGAACATTATATACGTCTATAACGTTATATATTGTAGCCTAAGGCAACCTAACATGTCGAATGTAATATTTTACAACATTCCTGTCGTGTCGTCGCCTGCTTTTCGATGGGTACATTATATACGTCTATAACGTTGTATATTCTAACCTAACGCAACCTAACATCTGGGATGTAATATTTTACAACATTCCTGGCGTGTCGTCGCCTACTTCTGGATGGGGACATTATATACATCTATAACGTCATATATCCTAGCCTAAGGGAACCTAACATCTCGGGTGTAATATTTTACAACATTCCTGGCGTGTCGTTGCCTACTTCTCGTTGGGGACATTATATACATCTATAACGTTGTATATCCTAACCTAAGGCAACCTAACATATCGGATGTAATATTTTACAACATTCTGGCGTGTCGTCGCCTGCTTCTCCATGGGGACATTATATACGTCTATAACCTTGTATATACTAACCTAACGCAACCTAACATCTGGGATGTAATATCTTACAACATTCCTGTCGTGTCGTCGCCTACTTCTCGATGGGGACATTATATACGTCTGTAGCGTTGTATATTCTAACCTAACTCAACCTAACATCTGGGATGTAATATTTTACAACATTCCTGGCGTGTCGTCGCCTACTTCTGGATGGGGACATTATATACATCTATAACGTCATATATCCTAACCTAAGGGAACCTAACATCTCGGGTGTAATATTTTACAACATTCCTGGCGTGTCGTTGCCTACTTCTCGATGGGGACATTATATACATCTATAACGTTGTATATCCTAACCTAAGGCAACCTAACATATCGGACGTAATATTTTACAACATTCTGGCGTGTCGCCGCCTGCTTCTCCATGGGGACATTATATACGTCTATAACCTTGTATATACTAACCTAACGCAACCTAACATCTGGGATGTAATATCTTACAACATTCCTGTCGTGTCGTCGCCTACTTCTGGATGGGGACATTATATACATCTATAACGTCATATATCCTAACCTAAGGGAACCTAACATCTCGGGTGTAATATTTTACAACATTCCTGGCGTGTCGTTGCCTACTTCTCGATGGGGACATTATATACATCTATAACGTTGTATATCCTAACCTAAGGCAACCTAACATCTCGGATGTAATATTTTACAACATTCCTGGCATGTCGGGCCCTACTTCTCGGTGGGAATATTGTATACGTCTATAACGATATATATCCTAGCCTAAGGCAACCCAACTTGTAGAATGTAATATTTTACAACATTCCTGGCGTGTCGTCGCCTACTTCTCGATGGGGACATTATATACATCTATAACGTTGTATATCATAACCTAATGCAACCTAACACCTCGGATGTAATATTTTACAACATTCCTGGCATGTCGGTCCCTAGTTCTCGGTGGGAGCATACTATATGTCTGTAACGCTGTATATCCTAACCTAAGGGAACCTAACATCTCGGATGTAATATTTTAAAACTTTCCTGGCATGTCGGTCCCTGCGTGTCGGTGGGATCATTATATACGTCTATAACGATATATATCCTAACCTAAGGCAACCTAACATCTCGGGTGTAATATTTTAGAACATTCCTGGCATGTCGGTCACTAGGTCTCGGTGGGAACATTATATACGTCTGTAACGATATATACCCTAACCTAAGGCAACCTAACATCTCGGATTTAATATTTTACAACATTCCTGGCATGTAGGTCCCTACTTCTCGGTGGGAACATTATATACGTCTATAACGTTATATATTGTAGCCTAAGGCAACCTAACATGTCGAATGTAATATTTTACAACATTCCTGTCGTGTCGTCGCCTGCTTCTCGATGGGTACATTATATAAGTCTATAACGTTGTATATCCTAACCTAAGGCAACCTAACATCTCGGATGTAGTATTTTACAACATTCCTGGCATGTCGGTCCCTACTTCTCGGTGGGAACATTGTATACGTCTATAACGATATATATTCTAGCCTAAGGCAACCTAACATGTCGAATGTAATATTTTACAACATTCCTGTCGTGTCGTCGCCTGCTTCTCGATGGGGACATTATATACGTCTGTAACGTTGTATATTCTAACCTAACTCAACCTAACATCTGGGATGTAATATTTTACAACATTCCTGGCGTGTCGTCGCCTACTTCTGGATGGGGACATTATATACGTCTATAACGTCATATATCCTAACCTTAGGGAACCTAACATCTCGGGTGTAATATTTTACAACATTCCTGTCGTGTCGTCGCCTGCGTCTCGATGGTGACATTCTATACGTCTATAACGTTGTATATCCTAACCTAAGGGAACCTAACATCTGGGATGTAATATTTTACAACATTCCTGGCATGTCGGTCCCTACGTCTCCGTGGGTATATTATATACGTCTATAACGTTGTATATCCTAACCTAACGCAACCTAACATATCGGATGTAATATTTTACAGCATTCTGGCGTGTCGTCGCCTGCTTCTCCATGGGGACATTATATACGTCTATAACCTTGTATATACAAACCTAACGCAACTTAACATCTGGGATGTAATATTTTACAACATTCCTGTCGTGTCGTCGCCTGCTTCTCGATGGGGACATTATATACGTCTATAACCTTGTATATACAAACCTAACGCAACTTAACATCTGGGATGTAATATTTTACAACATTCCTGGCGTGTCGTCGCCTACTTCTGGATGGGGACATTATATACATCTATAACGTCATATATCCTAACCTAAGGGAACCTAACATCTCGGGTGTAATATTTTACAACATTCCTGTCGTGTCGTCGCCTGCTTCTCGATGGGGACATTCTATACGTCTATAACGTTGTATATCCTAACCTAAGGGAACCTAATATCTCGGGTGTAATATTTTAGAACATTCCTGACGCGTCAGTCCCTATTTCTCGGTGGGAACATTATATACGTCTATAACGTTATATATCCTAGCCTAAGGCAACCTAACTTGTAGAATGTAATATTTTACAACAGTCCTGGCGTGTCGTCGCCTACTTCTGGATGGGGACATTATATACATCTATAACCTTGTATATACTAACCTAACGCAACCTAACATCTGGGATGTAATATTTTACAATATTCCTGGCATGTCGGTCCCTACGTCTCCGTGGGTACATTATATACGTCTATAACGTTGTATATCCTAACCTAACGCAACCTAACATCTGGGATGTAATATTTTAAAACATTCCTGGCATGTCGGTCCCTACGACTCGGTGGGAACGTTATATACGTCTATAACGATATATATCCTAACCTAAGGGTACCTTACATCTCGGATGTAATTTTTTACAACATTCCTGGTATGTCGGGCCCTACTTCTCGGTGGGAACATTGTATACGTCTATAACGATATATATCCTAGCCTAAGGCAACCTAACATGAAGGAATGTAATATTTTAAAACATTCCTGTCGTGTCGTCGCCTGCTTCTCGATGGGGACATTCTATACGTCTATAACGTTGTATATCCTAACCTAAGGGAACCTAACATCTCGGGTGTAATATTTTAGAACATTCCTGACGCGTCAGTCCCCATTTCTCGGTGGGAACATTATATACGTCTATAACGTTATATATCCTAGCCTAAGGCAACCCAACTTGTAGAATGTAATATTTTACAACATTCCTGGCGTGTCGTCGCCTACTTCTCGATGGGGACATTATATACATCTATAACGTTTTATATCATAACCTAATGCAACCTAACACCTCGGATGTAATATTTTACAACATTCCTGGCATGTCGGTCCCTACTTCTCGTTGGGAGCATACTATATGTCTATAACGTTGTATATCCTAACCTAAGGGAACCTCACATCTCGGATGTAATATTTTAAAACTTTCCTGGCATGTCGGTCCCTACGTCTCGGTGGGATCATTATATACGTCTATAACGATATATATCCTAACCTAAGGCAACCTAACACCTCGGATGTAATATTTTACAACATTCCTGGCATGTCGGTCCCTACGACTCCGTGGGTACATTATATACGTCTGTAACGTTGTATATCCTAACCTAACGCAACCTAACGTCTGGGATGTAATATTTTAAAACATTCCTGGCATGTCGGTCCCTACGTCTCGGTGGGAACATTATATACGTCTATAACGATATATATCCTAACCTAAGGCAACCTAACATCTCGGATGTAATATTTGACAACATTCCTGGCGTGTTAACCCGCACTTCTCGGTGGGAACATCATATACGTCTATAGCGATATATATCCTAGCCTAAGGCGACCTAACATGTCGAATGTAATATTTTACATCATTCCTGACGTGTCGGCCCCTATTTCTCGGTGGGAACATTATATACGTCTATAACGTTATATATGCTAGCCTAAGGCAACCTAACATCTCGGGTGTAATATTTTACAACATTCCTGGCGTGTCGTTGCCTACTTCTCGATGGGGACATTATATACATCTATAACGTTGTATATCCTAACCTAAGGCAACCTAACATATCGGATGTAATATTTTACAACATTCTGGCGTGTCGTCGCCTGCTTCTCCATGGGGACATTATATACTTCTATAACCTTGTATATACTAACCTAACGCAACCTAACATCTGGGATGTAATATTTTACAACATTCCTGTCGTGTCGTCGCCTACTTCTGGATGGGGACATTATGTACATCTATAACGTCATATATCCTAACCTAAGGGAACCTAACATCTCGGGTGTAATACTTTACAACATTCCTGTCGTGTCGTCGCCTGCTTCTCGATGGGGACATTCTATACGTCTATAACGTTGTATATCCTAACCTAAGGGAACCTAACATCTCGGGTGTAATATTTTAGAACATTCCTGACGCGTCAGTCCCTATTTCTCGGTGGGAACATTATATACGTCTATAACGTTATATATCCTAGCCTAAGGCAACCTAACTTGTAGAATGTAATATTTTACAACATTCCTGGCGTGGCGTCGCCTACTTCTCGATGGGGACAATATATACATCTATAACGTTGTATATCCTAACCTAAGGCAACCTAACATCTCGGATGTAGTATTTTACAACATTCCTGGCATGTCGGTCCCTACTTCTCGGTGGGAACATTGTATACGTCTATAACGATATATATTCTAGCCTAAGGCAACCTAACATGTCGAATGTAATATTTTACAACATTCCTGTCGTGTCGTCGCCTGCTTCTCGATGGGGACATTATATACGTCTGTAACGTTGTATATTCTAACCTAACTCAACCTAACATCTGGGATGTAATATTTTACAACATTCCTGGCGTGTCGTCGCCTACTTCTGGATGGGGACATTATATATATCTATAACGTCATATATCCTAACCTAAGGGAACCTAACATCTCGGGTGTAATATTTTACAACATTCCTGTCGTGTCGTGGCCTGCTTCTCGATGGTGACATTCTATACGTCTATAACGTTGTATATCCTAACCTAAGGGAACCTAACATCTGGGATGTAATATTTTACAACATTCCTGGCATGTCGGTCCCTACGTCTCCGTGGGTATATTATATACGTCTATAACGTTGTATATCCTAACCTAACGCAACCTAACATCTGGGATGTAATATTTTAAAACATTCCTGGCATGTCGGTCCCTACGTGTCGGTGGGAACGTTATATACGTCTATAACGATATATATCCTAAGCTAAGGGTACCTTACATCTCGGATGTAATATTTTACAACATTCCTGGCGCTTCGGCTGCTACTTTTCGGTGGGAACATTATATACGTCTATAACGTTACATATCCTAACGTATGGCAACATCACATCTCGGATGTTATATTTTACAACATTCCTGCCGATTCCGAGCCTGCTTCTCGATGGGGACTTTATATACATCTATAACGTTGTATATCCTAACCTAAGGCAACCTAACATATCGGATGTAATATTTTACAACATTCTGGCGTGTTGTCGCCTGCTTCTCCATGGGGACATTATATACGTCTATAACCTTGTATATTCTAACCTATCGCAACCTAACATCAGGGATGTAATATTTTACAACAGTCCTGGCGTGTCGTCGCCTACTTCTGGATGGGGACATTATATACATCTATAACGTCATATATCCTAACCTAAGGGAACCTAACATCTCGGGTGTAATATTTTACAACTTTCCTGGCGTGTCGTTGCCTACTTCTCGATGGGGACATTATATACATCTATAACGTCATATATCCTAACCTAAGGGAACCTAACATCTCGGGTGTAATATTTTACAACATTCCTGTCGTGTCGTCGCCTGCTTCTCGATGGGGACATTCTATACGTCTATAACGTTGTATATCCTAACCTAAGGGAACCTAATATCTCGGGTGTAATATTTTAGAACATTCCTGACGCGTCAGTCCCTATTTCTCGGTGGGAACATTATATACGTCTATAACGTTATATATCCTAGCCTAAGGCAACCTAACTTGTAGAATGTAATATTTTACAACAGTCCTGGCGTGTCGTCGCCTACTTCTGGATGGGGACATTATATACATCTATAACCTTGTATATACTAACCTAACGCAACATAACATCTGGGATGTAATATTTTACAATATTCCTGGCATGTCGGTCCCTACGTCTCCGTGGGTACATTATATACGTCTGTAACGTTGTATATCCTAACCTAACGCAACCTAACGTCTGGGATGTAATATTTTAAAACATTCCTGGCATGTCGGTCCCTACGTCTCGGTGGGAACATTATATACGTCTATAACGATATATATCCTAACCTAAGGCAACCTAACATCTCGGATGTAATATTTGACAACATTCCTGGCGTGTTAACCCGCACTTCTCGGTGGGAACATCATATACGTCTATAGCGATATATATCCTAGCCTAAGGCGACCTAACATGTCGAATGTAATATTTTACATCATTCCTGACGTGTCGGCCCCTATTTCTCGGTGGGAACATTATATACGTCTATAACGTTATATATGCTAGCCTAAGGCAACCTAACATCTCGGGTGTAATATTTTACAACATTCCTGGCGTGTCGTTGCCTACTTCTCGATGGGGACATTATATACATCTATAACGTTGTATATCCTAACCTAAGGCAACCTAACATATCGGATGTAATATTTTACAACATTCTGGCGTGTCGTCGCCTGCTTCTCCATGGGGACATTATATACTTCTATAACCTTGTATATACTAACCTAACGCAACCTAACATCTGGGATGTAATATTTTACAACATTCCTGTCGTGTCGTCGCCTACTTCTGGATGGGGACATTATGTACATCTATAACGTCATATATCCTAACCTAAGGGAACCTAACATCTCGGGTGTAATACTTTACAACATTCCTGTCGTGTCGTCGCCTGCTTCTCGATGGGGACATTCTATACGTCTATAACGTTGTATATCCTAACCTAAGGGAACCTAACATCTCGGGTGTAATATTTTAGAACATTCCTGACGCGTCAGTCCCTATTTCTCGGTGGGAACATTATATACGTCTATAACGTTATATATCCTAGCCTAAGGCAACCTAACTTGTAGAATGTAATATTTTACAACATTCCTGGCGTGTCGTCGCCTACTTCTCGATGGGGACAATATATACATCTATAACGTTGTATATCCTAACCTAAGGCAACCTAACATCTCGGATGTAGTATTTTACAACATTCCTGGCATGTCGGTCCCTACTTCTCGGTGGGAACATTGTATACGTCTATAACGATATATATTCTAGCCTAAGGCAACCTAACATGTCGAATGTAATATTTTACAACATTCCTGTCGTGTCGTCGCCTGCTTCTCGATGGGGACATTATATACGTCTGTAACGTTGTATATTCTAACCTAACTCAACCTAACATCTGGGATGTAATATTTTACAACATTCCTGGCGTGTCGTCGCCTACTTCTGGATGGGGACATTATATATATCTATAACGTCATATATCCTAACCTAAGGGAACCTAACATCTCGGGTGTAATATTTTACAACATTCCTGTCGTGTCGTCGCCTGCTTCTCGATGGTGACATTCTATACGTCTATAACGTTGTATATCCTAACCTAAGGGAACCTAACATCTGGGATGTAATATTTTACAACATTCCTGGCATGTCGGTCCCTACGTCTCCGTGGGTATATTATATACGTCTATAACGTTGTATATCCTAACCTAACGCAACCTAACATCTGGGATGTAATATTTTAAAACATTCCTGGCATGTCGGTCCCTACGTGTCGGTGGGAACGTTATATACGTCTATAACGATATATATCCTAAGCTAAGGGTACCTTACATCTCGGATGTAATATTTTACAACATTCCTGGCGCTTCGGCTGCTACTTTTCGGTGGGAACATTATATACGTCTATAACGTTACATATCCTAACGTATGGCAACATCACATCTCGGATGTTATATTTTACAACATTCCTGCCGATTCCGAGCCTGCTTCTCGATGGGGACTTTATATACATCTATAACGTTGTATATCCTAACCTAAGGCAACCTAACATATCGGATGTAATATTTTACAACATTCTGGCGTGTTGTCGCCTGATTCTCCATGGGGACATTATATACGTCTATAACCTTGTATATTCTAACCTATCGCAACCTAACATCAGGGATGTAATATTTTACAACAGTCCTGGCGTGTCGTCGCCTACTTCTGGATGGGGACATTATATACATCTATAACGTCATATATCCTAACCTAAGGGAACCTAACATCTCGGGTGTAATATTTTACAACATTCCTGTTGTGTCGTCGCCTGCTTCTCGATGGGGACATTCTATACGTCTATAACGTTGTATATCCTAACCTAAGGGAACCTAACATCTGGGATGTAATATTTTACAACATTCCTGGCATGTCGGTCCCTACGTCTCCGTGGGTACATTATATACGTCTATAACGTTGTATATCCTAACCTAACGCAACCTAACATCTGGGATGTAATATTTTAAAACATTCCTGGCATGTCGGTCCCTACGTCTCGGTGGGAACGTTATATACGTCTATAACGATATATATCGTAAGCTAAGGGTACCTTACATCTCGGATGTAATATTTTACAACATCCTGGCGCTTCGGCTGCTATTTTTCGGTGGGAACATTATATACGTCTATAACGTTACATATCCTAACGTATGGCAACATAACATCTCGGATGTTATATTTTACAACATTCCTGCCGATTCCGAGCCTGCTTCTCGATGGGGACTTTATATACATCTATAACGTTGTATATCCTAACCTAAGGCAACCTAACATATCGGATGTAATATTTTACAACATTCTGGCGTGTCGTCGCCTGCTTCTCCATGGGGACATTATATACGTCTATAACCTTGTATATACTAACCTAACGCAACCTAACATCTGGGATGTAATATTTTACAACATTCCTGGCGTGTCGTCGCCTACTTCTGGATGGGGACATTATATACATCTATAACGTCATATATCCTAACCTAAGGGAACCTAACATCTCGGGTGTAATATTTTACAACATTCCTGTCGTGTCATCGCCTGCTTCTCGATGGGGACATTCTATACGTCTATAACGTTGTGTATCCTAACCTAAGGGAACCTAACATCTCGGGTGTAATATTTTAGAACATTCCTGACGCGTCAGTCCCTATTTCTCGGTGGGAACATTATATACGTCTATAACGTTATATATCCTAGCCTAAGGCAACCCAACTTGTAGAATGTAATATTTTACAACATTCCTGGCGTGTCGTCGCCTACTTCTGGATGGGGACATTATATACATCTATAACGTCATATATCCTAACCTAAGGGAACCTAACATCTCGGGTGTAATATTTTACAACATTCCTGTCGTGTCGTCGCCTGCTTCTCGATGGGGACATTCTATACGTCTATAACGTTGTATATCCTAACCTAAGGGAACCTATCATCTCGGGTGTAATATTTTAGAACATTCCTGACGCGTCAGTCCCTATTTCTCGGTGGGAACATTATATACGTCTATAACGTTATATATCCTAGCCTAAGGCAACCTAACTTGTAGAATGTAATATTTTACAACATTCCTGGCGTGTCGTCGCCTACTTCTCGATGGGGACAATATATACATCTATAGCCTTGTATATCCTAACCTAAGGCAACCTAACATCTCGGATGTAGTATTTTACAACATTCCTGGCATGTCGGTCCCTACTTCTCGGTGGGAACATTGTGTACGTCTATAACGATATATATCCTAGCCTAAGGCAACCTAACATGTCGAATGTAATATTTTACAACATTCCTGTCGTGTCGTCGCCTGCTTCTCGATGGGCACATTATATACGTCTATAACGTTGTATATTCTAACCTAACGCAACCTAACATTTGGGATGTAATATTTTACAACATTTCTGGCGTGTCGTCGCCTACTTCTGGATGGGGACATTATATACATCTATAACGTCATATATCCTAGCCTAAGGGAACCTAACATCTCGGGTGTAATATTTTACAACATTCCTGGCGTGTCGTCGCCTACTTCTCGATGGGGACATTATATACATCTATAACTTTGTATATCCTAACCTAAGGCAACCTAACATATCGGAAGTAATATTTTACAACATTCTGGCGTGTCGTCGCCTTCTTCTACATGGGGACATTATATACGTCTATAACCTTGTATATACTAACCTAACGCAACCTAACATCTGGGATGTAATATTTTACAACATTCCTGGCGTGTCGTCGCCTACTTCTGGATGGGGACATTATATACATCTATAACGTCATATATCCTAACCTAAGGGAACCTAACATCTCGGGTGTAATATTTTACAACATTCCTGTCGTGTCGTCGCCTGCTTCTCGATGGGGACATTCTATACGTCTATAACGTTGTATATCCTAACCTAAGGGAACCTATCATCTCGGGTGTAATATTTTAGAACATTCCTGACGCGTCAGTCCCTATTTCTCGGTGAGAACATTATATACGTCTATAACGTCATATATCCTAGCCTAAGGGAACCTAACATCTCGGGTGTAATATTTTACAACATTCCTGGCGTGTCGTCGCCTACTTCTCGATGGGGACAATATATACATCTATAACGTTGTATATCCTAACCTAAGGCAACCTAACATCTCGGATGTAGTATTTTACAACATTCCTGGCATGTCGGTCCCTACTTCTCGGTGGGAACATTGTGTACGTCTATAACGATATATATCCTAGCCTAAGGCAACCTAACATGTCGAATGTAATATTTTACTACATTTCTGTCGTGTCGTCGCCTGCTTCTCGATGGGGACATGATATACGTCTATAACGTAGTATATTCTAACCTAACGCAACCTAACATCTGGGATGTAATATTTTACAACAGTCCTGGCGTGTCGTCGCCTACTTCTGGATGGGGACATTATATACATCTATAACGTCATATATCCTAACCTAAGGGAACCTAACATCTCGGGTGTAATATTTTACAACATTCCTGTTGTGTCGTCGCCTGCTTCTCGATGGGGACATTCTATACGTCTATAACGTTGTATATCCTAACCTAAGGCAACCTAACATCTCGGATGTAATATTTGACAACATTCCTGGCGTGTTAACCCGCACTTCTCGGTGGGAACATCATATACGTCTATAGCGATATATATCCTAGCCTAAGGCGACCTAACATGTCGAATGTAATATTTTACATCATTCCTGACGTGTCGGCCCCTATTTCTCGGTGGGAACATTATATACGTCTATAACGTTATATATGCTAGCCTAAGGCAACCTAACATCTCGGGTGTAATATTTTACAACATTCCTGGCGTGTCGTTGCCTACTTCTCGATGGGGACATTATATACATCTATAACGTTGTATATCCTAACCTAAGGCAACCTAACATATCGGATGTAATATTTTACAACATTCTGGCGTGTCGTCGCCTGCTTCTCCATGGGGACATTATATACTTCTATAACCTTGTATATACTAACCTAACGCAACCTAACATCTGGGATGTAATATTTTACAACATTCCTGTCGTGTCGTCGCCTACTTCTGGATGGGGACATTATGTACATCTATAACGTCATATATCCTAACCTAAGGGAACCTAACATCTCGGGTGTAATACTTTACAACATTCCTGTCGTGTCGTCGCCTGCTTCTCGATGGGGACATTCTATACGTCTATAACGTTGTATATCCTAACCTAAGGGAACCTAACATCTCGGGTGTAATATTTTAGAACATTCCTGACGCGTCAGTCCCTATTTCTCGGTGGGAACATTATATACGTCTATAACGTTATATATCCTAGCCTAAGGCAACCTAACTTGTAGAATGTAATATTTTACAACATTCCTGGCGTGTCGTCGCCTACTTCTCGATGGGGACAATATATACATCTATAACGTTGTATATCCTAACCTAAGGCAACCTAACATCTCGGATGTAGTATTTTACAACATTCCTGGCATGTCGGTCCCTACTTCTCGGTGGGAACATTGTATACGTCTATAACGATATATATTCTAGCCTAAGGCAACCTAACATGTCGAATGTAATATTTTACAACATTCCTGTCGTGTCGTCGCCTGCTTCTCGATGGGGACATTATATACGTCTGTAACGTTGTATATTCTAACCTAACTCAACCTAACATCTGGGATGTAATATTTTACAACATTCCTGGCGTGTCGTCGCCTACTTCTGGATGGGGACATTATATATATCTATAACGTCATATATCCTAACCTAAGGGAACCTAACATCTCGGGTGTAATATTTTACAACATTCCTGTCGTGTCGTCGCCTGCTTCTCGATGGTGACATTCTATACGTCTATAACGTTGTATATCCTAACCTAAGGGAACCTAACATCTGGGATGTAATATTTTACAACATTCCTGGCATGTCGGTCCCTACGTCTCCGTGGGTATATTATATACGTCTATAACGTTGTATATCCTAACCTAACGCAACCTAACATCTGGGATGTAATATTTTAAAACATTCCTGGCATGTCGGTCCCTACGTGTCGGTGGGAACGTTATATACGTCTATAACGATATATATCCTAAGCTAAGGGTACCTTACATCTCGGATGTAATATTTTACAACATTCCTGGCGCTTCGGCTGCTACTTTTCGGTGGGAACATTATATACGTCTATAACGTTACATATCCTAACGTATGGCAACATCACATCTCGGATGTTATATTTTACAACATTCCTGCCGATTCCGAGCCTGCTTCTCGATGGGGACTTTATATACATCTATAACGTTGTATATCCTAACCTAAGGCAACCTAACATATCGGATGTAATATTTTACAACATTCTGGCGTGTTGTCGCCTGATTCTCCATGGGGACATTATATACGTCTATAACCTTGTATATTCTAACCTATCGCAACCTAACATCAGGGATGTAATATTTTACAACAGTCCTGGCGTGTCGTCGCCTACTTCTGGATGGGGACATTATATACATCTATAACGTCATATATCCTAACCTAAGGGAACCTAACATCTCGGGTGTAATATTTTACAACATTCCTGTTGTGTCGTCGCCTGCTTCTCGATGGGGACATTCTATACGTCTATAACGTTGTATATCCTAACCTAAGGGAACCTAACATCTGGGATGTAATATTTTACAACATTCCTGGCATGTCGGTCCCTACGTCTCCGTGGGTACATTATATACGTCTATAACGTTGTATATCCTAACCTAACGCAACCTAACATCTGGGATGTAATATTTTAAAACATTCCTGGCATGTCGGTCCCTACGTCTCGGTGGGAACGTTATATACGTCTATAACGATATATATCGTAAGCTAAGGGTACCTTACATCTCGGATGTAATATTTTACAACATCCTGGCGCTTCGGCTGCTATTTTTCGGTGGGAACATTATATACGTCTATAACGTTACATATCCTAACGTATGGCAACATAACATCTCGGATGTTATATTTTACAACATTCCTGCCGATTCCGAGCCTGCTTCTCGATGGGGACTTTATATACATCTATAACGTTGTATATCCTAACCTAAGGCAACCTAACATATCGGATGTAATATTTTACAACATTCTGGCGTGTCGTCGCCTGCTTCTCCATGGGGACATTATATACGTCTATAACCTTGTATATACTAACCTAACGCAACCTAACATCTGGGATGTAATATTTTACAACATTCCTGGCGTGTCGTCGCCTACTTCTGGATGGGGACATTATATACATCTATAACGTCATATATCCTAACCTAAGGGAACCTAACATCTCGGGTGTAATATTTTACAACATTCCTGTCGTGTCATCGCCTGCTTCTCGATGGGGACATTCTATACGTCTATAACGTTGTGTATCCTAACCTAAGGGAACCTAACATCTCGGGTGTAATATTTTAGAACATTCCTGACGCGTCAGTCCCTATTTCTCGGTGGGAACATTATATACGTCTATAACGTTATATATCCTAGCCTAAGGCAACCCAACTTGTAGAATGTAATATTTTACAACATTCCTGGCGTGTCGTCGCCTACTTCTGGATGGGGACATTATATACATCTATAACGTCATATATCCTAACCTAAGGGAACCTAACATCTCGGGTGTAATATTTTACAACATTCCTGTCGTGTCGTCGCCTGCTTCTCGATGGGGACATTCTATACGTCTATAACGTTGTATATCCTAACCTAAGGGAACCTATCATCTCGGGTGTAATATTTTAGAACATTCCTGACGCGTCAGTCCCTATTTCTCGGTGGGAACATTATATACGTCTATAACGTTATATATCCTAGCCTAAGGCAACCTAACTTGTAGAATGTAATATTTTACAACATTCCTGGCGTGTCGTCGCCTACTTCTCGATGGGGACAATATATACATCTATAGCCTTGTATATCCTAACCTAAGGCAACCTAACATCTCGGATGTAGTATTTTACAACATTCCTGGCATGTCGGTCCCTACTTCTCGGTGGGAACATTGTGTACGTCTATAACGATATATATCCTAGCCTAAGGCAACCTAACATGTCGAATGTAATATTTTACAACATTCCTGTCGTGTCGTCGCCTGCTTCTCGATGGGCACATTATATACGTCTATAACGTTGTATATTCTAACCTAACGCAACCTAACATTTGGGATGTAATATTTTACAACATTTCTGGCGTGTCGTCGCCTACTTCTGGATGGGGACATTATATACATCTATAACGTCATATATCCTAGCCTAAGGGAACCTAACATCTCGGGTGTAATATTTTACAACATTCCTGGCGTGTCGTCGCCTACTTCTCGATGGGGACATTATATACATCTATAACTTTGTATATCCTAACCTAAGGCAACCTAACATATCGGAAGTAATATTTTACAACATTCTGGCGTGTCGTCGCCTTCTTCTACATGGGGACATTATATACGTCTATAACCTTGTATATACTAACCTAACGCAACCTAACATCTGGGATGTAATATTTTACAACATTCCTGGCGTGTCGTCGCCTACTTCTGGATGGGGACATTATATACATCTATAACGTCATATATCCTAACCTAAGGGAACCTAACATCTCGGGTGTAATATTTTACAACATTCCTGTCGTGTCGTCGCCTGCTTCTCGATGGGGACATTCTATACGTCTATAACGTTGTATATCCTAACCTAAGGGAACCTATCATCTCGGGTGTAATATTTTAGAACATTCCTGACGCGTCAGTCCCTATTTCTCGGTGAGAACATTATATACGTCTATAACGTCATATATCCTAGCCTAAGGGAACCTAACATCTCGGGTGTAATATTTTACAACATTCCTGGCGTGTCGTCGCCTACTTCTCGATGGGGACAATATATACATCTATAACGTTGTATATCCTAACCTAAGGCAACCTAACATCTCGGATGTAGTATTTTACAACATTCCTGGCATGTCGGTCCCTACTTCTCGGTGGGAACATTGTGTACGTCTATAACGATATATATCCTAGCCTAAGGCAACCTAACATGTCGAATGTAATATTTTACTACATTTCTGTCGTGTCGTCGCCTGCTTCTCGATGGGGACATGATATACGTCTATAACGTAGTATATTCTAACCTAACGCAACCTAACATCTGGGATGTAATATTTTACAACAGTCCTGGCGTGTCGTCGCCTACTTCTGGATGGGGACATTATATACATCTATAACGTCATATATCCTAACCTAAGGGAACCTAACATCTCGGGTGTAATATTTTACAACATTCCTGTTGTGTCGTCGCCTGCTTCTCGATGGGGACATTCTATACGTCTATAACGTTGTATATCCTAACCTAAGGCAACCTAACATCTCGGATGTAATATTTGACAACATTCCTGGCGTGTTAACCCGCACTTCTCGGTGGGAACATCATATACGTCTATAGCGATATATATCCTAGCCTAAGGCGACCTAACATGTCGAATGTAATATTTTACATCATTCCTGACGTGTCGGCCCCTATTTCTCGGTGGGAACATTATATACGTCTATAACGTTATATATGCTAGCCTAAGGCAACCTAACATCTCGGGTGTAATATTTTACAACATTCCTGGCGTGTCGTTGCCTACTTCTCGATGGGGACATTATATACATCTATAACGTTGTATATCCTAACCTAAGGCAACCTAACATATCGGATGTAATATTTTACAACATTCTGGCGTGTCGTCGCCTGCTTCTCCATGGGGACATTATATACTTCTATAACCTTGTATATACTAACCTAACGCAACCTAACATCTGGGATGTAATATTTTACAACATTCCTGTCGTGTCGTCGCCTACTTCTGGATGGGGACATTATGTACATCTATAACGTCATATATCCTAACCTAAGGGAACCTAACATCTCGGGTGTAATACTTTACAACATTCCTGTCGTGTCGTCGCCTGCTTCTCGATGGGGACATTCTATACGTCTATAACGTTGTATATCCTAACCTAAGGGAACCTAACATCTCGGGTGTAATATTTTAGAACATTCCTGACGCGTCAGTCCCTATTTCTCGGTGGGAACATTATATACGTCTATAACGTTATATATCCTAGCCTAAGGCAACCTAACTTGTAGAATGTAATATTTTACAACATTCCTGGCGTGTCGTCGCCTACTTCTCGATGGGGACAATATATACATCTATAACGTTGTATATCCTAACCTAAGGCAACCTAACATCTCGGATGTAGTATTTTACAACATTCCTGGCATGTCGGTCCCTACTTCTCGGTGGGAACATTGTATACGTCTATAACGATATATATTCTAGCCTAAGGCAACCTAACATGTCGAATGTAATATTTTACAACATTCCTGTCGTGTCGTCGCCTGCTTCTCGATGGGGACATTATATACGTCTGTAACGTTGTATATTCTAACCTAACTCAACCTAACATCTGGGATGTAATATTTTACAACATTCCTGGCGTGTCGTCGCCTACTTCTGGATGGGGACATTATATATATCTATAACGTCATATATCCTAACCTAAGGGAACCTAACATCTCGGGTGTAATATTTTACAACATTCCTGTCGTGTCGTCGCCTGCTTCTCGATGGTGACATTCTATACGTCTATAACGTTGTATATCCTAACCTAAGGGAACCTAACATCTGGGATGTAATATTTTACAACATTCCTGGCATGTCGGTCCCTACGTCTCCGTGGGTATATTATATACGTCTATAACGTTGTATATCCTAACCTAACGCAACCTAACATCTGGGATGTAATATTTTAAAACATTCCTGGCATGTCGGTCCCTACGTGTCGGTGGGAACGTTATATACGTCTATAACGATATATATCCTAAGCTAAGGGTACCTTACATCTCGGATGTAATATTTTACAACATTCCTGGCGCTTCGGCTGCTACTTTTCGGTGGGAACATTATATACGTCTATAACGTTACATATCCTAACGTATGGCAACATCACATCTCGGATGTTATATTTTACAACATTCCTGCCGATTCCGAGCCTGCTTCTCGATGGGGACTTTATATACATCTATAACGTTGTATATCCTAACCTAAGGCAACCTAACATATCGGATGTAATATTTTACAACTTTCTGGCGTGTTGTCGCCTGATTCTCCATGGGGACATTATATACGTCTATAACCTTGTATATTCTAACCTATCGCAACCTAACATCAGGGATGTAATATTTTACAACAGTCCTGGCGTGTCGTCGCCTACTTCTGGATGGGGACATTATTTACATCTATAACGTCATATATCCTAACCTAAGGGAACCTAACATCTCGGGTGTAATATTTTACAACTTTCCTGGCGTGTCGTTGCCTACTTCTCGATGGGGACATTATATACATCTATAACGTTGTTTATCATAACCTAAGGCAACCTAACATCTCGGGTGTAATATTTTAGAACATTCCTGACGCGTCAGTCCCTATTTCTCGGTGGGAACATTATATACGTCTATAACGTTATATATCCTAGCCTAAGGCAACCCAACTTGTAGAATGTAATATTTTACAACATTCCTGCCGCTTCCGCGCCTGCTTCTCGATGGGGACTTTATATACATCTATAACGTTGTATATCCTAACCTAAGGCAACCTAACATATCGGATGTAATATTTTACAGCATTCTGGCGTGTCGTCGCCTGCTTCTCCATGGGGACATTATATACGTCTATAACCTTGTATATACTAACCTAACGCAACTTAACATCTGGGATGTAATATTTTACAACATTCCTGGCGTGTCGTCGCCTACTTCTGGATGGGGACATTATATACATCTATAACGTCATATATCCTAACCTAAGGGAACCTAACATCTCGGGTGTAATATTTTACAACATTCCTGTCGTGTCGTCGCCTGCTTCTCGATGGGGACATTCTATACGTCTATAACGTTGTGTATCCTAACCTAAGGGAACCTAACATCTCGGGTGTAATATTTTAGAACATTCCTGACGCGTCAGTCCCTATTTCTCGGTGGGAACATTATATACGTCTATAACGTTATATATCCTAGCCTAAGGCAACCCAACTTGTAGAATGTAATATTTTACAACATTCCTGGCGTGTCGTCGCCTACTTCTCGATGGGGACAATATATACATCTATAACGTTGTATATCCTAACCTAAGGCAACCTAACATCTCGGGTGTAATATTTTACAACATTCCTGGCATGTCGTCGCCTGCTTCTCGATGGGGACATTCTATACGTCTATAACGTTGTATATCCTAACCTAAGGGAACCTATCATCTCGGGTGTAATATTTTAGAACATTCCTGACGCGTCAGTCCCTATTTCTCGGTGGGAACATTATATACGTCTATAACGTTATATATGCTAGCCTAAGGCAACCTAACATGTCGAATGTAATATTTTACAACATTCCTGGCGTGTCGTCGCCTACTTCTGGATGGGGACATTATATACATCTATAACGTCATATATCCTAACCTAAGGGAACCTAACATCTCGGGTGTAATATTTTACAACATTCCTGTCGTGTCGTCGCCTGCTTCTCGATGGGGACATTCTATACGTCTATAACGTTGTATATCCTAACCTAAGGGAACCTATCATCTCGGGTGTAATATTTTAGAACATTCCTGACGCGTCAGTCCCTATTTCTCGGTGGGAACATTATATACGTCTATAACGTTATATATCCTAGCCTAAGGCAACCTAACTTGTAGAATGTAATATTTTACAACATTCCTGGCGTGTCGTCGCCTACTTCTCGATGGGGACAATATATACATCTATAACCTTGTATATCCTAACCTAAGGCAACCTAACATCTCGGATGTAGTATTTTACAACATTCCTGGCATGTCGGTCCCTACTTCTCGGTGGGAACATTGTGTACGTCTATAACGATATATATCCTAGCCTAAGGCAACCTAACATGTCGAATGTAATATTTTACAACATTCCTGTCGTGTCGTCGCCTGCTTCTCGATGGGCACATTATATACGTCTATAACGTTGTATATTCTAACCTAACGCAACCTAACATTTGGGATGTAATATTTTACAACATTTCTGGCGTGTCGTCGCCTACTTCTGGATGGGGACATTATATACATCTATAACGTCATATATCCTAGCCTAAGGGAACCTAACATCTCGGGTGTAATATTTTACAACATTCCTGGCGTGTCGTCGCCTACTTCTCGATGGGGACATTATATACATCTATAACTTTGTATATCCTAACCTAAGGCAACCTAACATATCGGAAGTAATATTTTACAACATTCTGGCGTGTCGTCGCCTTCTTCTACATGGGGACATTATATACGTCTATAACCTTGTATATACTAACCTAACGCAACCTAACATCTGGGATGTAATATTTTACAACATTCCTGGCGTGTCGTCGCCTACTTCTGGATGGGGACATTATATACATCTATAACGTCATATATCCTAACCTAAGGGAACCTAACATCTCGGGTGTAATATTTTACAACATTCCTGTCGTGTCGTCGCCTGCTTCTCGATGGGGACATTCTATACGTCTATAACGTTGTATATCCTAACCTAAGGGAACCTATCATCTCGGGTGTAATATTTTAGAACATTCCTGACGCGTCAGTCCCTATTTCTCGGTGGGAACATTATATACGTCTATAACGTTATATATCCTAGCCTAAGGCAACCTAACTTGTAGAATGTAATATTTTACAACATTCCTGGCGTGTCGTCGCCTACTTCTCGATGGGGACAATATATACATCTATAACCTTGTATATCCTAACCTAAGGCAAACTAACATCTCGGATGTTGTATTTTACAACATTCCTGGCATGTCGGTCCCTACTTCTCGGTGGGAACATTGTGTACGTCTATAACGATATATATCCTAGCCTAAGGCAACCTAACATGTCGAATGTAATATTTTACAACATTCCTGTCGTGTCGTCGCCTGCTTCTCGATGGGCACATTATATACGTCTATAACGTTGTATATTCTAACCTAACGCAACCTAACATTTGGGATGTAATATTTTACAACATTTCTGGCGTGTCGTCGCCTACTTCTGGATGGGGACATTATATACATCTATAACGTCATATATCCTAGCCTAAGGGAACCTAACATCTCGGGTGTAATATTTTACAACATTCCTGGCGTGTCGTCGCCTACTTCTCGATGGGGACATTATATACATCTATAACTTTGTATATCCTAACCTAAGGCAACCTAACATATCGGAAGTAATATTTTACAACATTCTGGCGTGTCGTCGCCTTCTTCTACATGGGGACATTATATACGTCTATAACCTTGTATATACTAACCTAACGCAACCTAACATCTGGGATGTAATATTTTACAACATTCCTGTTGTGTCGTCGCCTGCTTCTCGATGGGGACATTCTATACGTCTATAACGTTGTATATCCTAACCTAAGGGAACCTAACATCTGGGATGTAATATTTTACAACATTCCTGGCATGTCGGTCCCTACGTCTCCGTGGGTACATTATATACGTCTATAACGTTGTATATCCTAACCTAACGCAACCTAACATCTGGGATGTAATATTTTAAAACATTCCTGGCATGTCGGTCCCTACGTCTCGGTGGGAACGTTATATACGTCTATAACGATATATACCCTAAGCTAAGGGTACCTTACATCTCGGATGTATTATTTTACAACATTCCTGGCGCTTCGGCTGCTATTTTTCGGTGGGAACATTATATACGTCCATAACGTTACATATCCTAACGTATGGCAACATAACATCTCGGATGTTATATTTTACAACATTCCTACCGATTCCGAGCCTGCTTCTCGATGGGGACTTTATATACATCTATAACGTTGTATATCCTAACCTAAGGCAACCTAACATATCGGATGTAATATTTTACAACATTCTGGCGTGTCGTCGCCTGCTTCTACATGGGGACATTATATACGTCTATAACCTTGTATATACTAACCTAACGCAACCTAACATCTGGGATGTAATATTTTACAACATTCCTGGCGTGTCGTCGCCTACTTCTGGATGGGGACATTATATACATCTATAACGTCATATATCCTAACCTAAGGGAACCTAACATCTCGGGTGTAATATTTTACAACATTCCTGTCGTGTCGTCGCCTGCTTCTCGATGGGGACATTCTATACGTCTATAACGTTGTGTATCCTAACCTAAGGGAATCTAACATCTCGGGTGTAATATTTTAGAACATTCCTGACGCGTCAGTCCCTATTTCTCGGTGGGAACATTATATACGTCTATAACGTTATATATCCTAGCCTAAGGCAACCCAAATTGTAGAATGTAATATTTTACAACATTCCTGGCGTGTCGTCGCCTACTTCTCGATGGGGACAATATATACATCTATAACGTTGTATATCCTAACCTAAGGCAACCTAACATCTCGGGTGTAATATTTTACAACATTCCTGGCATGTCGTCGCCTGCTTCTCGATGGGGACATTCTATACGTCTATAACGTTGTATATCCTAACCTAAGGGAACCTATCATCTCGGGTGTAATATTTTAGAACATTCCTGACGCGTCAGTCCCTATTTCTCGGTGGGAACATTATATACGTCTATAACGTTATATATGCTAGCCTAAGGCAACCTAACATGTCGAATGTAATATTTTACAACATTCCTGGCGTGTCGTCGCCTACTTCTGGATGGGGACATTATATACATCTATATCGTCATATATCCTAACCTAAGGGAACCTAACATCTCGGGTGTAATATTTTACAACATTCCTGTCGTGTCGTCGCCTGCTTCTCGATGGGGACATTCTATACGTCTATAACGTTGTATATCCTAACCTAAGGGAACCTATCATCTCGGGTGTAATATTTTAGAACATTCCTGACGCGTCAGTCCCTATTTCTCGGTGGGAACATTATATACGTCTATAACGTTATATATCCTAGCCTAAGGCAACCTAACTTGTAGAATGTAATATTTTACAACATTCCTGGCGTGTCGTCGCCTACTTCTCGATGGGGACAATATATACATCTATAACCTTGTATATCCTAACCTAAGGCAACCTAACATCTCGGATGTAGTATTTTACAACATTCCTGGCATGTCGGTCCCTACTTCTCGGTGGGAACATTGTGTACGTCTATAACGATATATATCCTAGCCTAAGGCAACCTAACATGTCGAATGTAATATTTTACAACATTCCTGTCGTGTCGTCGCCTGCTTCTCAATGGGCACATTATATACGTCTATAACGTTGTATATTCTAACCTAACGCAACCTAACATTTGGGATGTAATATTTTACAACATTTCTGGCGTGTCGTCGCCTACTTCTGGATGGGGACATTATATACATCTATAACGTCATATATCCTAGCCTAAGGGAACCTAACATCTCGGGTGTAATATTTTACAACATTCCTGGCGTGTCGTCGCCTACTTCTCGATGGGGACATTATATACATCTATAACTTTGTATATCCTAACCTAAGGCAACCTAACATATCGGAAGTAATATTTTACAACATTCTGGCGTGTCGTCGCCTTCTTCTACATGGGGACATTATATACGTCTATAACCTTGTATATACTAACCTAACGCAACCTAACATCTGGGATGTAATATTTTACAACATTCCTGGCGTGTCGTCGCCTACTTCTGGATGGGGACATTATATACATCTATAACGTCATATATCCTAACCTAAGGGAACCTAACATCTCGGGTGTAATATTTTACAACATTCCTGTCGTGTCGTCGCCTGCTTCTCGATGGGGACATTCTATACGTCTATAACGTTGTATATCCTAACCTAAGGGAACCGATCATCTCGGGTGTAATATCTTAGAACATTCCTGACGCGTCAGTCCCTATTTCTCGGTGGGAACATTATATACGTCTATAACGTTATATATCCTAGCCTAAGGCAACCTAACTTGTAGAATGTAATATTTTACAACATTCCTGGCGTGTCGTCGCCTACTTCTCGATGGGGACAATATATACATCTAGAACCTTGTATATCCTAACCTAAGGCAACCTAACATCTCGGATGTAGTATTTTACAACATTCCTGGCATGTCGGTCCCTACTTCTCGGTGGGAACATTGTGTACGTCTATAACGATATATATCCTAGCCTAAGGCAACCTAACATGTCGAATGGAATATTTTACAACATTCCTGTCGTGTCGTCGCCTGCTTCTCGATGGGCACATTATATACGTCTATAACGTTGTATATTCTAACCTAACGCAACCTAACATTTGGGATGTAATATTTTACAACATTTCTGGCGTGTCGTCGCCTACTTCTGGATGGGGACATTATATACATCTATAACGTCATATATCCTAGCCTAAGGGAACCTAACATCTCGGGTGTAATATTTTACAACATTCCTGGCGTGTCGTCGCCTACTTCTCGATGGGGACATTATATACATCTATAACTTTGTATATCCTAACCTAAGGCAACCTAACATATCGGAAGTAATATTTTACAACATTCTGGCGTGTCGTCGCCTTCTTCTACATGGGGACATTATATACGTCTATAACCTTGTATATACTAACCTAACGCAACCTAACATCTGGGATGTAATATTTTACAACATTCCTGGCGTGTCGTCGCCTACTTTTGGATGGGGACATTATATACATCTATAACGTCATATATCCTAACCTAAGGGAACCTAACATCTCGGGTGTAATATTTTACAACATTCCTGTCGTGTCGTCGCCTGCTTCTCGATGGGGACATTCTATACGTCTATAACGTTGTATATCCTAACCTAAGGGAACCTATCATCTCGGGTGTAATATTTTAGAACATTCCTGACGCGTCAGTCCCTATTTCTCTGTGGGAACATTATATACGTCTATAACGTTATATATCCTAGCCTAAGGCAACCTAACTTGTAGAATGTAATATTTTACAACATTCCTGGCGTGTCGTCGCCTACTTCTCGATGGGGACAATATATACATCTATAACCTTGTATATCCTAACCTAAGGCAACCTAACATCTCGGATGTAGTATTTTACAACATTCCTGGCATGTCGGTCCCTACTTCTCGGTGGGAACATTGTGTACGTCTATAACGATATATATCCTAGCCTAAGGCAACCTAACATGTCGAATGGAATATTTTACAACATTCCTGTCGTGTCGTCGCCTGCTTCTCGATGGGCACATTATATACGTCTATAACGTTGTATATTCTAACCTAACGCAACCTAACATTTGGGATGTAATATTTTACAACATTTCTGGCGTGTCGTCGCCTACTTCTGGATGGGGACATTATATACATCTATAACGTCATATATCCTAGCCTAAGGGAACCTAACATCTCGGGTGTAATATTTTACAACATTCCTGGCGTGTCGTCGCCTACTTCTCGATGGGGACGTTATATACATCTATAACTTTGTATATCCTAACCTAAGGCAACCTAACATATCGGAAGTAATATTTTACAACATTCTGGCGTGTCGTCGCCTTCTTCTACATGGGGACATTATATACGTCTATAACCTTGTATATACTAACCTAACGCAACCTAGCATCTGGGATGTAATATTTTACAACATTCCTGGCGTGTCGTCGCCTACTTCTGGATGGGGACATTATATACATCTATAACGTCATATATCCTAACCTAAGGGAACCTAACATCTCGGGTGTAATATTTTACAACATTCCTGTCGTGTCGTCGCCTGCTTCTCGATGGGGACTTTCTATACGTCTATAACGTTGTATATCCTAACCTAAGGGAACCTATCATCTCGGGTGTAATATTTTAGAACATTCCTGACGCGTCAGTCCCTATTTCTCGGTGGGAACATTATATACGTCTATAACGTTATATATCCTAGCCTAAGGCAACCTAACTTGTAGAATGTAATATTTTACAACATTCCTGGCGTGTCGTCGCCTACTTCTCGATGGGGACAATATATACATCTATAACCTTGTATATCCTAACCTAAGGCAACCTAACATCTCGGATGTAGTATTTTACAACATTCCTGGCATGTCGGTCCCTACTTCTCGGTGGGAACATTGTGTACGTCTATAACGATATATATCCTAGCCTAAGGCAACCTAACATGTCGAATGTAATATTTTACAACATTCCTGTCGTGTCGTCGCCTGCTTCTCGATGGGCACATTATATACGTCTATAACGTTGTATATTCTAACCTAACGCAACCTAACATTTGGGATGTAATATTTTACAACATTTCTGGCGTGTCGTCGCCTACTTCTGGATGGGGACATTATATACATCTATAACGTCATATATCCTAGCCTAAGGGAACCTAACATCTCGGGTGTAATATTTTACAACATTCCTGGCGTGTCGTCGCCTACTTCTCGATGGGGACATTATATACATCTATAACTTTGTATATCCTAACCTAAGGCAACCTAACATATCGGAAGTAATATTTTACAACATTCTGGCGTGTCGTCGCCTTCTTCTACATGGGGACATTATATACGTCTATAACCTTGTATATACTAACCTAACGCAACCTAACATCTGGGATGTAATATTTTACAACATTCCTGGCGTGTCGTCGCCTACTTCTGGATGGGGACATTATATACATCTATAACGTCATATATCCTAACCTAAGGGAACCTAACATCTCGGGTGTAATATTTTACAACATTCCTGTCGTGTCGTCGCCTGCTTCTCGATGGGGACATTCTATACGTCTATAACGTTGTATATCCTAACCTAAGGGAACCTATCATCTCGGGTGTAATATTTTAGAACATTCCTGACGCGTCAGTCCCTATTTCTCGGTGAGAACATTATATACGTCTATAACGTCATATATCCTAGCCTAAGGGAACCTATCATCTCGGGTGTAATATTTTACAACATTCCTGGCGTGTCGTCGCCTACTTCTCAATGGGGACAATATATACATCTATAACGTTGTATATCCTAACCTAAGGCAACCTAACATCTCGGATGTAGTATTTTACAACATTCCTGGCATGTCGGTCCCTACTTCTCGGTGGGAACATTGTGTACGTCTATAACGATATATATCCTAGCCTAAGGCAACCTAACATGTCGAATGTAATATTTTACTACATTTCTGTCGTGTCGTCGCCTGCTTCTCGATGGGAACATGATATACGTCTATATCGTAGTATATTCTAACCTAACGCAACCTAACATCTGGGATGTAATATTTTACAACAGTCCTGGCGTGTCGTCGCCTACTTCTGGATGGGGACATTATATACATCTATAACGTCATATATCCTAACCTAAGGGAACCTAACATCTCGGGTGTAATATTTTACAACATTCCTGTCGTGTCGTCGCCTGCTTCTCGATGGGGACATTCTATACGTCTATAACGTTGTATATCCTAACCTAAGGGAACCTATCATCTCGGGTGTAATATTTTAGAACATTCCTGACGCGTCAGTCCCTATTTCTCGGTGAGAACATTATATACGTCTATAACGTCATATATCCTAGCCTAAGGGAACCTATCATCTCGGGTGTAATATTTTACAACATTCCTGGCGTGTCGTCGCCTACTTCTCAATGGGGACAATATATACATCTATAACGTTGTATATCCTAACCTAAGGCAACCTAACATCTCGGATGTAGTATTTTACAACATTCCTGGCATGTCGGTCCCTACTTCTCGGTGGGAACATTGTGTACGTCTATAACGATATATATCCTAGCCTAAGGCAACCTAACATGTCGAATGTAATATTTTACTACATTTCTGTCGTGTCGTCGCCTGCTTCTCGATGGGGACATGATATACGTCTATATCGTAGTATATTCTAACCTAACGCAACCTAACATCTGGGATGTAATATTTTACAACAGTCCTGGCGTGTCGTCGCCTACTTCTGGATGGGGACATTATATACATCTATAACGTCATATATCCTAACCTAAGGGAACCTAACATCTCGGGTGTAATATTTTACAACATTCCTGTTGTGTCGTCGCCTGCTTCTCGATGGGGACATTCTATACGTCTATAACGTTGTATATCCTAACCTAAGGGAACCTAACATCTGGGATGTAATATTTTACAACATTCCTGGCATGTCGGTCCCTACGTCTCCGTGGGTACATTATATACGTCTATAACGTTGTATATCCTAACCTAACGCAACCTAACATCTGGGATGTAATATTTTAAAACATTCCTGGCATGTCGGTCCCTACGTCTCGGTGGGAACGTTATATACGTCTATAACGATATATATCCTAAGCTAAGGGTACCTTACATCTCGGATGTATTATTTTACAACATTCCTGGCGCTTCGGCTGCTATTTTTCGGTGGGAACATTATATACGTCCATAACGTTACATATCCTAACGTATGGCAACATAACATCTCGGATGTTATATTTTACAACATTCCTGCCGATTCCGAGCCTGCTTCTCGATGGGGACTTTATATACATCTATAACGTTGTATATCCTAACCTAAGGCAACCTAACATATCGGATGTAATATTTTACAACATTCTGGCGTGTCGTCGCCTGCTTCTACATGGGGACATTATATACGTCTATAACCTTGTATATACTAACCTAACGCAACCTAACATCTGGGATGTAATATTTTACAACATTCCTGGCGTGTCGTCGCCTACTTCTCGATGGGGACGTTATATACATCTATAACGTTGTATATCCTCCCCTAAGGCAACCTAACATCTCGGGTGTAATATTTTACAACATTCCTGTCGTGTCGTCGCCTGCTTCTCGATGGGGACATTCTATACGTCTATAACGTTGTGTATCCTAACCTAAGGGAACCTAACATCTCGGGTGTAATATTTTAGAACATTCCTGACGCGTCAGTCCCTATTTCTCGGTGGGAACATTATATACGTCTATAACGTTATATATCCTAGCCTAAGGCAACCCAACTTGTAGAATGTAATATTTTACAACATTCCTGGCGTGTCGTCGCCTACTTCTCGATGGGGACAATATATACATCTATAACGTTGTATATCCTAACCTAAGGCAACCTAACATCTCGGATGTAGTATTTTACAACATTCCTGGCATGTCGGTCCCTACTTCTCGGTGGGAACATTGTGTACGTCTATAACGATATATATCCTAGCCTAAGCCAACCTAACATGTCGAATGTAATATTTTACAACATTCCTGTCGTGTCGTCGCCTGCTTCTCGATGTGTACATTATATACGTCTATAACGTTGTATATTCTAACCTAACGCAACCTAACATCCGGGATGTAATATTTTACAACATTCCTGGCGTGTCGTCGCCTACTTCTGGATGGGGACATTATATACATCTATAACGTCATATATCCTAACCTAAGGGAACCTAACATCTCGGGTGTAATATTTTGCAACATTCCTGTCGTGTCGTCGCCTGCTTCTCGATGGGGACATTCTATACGTCTATAACGTTGTATATCCTAACCTAAGGGAACCTATCATCTCGGGTGTAATATTTTAGAACATTCCTGACGCGTCAGTCCCTATTTCTCGGTGGGAACATTATATACGTCTATAACGTTATATATCCTAGCCTAAGGCAACCTAACTTGTAGAATGTAATATTTTACAACATTCCTGGCGTGTCGTCGCCTACTTCTCGATGGGGACAATATATACATCTATAACCTTGTATATCCTAACCTAAGGCAACCTAACATCTCGGATGTAGTATTTTACAACATTCCTGGCATGTCGGTCCCTACTTCTCGGTGGGAACATTGTGTACGTCTATAACGATATATATCCTAGCCTAAGCCAACCTAACATGTCGAATGTAATATTTTACAGCATTCCTGTCGTGTCGTCGCCTGCTTCTCGATGTGTACATTATATACGTCTATAACGTTGTATATTCTATCCTAACGCAACCTAACATCCGGGATGTAATATTTTACAACATTCCTGGCGTGTCGTCGCCTACTTCTGGATGGGGACATTATATACATCTATAACGTCATATATCCTAACCTAAGGGAACCTAACATCTCGGGTGTAATATTTTGCAACATTCCTGTCGTGTCGTCGCCTGCTTCTCGATGGGGACATTCTATACGTCTATAACGTTGTATATCCTAACCTAAGGGAACCTATCATCTCGGGTGTAATATTTTAGAACATTCCTGACGCGTCAGTCCCTATTTCTCGGTGGGAACATTATATACGTCTATAACGTTATATATCCTAGCCTAAGGCAACCTAACTTGTAGAATGTAATATTTTACAACATTCCTGGCGTGTCGTCGCCTACTTCTCGATGGGGACAATATATACATCTATAACCTTGTATATCCTAACCTAAGGCAACCTAACATCTCGGATGTAGTATTTTACAACATTCCTGGCATGTCGGTCCCTACTTCTCGGTGGGAACATTGTGTACGTCTATAACGATATATATCCTAGCCTAAGGCAACCTAACATGTCGAATGTAATATTTTACAACATTCCTTTCGTGTCGTCGCCTGCTTCTCGATGGGTACATTATATACGTCTATAACGTTGTATATTCTAACCTAACGCAACCTAACATCTGGGATGTAATATTTTACAACATTCCTGGCGTGTCGTCGCCTACTTCTGGATGGGGACATTATATACATCTATAACGTCATATATCCTAGCCTAAGGGAACCTAACATCTCGGGTGTAATATTTTACAACATTCCTGGCGTGTCGTCGCCTACTTCTCGATGGGGACATTATATACATCTATAACGTTGTATATCCTAACCTAAGGCAACCCAACATATCGGATGTAATATTTTACAACATTCTGGCGTGTCGTCGCCTGCTTCTCGATGGGTACATTATATACGTCTATAACGTTGTATATTCTAACCTAACGCAACCTAACATCTGGGATGTAATATTTTACAACATTCCTGGCGTGTCGTCGCCTACTTCTGGATGGGGACATTATATACATCTATAACGTCATATATCCTAGCCTAAGGGAACCTAACATCTCGGGTGTAATATTTTACAACATTCCTGGCGTGTCGTCGCCTGCTTCTCGATGGGGACATTCTATACGTCTATAACGTTGTATATCCTAACCTAAGGGAACCTAACATCTCGGGTGTAATATTTTAGAACATTCCTGACGCGTCAGTCCCTATTTCTCGGTGGGAACATTATATACGTCTATAACGTTATATATCCTAGCCTAAGGCAACCTAACTTGTAGAATGTAATATTTTACAACAGTCCTGGCGTGTCGTCGCCTACTTCTGGATGGGGACATTTTATACATCTATAACCTCGTATATACTAACCTAACGCAACCTAACATCTGGGATGTAATATTTTACAATATTCCTGGCATGTCGGTCCCTACGTCTCCGTGGGTACATTATATACGTCTATAACGTTGTATATCCTAACCTAACGCAACCTAACATCTGGGATGTAATATTTTAAAACATTCCTGGCATGTCGGTCCCTACGTCTCGGTGGGAACGTTATATACGTCTATAACGATATATACCCTAACCTAAGGGTACCTTACATCTCGGATGTAATTTTTTACAACATTCCTGGTATGTCGGGCCCTACTTCTCGGTGGGAACATTGTATACGTCTATAACGATATATATCCTAGCCTAAGGCAACCTAACATGAAGGAATGTAATATTTTACAACATTCCTGTCGTGTCGTCGCCTGCTTCTCGATGGGGACATTCTATACGTCTATAACGTTGTATATCCTAACGTAAGGGAACCTAACATCTCGGGTGTAATATTTTAGAACATTCCTGACGCGTCAGTCCCCATTTCTCGGTGGGAACATTATATACGTCTATAACGTTATATATCCTAGCCTAAGGCAACCCAACTTGTAGAATGTAATATTTTACAACATTCCTGGCGTGTCGTCGCCTACTTCTCGATGGGGACATTATATACATCTATAACGTTTTATATCATAACCTAATGCAACCTAACACCTCGGATGTAATATTTTACAACATTCCTGGCATGTCGGTCCCTACGTCTCCGTGGGTACATTATATACGTCTGTAACGTTGTATATCCTAACCCAACGCAACCTAACATCTGGGATGTAATATTTTACAACATTCCTGTCGTGTCGTCGCCTGCTTCTCGATGGGGACATTCTATACGTCTATAACGTTGTATATCCTAACCTAAGGGAACCTAACATCTCGGGTGTAATATTTTAGAACATTCCTGACGCGTCAGTCCCTATTTCTCGGTGGGAACATTATATACGTCTATAACGTTATATATCCTAGCCTAAGGCAACCTATCTTGTAGAATGTAATATTTTACAACATTCCTGGCGTGTCGTCGCCTACTTCTCGATGGGGACATTATATACATCTATAACGTTCTATATCCTAACCTAAGGCAACCTAACATCTCGGATTTAGTATTTTACAACATTCCTGTCATGTCGGTCCCTACTTCTCGGTGGGGACATTGTGTACGTCTATAACGATATATATCCTAGCCTAAGGCAACCTAACATGTCGAATGTAATATTTTACTACATTCCTGTCGTGTCGTCGCCTGCTTCTCGATGGGGACATTATATACGTCTATAACGTTGTATATTCTAACGTAACGCAACCTAACATCTGGGATGTAATATTTTACAACAGTCCTGCCGTGTCCTCGCCTGCTTCTCGATGGGGACTTTATGTACGTCTATAACATTGTATATCCTGACCTAATGCAACCTAACATCTGGGATGTAATATTTTACAACATTCCTGGCATGTCTGTCCCTACGTCTCGGTGGGAACGTTATATACGTCTATAACGATATATATCCTAACCTAAGGGAACCTTACATCTCGGATGTAATATTTTACAACATTCTTGGCATGTCGTGGCCCTACTTCTCGGTGGGAAAATTGTATACGTCTATAGCGATATATATCCTAGCCTAAGCCAACCCAACATGTCGAATGTAATATTTTACAACATTCCTGGCGTGTCGTCGCCTACTTCTCGATGGGGACATTATATACATCTATAACGTTGTATATCCTAACCTAAGGCAACCTAACATATCGGATGTAATATTTTACAACATTCTGGCGTGTCGTCGCCTTCTTCTACATGGGGACATTATATACGTCTATAACCTTGTATATACTAACCTAACGCAACCTAGCATCTGGGATGTAATATTTTACAACATTCCTGGCGTGTCGTCGCCTACTTCTGGATGGGGACATTATATACATCTATAACGTCATATATCCTAACCTAAGGGAACCTAACATCTCGGGTGTAATATTTTACAACATTCCTGTCGTGTCGTCGCCTGCTTCTCGATGGGGACATTCTATACGTCTATAACGTTGTATATCCTAACCTAAGGGAACCTATCATCTCGGGTGTAATATTTTAGAACATTCCTGACGCGTCAGTCCCTATTTCTCGGTGGGAACATTATATACGTCTATAACGTTATATATCCTAGCCTAAGGCAACCTAACTTGTAGAATGTAATATTTTACAACATTCCTGGCGTGTCGTCGCCTACTTCTCGATGGGGACAATATATACATCTATAACCTTGTATATCCTAACCTAAGGCAACCTAACATCTCGGATGTAGTATTTTACAACATTCCTGGCATGTCGGTCCCTACTTCTCGGTGGGAACATTGTGTACGTCTATAACGATATATATCCTAGCCTAAGGCAACCTAACATGTCGAATGTAATATTTTACAACATTCCTGTCGTGTCGTCGCCTGCTTCTCGATGGGCACATTATATACGTCTATAACGTTGTATATTCTAACCTAACGCAACCTAACATTTGGGATGTAATATTTTACAACATTTCTGGCGTGTCGTCGCCTACTTCTGGATGGGGACATTATATACATCTATAACGTCATATATCCTAGCCTAAGGGAACCCAACATCTCGGGTGTAATATTTTACAACATTCCTGGCGTGTCGTCGCCTACTTCTCGATGGGGACATTATATACATCTATAACTTTGTATATCCTAACCTAAGGCAACCTAACATATCGGAAGTAATATTTTACAACATTCTGGCGTGTCGTCGCCTTCTTCTACATGGGGACATTATATACGTCTATAACCTTGTATATACTAACCTAACGCAACCTAACATCTGGGATGTAATATTTTACAACATTCCTGGCGTGTCGTCGCCTACTTCTGGATGGGGACATTATATACATCTATAACGTCATATATCCTAACCTAAGGGAACCTAACATCTCGGGTGTAATATTTTACAACATTCCTGTCGTGTCGTCGCCTGCTTCTCGATGGGGACATTCTATACGTCTATAACGTTGTATATCCTAACCTAAGGGAACCTATCATCTCGGGTGTAATATTTTAGAACATTCCTGACGCGTCAGTCCCTATTTCTCGGTGAGAACATTATATACGTCTATAACGTCATATATCCTAGCCTAAGGGAACCTATCATCTCGGGTGTAATATTTTACAACATTCCTGGCGTGTCGTCGCCTACTTCTCAATGGGGACAATATATACATCTATAACGTTGTATATCCTAACCTAAGGCAACCTAACATCTCGGATGTAGTATTTTACAACATTCCTGGCATGTCGGTCCCTACTTCTCGGTGGGAACATTGTGTACGTCTATAACGATATATATCCTAGCCTAAGGCAACCTAACATGTCGAATGTAATATTTTACTACATTTCTGTCGTGTCGTCGCCTGCTTCTCGATGGGGACATGATATACGTCTATATCGTAGTATATTCTAACCTAACGCAACCTAACATCTGGGATGTAATATTTTACAACAGTCCTGGCGTGTCGTCGCCTACTTCTGGATGGGGACATTATATACATCTATAACGTCATATATCCTAACCTAAGGGAACCTAACATCTCGGGTGTAATATTTTACAACATTCCTGTTGTGTCGTCGCCTGCTTCTCGATGGGGACATTCTATACGTCTATAACGTTGTATATCCTAACCTAAGGGAACCTAACATCTGGGATGTAATATTTTACAACATTCCTGGCATGTCGGTCCCTACGTCTCCGTGGGTACATTATATACGTCTATAACGTTGTATATCCTAACCTAACGCAACCTAACATCTGGGATGTAATATTTTAAAACATTCCTGGCATGTCGGTCCCTACGTCTCGGTGGGAACGTTATATACGTTTATAACGATATATATCCTAAGCTAAGGGTACCTTACATCTCGGATGTATTATTTTACAACATTCCTGGCGCTTCGGCTGCTATTTTTCGGTGGGAACATTATATACGTCCATAACGTTACATATCCTAACGTATGGCAACATAACATCTCGGATGTTATATTTTACAACATTCCTGCCGATTCCGAGCCTGCTTCTCGATGGGGACTTTATATACATCTATAACGTTGTATATCCTAACCTAAGGCAACCTAACATATCGGATGTAATATTTTACAACATTCTGGCGTGTCGTCGCCTGCTTCTACATGGGGACATTATATACGTCTATAACCTTGTATATACTAACCTAACGCAACCTAACATCTGGGATGTAATATTTTACAACATTCCTGGCGTGTCGTCGCCTACTTCTCGATGGGGACGTTATATACATCTATAACGTTGTATATCCTCCCCTAAGGCAACCTAACATCTCGGGTGTAATATTTTACAACATTCCTGTCGTGTCGTCGCCTGCTTCTCGATGGGGACATTCTATACGTCTATAACGTTGTGTATCCTAACCTAAGGGAACCTAACATCTCGGGTGTAATATTTTAGAACATTCCTGACGCGTCAGTCCCTATTTCTCGGTGGGAACATTATATACGTCTATAACGTTATATATCCTAGCCTAAGGCAACCCAACTTGTAGAATGTAATATTTTACAACATTCCTGGCGTGTCGTCGCCTACTTCTCGATGGGGACAATATATACATCTATAACGTTGTATATCCTAACCTAAGGCAACCTAACATCTCGGATGTAGTATTTTACAACATTCCTGGCATGTCGGTCCCTACTTCTCGGTGGGAACATTGTGTACGTCTATAACGATATATATCCTAGCCTAAGCCAACCTAACATGTCGAATGTAATATTTTACAACATTCCTGTCGTGTCGTCGCCTGCTTCTCGATGTGTACATTATATACGTCTATAACGTTGTATATTCTAACCTAACGCAACCTAACATCCGGGATGTAATATTTTACAACATTCCTGGCGTGTCGTCGCCTACTTCTGGATGGGGACATTATATACATCTATAACGTCATATATCCTAACCTAAGGGAACCTAACATCTCGGGTGTAATATTTTGCAACATTCCTGTCGTGTCGTCGCCTGCTTCTCGATGGGGACATTCTATACGTCTATAACGTTGTATATCCTAACCTAAGGGAACCTATCATCTCGGGTGTAATATTTTAGAACATTCCTGACGCGTCAGTCCCTATTTCTCGGTGGGAACATTATATACGTCTATAACGTTATATATCCTAGCCTAAGGCAACCCAACTTGTAGAATGTAATATTTTACAACATTCCTGGCGTGTCGTCGCCTACTTCTCGATGGGGACAATATATACATCTATAACGTTGTATATCCTAACCTAAGGCAACCTAACATCTCGGATGTAGTATTTTACAACATTCCTGGCATGTCGGTCCCTACTTCTCGGTGGGAACATTGTGTACGTCTATAACGATATATATCCTAGCCTAAGCCAACCTAACATGTCGAATGTAATATTTTACAACATTCCTGTCGTGTCGTCGCCTGCTTCTCGATGTGTACATTATATACGTCTATAACGTTGTATATTCTAACCTAACGCAACCTAACATCCGGGATGTAATATTTTACAACATTCCTGGCGTGTCGTCGCCTACTTCTGGATGGGGACATTATATACATCTATAACGTCATATATCCTAACCTAAGGGAACCTAACATCTCGGGTGTAATATTTTGCAACATTCCTGTCGTGTCGTCGCCTGCTTCTCGATGGGGACATTCTATACGTCTATAACGTTGTATATCCTAACCTAAGGGAACCTATCATCTCGGGTGTAATATTTTAGAACATTCCTGACGCGTCAGTCCCTATTTCTCGGTGGGAACATTATATACGTCTATAACGTTATATATCCTAGCCTAAGGCAACCTAACTTGTAGAATGTAATATTTTACAACATTCCTGGCGTGTCGTCGCCTACTTCTCGATGGGGACAATATATACATCTATAACCTTGTATATCCTAACCTAAGGCAACCTAACATCTCGGATGTAGTATTTTACAACATTCCTGGCATGTCGGTCCCTACTTCTCGGTGGGAACATTGTGTACGTCTATAACGATATATATCCTAGCCTAAGCCAACCTAACATGTCGAATGTAATATTTTACAACATTCCTGTCGTGTCGTCGCCTGCTTCTCGATGTGTACATTATATACGTCTATAACGTTGTATATTCTATCCTAACGCAACCTAACATCCGGGATGTAATATTTTACAACATTCCTGGCGTGTCGTCGCCTACTTCTGGATGGGGACATTATATACATCTATAACGTCATATATCCTAACCTAAGGGAACCTAACATCTCGGGTGTAATATTTTGCAACATTCCTGCCGTGTCGTCGCCTGCTTCTCGATGGGGACATTCTATACGTCTATAACGTTGTATATCCTAACCTAAGGGAACCTATCATCTCGGGTGTAATATTTTAGAACATTCCTGACGCGTCAGTCCCTATTTCTCGGTGGGAACATTATATACGTCTATAACGTTATATATCCTAGCCTAAGGCAACCTAACTTGTAGAATGTAATATTTTACAACATTCCTGGCGTGTCGTCGCCTACTTCTCGATGGGGACAATATATACATCTATAACCTTGTATATCCTAACCTAAGGCAACCTAACATCTCGGATGTAGTATTTTACAACATTCCTGGCATGTCGGTCCCTACTTCTCGGTGGGAACATTGTGTACGTCTATAACGATATATATCCTAGCCTAAGGCAACCTAACATGTCGAATGTAATATTTTACTACATTTCTGTCGTGTCGTCGCCTGCTTCTCGATGGGGACATGATATACGTCTATATCGTAGTATATTCTAACCTAACGCAACCTAACATCTGGGATGTAATATTTTACAACAGTCCTGGCGTGTCGTCGCCTACTTCTGGATGGGGACATTATATACATCTATAACGTCATATATCCTAACCTAAGGGAACCTAACATCTCGGGTGTAATATTTTACAACATTCCTGTTGTGTCGTCGCCTGCTTCTCGATGGGGACATTCTATACGTCTATAACGTTGTATATCCTAACCTAAGGGAACCTAACATCTGGGATGTAATATTTTACAACATTCCTGGCATGTCGGTCCCTACGTCTCCGTGGGTACATTATATACGTCTATAACGTTGTATATCCTAACCTAACGCAACCTAACATCTGGGATGTAATATTTTAAAACATTCCTGGCATGTCGGTCCCTACGTCTCGGTGGGAACGTTATATACGTTTATAACGATATATATCCTAAGCTAAGGGTACCTTACATCTCGGATGTATTATTTTACAACATTCCTGGCGCTTCGGCTGCTATTTTTCGGTGGGAACATTATATACGTCCATAACGGTACATATCCTAACGTATGGCAACATAACATCTCGGATGTTATATTTTACAACATTCCTGCCGATTCCGAGCCTGCTTCTCGATGGGGACTTTATATACATCTATAACGTTGTATATCCTAACCTAAGGCAACCTAACATATCGGATGTAATATTTTACAACATTCTGGCGTGTCGTCGCCTGCTTCTACATGGGGACATTATATACGTCTATAACCTTGTATATACTAACCTAACGCAACCTAACATCTGGGATGTAATATTTTACAACATTCCTGGCGTGTCGTCGCCTACTTCTCGATGGGGACGTTATATACATCTATAACGTTGTATATCCTCCCCTAAGGCAACCTAACATCTCGGGTGTAATATTTTACAACATTCCTGTCGTGTCGTCGCCTGCTTCTCGATGGGGACATTCTATACGTCTATAACGTTGTGTATCCTAACCTAAGGGAACCTAACATCTCGGGTGTAATATTTTAGAACATTCCTGACGCGTCAGTCCCTATTTCTCGGTGGGAACATTATATACGTCTATAACGTTATATATCCTAGCCTAAGGCAACCCAACTTGTAGAATGTAATATTTTACAACATTCCTGGCGTGTCGTCGCCTACTTCTCGATGGGGACAATATATACATCTATAACGTTGTATATCCTAACCTAAGGCAACCTAACATCTCGGATGTAGTATTTTACAACATTCCTGGCATGTCGGTCCCTACTTCTCGGTGGGAACATTGTGTACGTCTATAACGATATATATCCTAGCCTAAGCCAACCTAACATGTCGAATGTAATATTTTACAACATTCCTGTCGTGTCGTCGCCTGCTTCTCGATGTGTACATTATATACGTCTATAACGTTGTATATTCTAACCTAACGCAACCTAACATCCGGGATGTAATATTTTACAACATTCCTGGCGTGTCGTCGCCTACTTCTGGATGGGGACATTATATACATCTATAACGTCATATATCCTAACCTAAGGGAACCTAACATCTCGGGTGTAATATTTTGCAACATTCCTGTCGTGTCGTCGCCTGCTTCTCGATGGGGACATTCTATACGTCTATAACGTTGTATATCCTAACCTAAGGGAACCTATCATCTCGGGTGTAATATTTTAGAACATTCCTGACGCGTCAGTCCCTATTTCTCGGTGGGAACATTATATACGTCTATAACGTTATATATCCTAGCCTAAGGCAACCTAACTTGTAGAATGTAATATTTTACAACATTCCTGGCGTGTCGTCGCCTACTTCTCGATGGGGACAATATATACATCTATAACCTTGTATATCCTAACCTAAGGCAACCTAACATCTCGGATGTAGTATTTTACAACATTCCTGGCATGTCGGTCCCTACTTCTCGGTGGGAACATTGTGTACGTCTATAACGATATATATCCTAGCCTAAGCCAACCTAACATGTCGAATGTAATATTTTACAACATTCCTGTCGTGTCGTCGCCTGCTTCTCGATGTGTACATTATATACGTCTATAACGTTGTATATTCTATCCTAACGCAACCTAACATCCGGGATGTAATATTTTACAACATTCCTGGCGTGTCGTCGCCTACTTCTGGATGGGGACATTATATACATCTATAACGTCATATATCCTAACCTAAGGGAACCTAACATCTCGGGTGTAATATTTTGCAACATTCCTGTCGTGTCGTCGCCTGCTTCTCGATGGGGACATTCTATACGTCTATAACGTTGTATATCCTAACCTAAGGGAACCTATCATCTCGGGTGTAATATTTTAGAACATTCCTGACGCGTCAGTCCCTATTTCTCGGTGGGAACATTATATACGTCTATAACGTTATATATCCTAGCCTAAGGCAACCTAACTTGTAGAATGTAATATTTTACAACATTCCTGGCGTGTCGTCGCCTACTTCTCGATGGGGACAATATATACATCTATAACCTTGTATATCCTAACCTAAGGCAACCTAACATCTCGGATGTAGTATTTTACAACATTCCTGGCATGTCGGTCCCTACTTCTCGGTGGGAACATTGTGTACGTCTATAACGATATATATCCTAGCCTAAGGCAACCTAACATGTCGAATGTAATATTTTACTACATTTCTGTCGTGTCGTCGCCTGCTTCTCGATGGGGACATTATATACCTCTATAACGTCATATATCCTAACCTAAGGGAACCTAACATCTCGGGTGTAATATTTTACAGCATTCTGGCGTGTCGTCGCCTGCTTCTCCATGGGGACATTATTTACGTCTATAACCTTGTATATACTAACCCAACGCAACCTAACACCTGGGATGTAATATTTTACAACATTCCTGGCGTGTCGTCGCCTACTTCTCGGTGGGAACATTGTATACGTCTATAACGATATATATCCTAGCCTAAGGCAACCTAACATGTCGAATGTAATATTTTACAACATTCCTTTCGTGTCGTCGCCTGCTTCTCGATGGGTACATTATATACGTCTATAACGTTGTATATTCTAACCTAACGCAACCTAACATCTGGGATGTAATATTTTACAACATTCCTGGCGTGTCGTCGCCTACTTCAGGATGGGGACATTATATACATCTATAACGTCATATATCCTAGCCTAAGGGAACCTAACATCTCGGGTGTAATATTTTACAACATTCCTGGCGTGTCGTCGCCTACTTCTCGATGGGGACATTATATACATCTATAACGTTGTATATCCTAACCTAAGGCAACCCAACATATCGGATGTAATATTTTACAACATTCTGGCGTGTCGTCGCCTGCTTCTCGATGGGTACATTATATACGTCTATAACGTTGTATATTCTAACCTAACGCAACCTAACATCTGGGATGTAATATTTTACAACATTCCTGGCGTGTCGTCGCCTACTTCTGGATGGGGACATTATATACATCTATAACGTCATATATCCTAGCCTAAGGGAACCTAACATCTCGGGTGTAATATTTTACAACATTCCTGGCGTGTCGTCGCCTGCTTCTCGATGGGGACATTCTATACGTCTATAACGTTGTATATCCTAACCTAAGGGAACCTAACATCTCGGGTGTAATATTTTAGAACATTCCTGACGCGTCAGTCCCTATTTCTCGGTGGGAACATTATATACGTCTATAACGTTATATATCCTAGCCTAAGGCAACCTAACTTGTAGAATGTAATATTTTACAACAGTCCTGGCGTGTCGTCGCCTACTTCTGGATGGGGACATTTTATACATCTATAACCTCGTATATACTAACCTAACGCAACCTAACATCTGGGATGTAATATTTTACAATATTCCTGGCATGTCGGTCCCTACGTCTCCGTGGGTACATTATATACGTCTATAACGTTGTATATCCTAACCTAACGCAACCTAACATCTGGGATGTAATATTTTAAAACATTCCTGGCATGTCGGTCCCTACGTCTCGGTGGGAACGTTATATACGTCTATAACGATATATACCCTAACCTAAGGGTACCTTACATCTCGGATGTAATTTTTTACAACATTCCTGGTATGTCGGGCCCTACTTCTCGGTGGGAACATTGTATACGTCTATAACGATATATATCCTAGCCTAAGGCAACCTAACATGAAGGAATGTAATATTTTACAACATTCCTGTCGTGTCGTCGCCTGCTTCTCGATGGGGACATTCTATACGTCTATAACGTTGTATATCCTAACGTAAGGGAACCTAACATCTCGGGTGTAATATTTTAGAACATTCCTGACGCGTCAGTCCCCATTTCTCGGTGGGAACATTATATACGTCTATAACGTTATATATCCTAGCCTAAGGCAACCCAACTTGTAGAATGTAATATTTTACAACATTCCTGGCGTGTCGTCGCCTACTTCTCGATGGGGACATTATATACATCTATAACGTTTTATATCATAACCTAATGCAACCTAACACCTCGGATGTAATATTTTACAACATTCCTGGCATGTCGGTCCCTACGTCTCCGTGGGTACATTATATACGTCTGTAACGTTGTATATCCTAACCCAACGCAACCTAACATCTGGGATGTAATATTTTACAACATTCCTGTTGTGTCGTCGCCTGCTTCTCGATGGGGACATTCTATACGTCTATAACGTTGTATATCCTAACCTAAGGGAACCTAACATCTCGGGTGTAATATTTTAGAACATTCCTGACGCGTCAGTCCCTATTTCTCGGTGGGAACATTATATACGTCTATAACGTTATATATCCTAGCCTAAGGCAACCTATCTTGTAGAATGTAATATTTTACAACATTCCTGGCGTGTCGTCGCCTACTTCTCGATGGGGACATTATATACATCTATAACGTTCTATATCCTAACCTAAGGCAACCTAACATCTCGGATTTAGTATTTTACAACATTCCTGTCATGTCGGTCCCTACTTCTCGGTGGGGACATTGTGTACGTCTATAACGATATATATCCTAGCCTAAGGCAACCTAACATGTCGAATGTAATATTTTACTACATTCCTGTCGTGTCGTCGCCTGCTTCTCGATGGGGACATTATATACGTCTATAACGTTGTATATTCTAACGTAACGCAACCTAACATCTGGGATGTAATATTTTACAACAGTCCTGCCGTGTCCTCGCCTGCTTCTCGATGGGGACTTTATATACGTCTATAACATTGTATATCCTGACCTAATGCAACCTAACATCTGGGATGTAATATTTTACAACATTCCTGGCATGTCTGTCCCTACGTCTCGGTGGGAACGTTATATACGTCTATAACGATATATATCCTAACCTAAGGGAACCTTACATCTCGGATGTAATATTTTACAACATTCTTGGCATGTCGTGGCCCTACTTCTCGGTGGGAAAATTGTATACGTCTATAGCGATATATATCCTAGCCTAAGCCAACCCAACATGTCGAATGTAATATTTTACAACATTCCTGGCGTGTCGTCGCCTACTTCTCGATGGGGACATTATATACATCTATAACGTTGTATATCCTAACCTAAGGCAACCTAACATATCGGATGTAATATTTTACAACATTCTGGCGTGTCGTCGCCTGCTTCTCCATGGGGACATTATATACGTCTATAACCTTGTATATACTAACCTAACGCAACCTAACATCTGGGATGTAATATTTTACAACATTCCTGGCGTGTCGTCGCCTACTTCTGGATGGGGACATTATATACATCTATAAAGTCATATATCCTAACCTAAGGGAACCTAACATCTCGGGTGTAATATTTTACAACATTCCTGTCGTGTCGTCGCCTGCTTCTCGATGGGGACATTCTATACGTCTATAACGTTGTATATCCTAACCTAAGGGAACCTAACATCTCGGGTGTAATATTTTAGAACATTCCTGACGCGTCAGTCCCTATTTCTCGGTGGGAACATTATATACGTCTATAACGTTATATATCCTAGCCTAAGGCAACCTAACTTGTAGAATGTAATATTTTACAACAGTCCTGGCGTGTCGTCGCCTACTTCTGGATGGGGACATTATATACATCTATAACGTCATATGTCCTAACCTAAGGGAAACAGCATCTCGGGTGTAATATTTTACAACATTCCTGGCGTGTCGTCGCCTACTTCTCGATGGGGACATTATATACATCTATAACGTTGTATATCCTAACCTAAGGGAACCTAACATCTCGGATGTAATATTTTACAACATTCTGGCGTGTCATCGCCTGCTTCTCCATAGGGACATTATATACGTCTATACCCTTGTATATACTAACCTAACGCAACCTAACATCTGGTATGTAATATTTTACAACATTCCTGGCGTGTCGTCGCCTACTTCTGGATGGGGACATTATATACATCTATAACGTCATATATCCTAACCTAAGGGAACCTAACATCTCGGGTGTAATATTTTACAACATTCCTGTCGTGTCGTCGCCTGCTTCTCGATGGGAACATTCTATACGTCTATAACGTTGTATGTCCTAACCTAAGGGAACCTAACATCTCGGGTGTAATATTTTAGAACATTCCTGACGCGTCAGTCCCTATTTCTCGGTGGGAACATTATATACGTCTATAACGTTATATATCCTAGCCTAAGGCAACCTAACTTGTAGAATGTAATATTTTACAACACTCCTGGCGTGTCTTCGCCTACTTCTCGATGGGGACATTATATACATCTATAACGTTGTATATCCTAACCTAAGGCAACCTAACATCTCGGATGTAATATTTTACAACATTCCTGTCATGTCGGTCCCTACTTATCGGTGGGAACATTGTGTACGTCTATAACTATATATATCCTAGCCTAAGGCAACCTAACATGTCGAATGTAATATTTTACTACATTCCTGTCGTGTCGTCGCCTGTTTCTCGATGGGGACATTATATACGTCTATAACGTTGTATATTCTAACCTAACGCAACCTAACATCTGGGACGTAATATTTTACAACATTCCTGGCGTGTCGTCGCCTACTTCTGGATGGGGACATTATATACATCTATAACGTCATATGTCCTAACCTAAGGGAACCTATCATCTCGGGTGTAATATTTTACAACATTCCTGACGGGTCGGCCCGTAGTTCACGGTGGTAACATTATATACGCCTATAACGTTATATATCCTAGCCTAAAGCAACCTAACATCTCGGATGTAATATTTTACAACATTCCTGGCGTGTCGTCGCCTACTTCTCGATGGGGACATTATATACATCTATAACGTTGTATATCCTAACCTAAGGCAACCTAACATCTCGGATGTAATATTTTAAAACTTTCCTGGCATGTCGGTCCCTACGTCTCGGTGGGATCATTATATACGTCTATAACGATATATATCCTAACCTAAGGCAACGAAACATCTCGAATGTAGTATTTTACAACATTCCAGTCGGGTCGGCCCCACTTCTGGGTGGGAACATTATTTACGTCAATAACGTAATATAACCTAACCTAACCCATCTAGACCCTCGCTGGTAATGTTTTACAGAATCCCGGTCGTGTCGGCCCGGACTTCTCGGTGGGGACAATATATATGTCTATAACGTTATATATCCTAACCTAAGTAACCTAAACTCTCGGATGTAATATTTTACAACATTCCTGGCATGTCGGTCACTACGCCTCGGTGGGAACATTATACACGTCTGTAACGATATATATCCTAACCTAAGGCAACCTAACGTTTCCGGTGTAATATTTTACAACATTCCTGACGCGTTGGCACCTATTTCTCGGTGGGAACATTATATACGTCTATAGCTTTATATATCCTAGCCTAAGGCGACCTAACATGTCGGATGTAACATTTTACATCATTCCTGGCGTGTCGGCCCGTAGTTCTCGGTGGTAACATTGCATACGTCTATAACGTTGTATATCCTAGCCTATGGCAACCTAACATGTCGAATGTAGTGTTTTACAACATTCCTGGCGTGTCGTCGCCTGCTTCTCGATGGGGACATTATATACGTCTATAACCTTGTATATACTAACCTAACGCAACTTAACATCTGGGATGTCATATTTTACAACATTCCTGGCATGTCGGTCCCTACGTCTCCGTGGTTACATTATATACGTCTATAACGTTGTATATCATAACCTAACGCAACCTAACATCTGGGATGTAATATTTTAAAACATTCCTGGCATGTCGGGCCCTACTTCTCGGTGGGAACATTGTATACGTCTATAACGATATATATCCTAGCCTAAGGCAAACTAACATGTCGAATGTAATATTTTACAACATTCCTGTCGTGTCGTCGCCTGCTTCTCGATGGGGACATTATATACGTCTATAACGTTGTATATTCTAACCTAACGCAACCTAACATCTGGGATGTAATATTTTACAACATTCCTGGCATGTCGGTCCCTACGTCTCCGTGGGTGCATTATATACGTCTGTAACGTTGTATATCCTAACCTAACGCAATCTAACATCTGGAATGTAATATTTTACAACATTCCTGGCGTGTCGTAGCCTACTTCTGTATGGGGACATTATATACGTCTATAACGTTGTATATCCTAACCTAAGGCAACCTAAAATCTGGGATGTATTATTTTACAACATTCCTGGCATGTCGATACCTACGTCTCGGTGAGAACATTCTATATGTCTATAACGTTGTATATCCTAACCTAAGGGAACCTAACATCTCGGGTGTAATATTTTACAACATTCCTGACGCGTCGGCCCCTATTTCTCGGTGGGAACATTATATACGTCTGTAACGTTATATATTATAACCTAAGGCAACCTAACATCTCTACCGTAATATTTTACAACATTCCTGGCGTGACGGCTCCTACTTCTCGATGGGGACATTATATACGTCTATAACGTTGTATATCCTAACCTAATTCAACCTAACATCTCGGAAGTAATATTTGACAACATTCCTGGCGTGTCCGCCCGTACTTCTCGGTCGGAACATTATATACGTCTATAACGTTATATATCCTAGCCTAAGGCGACCTAACATGTCGAATGTAATATTTTACAACATTCCTGGCATGTCGGTCCCTACTTCTCGGTGGGAACATTGTATACGTCTATAACGATATATGTCCTAGCCTAAGGCAACCTAACATCTCGGATGTAATAGTTGACAACATTCCTGGCGTGTAGGCCCGTACTTCTCGGTAGGAACATTATATACGTCTATAACGATATATATCCTAACCTAAGGCAACCTAACATCTCGGATGTAATAGTTGACAACATTCCTGGCGTGTAGGCCCGTACCTCTCTGTTGGAACATTATATACGTCTATAACGTTATGTATCGTAGACTAACGCGACCTAACATGTCGTCTGTAATATTTTACATCATTCATGGCGTGTCATCGCCTGCATCTCGATGGGGACTTTATATTCGTCTATAACGTTGTATATCCTAACCTAACGCAACCTAACCTCTGGGATGTAATATTTTACAACATTCCTGGCATGTCGGACCCTATGTCTCGGTGGGTACATTATATACGTCTATAACGATATATATCCTAACCTAAGGCAACCTAACATCTCGGATGTAATAGTTGACAACATTCCTGGCGTGTAGGCCCGTACTTCTCGGTAGGAACATTATATACGTCTATAACGATATATATCCTAACCTAAGGCAACCTAACATCTCGGATGTAATAGTTGACAACATTCCTGGCGTGTAGGCCCGTACTTCTCGGTAGGAACATTATATACGTCTATAACGATATATATCCTAACCTAAGGCAACCTAACATCTCGGATGTAATAGTTGACAACATTCCTGGCGTGTAGGCCCGTACTTCTCTGTTGGAACATTATATACGTCTATAACGTTATGTATCCTAGACTAACGCGACCTAACATGTCGTGTGTAATATTTTACATCATTCATGGCGTGTCATCGCCTGCATCTCGATGGGGACTTTATATTCGTCTATAACGTTGTATATCCTAACCTAACGCAACCTAACCTCTGGGATGTAATATTTTACAACATTCTTGGCATTTCGGACCGTAGTTCTCGGTGGTAACATTATATACATCTATAACGTTATATATCCTAGCCTAAGGCAACCTAACATCTCGGATGTAATATTTGACAATATCCCGGGCGTGTTAGCACGTACTTCTCGGTGGGTACATCATATACGTCTATAGCGATATATATCCTAGCCTAAGGCGACCTAACATGTCGAATGTAATATTCTACATTATTCCTGACGTGTCGGTCCGTAGTTCTCGGTGCTAACATTATATACATCTATAACGTTATATATCCTAGCCTAAGGCAACCTAACTTCTCGGATGTAATACTTGACAACATTCCTGGCGTGTTAGCCCGTACTTCTCGGTGGGAACAGCATATACGTCTACAGCGATAAATATCCTAACTGAAGGCAATCTAATATCTCGGATCTAATATTTTACAACATTCCTGGCGCGTCGGCTCCTACTTTTCGGTGGGAACATTATATACGTATATAACGTTATATATCCTAGCCTAAGGCGACCTAACATGTCGAATGTAATATTTTACAACATTCCTGGCGCGTTGGCCCGTAGTTCTCGGTGGTAACATTATATGCGTCTATAACGTTACATATCCTAGCCTAAGGCGACCTAACATGTCGAATGTAATATTTTACATCATTCCTGGCGTGTCGTCGCCTGCTTCTCGCTGGGGACATTATATACGTCTATATCGTTATATATCCTAGCCTAAGGCGACCTAACATATCGAATGTAGTATTTTCCAACATTCCTGCCGAGTGCGGCCCCTACTTCTCGATGGGGACATTATAAACTTCTATATCGTAAGATAACCTATCCTAACCCATTTGGCCCCTCGGTGATATTGTTTTACAGAATCCCGGCCGTGTCGGCCCGTACTTCTCGGTGGGGACATTATATACGTCTATAACCTTATACATCCCAACCTAAGGCCGCCTAACATCTCGAATGTAGTATTTTCCACCATTCCTGGCGGGTCGGCCCCTAATCCTCGGTGGGCACATTATATACGTTTATAACGTTGTATATATTACCATAAGGAAACATAACATCTCGAATGTAGATTTTCACAACATTTCTGGCGGGTCGGCCCCACTTCTCGGTCGGAACATTATATACGTCTATAACGTAATATAACCTAACCTAACCCATCTAGCCCCTCGCTGGTAATGTTTTACAGAATCCCAGTCGTGTCGGCCCGTAATTTTCGGTGCGGAAATTATATACGTCTAAAAAGTTATATATCATAACATAAGGCAACTTAACATCTCGGATGTAGTATTTTCCAACATTCCAGGCGGATCGGCCCATACATCTCGGTAGGAACATTATATACGTCTATAATGTAATATAACCTAACCTAACCCATCTAGCCCCTCGCTGGTAATGTTTTACAGAATCCCGTTCGTATCGTCCCGTACGTCTCGGTGCGGGCATTATATACGTCAGTAACGTTATACATCCTAACCTAAGGAAACCTAACATCTCGGATGTAGAATTTTACATTACTGGCGGGTCGGCCCCAACTTCTCGGTGGGAACATTATATACGTCTATATCGTAATATAACCTAACGTAACCCATCTAGACCCTCGCTGGTAATGTTTTACAGACTCTCGTTCGCCTCGTCCCGTACGTCTCGGTGCAGACATTATATAGGTCAATAACGTTATACATCCTAACCTAAGGCAACCTAACATCCCAAATGTAGTATTTTACAACATTCCACTCGGGTCGGCCCCTACTTCTAGGTGGGTACAATAAATACGTCTATAACGTAATATAACCTAACCTAACCCATCTAGCCCATCGCATGTAATGTTTTCCAGAATCCCGTTCGTGTCGTACCGTACATTTCGGTGCGGACATTGTATAAGTCTATAACGTTATATGTCGTATCCTAAGGCAACCTAGCATCTGGAATGTAGTATTTTACAACATTCCTGGCGGGTGGGCCTCTACTTTTCGGTGGGAACATTATATACGTCTATATCGTAATATAGCCTAACCTAACCCATCTTGCTCCTCGGCGGTAATGTTTTACAAAATCCCGTTCGTGTCGTCCCGTACGTCTCGGTGCGGACATTGTATAAGTCTATAACGTTATATGTACTAACCTAAGGCAATCTAACATCTGGGATGTAGTATTTTGCAACATTCCTGGCGGGTCGGATCCTAATTCTGGGGGGGAACATTATATACGTCTTTACCGTTGTATATCCTAACCTAAGTAACCTAACATCTCGGATGTAGTATTTTCCAACATTCCTGGCGGGTCGGCCCCTACTTCTCGGGAGGAACATTATATACGTCTATAACCTAATATAACCTAACCTAACGCATCTAGACTCTCGCTGGTAATGTTTTACAGAATGCCGTTCGTGTCGTCCCCTACGTCTCGGTGGGGACATTATATGAGTCTATGACGTTATATGTCGTATCCTAAGGCAACCTAGCATCTGGAATGTAGTATTTTACAATATTCCAAGCGGGTCGGCCCCTACTTCTCGGCGGGCACATTATATACGTCTATAACCTAATATAACCTAACCTAACCCATCTAGAATCTCGCTGGTAGTGTTTTACAGAATCTCATTCGTGTCGTCCCGTACATCACTGTGCGGCCATTATGTAGGTCTATAACGTTATATATCCTAACCTAAAGCAACCTAACATCTCGATTGTAGTATTTTAAACATTCCAGACGGGTCGGCCCCTACTTCTCAGTGGGAACATTATATACGTCTGTAACTTTATATATCGCAACCTAAGGCAACCTAACATCTCGGATGTAGTATTTGCCAACATTCCGAGCAGGTCGGCCCCACTTATCGGTGGGAACATTATATACGTCAATAACGTAATATAACCTAACCTAATCCATCTAGCCCCTCGCTGGTAATGTTTTATAGAATCCCGGTCATGTCGTCCCGTACTTCTCGGTGGGGACACTATATAGATCTCTAACGTTATACATCCTAACCTAAGGCAATCTAACATCTCGAATCTAGTATTTTACAACATTCCACGAGGTTCGGCCCCTACTTCTGAGTGGGAACATTATATACGTCTATATCGTAATATAACCTAACCTAACCCATTTTGCCCCTCGGTGATAATGTTTTACAGAATCCCCGTCGTGTCGGCCCGTACTTCTCGGTGGGGACATCATATGCGTCAATAACGTTATATATCCAAACCTAAGGCAACCTAACATCTCGGATGTAGTATTTTCCAAAATTCCTGGCGGGTCGGCTCCTACTTCTCGGTGGGCACATTATATACGTCCATAACGTAATATAACACAACCTAACCCATCTAGACTCTCGCTGGTAATGCTTTACAGAATCCCCGTCGTGTCGGCCCAACTTCTCGGTGGGAACATTATATACGTCTATAACATAATATAACCTACCCTAACCCATCTAGCCGCTCGCTCGTAATGTTTTACAGAATCCAGTACGTGTCGTCTCGTTCGTCTCGGTAGGGACATTGTATGCGTCTATAACGTTATATATCCTAACCTAAGGAAACCTAACATCTGGGATGTTGTATTTTACAACATTCCTGGCGGGTCGGCCTCTACTTTTCGGTGGGAACATTATATACGTCTATAACGTTTTATATCCTGACCTAAGGCAAACTAACATCTCGAATGTAGTATTTTACAACATTCCTGGCATGTCGGTCCCTACATCTCGGTGGGAACTTTCTATACGTCTATAACGTTGTATATCCTAACCTAAGGAAACCTAACATCTCGGGTGTAATATTTTACAACATTCCTGACGCGATGGGCCCGTATTTCTCGGTGGGAAAATTATATACGTCTATAACGTTATATATCCTAACCGAAAGCAACCTAACATCTCGGATGTAATATTTTACAACATGCCTATCGTGTTGCAGCCTGCTTGTCGATGGGGATATTATATACGTCTATAACGTTGTATATCCTAACCTAACGCAACCTAACATCTGGTGATGTAATCTTTTACAACATTCCTGTCATCTCGGTCCCTACGCCTCGGTAGTAACATTCTATACGTCTATAACGTTGTATATCCTAACCTAAGGGAACCTAACATCTCGGGTGTAATATTTTACAACATTCCTGACGCGTCGGCCCCTATTTCTCGGTGGGAACATTATATACGTCTATAACGTTATATACTAGCGTAAGGCGACCCAACATCTCGGATGTAATATTTTTCAACATTCCTGGTGTGTCGGCACTTAGTTCTCCGTGGGAACATTATTTACGTCTATAACGTTATATATCCTAACCTAAGGCAACCTAACATCTCGGATGTAATATTTTACTACATTCCTGGCACGTCGGCCCCTACTTCTCGGTGGGAATATTATATACGTCTATAACGTAATAGAACATAATCTAACCCATCTAGACCCTCGCTGGTAATGTTTCACGGAATCCCGTTCGTGTCGCCCCGTACGTCGCGGTGCGGACATTATATACGTCTATAACGTTATATATCCTAACCTAAGGCAACCTAATATCTCGAATGTAGTATTTCACAACATTGCTGGCGGGTCAGCCCCACTTCTCGCTGGGAACATTATATACGTCTATAACGTAATATAACCTAACCTAACCCATCTAGCATCTCGCTGGTAATGTTTTACGGAATCCCGGTCGTGTCGTCCCGTACTTCTCGATGGGGACATTATATACGTTTATAACGTTATACATACTAACCTAAGGCAACTTAACATCTCGGATGTAGTATTTTCCAACATTCCTGGCGGGTCGGCCCCTAAACCTCGGTGGGCACATTATATACGTCCATAACGTAATATAACACAACCTAACCCATCTAGACTCTCGCTGGTAATGCTTCACAGAATCCCCGTCGTGTCGGCCCAACTTCTCGGTGGGAACTTTCTATACGTCTATAACGTTGTATATCCTAACCTAAGGGAACCTAACATCTCGGGTGTAATATTTTACAACATTCCTGACGCGATAGGCCCGTATTTCTCGGTGGGAAAATTATATACGTCTATAACGTTATATATCCTAACCGAAAGCAACCTAACATCTCGGATGTAATATTTTACAACATGCCTATCGTGTCGCCGCCTGCTTCTCGATGGGGATATTATATACGTCTATAACGTTGTATATCCTAACCTAACGCAACCTAACATCTGGTGATGTAATCTTTTACAACATTCCTGTCATCTCGGTCCCTACGCCTCGGTAGTAACATTCTATACGTCTATAAAGTTGTATATCCTAACCTAAGGGAACCTAACATCTCGGGTGTAATATTTTACAACATTCCTGACGCGTCGGCCCCTATTTCTCGGTGGGAACATTATATACGTCTATCACGTTACATATCCTAGCCTAAGGCAACCTAACATATCGGATGTAATATTTTACAACATTCTGGCGTGTCGTCGCCTGCTTCTCGATGGGCACATTAGATACGTCTATAACGTTGTATATCCTAACCTAAGGGAACCTAACATCTCGGATGTAATATTTTACAACATTCTGGCGTGTCGTCGCCTGCTTCTCAATGGGGACATTATATACGTCTATAACGTTGTATATCCTAACCCAAAGCAACCTATCTTCTGGGATGTAATATTTTACAACCTTTCTGGCATGTCGGTCCCCACGTCTCGGTGGGAACATTATATAAGTCTATAACGATATATATCCTAACCTAAAGCAACCTAACAACTCGGATGTAATAGTTTACCACATTCCTGGCGGTCCCTATATCTCGGTGGGAACATTCTATACGTCTATAACGTTGTATATCCTAACCTAAGGGAAACTAACATTTCGGGTGTAATATTTTACAACATTCCTGACGCGTCGGCCCCTATTTCTCGGTGGGAATATTATATACGTCTATAACGTTACATATCCTAGACTAAGGCAACCTAACATGTCGAATGTAATATTTTACAACATTCTGGCGTGTCGTCGCCTTCTTCTCGAAGGGGACATTATATACGTCTATTACGTTGTATATCCTGACCTAACGCAACCTAACATCTCGGATGTAACATTTTACAACATTCCTGACGCGTGCGCCCCTATTTCTCGGTGGAAACATTATATACGTCTATCACGTTACATATCCTAGCATAAGGCAACCTAACATATCGGATGTAATATTTTACAACATTCTGGCGTGTCGTCGCCTGCTTCTCGATGGGGACATTAGATACGTCTATAACGTTGTATATCCTAACCTAAGGGAACCTAACATCTCGGATGTAATATTTTACAACATTCTGGCGTGTCGTAGCCTGCTTCTCGATGGGGACATTATATACGTCTATAACGTTGTATATTCTAACGTAACGCAACCTAACATCTGGGATGTAATATTTTACAACAGTCCTGCCGTGTCCTCGCCTGCTTCTCGATGGGGACTTTATATACGTCTATAACATTGTATATCCTGACCTAATGCAACCTAACATCTGGGATGTAATATTTTACAACATTCCTGGCATGTCTGTCCCTACGTCTCGGTGGGAACGTTATATACGTCTATAACGATATATATCCTAACCTAAGGGAACCTTACATCTCGGATGTAATATTTTACAACATTCTTGGCATGTCGTGGCCCTACTTCTCGGTGGGAAAATTGTATACGTCTATAGCGATATATATCCTAGCCTAAGCCAACCCAACATGTCGAATGTAATATTTTACAACATTCCTGGCGTGTCGTCGCCTACTTCTCGATGGGGACATTATATACATCTATAACGTTGTATATCCTAACCTAAGGCAACCTAACATATCGGATGTAATATTTTACAACATTCTGGCGTGTCGTCGCCTGCTTCTCCATGGGGACATTATATACGTCTATAACCTTGTATATACTAACCTAACGCAACCTAACATCTGGGATGTAATATTTTACAACATTCCTGGCGTGTCGTCGCCTACTTCTGGATGGGGACATTATATACATCTATAAAGTCATATATCCTAACCTAAGGGAACCTAACATCTCGGGTGTAATATTTTACAACATTCCTGTCGTGTCGTCGCCTGCTTCTCGATGGGGACATTCTATACGTCTATAACGTTGTATATCCTAACCTAAGGGAACCTAACATCTCGGGTGTAATATTTTAGAACATTCCTGACGCGTCAGTCCCTATTTCTCGGTGGGAACATTATATACGTCTATAACGTTATATATCCTAGCCTAAGGCAACCTAACTTGTAGAATGTAATATTTTACAACAGTCCTGGCGTGTCGTCGCCTACTTCTGGATGGGGACATTATATACATCTATAACGTCATATGTCCTAACCTAAGGGAAACAACATCTCGGGTGTAATATTTTACAACATTCCTGGCGTGTCGTCGCCTACTTCTCGATGGGGACATTATATACATCTATAACGTTGTATATCCTAACCTAAGGGAACCTAACATCTCGGATGTAATATTTTACAACATTCTGGCGTGTCGTCGCCTGCTTCTCCATAGGGACATTATATACGTCTATACCCTTGTATATACTAACCTAACGCAACCTAACATCTGGTATGTAATATTTTACAACATTCCTGGCGTGTCGTCGCCTACTTCTGGATGGGGACATTATATACATCTATAACGTCATATATCCTAACCTAAGGGAACCTAACATCTCGGGTGTAATATTTTACAACATTCCTGTCGTGTCGTCGCCTGCTTCTCGATGGGAACATTCTATACGTCTATAACGTTGTATGTCCTAACCTAAGGGAACCTAACATCTCGGGTGTAATATTTTAGAACATTCCTGACGCGTCAGTCCCTATTTCTCGGTGGGAACATTATATACGTCTATAACGTTATATATCCTAGCCTAAGGCAACCTAACTTGTAGAATGTAATATTTTACAACACTCCTGGCGTGTCTTCGCCTACTTCTCGATGGGGACATTATATACATCTATAACGTTGTATATCCTAACCTAAGGCAACCTAACATCTCGGATGTAATATTTTACAACATTCCTGTCATGTCGGTCCCTACTTATCGGTGGGAACATTGTGTACGTCTATAACTATATATATCCTAGCCTAAGGCAACCTAACATGTCGAATGTAATATTTTACTACATTCCTGTCGTGTCGTCGCCTGTTTCTCGATGGGGACATTATATACGTCTATAACGTTGTATATTCTAACCTAACGCAACCTAACATCTGGGACGTAATATTTTACAACATTCCTGGCGTGTCGTCGCCTACTTCTGGATGGGGACATTATATACATCTATAACGTCATATGTCCTAACCTAAGGGAACCTATCATCTCGGGTGTAATATTTTACAACATTCCTGACGGGTCGGCCCGTAGTTCACGGTGGTAACATTATATACGCCTATAACGTTATATATCCTAGCCTAAAGCAACCTAACATCTCGGATGTAATATTTTACAACATTCCTGGCGTGTCGTCGCCTACTTCTCGATGGGGACATTATATACATCTATAACGTTGTATATCCTAACCTAAGGCAACCTAACATCTCGGATGTAATATTTTAAAACTTTCCTGGCATGTCGGTCCCTACGTCTCGGTGGGATCATTATATACGTCTATAACGATATATATCCTAACCTAAGGCAACGAAACATCTCGAATGTAGTATTTTACAACATTCCAGTCGGGTCGGCCCCACTTCTGGGTGGGAACATTATTTACGTCAATAACGTAATATAACCTAACCTAACCCATCTAGACCCTCGCTGGTAATGTTTTACAGAATCCCGGTCGTGTCGGCCCGGACTTCTCGGTGGGGACAATATATATGTCTATAACGTTATATATCCTAACCTAAGTAACCTAAACTCTCGGATGTAATATTTTACAACATTCCTGGCATGTCGGTCACTACGCCTCGGTGGGAACATTATACACGTCTGTAACGATATATATCCTAACCTAAGGCAACCTAACGTTTCCGGTGTAATATTTTACAACATTCCTGACGCGTTGGCACCTATTTCTCGGTGGGAACATTATATACGTCTATAGCTTTATATATCCTAGCCTAAGGCGACCTAACATGTCGGATGTAACATTTTACATCATTCCTGGCGTGTCGGCCCGTAGTTCTCGGTGGTAACATTGCATACGTCTATAACGTTGTATATCCTAGCCTATGGCAACCTAACATGTCGAATGTAGTGTTTTACAACATTCCTGGCGTGTCGTCGCCTACTTCTGGATGGGGACATTATATACATCTATAACGTTGTATATCCTAACCTAAGGTAACCTAACATCTCGGATGTAATATTTGACAACATTCCTGGCCTGTCGGCCCGTACGTCTCGGTCGGAACATTCTATACGTCTATAAGGTTGTATGTCCTAACCTAAGGGAACCTAACATCTCGGATGTAATATTTTGCAGCATTCCTGGCGTGTCCGCCCGTACCTCTCGGTGGGGACATTATATACGTCTATAACGTTGTTTATGCTAACCTAAGGCAACCTAACATCTCGCATGTAATATTTTACAACATTCCTGGCATTTCGGCCCGTAGTTCTCGGTGGGAGCATTGTATACGTCTATGACGATATATATCCTAGCCTAAGGCAACCTAACATCTCGTATGTAATATTTTACAACATTCTGGCGTCTCGTCGCCTGCTTCTCGATGGGGACATTATATACGTCTATAACCTTGTATATACTAACCTAACGCAACTTAACATCTGGGATGTCATATTTTACAACATTCCTGGCATGTCGGTCCCTACGTCTCCGTGGTTACATTATATACGTCTATAACGTTGTATATCATAACCTAACGCAACCTAACATCTGGGATGTAATATTTTAAAACATTCCTGGCATGTCGGGCCCTACTTCTCGGTGGGAACATTGTATACGTCTATAACGATATATATCCTAGCCTAAGGCAAACTAACATGTCGAATGTAATATTTTACAACATTCCTGTCGTGTCGTCGCCTGCTTCTCGATGGGGACATTATATACGTCTATAACGTTGTATATTCTAACCTAACGCAACCTAACATCTGGGATGTAATATTTTACAACATTCCTGGCATGTCGGTCCCTACGTCTCCGTGGGTGCATTATATACGTCTGTAACGTTGTATATCCTAACCTAACGCAATCTAACATCTGGAATGTAATATTTTACAACATTCCTGGCGTGTCGTAGCCTACTTCTGTATGGGGACATTATATACGTCTATAACGTTGTATATCCTAACCTAAGGCAACCTAAAATCTGGGATGTATTATTTTACAACATTCCTGGCATGTCGATACCTACGTCTCGGTGAGAACATTCTATATGTCTATAACGTTGTATATCCTAACCTAAGGGAACCTAACATCTCGGGTGTAATATTTTACAACATTCCTGACGCGTCGGCCCCTATTTCTCGGTGGGAACATTATATACGTCTGTAACGTTATATATTATAACCTAAGGCAACCTAACATCTCTACCGTAATATTTGACAACATTCCTGGCGTGACGGCTCCTACTTCTCGATGGGGACATTATATACGTCTATAACGTTGTATATCCTAACCTAATTCAACCTAACATCTCGGAAGTAATATTTGACAACATTCCTGGCGTGTCCGCCCGTACTTCTCGGTCGGAACATTATATACGTCTATAACGTTATATATCCTAGCCTAAGGCGACCTAACATGTCGAATGTAATATTTTACAACATTCCTGGCATGTCGGTCCCTACTTCTCGGTGGGAACATTGTATACGTCTATAACGATATATGTCCTAGCCTAAGGCAACCTAACATCTCGGATGTAATAGTTGACAACATTCCTGGCGTGTAGGCCCGTACTTCTCGGTAGGAACATTATATACGTCTATAACGATATATATCCTAACCTAAGGCAACCTAACATCTCGGATGTAATAGTTGACAACATTCCTGGCGTGTAGGCCCGTACCTCTCTGTTGGAACATTATATACGTCTATAACGTTATGTATCGTAGACTAACGCGACCTAACATGTCGTCTGTAATATTTTACATCATTCATGGCGTGTCATCGCCTGCATCTCGATGGGGACTTTATATTCGTCTATAACGTTGTATATCCTAACCTAACGCAACCTAACCTCTGGGATGTAATATTTTACAACATTCCTGGCATGTCGGACCCTATGTCTCGGTGGGTACATTATATACGTCTATAACGATATATATCCTAACCTAAGGCAACCTAACATCTCGGATGTAATAGTTGACAACATTCCTGGCGTGTAGGCCCGTACTTCTCGGTAGGAACATTATATACGTCTATAACGATATATATCCTAACCTAAGGCAACCTAACATCTCGGATGTAATAGTTGACAACATTCCTGGCGTGTAGGCCCGTACTTCTCGGTAGGAACATTATATACGTCTATAACGATATATATCCTAACCTAAGGCAACCTAACATCTCGGATGTAATAGTTGACAACATTCCTGGCGTGTAGGCCCGTACTTCTCTGTTGGAACATTATATACGTCTATAACGTTATGTATCCTAGACTAACGCGACCTAACATGTCGTGTGTAATATTTTACATCATTCATGGCGTGTCATCGCCTGCATCTCGATGGGGACTTTATATTCGTCTATAACGTTGTATATCCTAACCTAACGCAACCTAACCTCTGGGATGTAATATTTTACAACATTCCTGGCATGTCGGACCCTATGTCTCGGTGGGTACATTATATACGACTATAACGTTGTATATACTCACCTAAGGCAACCTAACACCTGGGATGTAATATTTTACAACATTCTTGGCATTTCGGACCGTAGTTCTCGGTGGTAACATTATATACATCTATAACGTTATATATCCTAGCCTAAGGCAACCTAACATCTCGGATGTAATATTTGACAATATCCCGGGCGTGTTAGCACGTACTTCTCGGTGGGTACATCATATACGTCTATAGCGATATATATCCTAGCCTAAGGCGACCTAACATGTCGAATGTAATATTCTACATTATTCCTGACGTGTCGGTCCGTAGTTCTCGGTGCTAACATTATATACATCTATAACGTTATATATCCTAGCCTAAGGCAACCTAACTTCTCGGATGTAATACTTGACAACATTCCTGGCGTGTTAGCCCGTACTTCTCGGTGGGAACAGCATATACGTCTACAGCGATAAATATCCTAACTGAAGGCAATCTAATATCTCGGATCTAATATTTTACAACATTCCTGGCGCGTCGGCTCCTACTTTTCGGTGGGAACATTATATACGTATATAACGTTATATATCCTAGCCTAAGGCGACCTAACATGTCGAATGTAATATTTTACAACATTCCTGGCGCGTTGGCCCGTAGTTCTCGGTGGTAACATTATATGCGTCTATAACGTTACATATCCTAGCCTAAGGCGACCTAACATGTCGAATGTAATATTTTACATCATTCCTGGCGTGTCGTCGCCTGCTTCTCGCTGGGGACATTATATACGTCTATATCGTTATATATCCTAGCCTAAGGCGACCTAACATATCGAATGTAGTATTTTCCAACATTCCTGCCGAGTGCGGCCCCTACTTCTCGATGGGGACATTATAAACTTCTATATCGTAAGATAACCTATCCTAACCCATTTGGCCCCTCGGTGATATTGTTTTACAGAATCCCGGCCGTGTCGGCCCGTACTTCTCGGTGGGGACATTATATACGTCTATAACCTTATACATCCCAACCTAAGGCCGCCTAACATCTCGAATGTAGTATTTTCCACCATTCCTGGCGGGTCGGCCCCTAATCCTCGGTGGGCACATTATATACGTTTATAACGTTGTATATATTACCATAAGGAAACATAACATCTCGAATGTAGATTTTCACAACATTTCTGGCGGGTCGGCCCCACTTCTCGGTCGGAACATTATATACGTCTATAACGTAATATAACCTAACCTAACCCATCTAGCCCCTCGCTGGTAATGTTTTACAGAATCCCAGTCGTGTCGGCCCGTAATTTTCGGTGCGGAAATTATATACGTCTAAAAAGTTATATATCATAACATAAGGCAACTTAACATCTCGGATGTAGTATTTTCCAACATTCCAGGCGGATCGGCCCATACATCTCGGTAGGAACATTATATACGTCTATAATGTAATATAACCTAACCTAACCCATCTAGCCCCTCGCTGGTAATGTTTTACAGAATCCCGTTCGTATCGTCCCGTACGTCTCGGTGCGGGCATTATATACGTCAGTAACGTTATACATCCTAACCTAAGGAAACCTAACATCTCGGATGTAGAATTTTACATTACTGGCGGGTCGGCCCCAACTTCTCGGTGGGAACATTATATACGTCTATATCGTAATATAACCTAACGTAACCCATCTAGACCCTCGCTGGTAATGTTTTACAGACTCTCGTTCGCCTCGTCCCGTACGTCTCGGTGCAGACATTATATAGGTCAATAACGTTATACATCCTAACCTAAGGCAACCTAACATCCCAAATGTAGTATTTTACAACATTCCACTCGGGTCGGCCCCTACTTCTAGGTGGGTACAATAAATACGTCTATAACGTAATATAACCTAACCTAACCCATCTAGCCCATCGCATGTAATGTTTTCCAGAATCCCGTTCGTGTCGTACCGTACATTTCGGTGCGGACATTGTATAAGTCTATAACGTTATATGTCGTATCCTAAGGCAACCTAGCATCTGGAATGTAGTATTTTACAACATTCCTGGCGGGTGGGCCTCTACTTTTCGGTGGGAACATTATATACGTCTATATCGTAATATAGCCTAACCTAACCCATCTTGCTCCTCGGCGGTAATGTTTTACAAAATCCCGTTCGTGTCGTCCCGTACGTCTCGGTGCGGACATTGTATAAGTCTATAACGTTATATGTACTAACCTAAGGCAATCTAACATCTGGGATGTAGTATTTTGCAACATTCCTGGCGGGTCGGATCCTAATTCTGGGGGGGAACATTATATACGTCTTTACCGTTGTATATCCTAACCTAAGTAACCTAACATCTCGGATGTAGTATTTTCCAACATTCCTGGCGGGTCGGCCCCTACTTCTCGGGAGGAACATTATATACGTCTATAACCTAATATAACCTAACCTAACGCATCTAGACTCTCGCTGGTAATGTTTTACAGAATGCCGTTCGTGTCGTCCCCTACGTCTCGGTGGGGACATTATATGAGTCTATGACGTTATATGTCGTATCCTAAGGCAACCTAGCATCTGGAATGTAGTATTTTACAATATTCCAAGCGGGTCGGCCCCTACTTCTCGGCGGGCACATTATATACGTCTATAACCTAATATAACCTAACCTAACCCATCTAGAATCTCGCTGGTAGTGTTTTACAGAATCTCGTTCGTGTCGTCCCGTACATCACTGTGCGGCCATTATGTAGGTCTATAACGTTATATATCCTAACCTAAAGCAACCTAACATCTCGATTGTAGTATTTTAAACATTCCAGACGGGTCGGCCCCTACTTCTCAGTGGGAACATTATATACGTCTGTAACTTTATATATCGCAACCTAAGGCAACCTAACATCTCGGATGTAGTATTTGCCAACATTCCGAGCAGGTCGGCCCCACTTATCGGTGGGAACATTATATACGTCAATAACGTAATATAACCTAACCTAATCCATCTAGCCCCTCGCTGGTAATGTTTTATAGAATCCCGGTCATGTCGTCCCGTACTTCTCGGTGGGGACACTATATAGATCTCTAACGTTATACATCCTAACCTAAGGCAATCTAACATCTCGAATCTAGTATTTTACAACATTCCACGAGGTTCGGCCCCTACTTCTGAGTGGGAACATTATATACGTCTATATCGTAATATAACCTAACCTAACCCATTTTGCCCCTCGGTGATAATGTTTTACAGAATCCCCGTCGTGTCGGCCCGTACTTCTCGGTGGGGACATCATATGCGTCAATAACGTTATATATCCAAACCTAAGGCAACCTAACATCTCGGATGTAGTATTTTCCAAAATTCCTGGCGGGTCGGCTCCTACTTCTCGGTGGGCACATTATATACGTCCATAACGTAATATAACACAACCTAACCCATCTAGACTCTCGCTGGTAATGCTTTACAGAATCCCCGTCGTGTCGGCCCAACTTCTCGGTGGGAACATTATATACGTCTATAACATAATATAACCTACCCTAACCCATCTAGCCGCTCGCTCGTAATGTTTTACAGAATCCAGTACGTGTCGTCTCGTTCGTCTCGGTAGGGACATTGTATGCGTCTATAACGTTATATATCCTAACCTAAGGAAACCTAACATCTGGGATGTTGTATTTTACAACATTCCTGGCGGGTCGGCCTCTACTTTTCGGTGGGAACATTATATACGTCTATAACGTTTTATATCCTGACCTAAGGCAAACTAACATCTCGAATGTAGTATTTTACAACATTCCTGGCATGTCGGTCCCTACATCTCGGTGGGAACTTTCTATACGTCTATAACGTTGTATATCCTAACCTAAGGAAACCTAACATCTCGGGTGTAATATTTTACAACATTCCTGACGCGATGGGCCCGTATTTCTCGGTGGGAAAATTATATACGTCTATAACGTTATATATCCTAACCGAAAGCAACCTAACATCTCGGATGTAATATTTTACAACATGCCTATCGTGTCGCAGCCTGCTTGTCGATGGGGATATTATATACGTCTATAACGTTGTATATCCTAACCTAACGCAACCTAACATCTGGTGATGTAATCTTTTACAACATTCCTGTCATCTCGGTCCCTACGCCTCGGTAGTAACATTCTATACGTCTATAACGTTGTATATCCTAACCTAAGGGAACCTAACATCTCGGGTGTAATATTTTACAACATTCCTGACGCGTCGGCCCCTATTTCTCGGTGGGAACATTATATACGTCTATAACGTTATATACTAGCGTAAGGCGACCCAACATCTCGGATGTAATATTTTTCAACATTCCTGGTGTGTCGGCACTTAGTTCTCCGTGGGAACATTATTTACGTCTATAACGTTATATATCCTAACCTAAGGCAACCTAACATCTCGGATGTAATATTTTACTACATTCCTGGCACGTCGGCCCCTACTTCTCGGTGGGAATATTATATACGTCTATAACGTAATAGAACATAATCTAACCCATCTAGACCCTCGCTGGTAATGTTTCACGGAATCCCGTTCGTGTCGCCCCGTACGTCGCGGTGCGGACATTATATACGTCTATAACGTTATATATCCTAACCTAAGGCAACCTAATATCTCGAATGTAGTATTTCACAACATTGCTGGCGGGTCAGCCCCACTTCTCGCTGGGAACATTATATACGTCTATAACGTAATATAACCTAACCTAACCCATCTAGCATCTCGCTGGTAATGTTTTACGGAATCCCGGTCGTGTCGTCCCGTACTTCTCGATGGGGACATTATATACGTTTATAACGTTATACATACTAACCTAAGGCAACTTAACATCTCGGATGTAGTATTTTCCAACATTCCTGGCGGGTCGGCCCCTAAACCTCGGTGGGCACATTATATACGTCCATAACGTAATATAACACAACCTAACCCATCTAGACTCTCGCTGGTAATGCTTCACAGAATCCCCGTCGTGTCGGCCCAACTTCTCGGTGGGAACTTTCTATACGTCTATAACGTTGTATATCCTAACCTAAGGGAACCTAACATCTCGGGTGTAATATTTTACAACATTCCTGACGCGATAGGCCCGTATTTCTCGGTGGGAAAATTATATACGTCTATAACGTTATATATCCTAACCGAAAGCAACCTAACATCTCGGATGTAATATTTTACAACATGCCTATCGTGTCGCCGCCTGCTTCTCGATGGGGATATTATATACGTCTATAACGTTGTATATCCTAACCTAACGCAACCTAACATCTGGTGATGTAATCTTTTACAACATTCCTGTCATCTCGGTCCCTACGCCTCGGTAGTAACATTCTATACGTCTATAAAGTTGTATATCCTAACCTAAGGGAACCTAACATCTCGGGTGTAATATTTTACAACATTCCTGACGCGTCGGCCCCTATTTCTCGGTGGGAACATTATATACGTCTATATCGCAATATAACCTAACCTAACCCATTTAGCCCCTCGCTGGTAATGTTTTACAGAATCCAGTTCGTGTCGTCCCGTACATCTCGGTGGGAACATTGTATGCGTCTATAATGCTATATATCCTAACCTAAGGCAACCTAACATCTCGGATGTAGTATTTTCCAAAATTCCTGGCGGGTCGGCGCCTACTTCTCGGTGGGAACATTATATACGTCCATAACGTAATATAACCTAACCTAACCCATCTAGCCCCTCGGCGGTAATGTTTTACATAATCCCGTTCGGGTTGGTTCATACTTCTCGGTGGGGACATTATGTACGTCTATAACATTGTATATCCCACCCAAAGGCAACCTAACATCTCGAATGTAGTATTTCACAACATTCCTGGCGGGTTGGCCCCACTTCTTGGTAGGGACATTATATAAGTCTATATCGTAATATATCCTAACCTAACCTATCTAGACCCTCGCTGGTAATGTTTCACAGAATCCTGTTCGTGTCGCCCCGTACGTCACGGTGCGGACATTGTATGCGTCTATAATGCTATATATCCTAACCTAAGGCAACCTAACATCTCGGACGTAGTATTTTCCAAAATTCCTGGCGGGTCGGCGCCTACTTCTCGGTGGGAACATTATATACGTCCATAATGTAATATAACCTAACCTAACCCATTTAGCCCCTCGCTGGTAATGTTTTGCAGAATCCCGGTAGTGTCGGCCCGTACTTCTCGGTGGGGACATTGTATGCGTCTATAACGATATATATCCTAACCTAAGGCAACCTAACATCTCGGATGTAGTATTTTACAACATTCCTGGCGGGTCGGCCCCACTTCTCGGTAGGGACATTATATAAGTCTATATCACAAATATAACCAAACCTAACCCATCTAGATCCTCGCTGGTCATGTTTCACAGAATCCCGTTCGTGTCGCCCCGTACCTCATGGTGCGGACATTATATACGTCTATAACGTTATATATCCTAACCTAAGGGAACCTAACATCTCGGGTGTAATATTTTACAACATTCCTGACGCGATGGGCCCGTATTTCTCGGTGGGAAAATTATATACGTCTATAACGTTATATATCCTAACCGAAAGCAACCTAACATCTCGGATGTAATATTTTACAACATTCCTATCGTGTCGTCGCCTGCTTCTCGATGGGGATATTATATACGTCTATAACGTTGTATATCCTAACCTAACGCAACCTAACATCTGGTGATGTAATCTTTTACAACATTCCTGTCATCTCGGTCCCTACGCCTCGGTAGGAACATTCTATACGTCTATAACGTTGTATATCCTAACTTAAGGGAACCTAACATCTCGGGTGTAATATTTTACAACATTCCTGACGCGTCGGCCCCTATTTCTCGGTGGGAACATTATATACGTCTATCACGTTACATATCCTAGCCTAAGGCAACCTAACATATCGGATGTAATATTTTACAACATTCTGGCGTGTCGTCGCCTGCTTCTCGATGGGCACATTAGATACGTCTATAACGTTGTATATCCTAACCTAAGGGAACCTAACATCTCGGATGTAATATTTTACAACATTCTGGCGTGTCGTCGCCTGCTTCTCAATGGGGACATTATATACGTCTATAACGTTGTATATCCTAACCCAAAGCAACCTATCTTCTGGGATGTAATATTTTACAACCTTTCTGGCATGTCGGTCCCCACGTCTCGGTGGGAACATTATATAAGTCTATAACGATATATATCCTAACCTAAAGCAACCTAACAACTCGGATGTAATAGTTTACCACATTCCTGGCGGTCCCTATATCTCGGTGGGAACATTCTATACGTCTATAACGTTGTATATCCTAACCTAAGGGAAACTAACATTTCGGGTGTAATATTTTACAACATTCCTGACGCGTCGGCCCCTATTTCTCGGTGGGAATATTATATACGTCTATAACGTTACATATCCTAGACTAAGGCAACCTAACATGTCGAATGTAATATTTTACAACATTCTGGCGTGTCGTCGCCTTCTTCTCGAAGGGGACATTATATACGTCTATTACGTTGTATATCCTGACCTAACGCAACCTAACATCTCGGATGTAACATTTTACAACATTCCTGACGCGTGCGCCCCTATTTCTCGGTGGAAACATTATATACGTCTATCACGTTACATATCCTAGCATAAGGCAACCTAACATATCGGATGTAATATTTTACAACATTCTGGCGTGTCGTCGCCTGCTTCTCGATGGGGACATTAGATACGTCTATAACGTTGTATATCCTAACCTAAGGGAACCTAACATCTCGGATGTAATATTTTACAACATTCTGGCGTGTCGTAGCCTGCTTCTCGATGGGGACATTATATACGTCTATAACGTTGTATATCCTAACCCAAAGCAACCTATCTTCTGGGATGTAATATTTTACAACCTTTCTGGCATGTCGGTCGCCACGTCTCGGTGGGAACATTATATAAGTCTATAACGATATATATCCTAACCTAAAGCAATCTAACAACTCGGATGTAATAGTTTACCACATTCCTGGCGGTCCCTACATCTCGGTGGGAACATTCTATACGTCTATAACGTTGTATATCCTAACCTAAGGGAACCTAACATTTCGAGTGTAATATTTTACAACATTCGTGACGCGTCGGCCCCTATTTCTCGGTGGGAATATTATATACGTCTATAACGTTACATATCCTAGACTAAGGCAACCTAACATGTCGAATGTAATATTTTACAACATTCTGGCGTGTCGTCGCCTTCTTCTCGAAGGGGACATTATATACGTCTATTACGTTGTATATCCTAACCTAACGCAACCTAACATCTAGGATGTAATATTTTACAACATTCCTGACGCGTCGGCCCCTATTTCTCGGTGGGAATATTATATACGTCTATAACGTTATATATCCTAGCCTAAGGCAACCTAACATGTCGAATGTAATATTTTACAACATTCTGGCGTGTCGTCGCCTGCTTCTCGAAAGGGACATTATATACGTCTATAACGTTGTACATCCTAACCTGACGTAACCTAACATCTGGGATGTAATATTTTACAACATTCCTGACGCGTCGGCACCTATTTCTCGATGGGGACATTATATACGTCTATAACGTTGTATATCCTAACCCAAAGCAACCAAACATTTGGGATGTAATATTTTACAACATTCCTGGCATGTCGGTACCCACGTCTCGGTGGGAACATTATATAAGTCTATAACGATATATATCCTAACCTAAAGCAACCTAACAACTCGGATGTAATATTTTACAACATTCCTGGCATGTTGGTCCGTACATCTCGCTGGGAACATTCGATACGTCTATAACGTTGTATATGCTAACCTAAGGGAACCTAACATCTCGGGTGTAATATTTTACAACATACCGACGCGTCGGCCCCTATTTCTCGGTGGGAATATTATATACGTCTATAACGTTATATATCCTAGCCTAAGGCAACCTAACATATCGAATGTAATATTTTACATCATTCTGGCGTGTCGTCGCCTGCTTCTCGAAGGGGACATTATATACGTCTATAACGTTGTATATCCTAACCTAACGCAACCTAACATCTGGGATGTTTCATTTTACAACATTCCTGACGCGTCGGTCCCTACTTCTCGGTGGGAACATTGTATACGTCTATAACGATATATGTCCTAGCCTAAGGTAACCTAACATCTCGCATGTAATATTTTACAACATTCCTGGCGTGTAGTCGCCTGCTTCTCGATGGGGACATTATATACGTCTATAACGTTGTATATCCTAACCCAAAGCAACCTAACTTCTGGGATGTAATATTTTCAACATTCTGGCGTGTCGTCGCCTGCTTCTCGATGGGGACATTAGATACGTCTATAACGTTGTATGTCCTAACCTAACGCAACCTAACATCTCGGATGTAATATTTTACAACATTCCTGGCATGTCGGTCCCTACATTTCGGGGGGAACATTCTATACGTATATAACGTTGTATATGCTACCCTAAGGGAACCTAACATCTCGGGTGTAATATTTTACAACATTCCTGACGCGTCGGCCCGTAGTTCTCGGTGATAACATTATATGCGTGTATAACATCATATATCCTAGCCTAAGGAAATCTAACATGTCAAATGTAATATTTTACAACACTCCTGGCGTGTCGTCGCCTACTTCTGGATGAGGACATTATATACATCTATAACTTTGTATATCCTAACCTAAGGCAACCTAACATCTCGGATGTAATATTTGACAACACTCCTGGCATGTTGGTCCCCTCGTCTCAGTGGGAACATTATATAAGTCTATAACGTTGTATGTCCTAACCTAACGCAACCTAACATCTCGGATGTAATATTTTACAACATTCCTGGCATGTCGGTCCCTACATCTCGGTGGGAACATTCTATACGTCTATAACGTTGTATATCCTAACCTAAGGGAACCTATCATCTCGGGTGTAATATTTTACAACATTCCTGACGCGTCGGCCCCTATTTCTCGTTGGGAATATTATATACGTCTATAACGTTGTATATCCTAACCTAAGGGAACCTATCATTTCGGGTGTAATATTTTGCAACATTCCTGACGCGTCGGCCCCTATTTCTCGGGGGGAATATTATATACGTCTATAACGTTACATATCCTAGCCTAAGGCAACCTAACATGTCGAATGTAATATTTTACAACATTCTGGCGTGTCGTCGCCTGCTTCTCAAAAGGGACATTATATACGTCTATAACGTTGTATATCCTAAGCCAACGCACCCTAACATCTGGGATGTAATATTTTACAACATTCATGACTCGTCGGCCCCTATTTCTCGGTGGGAACATTATATACGTCTATCACGTTATATATCCTAGCATAAGGCAACCTAACATCTCGGGTGTAATATTTTACAACATTCCTGACGCGTCGGCCCCTATTTCTCGGTGGGAATATTATATACGTCTATAACGTTATATATCCTAGCCTAAGGCAACCTAACATGTCGAAAGTAATATTTTACAACGTTCTGGCGTGTCGTCGCCTGTTTCTCGAAGGGGACATTATATACGCCTATAACGTTGTATATCCTAACCTAACGCAACCTAACATCTGGAATGTAATATTTTACAACATTCCTGACGCGTCGGTCCCTACTTCTCGGTGGGAACATTGTATACGTCTATAACGGAATATGTCCTAGCCTAAGGCAACCCAACATCTCGGATGTAATATTTTACAACATTCCTGGCGTGTCGTCTCCTGCTTCTCGATGGGGACATTATATACGTCTATAACGTTGTATATTCTAACCCAAAGCAACCTAACTTCTGGGATGTAATATTTTAAAACATTCCTGGCATGTCGGTCCCAACGTCTCGGCGGGAACATTATATAAGTCTATAACGATATATATCCTAACCTAAAGCAACCAAACAACTCGAATGTAATATTTTAGAACAGTCCTGGCATGTCGGTCCCTACATCTCGGTGGGAACATTCTATACGTCTATAACGTTGTATATCCTAACCTAAGGGAACCTAACATTTCGGGTGTAATATTTTACAACATTCCTGACGCGTCGGCCCCTATTTCTCGGTGGGAATATTATATACGTCTATAACGTTGTATATCCTAACCTAAGGCAACCTAACATGTCGGGTGTAATACTTTGCAACATTCCTGACGCGTCGGCCCCTATTTCTCGGGGGGAATATTATATACGTCTATAACGTTACATATCCTAGCCTAAGGTAACCTAACATGTCGAATGTAATATTTTACAACATTCTGGCGTGTCGTCGCCTGCTTCTCAAAGGGGACATTATATACGTCTATAACGTTGCATATCCTAAGCCAACGCAACCTAACATCTGGGATGTAATATTTTACAACATTTATGACTCGTCGGCCCCTATTTCTCGGTGGGAACATTATATACGTCTATCACGTTATATATCCTAGCATAAGGCAACCTAACATCTCGGGTGTAATATTTTACAACATTCCTGACGCGTCGGCCCCTATTTCTCGGTGGGAATATTATATACGTCTATAACGTTATATATCCTAACGTAAGCAAACATAACATCTCGGATGTAATATTTTACAACATTCCTGGCGTGTCGTCGCCTGCTTCTCGATGGGGACATTATATACGTCTATAACGTTGTATATCCTAACCCAAAGCAACTTAACTTCTGGGATGTAATATTTTGCAACATTCCTGGCATGTCGGTCCCCACGTCTCGGTGGAAACATTATATAAGTCTATAACGATATATATCGCAACCTAAAGCAACCAAACAACTCGAATGTAATATTTTAGAACATTCCTGGCATGTCGGTCCCTACATCTCGGTGGGAGCATTCTATACGTCTATAACGTTGTATATCCTAACCTAAGGGAACCTAACATTTCGGGTGTAATATTTTACAACATTCCTGACGCGTCGGCCCCTATTTCTCGGTGGGAATATTATATACGTCTATAACGTTGTATATCCTAGCCTAGGGGAACCTAACATTTCGGGTGTAATATTTTGCAACATTCCTGACGCGTCGGCCCCTATTTCTCGGGGGGAATATTATATACGTCTATAACGTTACATATCCTAGCCTAAGGCAACCTAACATGTCGAATGTAATATTTTACAACATTCTGGCGTGTCGTCGCCTGCTTCTCAAAGGGGACATTATATACGTCTATAACGTTGTATATCCTAAGCCAACGCAACCTAACATCTGGGATGTAATATTTTACAACATTCATGACTCGTCGGCCCCTATTTCTCGGTGGGAACATTATATACGTCTATCACGTTATATATCCTAGCATAAGGCAACCTAACATCTCGGGTGTAATATTTTACAACATTCCTGACGCGTCGGCCCCTATTTCTCGGTGGGAATATTATATACGTCTATAACGTTATATATCCTAGCCTAAGGCAACCTAACATGTCGAAAGTAATATTTTACAACATTCTGGCGTGTCGTCGCCTGCTTCTCGAAGGGGACATTATATACGTCTATAACGTTGTATATCCTAACCTAACGCAACCTAACATCTGGGATGTAATATTTTACAACATTCCTGACGCGTCGGTCCCTACTTCTCGGTGGGAACATTGTATACGTCTATAACGGAATATGTCCTAGCCTAAGGCAACCCAACATCTCGGATGTAATATTTTACAACATTCCTGGCGTGTCGTCGCCTGCTTCTCGATGGGGACATTATATACGTCTATAACGTTGTATATTCTAACCCAAAGCAACCTAACTTCTGGGATGTAATATTTTACAACATTCCTGGCATGTCTGTCCCCACGTCTCGGCGGGAACATTATATAAGTCTATAACGATATATATCCTAACCCAAAGCAACCTAACACCTCGGATGTAATATTTTAGAACATTCCTGACATGTCTGTCCCTACATCTCGGTGGGGACATTCCTTACGTCTATAACGTTGTATATCCTAACCTAAGGGAACCTAACATTTCGGGTGTAATATTTTGCAACATTCCTGACGCGTCGGCCCCTATTTCTCGGTGGGAATATTATATACATCTATAACGTTATATATCCTAGCCTAAGGCAACCTAACATTTCGGGTGTAATATTTTACAACAGTCCTGACGCGTCGGCCCCTATTTCTCGTTGGGAATATTATATACGTCTATCACGTTGTATATCCTAACCTAAGGGAACCTAACATTTCGGGTGTAATATTTTGCAACATTCCTGACGCCTCGGCCCCTATTTCTCGGGGGGAATATTATATACGTCTATAACGTTACATATTCTAGCCTAAGGCAACCTAACATGTCGAATGTAATATTTTACAACGTTCTGGCGTGTCGTCGCCTGTTTCTCAAAGGGGACATTATATACGTCTATAACGTTGTATATCCTAAGCCAACGCAACCTAACATCTGGGATGTAATATTTTACAACATTCATGACTCGTCGGCCCCTATTTCTCGGTGGGAACATTATATACGTCTATCACGTTATATATCCTAGCATAAGGCAACCTAACATCTCGGGTGTAATATTTTACAACATTCCTGACGCGTCGGCCCCTATTTCTCGGTGGGAATATTATATACGTCTATAACGTTATATATCCTAACGTAAGCAAACATAACATCTCGGATGTAATATTTTACAACATTCCTGGCGTGTCGTCGCCTGCTTCTCGATGGGGACATTATATACGTCTATAACGTTGTATATCCTAACCCAAAGCAACTTAACTTCTGGGATGTAATATTTTGCAACATTCCTGGCATGTCGGTCCCCACGTCTCGGTGGAAACATTATATAAGTCTATAACGATATATATCCCAACCTAAAGCAACCAAACAACTCGAATGTAATATTTTAGAACATTCCTGGCATGTCGGTCCCTACATCTCGGTGGGAGCATTCTATACGTCTATAACGTTGTATATCCTAACCTAAGGGAACCTAACATTTCGGGTGTAATATTTTACAACATTCCTGACGCGTCGGCCCCTATTTCTCGGTGGGAATATTATATACGTCTATAACGTTGTATATCCTAGCCTAGGGGAACCTAACATTTCGGGTGTAATATTTTGCAACATTCCTGACGCGTCGGCCCCTATTTCTCGGGGGGAATATTATATACGTCTATAACGTTACATATCCTAGCCTAAGGCAACCTAACAAGTCGAATGTAATATTTTACAACATTCTGGCGTGTCGTCGCCTGCTTCTCAAAGAGGACATTATATACGTCTATAACGTTGTATATCCTAAGCCAACGCAACCTAACATCTGGGATGTAATATTTTATAACATTCATGACTCGTCGGCCCCTATTTCTCGGTGGGAACATTATATACGTCTATCACGTTATATATCCTAGCATAAGGCAACCTAACATCTCGGGTGTAATATTTTACAACATTCCTGACGCGTCGGCCCCTATTTCTCGGTGGGAATATTATATACGTCTATAACGTTATATATCCTAGCCTAAGGCAACCTAACATGTCGAAAGTAATATTTTACAACATTCTGGCGTGTCGTCGCCTGCTTCTCGAAGGGGACATTATATACGTCTATAACGTTGTATATCCTAACCTAACGCAACCTAACATCTGGGATGTAATATTTTACAACATTCCTGACGCGTCGGTCCCTACTTCTCGGTGGGAACATTGTATACGTCTATAACGGAATATGTCCTAGCCTAAGGCAACCCAACATCTCGGATGTAATATTTTACAACATTCCTGGCGTGTCGTCGCCTGCTTCTCGATGGGGACATTATATACGTCTATAACGTTGTATATTCTAACCCAAAGCAACCTAACTTCTGGGATGTAATATTTTACAACATTCCTGGCATGTCTGTCCCCACGTCTCGGCGGGAAAATTATATAAGTCTATAACGATATATATCCTAACCCAAAGCAACCTAACACCTCGGATGTAATATTTTAGAACATTCCTGACATGTCTGTCCCTACATCTCGGTGGGGACATTCCTTACGTCTATAACGTTGTATATCCTAACCTAAGGGAACCTAACATTTCGGGTGTAATATTTTGCAACATTCCTGACGCGTCGGCCCCTATTTCTCGGTGGGAATATTATATACATCTATAACGTTATATATCCTAGCCTAAGGCAACCTAACATTTCGGGTGTAATATTTTACAACAGTCCTGACGCGTCGGCCCCTATTTCTCGGTGGGAATATTATATACGTCTATAACGTTGTATATCCTAACCTAAGGGAACGTAACATTTCGGGTGTAATAGTTTGCAACATTCCTGACGCGTCGGCCCCTATTTCTCGGGGGGAATATTATATACGTCTATAACGTTACATATCCTAGCCTAAGGCAACCTAACATGTCGAATGTAATATTTTACAACATTCTGGCGTGTCGTCGCCTGCTTCTCAAAGGGGACATTATATACGTCTATAACGTTGTATATCCTAAGCCAACGCAACCTAACATCTGGGATGTAATATTTTACAACATTCATGACTCGTCGGCCCCTATTTCTCGGTGGGAACATTATATACGTCTATCGCGTTATATATCCTAGCATAAGGCAACCTAACATCTCGGGTGTAATATTTTACAACATTCCTGACGCGTCGGCCCCTATTTCTCGGTGGGAATATTATATACATCTATAACGTTATATATCCCAGCCTAAGGCAACCTAACATGTCGAAAGTAATATTTTACAACATTCTGGCGTGTCGTCGCCTGCTTCTCGAAGGGGACATTATATACGTCTATAACGTTGTATATCCTAACCTAACGCAACCTAACATCTGGGATGTAATATTTTACAACATTCCTGACGCGTCGGTCCCTACTTCTCGGTGGGAACATTGTATACGTCTATAACGGAATATGTCCTAGCCTAAGGCAGCCCAACATCTCGGATGTAATATTTTACAACATTCCTGGCGTGTCGTCGCCTGCTTCTCGATGGGGACATTATATACGTCTATAACGTTGTATATTCTAACCCAAAGCAACCTAACTTCTGGGATGTAATATTTTACAACATTCCTGGCATGTCTGTCCCCACGTCTCGGCGGGAACATTATATAAGTCTATAACGATATATATCCTAACCCAAAGCAACCTAACACCTCGGATGTAATATTTTAGAACATTCCTGTCATGTCTGTCCCTACATCTCGGTGGGGACATTCTATACGTCTATAACGTTGTATATCCTAACCTAAGGGAACCTAACATTTCGGGTGTAATATTTTGCAACATTCCTGACGCGTCGGCCCCTATTTCTCGGTGGGAATATTATATACATCTATAACGTTATATATCCTAGCCTAAGGCAACCTAACATTTCGGGTGTAATATTTTACAACAGTCCTGACGCGTCGGCCCCTATTTCTCGGTGGGAATATTATATACGTCTATAACGTTGTATATCCTAACCTAAGGGAACGTAACATTTCGGGTGTAATAGTTTGCAACATTCCTGACGCGTCGGCCCCTATTTCTCGGGGGGAATATTATATACGTCTATAACGTTACATATCCTAGCCTAAGGCAACCTAACATGTCGAATGTAATATTTTACAACATTCTGGCGTGTCGTCGCCTGCTTCTCAAAGGGGACATTATATACGTCTATAACGTTGTATATCATAAGCCAACGCAACCTAACATCTGGGATGTAATATTTTACAACATTCATGACTCGTCGGCCCCTATTTCTCGGTGGGAACATTATATACGTCTATCACGTTATATATCCTAGCATAAGGCAACCTAACATCTCGGGTGTAATATTTTACAACATTCCTGACGCGTCGGCCCCTATTTCTCGGTGGGAATATTATATACGTCTATAACGTTATATATCCTAGCCTAAGGCAACCTAACATGTCGAAAGTAATATTTTACATCATTCTGGCGTGTCGTCTCCTGCTTCTCGGAGGGGACATTATATACGTCTATAACGTTGTATATCCTAACCTAACGCAACCTAACATCTGGGATGTAATATTTTACAACATTCCTGACGCGTCGGTCCCTACTTCTCGGTGGGAACATTGTATACGTCTATAACGGAATATGTCCTAGCCTAAGGCAACCCAACATCTCGGATGTAATATTTTACAACATTCCTGGCGTGTCGTCGCCTGCTTCTCGATGGGGACATTATATACGTCTATAACGTTGTATATTCTAACCCAAAGCAACCTAACTTCTGGGATGTAATATTTTACAACATTCCTGGCATGTCTGTCCCCACGTCTCGGCGGGAACATTATATAAGTCTATAACGATATATATCCTAACCCAAAGCAACCTAACACCTCGGATGTAATATTTTAGAACATTCCTGACACGTCTGTCCCTACATCTCGGTGGGGACATTCCTTACGTCTATAACGTTGTATATCCTAACCTAAGGGAACCTAACATTTCGGGTGTAATATTTTGCAACATTCCTGACGCGTCGGCCCCTATTTCTCGGTGGGAATATTATATACATCTATAACGTTATATATCCTAGCCTAAGGCAACCTAACATTTCGGGTGTAATATTTTACAACAGTCCTGACGCGTCGGCCCCTATTTCTCGGTGGGAATATTATATACGTCTATAACGTTGTATATCCTAACCTAAGGGAACCTAACATTTCGGGTGTAATATTTTGCAACATTCCTGACGCCTCGGCCCCTATTTCTCGGGGGGAATATTATATACGTCTAAAACGTTACATATTCTAGCCTAAGGCAACCTAACATGTCGAATGTAATATTTTACAACATTCTGGCGTGTCGTCGCCTGCTTCTCAAAGGGGACATTATATACGTCTATAACGTTGTATATCCTAAGCCAACGCAACCTAACATCTGGGATGTAATATTTTACAACATTCATGACTCGTCGGCCCCTATTTCTCGGTGGGAACATTATATACGTCTATCACGTTATATATCCTAGCATAAGGCAACCTAACATCTCGGGTGTAATATTTTACAACATTCCTGACGCGTCGGCCCCTATTTCTCGGTGGGAATATTATATACGTCTATAACGTTATATATCCTAACGTAAGCAAACATAACATCTCGGATGTAATATTTTACAACATTCCTGGCGTGTCGTCGCCTGCTTCTCGATGGGGACATTATATACGTCTATAACGTTGTATATCCTAACCCAAAGCAACTTAACTTCTGGCATGTAATATTTTGCAACATTCCTGGCATGTCGGTCCCCACGTCTCGGTGGGAACATTATATAAGTCTATAACGATATATATCCCAACCTAAAGCAACCAAACAACTCGAATGTAATATTTTAGAACATTCCTGGCATGTCGGTCCCTACATCTCGGTGGGAGCATTCTATACGTCTATAACGTTGTATATCCTATCCTAAGGGAACCTAACATTTCGGGTGTAATATTTTACAACATTCATGACTCGTCGGCCCCTATTTCTCGGTGGGAACATTATATACGTCTATCACGTTATATATCCTAGCATAAGGCAACCTAACATCTCGGGTGTAATATTTTACAACATTCCTGACGCGTCGGCCCCTATTTCTCGGTGGGAATATTATATACGTCTATAACGTTATATATCCTAGCCTAAGGCAACCTAACATGTCGAAAGTAATATTTTACAACGTTCTGGCGTGTCGTCGCCTGCTTCTCGAAGGGGACATTATATACGTCTATAACGTTGTATATCCTAACCTAACGCAACCTAACATCTGGGATGTAATATTTTACAACATTCCTGACGCGTCGGTCCCTACTTCTCGGTGGGAACATTGTATACGTCTATAACGGAATATGTCCTAGCCTAAGGCAACCCAACATCTCGGATGTGATATTTTACAACATTCCTGGCGTGTCGTCGCCTGCTTCTCGATGGGGACATTATATACGTCTATAACGTTGTATATTCTAACCCAAAGCAACCTAACTTCTGGGATGTAATATTTTACAACATTCCTGGCATGTCTGTCCCCACGTCTCGGCGGGAACATTATATAAGTCTATAACGATATATATCCTAACCTAAAGCAACCTAACACCTCGGATGTAATATTTTAGAACATTCCTGTCATGTCTGTCCCTACATCTCGGTGGGGACATTCTATACGTCTATAACGTTGTATATCCTAACCTAAGGGAACCTAACATTTCGGGTGTAATATTTTACAACATTCCTGACGCGTCGGCCCCTATTTCTCGGTGGGAATATTATATACGTCTATAACGTTATATATACTAACGTAAGCAAACGTAACATCTCGGATGTAATATTTTACAACATTCCTGGCGTGTCGTCGCCTGCTTCTCGATGGGGACATTATATACGTCTATAACGTTGTATATCCTAACCCAAAACAACTTAACTTCTGGGATGTAATATTTTGCAACATTCCTGGCATGTCGGTCCCCACGTCTCGGTGGGAACATTATATAAGTCTATAACGATATATATCCTAACCTAAAGCAACCAAACAACTCGAATGTAATATTTTAGAACAGTCCTGGCATGTCGGTCCCTACATCTCGGTGGGAACGTTCTATACGTCTATAACGTTGTATATCCTAACCTAAGGGAACCTAACATTTCGGGTGTAATATTTTGCAACATTCCTGACGCGTCGGCCCCTATTTCTCGGGGGGAATATTATATACGTCTATAACGTTACATATCCTAGCCTAAGGCAACCTAACATGTCGAATGTAATATTTTACAACATTCTGGCGTGTCGTCGCCTGCTTCTCAAAGGGGACATTATATACGTCTATAACGTTGTATATTCTAAGCCAACGCAACCTAACATCTGGGATGTAATATTTTACAACATTCATGACTCGTCGGCCCCTATTTCTCGGTGGGAACATTATATACGTCTATCGCGTTATATATCCTAGCATAAGGCAACCTAACATCTCGGGTGTAATATTTTACAACATTCCTGACGCGTCGGCCCCTATTTCTCGGTGGGAATATTATATACATCTATAACGTTATATATCCCAGCCTAAGGCAACCTAACATGTCGAAAGTAATATTTTACAACATTCTGGCGTGTCGTCGCCTGCTTCTCGAAGGGGACATTATATACGTCTATAACGTTGTATATCCTAACCTAACGCAACCTAACATCTGGGATGTAATACTTTACAACATTCCTGACGCGTCGGTCCCTACTTCTCGGTGGGAACATTGTATACGTCTATAACGGAATATGTCCTAGCCTAAGGCAACCCAACATCTCGGATGTAATATTTTACAACATTCCTGGCGTGTCGTCGCCTGCTTCTCGATGGGGACATTATATACGTCTATAACGTTGTATATTCTAACCCAAACCAACCTAACTTCTGGGATGTAATATTTTACAACATTCCTGGCATGTCTGTCCCCACGTCTCGGCGGGAACATTATATAAGTCTATAACGATATATATCCTAACCTAAAGCAACCTAACACCTCGGATGTAATATTTTAGAACATTCCTGTCATGTCTGTCCCTACATCTCGGTGGGGACATTCTATACGTCTATAACGTTGTATATCCTAACCTAAGGGAACCTAACATTTCGGGTGTAATATTTTGCAACATTCCTGACGCGTCGGCCCCTATTTCTCGGTGGGAATATTATATACATCTATAACGTTATATATCCTAGCCTAAGGCAACCTAACATTTCGGGTGTAATATTTTACAACAGTCCTGACGCGTCGGCCCCTATTTCTCGGTGGGAATATTATATACGTCTATAACGTTGTATATCCTAACCTAAGGGAACCTAACATTTCGGGTGTAATATTTTGCAACATTCCTGACGCGTCGGCCCCTATTTCTCGGGGGGAATATTATATACGTCTATAACGTTACATATCCTAGCCTAAGGCAAACTAACATGTCGAATGTAATATTTTACAACATTCTGGCGTGTCGTCGCCTGCTTCTCAAAGGGGACATTATATACGTCTATAACGTTGTATATCCTAACCTAAGGGAACCTAACATTTCGGGTGTAATATTTTACAACATTCCTGACGCGTCGGCCCCTATTTCTCGGTGGGAACATTATATACGTCTATAACGTTGTATATCCTAGCCTAAGGGCACCTAACATTTCGGGTGTAATATTTTGCAACATTCCTGACGCGTCGGCCCCTATTTCTCGGGGGGAATATTATATACGTCTATAACGTTACATATCCTAGCCTAAGGCAACCTAACATGTCGAATGTAATATTTTACAACATTCTGGCGTGTCGTCGCCTGCTTCTCAAAGGGGACATTATATACGTCTATAACGTTGTATATCCTAAGCCAACGCAACCTAACATCTGGGATGTAATATTTTACAACATTCATGACTCGTCGGCCCCTATTTCTCGGTGGGAACATTATATACGTCTATCACGTTATATATCCTAGCATAAGGCAACCTAACATCTCGGGTGTAATATTTTACAACATTCCCGACGCGTCGGCCCCTATTTCTCGGTGGGAATATTATATACGTCTATAACGTTATATATCCTAACGTAAGCAAACATAACATCTCGGATGTAATATTTTACAACATTCCTGGCGTGTCGTCGCCTGCTTCTCGATGGGGACATTATATACGTCTATAACGTTGTATATCCTAACCCAAAGCAACTTAACTTCAGGGATGTAATATTTTGCAACATTCCTGGCATGTCGGTCCCCACGTCTCGGTGGGAACATTATATAAGTCTATAACGATATATATCCCAACCTAAAGCAACCAAACAACTCGAATGTAATATTTTAGAACATTCCTGGCATGTCGGTCCCTACATCTCGGTGGGAGCATTCTATACGTCTATAACGTTGTATATCCTAACCTAAGGGAACCTAACATTTCGGGTGTAATATTTTACAACATTCCTGACGCGTCGGCCCCTATTTCTCGGTGGGAATATTATATACGTCTATAACGTTGTATATCCTAGCCTAAGGGAACCTAACATTTCGGGTGTAATATTTTGCAACATTCCTGACGCGTCGGCCCCTATTTCTCGGTGGGAATATTATATACATCTATAACGTTATATATCCTAGCCTAAGGCAACCTAACATGTCGAAAGTAATATTTTACAACATTCTGGCGTGTCGTCGCCTGCTTCTCGAAGGGGACATTATATACGTCTATAACGTTGTATATCCTAACCTAACGCAACCTAACATCTGGGATGTAATATTTTACAACATTCCTGACGCGTCGGTCCCTACTTCTCGGTGGGAACATTGTATACGTCTATAACGGAATATGTCCTAGCCTAAGGCAACCCAACATCTCGGATGTAATATTTTACAACATTCCTGGCGTGTCGTCGCCTGCTTCTCGGTGGGAACATTCTATACGTCTATAACGTTGTATATCCTAACCTAAAGCAACCTAACATCTCGGGTGTAATATTTTACAACATTCCTGACGCGTCTGCCCCTATTTCTCGGTGGGAACATTATATATGTCTATAACGTTATATATCCTAGGCTAAGGCGACCTACTATGTCGAATGTAATATTTTACATCATTCCTGGCGTGTCGGCCCGTAGTTCTCGGTGATATCATTATATGCGTGTATAACATTATATATCCTAGCGTAAGGAAACCTAACATGTCAAATGTAATATTTTACAACACTCCTGGCGTGTCGTCGCCTACTTCTGGATGAGGACATTATATACATCTATAACTTTGTATATCCTAACCTAAGACAACATAACATCTCGGATGTAATATTTGACAACATTCCTGGCTTGTCGTCGCCTGCTTCTCGATGGGGACATTATATACATCTATAACGTTGTATATCCTAACCTAAGGCAACCTAACATCTGGGATGTAATATTTTACAACACTCATGACGCGTCGGCCCCTATTTCTCTGTGGGAACATTATATACGTCTATCACGTTATATATCCTAGCCTAAGGCAACCTAACATATCGGATGTAATATTTTACAACATTCCTGACGAGTCGGCCCCTATTTCTCGGTGGGAATATTATATACGTCTATAACGTTATATATCCTAGCCTAAGGCAACCTAACATCTCGGATGTAATATTTTACAACATTCCTGGCGTGTCGTCGCCTGTTTCTAGATGGGGACATTATATACGTCTATAACGTTGTATATCCTAACCCAAAGCAACCTAACTTCTGGGATGTAATATTTTACAACATTCCTGGCATGTCGGCCCCACGTCTCGGTGGGAACATTATATAAGTCTATAACGATATATATCCTAACCTAAAGCAACCTAACAACTCGGATGTAATATTTTAGAACATTCCTGGCATGTCGGTCCCTACATCTCGGTGTGGACATTCTATACGTCTATAACGTTGTATATCCTAACCTAAGGGAACCTAACATTTCGGGTGCAATATTTTGCAACAATCCTGACGCGTCGGCCCCTATTTCTCGGTGGGAATATTATATACTTCTATAACGTTATATATCCTAGCCTAAGGCGACCTAACATATCTGATGTAATATTTTACAACTCTCCTGACGCGTCGGCCCCTATTTCTCGGTGGGAATATTATATACGTCTATAACGTTATATATCCTAGCCTAAGGCAACCTAACATGTCGAATGTAATATTTTACAACATTCTGGCGTGTCGTCGCCTGCTTCTCAAAGGGGACATTATATACGTCTATAACGTTGTATATCCTAACCTAAGGCAACCTAACATATCGGATGTAATATTTTACAACATTCCTGGCGTGTCGTCGCCTGCTTCTCGATGGGGACATTATATACGTCTATAACGTTGTATATCCTAACCCAAAGCAACCTAACTTCTGGTATGTAATATTTTACAACATTCCTGGCATGTCGGTCCCCACGTCTTGGTGGGAACATTATGTAAGTCTAGAACGATATATATCCTAACCTAAAGCAACCTAACAACTCGGAGGTAATATTTTAGAACATTCCTGGCATGTCGGCCCCTACATCTCGGTGTGGACATTCTATACGTCTATAACGTTGTATATCCTAACCTAAGGGAACCTAACATTTCGGGTGTAATATTTTGCAACATTCCTGACGCGTCGGCCCCTATTTCTCGGTGGGAATATTATATACGTCTATAACGTTACATATCCTAGCCTAAGGCAACCTAACATGTCGAAAGTAATATTTTACAACATTCCTGGCGTGTCGTCGCCTACTTCGCGATGGTGACATTATAAACATCCATAACGTTGTATATCCTAACCTAAGGCAACCTAACATCTCGGATGTAATATTTTACAACATTCCTGGCGTGTCGTCGCCTGCCTCTCGATGGGGACATTATATACGTCTATAACGTTGTATATCCTAACCCAAAGCAACCTAACTTCTGGGATGTAATATTTTACAACATTCCTGGCATGTCGGTCCCTCCTTCTCGGTGGGAACATTCTATACGTCTATAACGTTGTATATCCTAACCTAAGGGAACCTAACATCTCGGGTGTAAAATTTTACAACATTGCTGACGCGTCGGCCCCTATTTCTCGGTGGGAACATTCTATACGTCTATAACGTTGTATATCCTAGCCTAAGGCAACCTAACATGTCGAATGTAATATTTTACAACATTCCTGGCGTGTCGTCGCCTACTTCTCAATGGGGACATTATATACATCTATAACGTTGAATATCCTAACCTAAGGCAACCTAACATCTCGGATGTAATATTTTACAACATTCCTGGCGTGTCGTCGCCTACTTCTCGATGGGGACATTATATACATCTATAACGTTGTATATCCTAACCTAAGGCAACCTATCATCTCGGATGTAATATTTTACAACATTCTGGCGTGTCGTCGCCTGCTTCTCAATGGAGACATTATATACGTCTATAACCTTGTATATACTAACCTAACGCAACCTAACATCTGGGATGTAACATTTTAAAACATTCCTGGCATGTCGGTCCCTACTTCTCGGTGGAAACAATGTATACGTCTATAACGATATATATCCTAGCCTAAGGCAACCCAACATGTAGAATGTAATATTTTACAACATTCCTGGCGTGTCGTCGCCTACTTCTCGATGGGGACATTATATACATCTATAACGTTGTATATCCTAACCTAAGGCAACCTAACATCTGGGATGTAATATTTTACAACATTCCTGTCATGTCGGTCCCTACTTCTCGGTGGGAACATTGTATACGTCTATAACGATATATATCCTAGCCTAAGGCAACCTAACATCTGGGATGTAATATTTTACAACATTCCTATCGTGTCGTCGCCTGCTCCTCGATGGGGACATTATATACGTCTATAACATTGTATATTCTAACCTAACGCAACCTAACATCTGGGATGTAATATTTTACAACATTCCTGGCGTGTCGTCGCCTACTTCTGGATGGGGACATTATATACATCTATAACGTCATATATCCTAACCTAAGGGAACCTAACATCTCGGGTATAATATTTTACAACATTCCTGGCGTGTCGTCGCCTACTTCTCGATGGGAACACTATATACGTCTATAACGTTATATATCCTAGCCTAAGGCAACCTAACTTGTAGAATGTAATATTTTACAACATTCCTGGCGTGTCGTCGCCTACTTCTCTATAGGAACATTATATACATCTATAACGTTGTATATCCTAACCTAAGGCAACCTAACATCTCGGATGTAATATTTTACCACATTCCTGTCATGTCGGTCCCTACTTCTCGGTGGGAACATTGTATACGTCTATAACGATATATATCCTAGCCTAAGGCAACCTAACATTTCGAATGTAATATTTTACAACATTCCTGTCGTGTCGTCGTCTGCTTCTCGATGGGGACATTATATACATCTATAACCTTGTATATACTAACCTAACGCAACCTAACATCTGGGATGTAATATTTTACAACATTCCTGGCATGTCGGTCCCTACGTCTCCGTGGGTACATTATATACATCTTTAACCTTGTATATACTAACCTAACGCAACCTAACATCTGGGATGTAATATTTTACAACATTCCTGGCTTGTCGGTCCCTACTTCTCGGTGGGAACATTCTATACGTCTATAACGATATATATCCTAACCTAAGGCAACCTAACATCTGGGATGTAATATTTTACAACATTCCTGGCATGTCGGTCCCTACGTCTCGGTGGGAACGTTATATACGTCTATAACGATATATATCCTAACCTAAGGGAACCTTACATCTCGGATGTAATATTTTACAACATTCCTGGCATCTCGGGCCCTACTTCTCGGTGGGAACATTGTATACGTCTATAACGATATATATACTAGCCACAGGCAACCTAACATGTCGAATGTAATATTTTACAACATTCCTGTCGTGTCGTCGCCTGCTTCTCGATGGGGACATTATATACGTCTATAACGTTGTATATTCTAACCTAACGCAACCTAACATCTGGGAAATAATATTTTACAACATTCCTGGCGTGTCGTCGCCTACTTCTGGATGGGGACATTATATACATCTATAACGTCATATATCCTAACCTAAGGGAACCTAACGTCTCGGGTGTAATATTTTACAACATTCCTGGCGTGTTAACCCGCACTTCTCGGTGGGAATATCATATACGTCTATAGCGATATATATCCTAGCCTAAGGCGACCTAACATGTCGAATGTAATATTTTACAACATTCCTGGCGTGTCGTCGCCTACATCTCGATGGGAACATTATATACGTCTATAACGTTATATATCCTAGCCTAAGGCAACCTAACTTGTAGAATGTAATATTTTACAACATTCCTGGCGTGTCGTCGCCTCCTTCTCTATGGGAACATTATATACATCTATAACGTTGTATATCCTAACCTAAGGCAACCTAACATCTCGGATGTAATATTTTACAACATTCCTGTCATGTCGGTCCCTACTTCTAGGTGGGAACATTGTATACGTCTATAACGATATATATCCTAGCCTAAGGCAACCTAACATGTCGAATGTAATATTTTACAACATTCCTGGCATGTCGGTCCCTACTTCTCGGTGGAAACAATGTATACGTCTATAACGATATATATCCTAGCCTAAGGCAACCCAACATGTAGAATGTAATATTTTTCAACATTCCTGGCGTGTCGTCGCCTCCTTCTCTATGGGAACATTATATACATCTATAACGTTGTATATCCTAACCTAAGGCAACCTAACATCTCGGATGTAATATTTTACAACATTCCTGTCATGTCGGTCCCTACTTCTAGGTGGGAACATTGTATACGTCTATAACGATATATATCCTAGCCTAAGGCAACCTAACATGTCGAATGTAATATTTTACAACATTCCTGGCATGTCGGTCCCTACTTCTCGGTGGAAACAATGTATACGTCTATAACGATATATATCCTAGCCTAAGGCAACCCAACATGTAGAATGTAATATTTTTCAACATTCCTGGCGTGTCGTCGCCTACTTCTCGATGGGGACATTATATACATCTATAACGTTGTATATCCTAAACTAAGGCAACCTAACATCTCGGATGTAATATTTTACAACATTCCTGGCATTCGGTCCCTACTTCTCGGTGGGAACATTGTATACGTCTATAACGATATATATTCTAGCCTAAGGCAACCTAACATGTCGAATGTAATATTTTGCAACATTCCTGTCGTGTCGTCGCCTGCTTCTCGATGGGGACATTATATACGTCTATAACGTTGTATATTGTAACCTAACGCAACCTAACATCTGGGATGTTATATTTTACAACATTCCTGGCGTGTCGTCGCCTACTTCTGGATGGGGACATTATATACATCTATAACGTCATATATCCTAACCTAAGGGAACCTAACATCTCGGGTGTAATATTTTACAACATTCCTGGCGTGTCGTCGCCTACTTCTCGATGGGGACATTATATACGTCTATAACGTTGTATATCCTAACCTAAGGCAACCTAACATCTGGGATGTTATATTTTACAACATTCCTGGCGTGTCGTCGCCTACTTCTGGATGGGGACATTATATACATCTATAACGTCATATATCCTAACCTATGGGAACCTAACATCTCGGGTGTAATATTTTACAACATTCCTGGCGTGTCGTCGCCTACTTCTCGATGGGGACATTATATACATCTATAACGTTGTATATCCTAACCTAAGGCAACCTAACATCTCGGATGTAATATTTTACAACATTCCTGGCGTGTCGTCGCCTACTTCTGGATGGGGACATTATATACATCTATAACGTCATATATCCTAACCTAAGGGAACCTAACATCTCGGGTGTAATATTTTACAACATTCCTGGCGTGTCGTCGCCTACTTCTCGATGGGGACATTATATACATCTATAACCTTGTATATACTAACCTAACGCAACCTAACATCTGGGATGTAATATTTTACAACATTCCTGGCATGTCGGTCCCTACGTCTCCGTGGGTACATTATATACGTCTATAACGTTGTATATCCTAACCTAACGCAACCTAACATCTGGGATGTAATATTTTAAAACATTCCTGGCATGTCGGTCCCTACGTCTCGGTGGGAACATTATATACGTCTATAACGATATATATCCTAACCTAAGGCAACCTAACATCTCGGATGTAATATTTTACAACATTCCTGGCGCTTCGGCTGCTACTTTTCGGTGGGAACATTATATACGTCTATAACGTTACATATCCTAACGTATGGCAACATAACATCTCGGATGTTATATTTTACAACATTCCTGGCGTGTCGTCGCCTGCTTCTAGATGGGGACTTTATGTACGTCTAGAACGTTGTATATCCTAAGCTAACGCAACCTAACATCTGGGATGTAATATTTTACAACATTCCTGGCATGTCGGTCCCTACGTCTCGGTGGGAACGTTATATACGTCTATAACGATATATATCCTAACCTAAGGGAACCTTACATCTCGGATGTAATATTTTACAACATTCCTGGCATGTCGGTCCCTACTTCTCGGTGGGAACAATGTATACGTCTATAACGATATATATCCTAGCCTAAGGCAACCCAACATGTAGAATGTAATATTTTACAACATTCCTGTCGTGTCGCCGCCTGCCTCTCGATGGGGACATTATATACGTCTATAACGTTGTATATTCTAACCTAACGCAACCTAACATCTGGGATGTTATATTTTACAACATTCCTGGCGTGTCGTCGCCTACTTCTGGATGGGGCATTATATACATCTATAACGTCATATATCCTAACCTAAGGGAACCTAACATCTCGGGTGTAATTTTTTACAACATTCCTGGCGTGTCGTCGCCTACTTCTCGATGGGGACATTATATACATCTATAACCTTGTATATACTAACCTAACGCAACCTAACATCTGGAATGTAATATTTTACAACATTTCTGGCATGTCGGTCCCTACGTCTCCGTGGGTACATTATATACGTCTATAACGTTGTATATCCTAACCTAACGCAACCTAACATCTGGGATGTAATATTTTAAAACATTCCTGGCATGTCGGTCCCTACGTCTCGGTGGGAACATTATATACGTCTATAACGATATATATCCTAACCTAAGGCAACCTAACATCTCGGATGTAATATTTTACAACATTCCTGGCGCTTCGGCTGCTACTTTTCGGTGGGAACATTATATACGTCTATAACGTTACATATCCTAACGTATGGCAACATAACATCTCGGATGTTATATTTTACAACATTCCTGGCCTGTCGTCGCCTGCTTCTCGATGGGGACTTTATGTACGTCTATAACTTTGTATATCCTAACCTAACGCAACCTAACATCTGGGATGTAATATTTTAAAACATTCCTGGCATGTCGGTCCCCACGTCTCGGTGGGAACATTATATACGTCTATAACGATATATATCCTAACCTAAGGCAACCTAACATTTCGGATGTAATATTTTACAACATTCCTGGCACGTCGGTGCCTACTTCTCGGTGGAAACAATGTATACGTCTATAACGATATATATCCTAGCCTAAGGCAACCCAACATGTAGAATGTAATATTTTACAACAATCCTGGCGTGTCGTCGCCTACTTCTCGATGGGGACATTATATGCATCTATAACGTTGTATATCCTAACCTAAGGCAACCTAACATCTCGGATGTAATATTTTGCAACATTCCTGGCATGTCGGGCCCTACTTCTCGGTGGGAACATTGTATACGTCTATAACGATATATATCCGAGCCTAAGGCAACCTAACATGTCGAATGTAATATTTTACAACATTCCTGTCGTGTCGTCGCCTGCTTCTCGATGGGGACATCATATACATCTATAACGTCATATATCCTAACCTAAGGGAACCTAACATCTCGGGTGTAATATTTTACAACATTCGTGGCGTGTCGTCGCCTACTTCTCGATGGGGACATTATATACGTCTATAACGTTGTATATCCTAACCTAAGGCAACCTAACATCTCGGATGTAATATTTTACAACATTCCTGGCATGTCGGTCCCTACTTCTCGGTGGGAACATTGTATACGTCTATAGCGATATATATTCTATCCTAAGGCGACCTAACATGTCGAATGTAATATTTTACAACATTCCTGGCGTGTCGTCGCCTGCTTCTCGATGGGGACTTTATGTACGTCTAGAACGTTGTTTATCCTAAGCTAACGCAACCTAAATCTGGGATGTAATATTTTACAACATTGCTGGCGTGTCGTCGCCTACTTCTGGATGGGGACATTATATACATCTATAACGTCATATATCCTAACCTAAGGGAACCTAACATCTCGGGTGTAATATTTTACAACATTCCTGGCGTGTCGTCGCCTACTTCTCGATGGGGACATTATATACGTCTATAACGTTGTATATCCTAACCTAAGGCAACCTAACATCTCGGATGTAATATTTTACAACATTCCTGGCATGTCGGTCCCTACTTCTCGGTGGGAACATTGTATACGTCTATAGCGATATATATTCTATCCTAAGGCGACCTAACATGTCGAATGTAATATTTTACAACATTCCTGTCGTGTCGTCTCCTGCTTCTCGATGGGGACATTATATACGTCTATAACGTTGTATATTCTAACCTAACGCAACCTAACATCTGGGATGTTATATTCTACAACATTCCTGGCGTGTCGTCGCCTACTTCTGGATGGGGACATTATATACATCTATAACGTTGTATATCCTTACCTAAGGCAACCTAACATCTGGGATGTTATATTTTACAACATTCCTGGCGTGTCGTCGCCTACTTCTCGATGGGGACATTATATACGTCTATAACGTTGTATATCCTAACCTAAGGCAACCTAACATCTCGGATGTAATATTTTACAACATTCCTGGCATGTCGGTCCCTACTTCTCGGTGGGAACATTGTATACGTCTATAACGATATATATCCTAGCCTAAGGCAACCTAACATGTCGAATGTAATATTTTACAACATTCCTGTCGTGTCGCCGCCTGCTTCACGATGGGGACATTATATACGTCTATAACGTTGTATATTCTAACGTAACGCAACCTAACATCTGGGATGTAATATTTTACAACATTCCTGGCGTGTCGTCGCCTACTTCTGGATGGGGACATTATATACATCTATAACGTCATATATCCTAACCTAAGGGAACCTAACATCTCGGGTGTAATATTTTAAAACATTCCTGGCATGTCGGTCCCCACGTCTCGGTGGGAACATTATATACGTCTATAACGATATATATCCTAGCCTAAGGCAACCTAACATGTCGAATGTAATATTTTACAACATTCCTGGCGTGTCGTCGCCTACTTCTCGATGGGGACATTATATACATCTATAACCTTGTATATACTAACCTAACGCAACCTAACATCTGGGATGTAATATTTTACAACATTCCTGGCATGTCGGTCCCTACGTCTCCGTGGGTACATTATATACGTCTATAACGTTGTATATCCTAACCTAACGCAACCTAACATCTGGGATGTAATATTTTAAAACATTCCTGGCATGTCGGTCCCTACGTCTCGGTGGGAACATTATATATGTCTATAACGACATATATCCTAACCTAAGGCAACCTAACATCTCGGATGTAATATTTTACAACATTCCTGGCGCTTCGGCTGCTACTTTTCGGTGGGAACATTATATACGTCTATAACGTTACATATCCTAACGTATGGCAACATAACATCTCGGATGTTATATTTTACAACATTCCTGGCGTGTCGTCGCCTGCTTCTCGATGGGGACTTTATGTACGTCTAGAACGTTGTATATCCTAAGCTAACGCAACCTAACATCTGGGATGTAATATTTTACAACATTCCTGGCATGTCGGTCCCTACGTCTCGGTGGGAACGTTATATACGTCTATAACGATATATATCCCAACCTAAGGGAACCTTACATCTCGGATGTAATATTTTACAACATTCCTGGCATGTCGGTCCCTACTTCTCGGTGGGAGCAATGTATACGTCTATAACGATATATATCCTAGCCTAAGGCAACCCAACATGTCGAATGTAATATTTTACAACATTCCTGTCGTGTCGTCGGCTGCTTCTCGATGGGGACATTATATACGTCTATAACGTTGTATATTCTAACCTAACGCAACCTAACATCTGGGATGTAATATTTTACAACATTCCTGGCGTGTCGTCGCCTACTTCTGGATGGGGACATTATATACATCTATAACGTCATATATCCTAACCTAAGGGAACCTCACATCTCGGGTGTAATATTTTACAACATTCCTGGCGTGTCGTCGCCTACTTCTCGATGGGGACATTATATACGTCTATAACGTTGTATATCCTAACCTAAGGGAACCTAACATCTCGGGTGTAATATTTTACAACATTCCTGGCGTGTCGTCGCCTACTTCTCGATGGGGACATTATATACATCTATAACCTTGTATATACTAACCTAACGCAACCTAACACTTGGGATGTAATATTTTACAACATTCCTGGCATGTCGGTCCCTACGTCTCCGTGGGTACATTATATACGTCTATAACGTTCTATATCCTAACCTAACGCAACCTAACATCTGGGATGTAATATTTTAAAACATTCCTGGCATGTCGGTCCCTACGTCTCGGTGGGAACATTGTATACGTCTATAACGATATATATCCTAACCTAAGGCAACCTAACATCTCGGATGTAATATTTTACAACATTCCTGGCGCTTCGGCTGCTACTTTTCGGTGGGAACATTATATACGTCTATAACGTTACATATCCTAACGTATGGCAACATAACATCTCGGATGTTATATTTTACAACATTCCTGGCGTGTCGTCGCCTGCTTCTCGATGGGGACTTTATGTACGTCTAGAACGTTGTATATCCTAAGCTAACGCAACCTAATATCTGGGATGTAATATTTTACAACATTCCTGGCATGTCGGTCCCTACGTCTCGGTGGGAACGTTATATACGTCTATAACGATATATATCCTAACCTAAGGCCACCTAACATCTCGGATGTAATATTTTACAACATTCCTGGCATGACGGGCCCTACTTCTCGGTGGGAACATTATATACGTCTATAACGTTATATATCCTAGCCTAAGGCAACCTCACTTGTAGAATGTAATATTTTACAACATTCCTGGCGTGTCGTCGCCTACTTCTCTATGGGAACATTATATACATCTATAACGTTGTATATCCTAACCTAAGGCAACCTAACATCTCGGATGTAATATTTTGCAACATTCCTGGCATGTCGGTACCTACTTCTCTGTAGGAACATTGTATACGTCTATAACGATATATATTCTAGCCTAAGGCAACCTAACATGTCGAATGTAATATTTTACAACATTCCTGTCGTGTCGTCGCCTGCTTCTCGATGGGGACATTATATACGTCTATAACGTTGTATATTCTAACCTAACGCAACCTAACATCTGGGATGTTATATTTTACAACATTGCTGGCGTGTCGTCGCCTACTTCTGGATGGGGACATTATATACATCTATAACGTCATATATCCTAACCTAAGGGAACCTAACATCTCGGGTGTAATATTTTACAACATTCCTGGCGTGTCGTCGCCTACTTCTCGATGGGGACATTATATACGTCTATAACGTTGTATATCCTAACCTAAGGCAACCTAACATCTCGGATGTAATATTTTACAACATTCCTGGCATGTCGGTCCCTACTTCTCGGTGGGAACATTGTACACGTCTATAACGATATATATCCTAGCCTAAGGCAACCTAACATGTCGAATGTAATATTTTACAACATTCCTGTCGTGTCGCCGCCTGCTTCACGATGGGGACATTATATACGTCTATAACGTTGTATATTCTAACCTAACGCAACCTAACATCTGGGATGTAATATTTTACAACATTCCTGGCGTGTCGTCGCCTACTTCTGGATGGGGACATTATATACATCTATAACGTCATATATCCTAACCTAAGGGAACCTAACATCTCGGGTGTAATATTTTACAACATTCCTGGCGTGTCGTCGCCTACTTCTCGATGGGGACATTATATACATCTATAACCTTGTATATACTAACCTAACGCAACCTAACATCTGGGATGTAATATTTTAAAACATTCCTGGCATGTCGGTCCCTACGTCTCGGTGGGAACATTATATACGTCTATAACGTTGTATATCCTAAGCTAACGCAACCTAATATCTGGGATGTAATATTTTACAACATTCCTGGCATGTCGGTCCCTACGTCTCGGTGGGAACGTTATATACGTCTATAACGATATATATCCTAACCTAAGGCCACCTAACATCTCGGATGTAATATTTTACAACATTCCTGGCATGACGGGCCCTACTTCTCGGTGGGAACATTATATACGTCTATAACGTTATATATCTTGGCCTAAGGCAACCTCACTTGTAGAATGTAATATTTTACAACATTCCTGGCGTGTCGTCGCCTACTTCTCTATGGGAACATTATATACATCTATAACGTTGTATATCCTAACCTAAGGCAACCTAACATCTCGGATGTAATATTTTGCAACATTCCTGGCATGTCGGTACCTACTACTCTGTAGGAACATTGTATACGTCTATAACGATATATATTCTAGCCTAAGGCAACCTAACATGTCGAATGTAATATTTTACAACATTCCTGTCGTGTCGTCGCCTGCTTCTCGATGGGGACATTATATACGTCTATAACGTTGTATATTCTAACCTAACGCAACCTAACATCTGGGATGTTATATTTTACAACATTGCTGGCGTGTCGTCGCCTACTTCTGGATGGGGACATTATATACATCTATAACGTCATATATCCTAACCTAAGGGAACCTAACATCTCGGGTGTAATATTTTACAACATTCCTGGCGTGTCGTCGCCTGCTTCTCGATGGGGACATTATATACGTCTATAACGTTGTATATCCTAACCTAAGGCAACCTAACATCTCGGATGTAATATTTTACAACATTCCTGGCATGTCGGTCCCTACTTCTCGGTGGGAACATTGTACACGTCTATAACGATATATATCCTAGCCTAAGGCAACCTAACATGTCGAATGTAATATTTTACAACATTCCTGTCGTGTCGCCGCCTGCTTCACGATGGGGACATTATATACGTCTATAACGTTGTATATTCTAACCTAACGCAACCTAACATCTGGGATGTAATATTTTACAACATTCCTGGCGTGTCGTCGCCTACTTCTGGATGGGGACATTATATACATCTATAACGTCATATATCCTAACCTAAGGGAACCTAACATCTCGGGTGTAATATTTTACAACATTCCTGGCGTGTCGTCGCCTACTTCTCGATGGGGACATTATATACATCTATAACCTTGTATATACTAACCTAACGCAACCTAACATCTGGGATGTAATATTTTAAAACATTCCTGGCATGTCGGTCCCTACGTCTCGGTGGGAACATTATATACGTCTATAACGACATATATCCTAACCTAAGGCAACCTAACATCTCGGATGTAATATTTTACAACATTCCTGGCGCTTCGGCTGCTACTTTTCGGTGGGAACATTATATACGTCTATAACGTTACATATCCTAACGTATGGCAACATAACATCTCGGATGTTATATTTTACAACATTCCTGGCGTGTCGTCGCCTGCTTCTCGATGGGGACTTTATGTACGTCTAGAACGTTGTATATCCTAAGCTAACGCAACCTAACATCTGGGATGTAATATTTTACAACATTCCTGGCATGTCGGACCCTACGTCTCGGTGGGAACGTTATATACGTCTATAACGATATATATCCTAACCTAAGGGAACCTTACATCTCGGATGTAATATTTTACAACATTCCTGGCATGTCGGTCCCTACTTCTCGGTGGGAGCAATGTATACGTCTATAACGATATATATCCTAGCCTAAGGCAACCCAACATGTCGAATGTAATATTTTACAACATTCCTGTCGTGTCGTCGCCTGCTTCTCGATGGGGACATTATATACGTCTATAACGTTGTATATTCTAACCTAACGCAACCTAACATCTGGGATGTAATATTTTACAACATTCCTGGCGTGTCGTCGCCTACTTCTGGATGGGGACATTATATACATCTATAACGTCATATATCCTAACCTAAGGGAACCTCACATCTCGGGTGTAATATTTTACAACATTCCTGGCGTGTCGTCGCCTACTTCTCGATGGGGACATTATATACGTCTATAACGTTGTATATCCTAACCTAAGGGAACCTAACATCTCGGGTGTAATATTTTACAACATTCCTGGCGTGTCGTCGCCTACTTCTCGATGGGGACATTATATACATCTATAACCTTGTATATACTAACCTAACGCAACCTAACACTTGGGATGTAATATTTTACAACATTCCTGGCATGTCGGTCCCTACGTCTCCGTGGGTACATTATATACGTCTATAACGTTCTATATCCTAACCTAACGCAACCTAACATCTGGGATGTAATATTTTAAAACATTCCTGGCATGTCGGTCCCTACGTCTCGGTGGGAACATTGTATACGTCTATAACGATATATATCCTAACCCAAGGCAACCTAACATCTCGGATGTAATATTTTACAACATTCCTGGCGCTTCGGCTGCTACTTTTCGGTGGGAACATTATATACGTCTATAACGTTACATATCCTAACGTATGGCAACATAACATCTCGGATGTTATATTTTACAACATTCCTGGCGTGTCGTCGCCTGCTTCTCGATGGGGACTTTATGTACGTCTAGAACGTTGTATATCCTAAGCTAACGCAACCTAATATCTGGGATGTAATATTTTACAACATTCCTGGCATGTCGGTCCCTACGTCTCGGTGGGAACGTTATATACGTCTATAACGATATATATCCTAACCTAAGGCAACCTAACATCTCGGATGTAATATTTTACAACATTCCTGGCATGACGGGCCCTACTTCTCGGTGGGAACATTATATACGTCTATAACGTTATATATCCTAGCCTAAGGCAACCTCACTTGTAGAATGTAATATTTTACAACATTCCTGGCGTGTCGTCGCCTACTTCTCTATGGGAACATTATATACATCTATAACGTTGTATATCCTAACCTAAGGCAACCTAACATCTCGGATGTAATATTTTGCAACATTCCTGGCATGTCGGTCCCTACTTCTCTGTGGGAACATTGTATACGTCTATAACGATATATATTCTAGCCTAAGGCAACCTAACATGTCGAATGTAATATTTTACAACATTCCTGTCGTGTCGTCGCCTGCTTCTCGATGGGGACATTATATACGTCTATAACGTTGTATATTCTAACCTAACGCAACCTAACATCTGGGATGTTATATTTTACAACATTCCTGGCGTGTCGTCGCCTACTTCTGGATGGGGACATTATATACATCTATAACGTCATATATCCTAACCTAAGGGAACCTAACATCTCGGGTGTAATATTTTACAACATTCCTGGCGTGTCGTCGGCTACTTCTCGATGGGGACATTATATACGTCTATAACGTTGTATATCCTAACCTAAGGCAACCTAACATCTCGGATGTAATATTTTACAACATTCCTGGCATGTCGGTCCCTACTTCTCGGTGGGAACATTGTATACGTCTATAGCGATATATATTCTAGCCTAAGGCAACCTAACATGTCGAATGTAATATTTTACAACATTCCTGTCGTGTCGTCGCCTGCTTCTCGATGGGCACATTATATACGTCTATAACGTTGTATATTCTAACCTAACGCAACCTAACATCTGGGATGTTATATTTTACAACATTCCTTGCGTGTCGTAGCCTACTTCTGGATGGGGACATTATATACATCTATAACGTCATTTATCCTAACCTAAGGGAACCTAACATCTCGGGTGTAATATTTTACAACATTCCTGGCGTGTCGTCGCCTACTTCTCGATGGGGACATTATATACATCTATAACGTCATATATCCTAACCTAAGGGAACCTAACATCTCGGGTGTAATATTTTACAACATTCCTGGCGTGTCGTCGCCTACTTCTCGATGGGGACATTATATACATCTATAACCTTGTATATACTAACCTAACGCAACCTAACATCTGGGATGTAATATTTTACAACATTCCTGGCATGTCGGTCCCTACTTCTCGGTGGGAACATTGTATACGTCTATAGCGATATATATTCTATCCTAAGGCGACCTAACATGTCGAATGTAATATTTTACAACATTCCTGGCGTGTCGTCGCCTGCTTCTCGATGGGGACTTTATGTACGTCTAGAACGTTGTATATCCTAAGCTAACGCAACCTAAATCTGGGATGTAATATTTTACAACATTGCTGGCGTGTCGTCGCCTACTTCTGGATGGGGACATTGTATACGTCTATAACGATATATATCCTAGCCTAAGGCAACCTAACATGTCGAATGTAATATTTTACAACATTCCTGTCGTGTCGCCGCCTGCTTCACGATGGGGACATTATATACGTCTATAACGTTGTATATTCTAACCTAACGCAACCTAACATCTGGGATGTAATATTTTACAACATTCCTGGCGTGTCGTCGCCTACTTCTCGATGGGGACATTATATACATCTATAACCTTGTATATACTAACCTAACGCAACCTAACATCTGGGATGTAATATTTTACAACATTCCTGGCATGTCGGTCCCTACGTCTCCGTGGGTACATTATATACGTCTATAACGTTGTATATCCTAACCTAACGCAACCTAACATCTGGGATGTAATATTTTAAAACATTCCTGGCATGTCGGTCCCTACGTCTCGGTGGGAACATTATATACGTCTATAACGATACATATCCTAACCTAAGGCAACCTAACATCTCGGATGTAATATTTTACAACATTCCTGGCGCTTCGGCTGCTACTTTTCGATGGGAACATTATATACGTCTATAACGTTACATATCCTAACGTATGGCAACATAACATCTCGGATGTTATATTTTACAACATTCCTGGCGTGTCGTCGCCTGCTTCTAGATGGGGACTTTATGTACGTCTAGAACGTTGTATATCCTAAGCTAACGCAACCTAACATCTGGGATGTAATATTTTACAACATTCCTGGCATGTCGGTCCCTACGTCTCGGTGGGAACGTTATATACGTCTATAACGATATATATCCTAACCTAAGGGAACCTTACATCTCGGATGTAATATTTTACAACATTCCTGGCATGTCGGTCCCTACTTCTCGGTGGGAACAATGTATACGTCTATAACGATATATATCCTAGCCTAAGGCAACCCAACATGTAGAATGTAATATTCTACAACATTCCTGTCGTGTCGCCGCCTGCCTCTCGATGGGGACATTATATACGTCTATAACGTTGTATATTCTAACCTAACGCAACCTAACATCTGGGATGTTATATTTTACAACATTCCTGGCGTGTCGTCGCCTACTTCTGGATGGGGCATTATATACATCTATAACGTCATATATCCTAACCTAAGGGAACCTAACATCTCGGGTGTAATTTTTTACAACATTCCTGGCGTGTCGTCGCCTACTTCTCGATGGGGACATTATATACATCTATAACCTTGTATATACTAACCTAACGCAACCTAACATCTGGAATGTAATATTTTACAACATTCCTGGCATGTCGGTCCCTACGTCTCCGTGGGTACATTATATACGTCTATAACGTTGTATATCCTAACCTAACGCAACCTAACATCTGGGATGTAATATTTTAAAACATTCCTGGCATGTCGGTCCCTACGTCTCGGTGGGAACATTATATACGTCTATAACGATATATATCCTAACCTAAGGCAACCTAACATCTCGGATGTAATATTTTACAACATTCCTGGCGCTTCGGCTGCTACTTTTCGGTGGGGACATTATATACGTCTATAACGTTACATATCCTAACGTATGGCAACATAACATCTCGGATGTTATATTTTACAACATTCCTGGCCTGTCGTCGCCTGCTTCTCGATGGGGACTTTATGTACGTCTATAACGTTGTATATCCTAACCTAACGCAACCTAACATCTGGGATGTAATATTTTAAAACATTCCTGGCATGTCGGTCCCCACGTCTCGGTGGGAACATTATATACGTCTATAACGATATATATCCTAACCTAAGGCAACCTAACATTTCGGATGTAATATTTTACAACATTCCTGGCACGTCGGTCCCTACTTCTCGGTGGAAACAATGTATACGTCTATAACGATATATATCCTAGCCTAAGGCAACCCAACATGTAGAATGTAATATTTTACAACAATCCTGGCGTGTCGTCGCCTACTTCTCGATGGGGACATTATATACATCTATAACGTTGTATATCCTAACCTAAGGCAACCTAACATCTCGGATGTAATATTTTGCAACATTCCTGGCATGTCGGGCCCTACTTCTCGGTGGGAACATTGTATACGTCTATAACGATATATATCCGAGCCTAAGGCAACCTAACATGTCGAATGTAATATTTTACAACATTCCTGTCGTGTCGTCGCCTGCTTCTCGATGGGGACATTATATACATCTATAACGTCATATATCCTAACCTAAGGGAACCTAACATCTCGGGTGTAATATTTTACAACATTCCTGGCGTGTCGTCGCCTACTTCTCGATGGGGACATTATATACGTCTATAACGTTGTATATCCTAACCTAACGCAACCTAACATCTCGGATGTAATATTTTACAACATTCTGGCGTGTCGCCGCCTGCTTCTCGATGGGGACAGTATATACGTCTATAACGTTGTATATACTAACCTAACGCAACCTAACATCTCGGATGTAATATTTGACAACATTCCTGGCGTGTTAACCCGCACTTCTCGGTGGGAACATCATATACGTCTATAGCGATATATATCCTAACCTAAGGCAACCTAACATCTCGGATGTAATATTTGACAAAATTCCTGGCGTGTTAACCCGCACTTCTCGGTGGGAAAATCATATACGTCTATAGCGATATATATCCTAACCTAAGGCAACCTAACATCTCGGATGTAATATTTTACAACATTCCTGGCGCTTCGGCTGCTACTTTTCGGTGGGAACATTATATACGTCTATAACGTTACATATCCTAACGTATGGCAACATAACATCTCGGATGTTATATTTTACAACATTCCTGGCGTGTCGTCGCCTGCTTCTAGATGGGGACTTTATGTACGTCTAGAACGTTGTATATCCTAAGCTAACGCAACCTAACATCTGGGATGTAATATTTTACAACATTCCTGGCATGTCGGGCCCTACTTCTCGGTGGGAACATTGTATACGTCTATAACGATATATATCCGAGCCTAAGGCAACCTAACATGTCGAATGTAATATTTTACAACATTCCTGTCGTGTCGTCGCCTGCTTCTCGATGGGGACATTCTATGCGTCTATAACGTTGTATATCCTAACCTAAGGGAACCTAACATCTCGGGTGTAATATTTTAGAACATTCCTGCCGCGTCAGTCCCTATTTCTCGGTGGGATCATTATATACGTCTATAACGTTATATATCCTAGCCTAAGGCAACCTCACTTGTAGAATGAAATATTTTACAACATTCCTGGCGTGTCGTCGCCTACTTCTCTATGGGAACATTATATACATCTATAACGTTGTATATCCTAACCTAAGGCAACCTAACATCTCGGATGTAATATTTTACAACATTCCTGTCATGTCGGTCCCTACTTCTTGGTGGGAACATTGTATACGTCTATAACGATATATATCCTAGCCTAAGGCAACCTAACATGTCGAATGTAATATTTTACAACATTCCTGTCGTGTCGCCGCCTGCTTCACGATGGGGACATTATATACGTCTATAACGTTGTATATTCTAACCTAACGCAACCTAACATCTGGGATGTAATATTTTACAACATTGCTGGCGTGTCGTCGCCTACTTCTGGATGGGGACATTATATACGTCTATAACGTCATATATCCTAACCTAAGGGAACCTAACATCTCGGGTGTAATATTTTACAACATTCCTGGCGTGTCGTCGCCTACTTCTCGATGGGGACATTATATACGTCTATAACGTTGTATATCCTAACCTAAGGCAACCTAACATCTCGGATGTAATATTTTACAACATTCCTGGCATGTCGGTCCCTACTTCTCGGTGGGAACATTGTATACGTCTATAGCGATATATATTCTATCCTAAGGCGACCTAACATGTCGAATGTAATATTTTACAACATTCCTGGCGTGTCGTCGCCTGCTTCTCGATGGGGACTTTATGTACGTCTAGAACGTTGTATATCCTAAGCTAACGCAACCTAAATCTGGGATGTAATATTTTACAACATTGCTGGCGTGTCGTCGCCTACTTCTGGATGGGGACATTGTATACGTCTATAACGATATATATCCTAGCCTAAGGCAACCTAACATGTCGAATGTAATATTTTACAACATTCCTGTCGTGTCGCCGCCTGCTTCACGATGGGGACATTATATACGTCTATAACGTTGTATATTCTAACCTAACGCAACCTAACATCTGGGATGTAATATTTTACAACATTCCTGGCGTGTCGTCGCCTACTTCTGGATGGGGACTTTATATACATCTATAACGTCATATATCCTAACCTAAGGGAACCTAACATCTCGGGTGTAATATTTTACAACATTCCTGGCGTGTCGTCGCCTACTTCTCGATGGGGACATTATATACATCTATAACCTTGTATATACTAACCTAACGCAACCTAACATCTGGGATGTAATATTTTACAACATTCCTGGCATGTCGGTCCCTACGTCTCCGTGGGTACATTATATACGTCTATAACGTTGTATATCCTAACCTAACGCAACCTAACATCTGGGATGTAATATTTTAAAACATTCCTGGCATGTCGGTCCCTACGTCTCGGTGGGAACATTATATACGTCTATAACGATACATATCCTAACCTAAGGCAACCTAACATCTCGGATGTAATATTTTACAACATTCCTGGCGCTTCGGCTGCTACTTTTCGGTGGGAACATTATATACGTCTATAACGTTACATATCCTAACGTATGGCAACATAACATCTCGGATGTTATATTTTACAACATTCCTGGCGTGTCGTCGCCTGCTTCTAGATGGGGACTTTATGTACGTCTAGAACGTTGTATATCCTAAGCTAACGCAACCTAACATCTGGGATGTAATATTTTACAACATTCCTGGCATGTCGGTCCCTACGTCTCGGTGGGAACGTTATATACGTCTACAACGATATATATCCTAACCTAAGGGAACCTTACATCTCGGATGTAATATTTTACAACATTCCTGGCATGTCGGTCCCTACTTCTCGGTGGGAACAATGTATACGTCTATAACGATATATATCCTAGCCTAAGGCAACCCAACATGTAGAATGTAATATTTTACAACATTCCTGTCGTGTCGCCGCCTGCCTCTCGATGGGGACATTATATACGTCTATAACGTTGTATATTCTAACCTAACGCAACCTAACATCTGGGATGTTATATTTTACAACATTCCTGGCGTGTCGTCGCCTACTTCTGGATGGGGCATTATATACATCTATAACGTCATATATCCTAACCTAAGGGAACCTAACATCTCGGGTGTAATTTTTTACAACATTCCTGGCGTGTCGTCGCCTACTTCTCGATGGGGACATTATATACATCTATAACCTTGTATATACTAACCTAACGCAACCTAACATCTGGAATGTAATATTTTACAACATTCCTGGCATGTCGGTCCCTACGTCTCCGTGGGTACATTATATACGTCTATAACGTTGTATATCCTAACCTAACGCAACCTAACATCTGGGATGTAATATTTTAAAACATTCCTGGCATGTCGGTCCCTACGTCTCGGTGGGAACATTATATACGTCTATAACGATATATATCCTAACCTAAGGCAACCTAACATCTCGGATGTAATATTTTACAACATTCCTGGCGCTTCGGCTGCTACTTTTCGGTGGGAACATTATATACGTCTATAACGTTACATATCCTAACGTATGGCAACATAACATCTCGGATGTTATATTTTACAACATTCCTGGCCTGTCGTCGCCTGCTTCTCGATGGGGACTTTATGTACGTCTATAACGTTGTATATCCTAACCTAACGCAACCTAACATCTGGGATGTAATATTTTAAAACATTCCTGGCATGTCGGTCCCCACGTCTCGGTGGGAACATTATATACGTCTATAACGATATATATCCTAACCTAAGGCAACCTAACATTTCGGATGTAATATTTTACAACATTCCTGGCACGTCGGTCCCTACTTCTCGGTGGAAACAATGTATACGTCTATAACGATATATATCCTAGCCTAAGGCAACCCAACATGTAGAATGTAATATTTTACAACAATCCTGGCGTGTCGTCGCCTACTTCTCGATGGGGACATTATATACATCTATAACGTTGTATATCCTAACCTAAGGCAACCTAACATCTCGGATGTAATATTTTGCAACATTCCTGGCATGTCGGGCCCTACTTCTCGGTGGGAACATTGTATACGTCTATAACGATATATATCCGAGCCTAAGGCAACCTAACATGTCGAATGTAATATTTTACAACATTCCTGTCGTGTCGTCGCCTGCTTCTCGATGGGGACATTATATACATCTATAACGTCATATATCCTAACCTAAGGGAACCTAACATCTCGGGTGTAATATTTTACAACATTCCTGGCGTGTCGTCGCCTACTTCTCGATGGGGACATTATATACGTCTATAACGTTGTATATCCTAACCTAACGCAACCTAACATCTCGGATGTAATATTTTACAACATTCTGGCGTGTCGCCGCCTGCCTCTCGATGGGGACAGTATATACGTCTATAACGTTGTATATACTAACCTAACGCAACCTAACATCTCGGATGTAATATTTGACAACATTCCTGGCGTGTTAACCCGCACTTCTCGGTGGGAACATCATATACGTCTATAGCGATATATATCCTAACCTAAGGCAACCTAACATCTCGGATGTAATATTTGACAAAATTCCTGGCGTGTTAACCCGCACTTCTCGGTGGAAAAATCATATACGTCTATAGCGATATATATCCTAACCTAAGGCAACCTAACATCTCGGATGTAATATTTTACAACATTCCTGGCGCTTCGGCTGCTACTTTTCGGTGGGAACATTATATACGTCTATAACGTTACATATCCTAACGTATGGCAACATAACATCTCGGATGTTATATTTTACAACATTCCTGGCGTGTCGTCGCCTGCTTCTAGATGGGGACTTTATGTACGTCTAGAACGTTGTATATCCTAAGCTAACGCAACCTAACATCTGGGATGTAATATTTTACAACATTCCTGGCATGTCGGGCCCTACTTCTCGGTGGGAACATTGTATACGTCTATAACGATATATATCCGAGCCTAAGGCAACCTAACATGTCGAATGTAATATTTTACAACATTCCTGTCGTGTCGTCGCCTGCTTCTCGATGGGGACATTCTATGCGTCTATAACGTTGTATATCCTAACCTAAGGGAACCTAACATCTCGGGTGTAATATTTTAGAACATTCCTGCCGCGTCAGTCCCTATTTCTCGGTGGGATCATTATATACGTCTATAACGTTATATATCCTAGCCTAAGGCAACCTCACTTGTAGAATGAAATATTTTACAACATTCCTGGCGTGTCGTCGCCTACTTCTCTATGGGAACATTATATACATCTATAACGTTGTATATCCTAACCTAAGGCAACCTAACATCTCGGATGTAATATTTTACAACATTCCTGTCATGTCGGTCCCTACTTCTTGGTGGGAACATTGTATACGTCTATAACGATATATATCCTAGCCTAAGGCAACCTAACATGTCGAATGTAATATTTTACAACATTCCTGTCGTGTCGCCGCCTGCTTCACGATGGGGACATTATATACGTCTATAACGTTGTATATTCTAACCTAACGCAACCTAACATCTGGGATGTAATATTTTACAACATTGCTGGCGTGTCGTCGCCTACTTCTGGATGGGGACATTATATACGTCTATAACGTCATATATCCTAACCTAAGGGAACCTAACATCTCGGGTGTAATATTTTACAACATTCCTGGCGTGTCGTCGCCTACTTCTCGATGGGGACATTATATACGTCTATAACGTTGTATATCCTAACCTAAGGCAACCTAACATCTCGGATGTAATATTTTACAACATTCCTGGCATGTCGGTCCCTACTTCTCGGTGGGAACATTGTATACGTCTATAGCGATATATATTCTATCCTAAGGCGACCTAACATGTCGAATGTAATATTTTACAACATTCCTGGCGTGTCGTCGCCTGCTTCTCGATGGGGACTTTATGTACGTCTAGAACGTTGTATATCCTAAGCTAACGCAACCTAAATCTGGGATGTAATATTTTACAACATTGCTGGCGTGTCGTCGCCTACTTCTGGATGGGGACATTATATACATCTATAACGTCATATATCCTAACCTAAGGGAACCTAACATCTCGGGTGTAATATTTTACAACATTCCTGGCGTGTCGTCGCCTACTTCTCGATGGGGACATTATATACGTCTATAACGTTGTATATCCTAACCTAAGGCAACCTAACATCTCGGATGTAATATTTTACAACATTCCTGGCATGTCGGTCCCTACTTCTCGGTGGGAACATTGTATACGTCTATAGCGATATATATTCTATCCTAAGGCGACCTAACATGTCGAATGTAATATTTTACAACATTCCTGTCGTGTCGTCTCCTGCTTCTCGATGGGGACATTATATACGTCTATAACGTTGTATATTCTAACCTAACGCAACCTAACATCTGGGATGTTATATTCTACAACATTCCTGGCGTGTCGTCGCCTACTTCTGGATGGGGACATTATATACATCTATAACGTTGTATATCCTTACCTAAGGCAACCTAACATCTGGGATGTTATATTTTACAACATTCCTGGCGTGTCGTCGCCTACTTCTCGATGGGGACATTATATACGTCTATAACGTTGTATATCCTAACCTAAGGCAACCTAACATCTCGGATGTAATATTTTACAACATTCCTGGCATGTCGGTCCCTACTTCTCGGTGGGAACATTGTATACGTCTATAACGATATATATCCTAGCCTAAGGCAACCTAACATGTCGAATGTAATATTTTACAACATTCCTGTCGTGTCGCCGCCTGCTTCACGATGGGGACATTATATACGTCTATAACGTTGTATATTCTAACCTAACGCAACCTAACATCTGGGATGTAATATTTTACAACATTCCTGGCGTGTCGTCGCCTACTTCTGGATGGGGACATTATATACATCTATAACGTCATATATCCTAACCTAAGGGAACCTAACATCTCGGGTGTAATATTTTAAAACATTCCTGGCATGTCGGTCCCCACGTCTCGGTGGGAACATTATATACGTCTATAACGATATATATCCTAGCCTAAGGCAACCTAACATGTCGAATGTAATATTTTACAACATTCCTGGCGTGTCGTCGCCTACTTCTCGATGGGGACATTATATACATCTATAACCTTGTATATACTAACCTAACGCAACCTAACATCTGGGATGTAATATTTTACAACATTCCTGGCATGTCGGTCCCTACGTCTCCGTGGGTACATTATATACGTCTATAACGTTGTATATCCTAACCTAACGCAACCTAACATCTGGGATGTAATATTTTAAAACATTCCTGGCATGTCGGTCCCTACGTCTCGGTGGGAACATTATATACGTCTATAACGACATATATCCTAACCTAAGGCAACCTAACATCTCGGATGTAATATTTTACAACATTCCTGGCGCTTCGGCTGCTACTTTTCGGTGGGAACATTATATACGTCTATAACGTTACATATCCTAACGTATGGCAACATAACATCTCGGATGTTATATTTTACAACATTCCTGGCGTGTCGTCGCCTGCTTCTCGATGGGGACTTTATGTACGTCTAGAACGTTGTATATCCTAAGCTAACGCAACCTAACATCTGGGATGTAATATTTTACAACATTCCTGGCATGTCGGTCCCTACGTCTCGGTGGGAACGTTATATACGTCTATAACGATATATATCCTAACCTAAGGGAACCTTACATCTCGGATGTAATATTTTACAACATTCCTGGCATGTCGGTCCCTACTTCTCGGTGGGAGCAATGTATACGTCTATAACGATATATATCCTAGCCTAAGGCAACCCAACATGTCGAATGTAATATTTTACAACATTCCTGTCGTGTCGTCGCCTGCTTCTCGATGGGGACATTATATACGTCTATAACGTTGTATATTCTAACCTAACGCAACCTAACATCTGGGATGTAATATTTTACAACATTCCTGGCGTGTCGTCGCCTACTTCTGGATGGGGACATTATATACATCTATAACGTCATATATCCTAACCTAAGGGAACCTCACATCTCGGGTGTAATATTTTACAACATTCCTGGCGTGTCGTCGCCTACTTCTCGATGGGGACATTATATACGTCTATAACGTTGTATATCCTAACCTAAGGGAACCTAACATCTCGGGTGTAATATTTTACAACATTCCTGGCGTGTCGTCGCCTACTTCTCGATGGGGACATTATATACATCTATAACCTTGTATATACTAACCTAACGCAACCTAACACTTGGGATGTAATATTTTACAACATTCCTGGCATGTCGGTCCCTACGTCTCCGTGGGTACATTATATACGTCTATAACGTTCTATATCCTAACCTAACGCAACCTAACATCTGGGATGTAATATTTTAAAACATTCCTGGCATGTCGGTCCCTACGTCTCGGTGGGAACATTGTATACGTCTATAACGATATATATCCTAACCTAAGGCAACCTAACATCTCGGATGTAATATTTTACAACATTCCTGGCGCTTCGGCTGCTACTTTTCGGTGGGAACATTATATACGTCTATAACGTTACATATCCTAACGTATGCAAACATAACATCTCGGATGTTATATTTTACAACATTCCTGGCGTGTCGTCGCCTGCTTCTCGATGGGGACTTTATGTACGTCTAGAACGTTGTATATCCTAAGCTAACGCAACCTAATATCTGGGATGTAATATTTTACAACATTCCTGGCATGTCGGTCCCTACGTCTCGGTGGGAACGTTATATACGTCTATAACGATATATATCCTAACCTAAGGCAACCTAACATCTCGGATGTAATATTTTACAACATTCCTGGCATGACGGGCCCTACTTCTCGGTGGGAACATTATATACGTCTATAACGTTATATATCCTAGCCTAAGGCAACCTCACTTGTAGAATGTAATATTTTACAACATTCCTGGCGTGTCGTCGCCTACTTCTCTATGGGAACATTATATACATCTATAACGTTGTATATCCTAACCTAAGGCAACCTAACATCTCGGATGTAATATTTTGCAACATTCCTGGCATGTCGGTACCTACTTCTCTGTAGGAACATTGTATACGTCTATAACGATATATATTCTAGCCTAAGGCAACCTAACATGTCGAATGTAATATTTTACAACATTCCTGTCGTGTCGTCGCCTGCTTCTCGATGGGGACATTATATACGTCTATAACGTTGTATATTCTAACCTAACGCAACCTAACATCTGGGATGTTATATTTTACAACATTCCTGGCGTGTCGTCGCCTACTTCTGGATGGGGACATTATATACATCTATAACGTCATATATCCTAACCTAAGGGAACCTAACATCTCGGGTGTAATATTTTACAACATTCCTGGCGTGTCGTCGGCTACTTCTCGATGGGGACATTATATACGTCTATAACGTTGTATATCCTAACCTAAGGCAACCTAACATCTCGGATGTAATATTTTACAACATTCCTGGCATGTCGGTCCCTACTTCTCGGTGGGAACATTGTATACGTCTATAGCGATATATATTCTAGCCTAAGGCAACCTAACATGTCGAATGTAATATTTTACAACATTCCTGTCGTGTCGTCGCCTGCTTCTCGATGGGCACATTATATACGTCTATAACGTTGTATATTCTAACCTAACGCAACCTAACATCTGGGATGTTATATTTTACAACATTCCTTGCGTGTCGTAGCCTACTTCTGGATGGGGACATTATATACATCTATAACGTCATTTATCCTAACCTAAGGGAACCTAACATCTCGGGTGTAATATTTTACAACATTCCTGGCGTGTCGTCGCCTACTTCTCGATGGGGACATTATATACATCTATAACGTCATATATCCTAACCTAAGGGAACCTAACATCTCGGGTGTAATATTTTACAACATTCCTGGCGTGTCGTCGCCTACTTCTCGATGGGGACATTATATACATCTATAACCTTGTATATACTAACCTAACGCAACCTAACATCTGGGATGTAATATTTTACAACATTCCTGGCATGTCGGTCCCTACTTCTCGGTGGGAACATTGTATACGTCTATAGCGATATATATTCTATCCTAAGGCGACCTAACATGTCGAATGTAATATTTTACAACATTCCTGGCGTGTCGTCGCCTGCTTCTCGATGGGGACTTTATGTACGTCTAGAACGTTGTATATCCTAAGCTAACGCAACCTAAATCTGGGATGTAATATTTTACAACATTGCTGGCGTGTCGTCGCCTACTTCTGGATGGGGACATTGTATACGTCTATAACGTTGTATATTCTAACCTAACGCAACCTAACATCTGGGATGTTATATTTTACAACATTCCTTGCGTGTCGTAGCCTACTTCTGGATGGGGACATTATATACATCTATAACGTCATTTATCCTAACCTAAGGGAACCTAACATCTCGGGTGTAATATTTTACAACATTCCTGGCGTGTCGTCGCCTACTTCTCGATGGGGACATTATATACATCTATAACGTCATATATCCTAACCTAAGGGAACCTAACATCTCGGGTGTAATATTTTACAACATTCCTGGCGTGTCGTCGCCTACTTCTCGATGGGGACATTATATACATCTATAACCTTGTATATACTAACCTAACGCAACCTAACATCTGGGATGTAATATTTTACAACATTCCTGGCATGTCGGTCCCTACTTCTCGGTGGGAACATTGTATACGTCTATAGCGATATATATTCTATCCTAAGGCGACCTAACATGTCGAATGTAATATTTTACAACATTCCTGGCGTGTCGTCGCCTGCTTCTCGATGGGGACTTTATGTACGTCTAGAACGTTGTATATCCTAAGCTAACGCAACCTAAATCTGGGATGTAATATTTTACAACATTGCTGGCGTGTCGTCGCCTACTTCTGGATGGGGACATTGTATACGTCTATAACGATATATATCCTAGCCTAAGGCAACCTAACATGTCGAATGTAATATTTTACAACATTCCTGTCGTGTCGCCGCCTGCTTCACGATGGGGACATTATATACGTCTATAACGTTGTATATTCTAACCTAACGCAACCTAACATCTGGGATGTAATATTTTACAACATTCCTGGCGTGTCGTCGCCTACTTCTGGATGGGGACTTTATATACATCTATAACGTCATATATCCTAACCTAAGGGAACCTAACATCTCGGGTGTAATATTTTACAACATTCCTGGCATGTCGGTCCCTACTTCTCGGTGGGAACAATGTATACGTCTATAACGATATATATCCTAGCCTAAGGCAACCCAACATGTAGAATGTAATATTTTACAACATTCCTGTCGTGTCGCCGCCTGCCTCTCGATGGGGACATTATATACGTCTATAACGTTGTATATTCTAACCTAACGCAACCTAACATCTGGGATGTTATATTTTACAACATTCCTGGCGTGTCGTCGCCTACTTCTGGATGGGGCATTATATACATCTATAACGTCATATATCCTAACCTAAGGGAACCTAACATCTCGGGTGTAATTTTTTACAACATTCCTGGCGTGTCGTCGCCTACTTCTCGATGGGGACATTATATACATCTATAACCTTGTATATACTAACCTAACGCAACCTAACATCTGGAATGTAATATTTTACAACATTCCTGGCATGTCGGTCCCTACGTCTCCGTGGGTACATTATATACGTCTATAACGTTGTATATCGTAACCTAACGCAACCTAACATCTGGGATGTAATATTTTAAAACATTCCTGGCATGTCGGTCCCTACGTCTCGGTGGGAACATTATATACGTCTATAACGATATATATCCTAACCTAAGGCAACCTAACATCTCGGATGTAATATTTTACAACATTCCTGGCGCTTCGGCTGCTACTTTTCGGTGGGAACATTATATACGTCTATAACGTTACATATCCTAACGTATGGCAACATAACATCTCGGATGTTATATTTTACAACATTCCTGGCCTGTCGTCGCCTGCTTCTCGATGGGGACTTTATGTACGTCTATAACGTTGTATATCCTAACCTAACGCAACCTAACATCTGGGATGTAATATTTTAAAACATTCCTGGCATGTCGGTCCCCACGTCTCGGTGGGAACATTATATACGTCTATAACGATATATATCCTAACCTAAGGCAACCTAACATTTCGGATGTAATATTTTACAACATTCCTGGCACGTCGGTCCCTACTTCTCGGTGGAAACAATGTATACGTCTATAACGATATATATCCTAGCCTAAGGCAACCCAACATGTAGAATGTAATATTTTACAACAATCCTGGCGTGTCGTCGCCTACTTCTCGATGGGGACATTATATACATCTATAACGTTGTATATCCTAACCTAAGGCAACCTAACATCTCGGATGTAATATTTTGCAACATTCCTGGCATGTCGGGCCCTACTTCTCGGTGGGAACATTGTATACGTCTATAACGATATATATCCGAGCCTAAGGCAACCTAACATGTCGAATGTAATATTTTACAACATTCCTGTCGTGTCGTCGCCTGCTTCTCGATGGGGGCATTATATACATCTATAACGTCATATATCCTAACCTAAGGGAACCTAACATCTCGGGTGTAATATTTTACAACATTCCTGGCGTGTCGTCGCCTACTTCTCGATGGGGACATTATATACGTCTATAACGTTGTATATCCTAACCTAACGCAACCTAACATCTCGGATGTAATATTTTACAACATTCTGGCGTGTCGCCGCCTGCTTCTCGATGGGGACAGTATATACGTCTATAACGTTGTATATACTAACCTAACGCAACCTAACATCTCGGATGTAATATTTGACAACATTCCTGGCGTGTTAACCCGCACTTCTCGGTGGGAACATCATATACGTCTATAGCGATATATATCCTAACCTGAGGCAACCTAACATCTCGGATGTAATATTTGACAAAATTCCTGGCGTGTTAACCCGCACTTCTCGGTGGGAAAATCATATACGTCTATAGCGATATATATCCTAACCTAAGGCAACCTAACATCTCGGATGTAATATTTTACAACATTCCTGGCGCTTCGGCTGCTACTTTTCGGTGGGAACATTATATACGTCTATAACGTTACATATCCTAACGTATGGCAACATAACATCTCGGATGTTATATTTTACAACATTCCTGGCGTGTCGTCGCCTGCTTCTAGATGGGGACTTTATGTACGTCTAGAACGTTGTATATCCTAAGCTAACGCAACCTAACATCTGGGATGTAATATTTTACAACATTCCTGGCATGTCGGGCCCTACTTCTCGGTGGGAACATTGTATACGTCTATAACGATATATATCCGAGCCTAAGGCAACCTAACATGTCGAATGTAATATTTTACAACATTCCTGTCGTGTCGTCGCCTGCTTCTCGATGGGGACATTCTATGCGTCTATAACGTTGTATATCCTAACCTAAGGGAACCTAACATCTCGGGTGTAATATTTTAGAACATTCCTGCCGCGTCAGTCCCTATTTCTCGGTGGGATCATTATATACGTCTATAACGTTATATATCCTAGCCTAAGGCAACCTCACTTGTAGAATGAAATATTTTACAACATTCCTGGCGTGTCGTCGCCTACTTCTCTATGGGAACATTATATACATCTATAACGTTGTATATCCTAACCTAAGGCAACCTAACATCTCGGATGTAATATTTTACAACATTCCTGTCATGTCGGTCCCTACTTCTTGGTGGGAACATTGTATACGTCTATAACGATATATATCCTAGCCTAAGGCAACCTAACATGTCGAATGTAATATTTTACAACATTCCTGGCGTGTCGTCGCCTGCTTCTCGATGGGGACTTTATGTACGTCTAGAACGTTGTATATCCTAAGCTAACGCAACCTAAATCTGGGATGTAATATTTTACAACATTGCTGGCGTGTCGTCGCCTACTTCTGGATGGGGACATTATATACATCTATAACGTCATATATCCTAACCTAAGGGAACCTAACATCTCGGGTGTAATATTTTACAACATTCCTGGCGTGTCGTCGCCTACTTCTCGATGGGGACATTATATACGTCTATAACGTTGTATATCCTAACCTAAGGCAACCTAACATCTCGGATGTAATATTTTACAACATTCCTGGCATGTCGGTCCCTACTTCTCGGTGGGAACATTGTATACGTCTATAGCGATATATATTCTATCCTAAGGCGACCTAACATGTCGAATGTAATATTTTACAACATTCCTGTCGTGTCGTCTCCTGCTTCTCGATGGGGACATTATATACGTCTATAACGTTGTATATTCTAACCTAACGCAACCTAACATCTGGGATGTTATATTCTACAACATTCCTGGCGTGTCGTCGCCTACTTCTGGATGGGGACATTATATACATCTATAACGTTGTATATCCTTACCTAAGGCAACCTAACATCTGGGATGTTATATTTTACAACATTCCTGGCGTGTCGTCGCCTACTTCTCGATGGGGACATTATATACGTCTATAACGTTGTATATCCTAACCTAAGGCAACCTAACATCTCGGATGTAATATTTTACAACATTCCTGGCATGTCGGTCCCTACTTCTCGGTGGGAACATTGCATACGTCTATAACGATATATATCCTAGCCTAAGGCAACCTAACATGTCGAATGTAATATTTTACAACATTCCTGTCGTGTCGCCGCCTGCTTCACGATGGGGACATTATATACGTCTATAACGTTGTATATTCTAACCTAACGCAACCTAACATCTGGGATGTAATATTTTACAACATTCCTGGCGTGTCGTCGCCTACTTCTGGATGGGGACATTATATACATCTATAACGTCATATATCCTAACCTAAGGGAACCTAACATCTCGGGTGTAATATTTTAAAACATTCCTGGCATGTCGGTCCCCACGTCTCGGTGGGAACATTATATACGTCTATAACGATATATATCCTAGCCTAAGGCAACCTAACATGTCGAATGTAATATTTTACAACATTCCTGGCGTGTCGTCGCCTACTTCTCGATGGGGACATTATATACATCTATAACCTTGTATATACTAACCTAACGCAACCTAACATCTGGGATGTAATATTTTACAACATTCCTGGCATGTCGGTCCCTACGTCTCCGTGGGTACATTATATACGTCTATAACGTTGTATATCCTAACCTAACGCAACCTAACATCTGGGATGTAATATTTTAAAACATTCCTGGCATGTCGGTCCCTACGTCTCGGTGGGAACATTATATATGTCTATAACGACATATATCCTAACCTAAGGCAACCTAACATCTCGGATGTAATATTTTACAACATTCCTGGCGCTTCGGCTGCTACTTTTCGGTGGGAACATTATATACGTCTATAACGTTACATATCCTAACGTATGGCAACATAACATCTCGGATGTTATATTTTACAACATTCCTGGCGTGTCGTCGCCTGCTTCTCGATGGGGACATTATATACATCTATAACATCATATATCCTAACCTAAGGGAACCTAACATCTGGGATGTAATATTTTACAACATTCCTGGCATGTCGGTCCCTACGTCTCGGTGGGAACGTTATATACGTCTATAACGATATATATCCTAACCTAAGGGAACCTTACATCTCGGATGTAATATTTTACAACATTCCTGGCATGTCGGTCCCTACTTCTCGGTGGGAGCAATGTATACGTCTATAACGATATATATCCTAGCCTAAGGCAACCCAACATGTCGAATGTAATATTTTACAACATTCCTGTCGTGTCGTCGCCTGCTTCTCGATGGGGACATTATATACGTCTATAACGTTGTATATTCTAACCTAACGCAACCTAACATCTGGGATGTAATATTTTACAACATTCCTGGCGTGTCGTCGCCTACTTCTGGATGGGGACATTATATACATCTATAACGTCATATATCCTAACCTAAGGGAACCTCACATCTCGGGTGTAATATTTTACAACATTCCTGGCGTGTCGTCGCCTACTTCTCGATGGGGACATTATATACGTCTATAACGTTGTATATCCTAACCTAAGGGAACCTAACATCTCGGGTGTAATATTTTACAACATTCCTGGCGTGTCGTCGCCTACTTCTCGATGGGGACATTATATACATCTATAACCTTGTATATACTAACCTAACGCAACCTAACACTTGGGATGTAATATTTTACAACATTCCTGGCATGTCGGTCCCTACGTCTCCGTGGGTACATTATATACGTCTATAACGTTCTATATCCTAACCTAACGCAACCTAACATCTGGGATGTAATATTTTAAAACATTCCGGCATGTCGGTCCCTACGTCTCGGTGGGAACATTGTATACGTCTATAACGATATATATCCTAACCTAAGGCAACCTAACATCCCGGATGTAATATTTTACAACATTCCTGGCGCTTCGGCTGCTACTTTTCGGTGGGAACATTATATACGTCTATAACGTTACATATCCTAACGTATGGCAACATAACATCTCGGATGTTATATTTTACAACATTCCTGGCGTGTCGTCGCCTGCTTCTCGATGGGGACTTTATGTACGTCTAGAACGTTGTATATCCTAAGCTAACGCAACCTAATATCTGGGATGTAATATTTTACAACATTCCTGGCATGTCGGTCCCTACGTCTCGGTGGGAACGTTATATACGTCTATAACGATATATATCCTAACCTAAGGCAACCTAACATCTCGGATGTAATATTTTACAACATTCCTGGCATGACGGGCCCTACTTCTCGGTGGGAACATTATATACGTCTATAACGTTATATATCCTAGCCTAAGGCAACCTCACTTGTAGAATGTAATATTTTACAACATTCCTGGCGTGTCGTCGCCTACTTCTCTATGGGAACATTATATACATCTATAACGTTGTATATCCTAACCTAAGGCAACCTAACATCTCGGATGTAATATTTTGCAACATTCCTGGCATGTCGGTACCTACTTCTCTGTAGGAACATTGTATACGTCTATAACGATATATATTCTAGCCTAAGGCAACCTAACATGTCGAATGTAATATTTTACAACATTCCTGTCGTGTCGTCGCCTGCTTCTCGATGGGGACATTATATACGTCTATAACGTTGTATATTCTAACCTAACGCAACCTAACATCTGGGATGTTATATTTTACAACATTGCTGGCGTGTCGTCGCCTACTTCTGGATGGGGACATTATATACATCTATAACGTCATATATCCTAACCTAAGGGAACCTAACATCTCGGGTGTAATATTTTACAACATTCCTGGCGTGTCGTCGCCTACTTCTCGATGGGGACATTATATACGTCTATAACGTTGTATATCCTAACCTAAGGCAACCTAACATCTCGGATGTAATATTTTACAACATTCCTGGCATGTCGGTCCCTACTTCTCGGTGGGAACATTGTATACGTCTATAGCGATATATATTCTATCCTAAGGCGACCTAACATGTGGAATGTAATATTTTACAACATTCCTGTCGTGTCGTCTCCTGCTTCTCGATGGGGACATTATATACGTCTATAACGTTGTATATTCTAACCTAACGCAACCTAACATCTGGGATGTTATATTCTACAACATTCCTGGCGTGTCGTCGCCTACTTCTGGATGGGGACATTATATACATCTATAACGTTGTATATCCTTACCTAAGGCAACCTAACATCTGGGATGTTATATTTTACAACATTCCTGGCGTGTCGTCGCCTACTTCTCGATGGGGACATTATATACGTCTATAACGTTGTATATCCTAACCTAAGGCAACCTAACATCTCGGATGTAATATTTTACAACATTCCTGGCATGTCGGTCCCTACTTCTCGGTGGGAACATTGTATACGTCTATAACGATATATATCCTAGCCTAAGGCAACCTAACATGTCGAATGTAATATTTTACAACATTCCTGTCGTGTCGCCGCCTGCTTCACGATGGGGACATTATATACGTCTATAACGTTGTATATTCTAACCTAACGCAACCTAACATCTGGGATGTAATATTTTACAACATTCCTGGCGTGTCGTCGCCTACTTCTGGATGGGGACATTATATACATCTATAACGTCATATATCCTAACCTAAGGGAACCTAACATCTCGGGTGTAATATTTTACAACATTCCTGGCGTGTCGTCGCCTACTTCTCGATGGGGACATTATATACATCTATAACCTTGTATATACTAACCTAACGCAACCTAACATCTGGGATGTAATATTTTACAACATTCCTGGCATGTCGGTCCCTACGTCTCCGTGGGTACATTATATACGTCTATAACGTTGTATATCCTAACCTAACGCAACCTAACATCTGGGATGTAATATTTTAAAACATTCCTGGCATGTCGGTCCCTACGTCTCGGTGGGAACATTATATACGTCTATAACGACATATATCCTAACCTAAGGCAACCTAACATCTCGGATGTAATATTTTACAACATTCCTGGCGCTTCGGCTGCTACTTTTCGGTGGGAACATTATATACGTCTATAACGTTACATATCCTAACGTATGGCAACATAACATCTCGGATGTTATATTTTACAACATTCCTGGCGTGTCGTCGCCTGCTTCTCGATGGGGACTTTATGTACGTCTAGAACGTTGTATATCCTAAGCTAACACAACCTAACATCTGGGATGTAATATTTTACAACATTCCTGGCATGTCGGTCCCTACGTCTCGGTGGGAACGTTATATACGTCTATAACGATATATATCCTAACCTAAGGGAACCTTACATCTCGGATGTAATATTTTACAACATTCCTGGCATGTCGGTCACTACTTCTCGGTGGGAGCAATGTATACGTCTATAACGATATATATCCTAGCCTAAGGCAACCCAACATGTCGAATGTAATATTTTACAACATTCCTGTCGTGTCGTCGCCTGCTTCTCGATGGGGACATTATATACGTCTATAACGTTGTGCATTCTAACCTAACGCAACCTAACATCTGGGATGTAATATTTTACAACATTCCTGGCGTGTCGTCGCCTACTTCTGGATGGGGACATTATATACATCTATAACGTCATATATCCTAACCTAAGGGAACCTCACATCTCGGGTGTAATATTTTACAACATTCCTGGCGTGTCGTCGCCTACTTCTCGATGGGGACATTATATACGTCTATAACGTTGTATATCCTAACCTAAGGGAACCTAACATCTCGGGTGTAATATTTTACAACATTCCTGGCGTGTCGTCGCCTACTTCTCGATGGGGACATTATATACATCTATAACCTTGTATATACTAACCTAACGCAACCTAACACTTGGGATGTAATATTTTACAACATTCCTGGCATGTCGGTCCCTACGTCTCCGTGGGTACATTATATACGTCTATAACGTTCTATATCCTAACCTAACGCAACCTAACATCTGGGATGTAATATTTTGCAACATTCCTGGCATGTCGGTCCCTACTTCTCTGTGGGAACATTGTATACGTCTATAACGATATATATTCTAGCCTAAGGCAACCTAACATGTCGAATGTAATATTTTACAACATTCCTGTCGTGTCGTCGCCTGCTTCTCGATGGGGACATTATATACGTCTATAACGTTGTATATTCTAACCTAACGCAACCTAACATCTGGGATGTTATATTTTACAACATTCCTGGCGTGTCGTCGCCTACTTCTGGATGGGGACATTATATACATCTATAACATCATATATCCTAACCTAAGGGAACCTAACATCTCGGGTGTAATATTTTACAACATTCCTGGCGTGTCGTCGGCTACTTCTCGATGGGGACATTATATACGTCTATAACGTTGTATATCCTAACCTAAGGCAACCTAACATCTCGGATGTAATATTTTACAACATTCCTGGCATGTCGGTCCCTACTTCTCGGTGGGAACATTGTATACGTCTATAGCGATATATATTCTAGCCTAAGGCAACCTAACATGTCGAATGTAATATTTTACAACATTCCTGTCGTGTCGTCGCCTGCTTCTCGATGGGCACATTATATACGTCTATAACGATATATATCCTAACCTAAGGCAACCTAACATCTCGGATGTAATATTTTACAACATTCCTGGCGCTTCGGCTGCTACTTTTCGGTGGGAACATTATATACGTCTATAACGTTACATATCCTAACGTATGGCAACATAACATCTCGGATGTTATATTTTACAACATTCCTGGCGTGTCGTCGCCTGCTTCTCGATGGGGACTTTATGTACGTCTAGAACGTTGTATATCCTAAGCTAACGCAACCTAATATCTGGGATGTAATATTTTACAACATTCCTGGCATGTCGGTCCCTACGTCTCGGTGGGAACGTTATATACGTCTATAACGATATATATCCTAACCTAAGGCAACCTAACATCTCGGATGTAATATTTTACAACATTCCTGGCATGACGGGCCCTACTTCTCGGTGGGAACATTATATACGTCTATAACGTTATATATCCTAGCCTAAGGCAACCTCACTTGTAGAATGTAATATTTTACAACATTCCTGGCGTGTCGTCGCCTACTTCTCTATGGGAACATTATATACATCTATAACGTTGTATATCCTAACCTAAGGCAACCTAACATCTCGGATGTAATATTTTGCAACATTCCTGGCATGTCGGTACCTACTTCTCTGTAGGAACATTGTATACGTCTATAACGATATATATTCTAGCCTAAGGCAACCTAACATGTCGAATGTAATATTTTACAACATTCCTGTCGTGTCGTCGCCTGCTTCTCGATGGGGACATTATATACGTCTATAACGTTGTATATTCTAACCTAACGCAACCTAACATCTGGGATGTTATATTTTACAACATTGCTGGCGTGTCGTCGCCTACTTCTGGATGGGGACATTATATACATCTATAACGTCATATATCCTAACCTAAGGGAACCTAACATCTCGGGTGTAATATTTTACAACATTCCTGGCGTGTCGTCGCCTACTTCTCGATGGGGACATTATATACGTCTATAACGTTGTATATCCTAACCTAAGGCAACCTAACATCTCGGATGTAATATTTTACAACATTCCTGGCATGTCGGTCCCTACTTCTCGGTGGGAACATTGTATACGTCTATAGCGATATATATTCTATCCTAAGGCGACCTAACATGTCGAATGTAATATTTTACAACATTCCTGTCGTGTCGTCTCCTGCTTCTCGATGGGGACATTATATACGTCTATAACGTTGTATATTCTAACCTAACGCAACCTAACATCTGGGATGTTATATTCTACAACATTCCTGGCGTGTCGTCGCCTACTTCTGGATGGGGACATTATATACATCTATAACGTTGTATATCCTTACCTAAGGCAACCTAACATCTGGGATGTTATATTTTACAACATTCCTGGCGTGTCGTCGCCTACTTCTCGATGGGGACATTATATACGTCTATAACGTTGTATATCCTAACCTAAGGCAACCTAACATCTCGGATGTAATATTTTACAACATTCCTGGCATGTCGGTCCCTACTTCTCGGTGGGAACATTGTATACGTCTATAACGATATATATCCTAGCCTAAGGCAACCTAACATGTCGAATGTAATATTTTACAACATTCCTGTCGTGTCGCCGCCTGCTTCACGATGGGGACATTATATACGTCTATAACGTTGTATATTCTAACCTAACGCAACCTAACATCTGGGATGTAATATTTTACAACATTCCTGGCGTGTCGTCGCCTACTTCTGGATGGGGACATTATATACATCTATAACGTCATATATTCTAACCTAAGGGAACCTAACATCTCGGGTGTAATATTTTACAACATTCCTGGCGTGTCGTCGCCTACTTCTCGATGGGGACATTATATACATCTATAACCTTGTATATACTAACCTAACGCAACCTAACATCTGGGATGTAATATTTTACAACATTCCTGGCATGTCGGTCCCTACGTCTCCGTGGGTACATTATATACGTCTATAACGTTGTATATCCTAACCTAACGCAACCTAACATCTGGGATGTAATATTTTAAAACATTCCTGGCATGTCGGTCCCTACGTCTCGGTGGGAACATTATATACGTCTATAACGACATATATCCTAACCTAAGGCAACCTAACATCTCGGATGTAATATTTTACAACATTCCTGGCGCTTCGGCTGCTACTTTTCGGTGGGAACATTATATACGTCTATAACGTTACATATCCTAACGTATGGCAACATAACATCTCGGATGTTATATTTTACAACATTCCTGGCGTGTCGTCGCCTGCTTCTCGATGGGGACTTTATGTACGTCTAGAACGTTGTATATCCTAAGCTAACGCAACCTAACATCTGGGATGTAATATTTTACAACATTCCTGGCATGTCGGTCCCTACGTCTCGGTGGGAACGTTATATACGTCTATAACGATATATATCCTAACCTAAGGGAACCTTACATCTCGGATGTAATATTTTACAACATTCCTGGCATGTCGGTCCCTACTTCTCGGTGGGAGCAATGTATACGTCTATAACGATATATATCCTAGCCTAAGGCAACCCAACATGTCGAATGTAATATTTTACAACATTCCTGTCGTGTCGTCGCCTGCTTCTCGATGGGGACATTATATACGTCTATAACGTTGTGTATTCTAACCTAACGCAACCTAACATCTGGGATGTAATATTTTACAACATTCCTGGCGTGTCGTCGCCTACTTCTGGATGGGGACATTATATACATCTATAACGTCATATATCCTAACCTAAGGGAACCTCACATCTCGGGTGTAATATTTTACAACATTCCTGGCGTGTCGTCGCCTACTTCTCGATGGGGACATTATATACGTCTATAACGTTGTATATCCTAACCTAAGGGAACCTAACATCTCGGGTGTAATATTTTACAACATTCCTGGCGTGTCGTCGCCTACTTCTCGATGGGGACATTATATACATCTATAACCTTGTATATACTAACCTAACGCAACCTAACACTTGGGATGTAATATTTTACAACATTCCTGGCATGTCGGTCCCTACGTCTCCGTGGGTACATTATATACGTCTATAACGTTCTATATCCTAACCTAACGCAACCTAACATCTGGGATGTAATATTTTAAAACATTCCTGGCATGTCGGTCCCTACGTCTCGGTGGGAACATTGTATACGTCTATAACGATATATATCCTAACCTAAGGCAACCTAACATCTCGGATGTAATATTTTACAACATTCCTGGCGCTTCGGCTGCTACTTTTCGGTGGGAACATTATATACGTCTATAACGTTACATATCCTAACGTATGGCAACATAACATCTCGGATGTTATATTTTACAACATTCCTGGCGTGTCGTCGCCTACTTCTGGATGGGGACATTATATACATCTATAACGTCATATATCCTAACCTAAGGGAACCTAACATCTCGGGTGTAATATTTTACAACATTCCTGGCGTGTCGTCGGCTACTTCTCGATGGGGACATTATATACGTCTATAACGTTGTATATCCTAACCTAAGGCAACCTAACATCTCGGATGTAATATTTTACAACATTCCTGGCATGTCGGTCCCTACTTCTCGGTGGGAACATTGTATACGTCTATAGCGATATATATTCTAGCCTAAGGCAACCTAACATGTCGAATGTAATATTTTACAACATTCCTGTCGTGTCGTCGCCTGCTTCTCGATGGGCACATTATATACGTCTATAACGTTGTATATTCTAACCTAACGCAACCTAACATCTGGGATGTTATATTTTACAACATTCCTTGCGTGTCGTAGCCTACTTCTGGATGGGGACATTATATACATCTATAACGTCATTTATCCTAACCTAAGGGAACCTAACATCTCGGGTGTAATATTTTACAACATTCCTGGCGTGTCGTCGCCTACTTCTCGATGGGGACATTATATACATCTATAACCTTGTATATACTAACCTAACGCAACCTAACATCTGGGATGTAATATTTTACAACATTCCTGGCATGTCGGTCCCTACGTCTCCGTGGGTACATTATATACGTCTATAACGTTGTATATCCTAACCTAACGCAACCTAACATCTGGGATGTAATATTTTAAAACATTCCTGGCATGTCGGTCCCTACGTCTCGGTGGGAACATTATATACGTCTATAACGACATATATCCTAACCTAAGGCAACCTAACATCTCGGATGTAATATTTTACAACATTCCTGGCGCTTCGGCTGCTACTTTTCGGTGGGAACATTATATACGTCTATAACGTTACATATCCTAACGTATGGCAACATAACATCTCGGATGTTATATTTTACAACATTCCTGGCGTGTCGTCGCCTGCTTCTCGATGGGGACTTTATGTACGTCTAGAACGTTGTATATCCTAAGCTAACGCAACCTAACATCTGGGATGTAATATTTTACAACATTCCTGGCATGTCGGTCCCTACGTCTCGGTGGGAACGTTATATACGTCTATAACGATATATATCCTAACCTAAGGGAACCTTACATCTCGGATGTAATATTTTAGAACATTCCTGGCATGTCGGTCCCTACTTCTCGGTGGGAGCAATGTATACGTCTATAACGATATATATCCTAGCCTAAGGCAACCCAACATGTCGAATGTAATATTTTACAACATTCCTGTCGTGTCGTCGCCTGCTTCTCGATGGGGACATTATATACGTCTATAACGTTGTATATTCTAACCTAACGCAACCTAACATCTGGGATGTAATATTTTACAACATTCCTGGCGTGTCGTCGCCTACTTCTGGATGGGGACATTATATACATTTATAACGTCATATATCCTAACCTAAGGGAACCTAACATCTCGGATGTAATATTTTACAACATTCCTGGCGCTTCGGCTGCTACTTTTCGGTGGGAACATTATATACGTCTATAACGTTACATATCCTAACGTATGGCAACATAACATCTCGGATGTTATATTTTACAACATTCCTGGCGTGTCGTCGCCTGCTTCTCGATGGGGACTTTATGTACGTCTAGAACGTTGTATATCCTAAGCTAACGCAACCTAATATCTGGGATGTAATATTTTACAACATTCCTGGCATGTCGGTCCCTACGTCTCGGTGGGAACGTTATATACGTCTATAACGATATATATCCTAACCTAAGGCAACCTAACATCTCGGATGTAATATTTTACAACATTCCTGGCATGACGGGCCCTACTTCTCGGTGGGAACATTATATACGTCTATAACGTTATATATCCTAGCCTAAGGCAACCTCACTTGTAGAATGTAATATTTTACAACATTCCTGGCGTGTCGTCGCCTACTTCTCTATGGGAACATTATATACATCCATAACGTTGTATATCCTAACCTAAGGCAACCTAACATCTCGGATGTAATATTTTGCAACATTCCTGGCATGTCGGTCCCTACTTCTCTGTGGGAACATTGTATACGTCTATAACGATATATATTCTAGCCTAAGGCAACCTAACATGTCGAATGTAATATTTTACAACATTCCTGTCGTGTCGTCGCCTGCTTCTCGATGGGGACATTATATACGTCTATAACGTTGTATATTCTAACCTAACGCAACCTAACATCTGGGATGTTATATTTTACAACATTGCTGGCGTGTCGTCGCCTACTTCTGGATGGGGACATTATATACATCTATAACGTCATATATCCTAACCTAAGGGAACCTAACATCTCGGGTGTAATATTTTACAACATTCCTGGCGTGTCGTCGCCTACTTCTCGATGGGGACATTATATACGTCTATAACGTTGTATATCCTAACCTAAGGCAACCTAACATCTCGGATGTAATATTTTACAACATTCCTGGCATGTCGGTCCCTACTTCTCGGTGGGAACATTGTATACGTCTATAGCGATATATATTCTATCCTAAGGCGACCTAACATGTCGAATGTAATATTTTACAACATTCCTGTCGTGTCGTCTCCTGCTTCTCGATGGGGACATTATATACGTCTATAACGTTGTATATTCTAACCTAACGCAACCTAACATCTGGGATGTTATATTCTACAACATTCCTGGCGTGTCGTCGCCTACTTCTGGATGGGGACATTATATACATCTATAACGTTGTATATCCTTACCTAAGGCAACCTAACATCTGGGATGTTATATTTTACAACATTCCTAGCGTGTCGTCGCCTACTTCTCGATGGGGACATTATATACGTCTATAACGTTGTATATCCTAACCTAAGGCAACCTAACATCTCGGATGTAATATTTTACAACATTCCTGGCATGTCGGTCCCTACTTCTCGGTGGGAACATTGTATACGTCTATAACGATATATATCCTAGCCTAAGGCAACCTAACATGTCGAATGTAATATTTTACAACATTCCTGTCGTGTCGCCGCCTGCTTCACGATGGGGACATTATATACGTCTATAACGTTGTATATTCTAACCTAACGCAACCTAACATCTGGGATGTAATATTTTACAACATTCCTGGCGTGTCGTCGCCTACTTCTGGATGGGGACATTATATACATCTATAACGTCATATATCCTAACCTAAGGGAACCTAACATCTCGGGTGTAATATTTTACAACATTCCTGGCGTGTCGTCGCCTACTTCTCGATGGGGACATTATATACGTCTATAACGTTGTATATCCTAACCTAAGGCAACCTAACATCTCGGATGTAATATTTTACAACATTCCTGGCATGTCGGTCCCTACTTCTCGGTGGGAACATTGTATACGTCTATAGCGATATATATTCTATCCTAAGGCGACCTAACATGTCGAATGTAATATTTTACAACATTCCTGCCGTGTCGTCTCCTGCTTCTCGATGGGGACATTATATACGTCTATAACGTTGTATATTCTAACCTAACGCAACCTAACATCTGGGATGTTATATTCTACAACATTCCTGGCGTGTCGTCGCCTACTTCTGGATGGGGACATTATATACATCTATAACGTTGTATATCCTTACCTAAGGCAACCTAACATCTGGGATGTTATATTTTACAACATTCCTAGCGTGTCGTCGCCTACTTCTCGATGGGGACATTATATACGTCTATAACGTTGTATATCCTAACCTAAGGCAACCTAACATCTCGGATGTAATATTTTACAACATTCCTGGCATGTCGGTCCCTACTTCTCGGTGGGAACATTGTATACGTCTATAACGATATATATCCTAGCCTAAGGCAACCTAACATGTCGAATGTAATATTTTACAACATTCCTGTCGTGTCGCCGCCTGCTTCACGATGGGGACATTATATACGTCTATAACGTTGTATATTCTAACCTAACGCAACCTAACATCTGGGATGTAATATTTTACAACATTCCTGGCGTGTCGTCGCCTACTTCTGGATGGGGACATTATATACATCTATAACGTCATATATCCTAACCTAAGGGAACCTAACATCTCGGGTGTAATATTTTACAACATTCCTGGCGTGTCGTCGCCTACTTCTCGATGGGGACATTATATACATCTATAACCTTGTATATACTAACCTAACGCAACCTAACATCTGGGATGTAATATTTTACAACATTCCTGGCATGTCGGTCCCTACGTCTCCGTGGGTACATTATATACGTCTATAACGTTGTATATCCTAACCTAACGCAACCTAACATCTGGGATGTAATATTTTAAAACATTCCTGGCATGACGGGCCCTACTTCTCGGTGGGAACATTATATACGTCTATAACGTTATATATCCTAGCCTAAGGCAACCTCACTTGTAGAATGTAATATTTTACAACATTCCTGGCGTGTCGTCGCCTACTTCTCTATGGGAACATTATATACATCCATAACGTTGTATATCCTAACCTAAGGCAACCTAACATCTCGGATGTAATATTTTGCAACATTCCTGGCATGTCGGTCCCTACTTCTCTGTGGGAACATTGTATACGTCTATAACGATATATATTCTAGCCTAAGGCAACCTAACATGTCGAATGTAATATTTTACAACATTCCTGTCGTGTCGTCGCCTGCTTCTCGATGGGGACATTATATACGTCTATAACGTTGTATATTCTAACCTAACGCAACCTAACATCTGGGATGTTATATTTTACAACATTGCTGGCGTGTCGTCGCCTACTTCTGGATGGGGACATTATATACATCTATAACGTCATATATCCTAACCTAAGGGAACCTAACATCTCGGGTGTAATATTTTACAACATTCCTGGCGTGTCGTCGCCTACTTCTCGATGGGGACATTATATACGTCTATAACGTTGTATATCCTAACCTAAGGCAACCTAACATCTCGGATGTAATATTTTACAACATTCCTGGCATGTCGGTCCCTACTTCTCGGTGGGAACATTGTATACGTCTATAGCGATATATATTCTATCCTAAGGCGACCTAACATGTCGAATGTAATATTTTACAACATTCCTGTCGTGTCGTCTCCTGCTTCTCGATGGGGACATTATATACGTCTATAACGTTGTATATTCTAACCTAACGCAACCTAACATCTGGGATGTTATATTCTACAACATTCCTGGCGTGTCGTCGCCTACTTCTGGATGGGGACATTATATACATCTATAACGTTGTATATCCTTACCTAAGGCAACCTAACATCTGGGATGTTATATTTTACAACATTCCTGGCGTGTCGTCGCCTACTTCTCGATGGGGACATTATATACGTCTATAACGTTGTATATCCTAACCTAAGGCAACCTAACATCTCGGATGTAATATTTTACAACATTCCTGGCATGTCGGTCCCTACTTCTCGGTGGGAACATTGTATACGTCTATAACGATATATATCCTAGCCTAAGGCAACCTAACATGTCGAATGTAATATTTTACAACATTCCTGTCGTGTCGCCGCCTGCTTCACGATGGGGACATTATATACGTCTATAACGTTGTATATTCTAACCTAACGCAACCTAACATCTGGGATGTAATATTTTACAACATTCCTGGCGTGTCGTCGCCTACTTCTGGATGGGGACATTATATACATCTATAACGTCATATATCCTAACCTAAGGGAACCTAACATCTCGGGTGTAATATTTTACAACATTCCTGGCGTGTCGTCGCCTACTTCTCGATGGGGACATTATATACATCTATAACCTTGTATATACTAACCTAACGCAACCTAACACTTGGGATGTAATATTTTACAACATTCCTGGCATGTCGGTCCCTACGTCTCCGTGGGTACATTATATACGTCTATAACGTTCTATATCCTAACCTAACGCAACCTAACATCTGGGATGTAATATTTTAAAACATTCCTGGCATGTCGGTCCCTACGTCTCGGTGGGAACATTGTATACGTCTATAACGATATATATCCTAACCTAAGGCAACCTAACATCTCGGATGTAATATTTTACAACATTCCTGGCGCTTTGGCTGCTACTTTTCGGTGGGAACATTATATACGTCTATAACGTTACATATCCTAACGTATGGCAACATAACATCTCGGATGTTATATTTTACAACATTCCTGGCGTGTCGTCGCCTGCTTCTCGATGGGGACTTTATGTACGTCTAGAACGTTGTATATCCTAAGCTAACGCAACCTAACATCTGGGATGTAATATTTTACAACATTCCTGGCATGTCGGTCCCTACGTCTCGGTGGGAACGTTATATACGTCTATAACGATATATATCCTAACCTAAGGGAACCTTACATCTCGGATGTAATATTTTACAACATTCCTGGCATGTCGGTCCCTACTTCTCGGTGGGAGCAATGTATACGTCTATAACGATATATATCCTAGCCTAAGGCAACCCAACATGTCGAATGTAATATTTTACAACATTCCTGTCGTGTCGTCGCCTGCTTCTCGATGGGGACATTATATACGTCTATAACGTTGTATATTCTAACCTAACGCAACCTAACATCTGGGATGTAATATTTTACAACATTCCTGGCGTGTCGTCGCCTACTTCTGGACGGGGACATTATATACATCTATAACGTCATATATCCTAACCTAAGGGAACCTCACATCTCGGGTGTAATATTTTACAACATTCCTGGCGTGTCGTCGCCTACTTCTCGATGGGGACATTATATACGTCTATAACGTTGTATATCCTAACCTAAGGGAACCTAACATCTCGGGTGTAATATTTTACAACATTCCTGGCGTGTCGTCGCCTACTTCTCGATGGGGACATTATATACATCTATAACCTTGTATATACTAACCTAACGCAACCTAACACTTGGGATGTAATATTTTACAACATTCCTGGCATGTCGGTCCCTACGTCTCCGTGGGTACATTATATACGTCTATAACGTTCTATATCCTAACCTAACGCAACCTAACATCTGGGATGTAATATTTTAAAACATTCCTGGCATGTCGGTCCCTACGTCTCGGTGGGAACATTGTATACGTCTATAACGATATATATCCTAACCTAAGGCAACCTAACATCTCGGATGTAATATTTTACAACATTCCTGGCGCTTTGGCTGCTACTTTTCGGTGGGAACATTATATACGTCTATAACGTTACATATCCTAACGTATGGCAACATAACATCTCGGATGTTATATTTTACAACATTCCTGGCGTGTCGTCGCCTGCTTCTCGATGGGGACTTTATGTACGTCTAGAACGTTGTATATCCTAAGCTAACGCAACCTAATATCTGGGATGTAATATTTTACAACATTCCTGGCATGTCGGTCCCTACGTCTCGGTGGGAACGTTATATACGTCTATAACGATATATATCCTAACCTAAGGCAACCTAACATCTCGGATGTAATATTTTACAACATTCCTGGCATGACGGGCCCTACTTCTCGGTGGGAACATTATATACGTCTATAACGTTATATATCCTAGCCTAAGGCAACCTAACATCTCGGATGTAATATTTTACAACATTCCTGGCGCTTCGGCTGCTACTTTTCGGTGGGAACATTATATACGTCTATAACGTTACATATCCTAACGTATGGCAACATAACATCTCGGATGTTATATTTTACAACATTCCTGGCGTGTCGTCGCCTACTTCTCGATGGGGACATTATATACATCTATAACGTCATATATCCTAACCTAAGGGAACCTAACATCTCGGGTGTAATATTTTACAACATTCCTGGCGTGTCGTCGCCTACTTCTCGATGGGGACATTATATACATCTATAACCTTGTATATACTAACCTAACGCAACCTAACATTTGGGATGTAATATTTTACAACATTCCTGGCATGTCGGTCCCTACGTCTCCGTGGGTACATTATATACGTCTATAACGTTGTATATCCTAACCTAACGCAACCTAACATCTGGGATGTAATATTTTAGAACATTCCTGGCATGTCGGTCCCTACGTCTCGGTGGGAACATTATATACGTCTATAACGATATATATCCTAACCTAAGGCAACCTAACATCTCGGATGTAATATTTTACAACATTCCTGGCGCTTTGGCTGCTACTTTTCGGTGGGAACATTATATACGTCTATAACGTTACATATCCTAACGTATGGCAACATAACATCTCGGATGTTATATTTTACAACATTCCTGGCGTGTCGTCGCCTGCTTCTCGATGGGGACTTTATGTACGTCTAGAACGTTGTATATCCTAAGCTAACGCAACCTAATATCTGGGATGTAATATTTTACAACATTCCTGGCATGTCGGTCCCTACTTCTCGGTGGGAACGTTATATACGTCTATAACGATATATATCCTAACCTAAGGCAACCTAACATCTCGGATGTAATATTTTACAACATTCCTGGCATGACGGGCCCTACTTCTCGGTGGGAACATTATATACGTCTATAACGTTATATATCCTAGCCTAAGGCAACCTCACTTGTAGAATGTAATATTTTACAACATTCCTGGCGTGTCGTCGCCTACTTCTCTATGGGAACATTATATACATCTATAACGTTGTATATCCTAACCTAAGGCAACCTAACATCTGGGATGTTATATTTTACAACATTCCTGGCGTGTCGTCGCCTACTTCTGGATGGGGACATTATATACATCTATAACGTCATATATCCTAACCTAAGGGAACCTAACATCTCGGGTGTAATATTTTACAACATTCCTGGCGTGTCGTCGGCTACTTCTCGATGGGGACATTATATACGTCTACAACGTTGTATATCCTAACCTAAGGCAACCTAACATCTCGGATGTAATATTTTACAACATTCCTGGCATGTCGGTCCCTACTTCTCGGTGGGAACATTGTATACGTCTATAGCGATATATATTCTAGCCTAAGGCAACCTAACATGTCGAATGTAATATTTTACAACATTCCTGTCGTGTAGTCGCCTGCTTCTCGATGGGCACATTATATACGTCTATAACGTTGTATATTCTAACCTAACGCAACCTAACATCTGGGATGTTATATTTTACAACATTCCTTGCGTGTCGTAGCCTACTTCTGGATGGGGACATTATATACATCTATAACGTCATTTATCCTAACCTAAGGGAACCTAACATCTCGGGTGTAATATTTTACAACATTCCTGGCGTGTCGTCGCCTACTTCTCGATGGGGACATTATATACATCTATAACGTCATATATCCTAACCTAAGGGAACCTAACATCTCGGGTGTAATATTTTACAACATTCCTGGCGTGTCGTCGCCTACTTCTCGATGGGGACATTATATACATCTATAACCTTGTATATACTAACCTAACGCAACCTAACATTTGGGATGTAATATTTTACAACATTCCTGGCATGTCGGTCCCTACGTCTCCGTGGGTACATTATATACGTCTATAACGTTGTATATCCTAACCTAACGCAACCTAACATCTGGGATGTAATATTTTAGAACATTCCTGGCATGTCGGTCCCTACGTCTCGGTGGGAACATTATATACGTCTATAACGATATATATCCTAACCTAAGGCAACCTAACATCTCGGATGTAATATTTTACAACATTCCTGGCGCTTCGGCTGCTACTTTTCGGTGGGAACATTATATACGTCTATAACGTTACATATCCTAACGTATGGCAACATAACATCTCGGATGTTATATTTTACAACATTCCTGGCGTGTCGTCGCCTGCTTCTCGATGGGGACTTTATGTACGTCGAGAACGTTGTATATCCTAAGCTAACGCAACCTAATATCTGGGATGTAATATTTTACATCATTCCTGGCATGTCGGTCCCTACGTCTCGGTGGGAACGTTATATACGTCTATAACGATATATATCCTAACCTAAGGCAACCTAACATCTCGGATGTAATATTTTACAACATTCCTGGCATGACGGGCCCTACTTCTCGGTGGGAACATTGTATACGTCTATAACGATATATATCCTAGCCTAAGGCAACCTAACATGTCGAATGTAATATTTTACAACATTCCAGTCGTGTCGCCGCCTGCTTCTCGATGGGGACATTATATACGTCTATAACGTTGTATATTCTAACCTAACGCAACCTAACATCTGAGATGTAATATTTTACAACATTCCTGGCGTGTCGTCGCCTACTTCTGAATGGGGCATTATATACATCTATAACGTCATATATCCTAACCTAAGGGAACCTAACATCTCGGGTGTAATATTTTACAACATTCCTGGCGTGTCGTCGCCTACTTCTCGATGGGGACATTATATACATCTATAACCTTGTATATACTAACCTAACGCAACCTATCATCTGGGATGTAATATTTTACAACATTCCTGGCATGTCGGTCCCTAAGTCTCCGTGGGTACATTATATACGTCTATATCGTTGTATATCCTAACCTAACGCAACCTAACATCTGGGATGTAATATTTTAAAACATTCCTGGCATGTCGGTCCCTACGTCTCGGTGGGAACATTATATACGTCTATAACGATATATATCCTTACCTAAGGCAACCTAACATCTCGGACGTAATATTTTACAACATTCCTGGCGCTTCGGCTGCTACTTTTCGGTGGGAACATTATATACGTCTATAACGTTACATATCCTAACCTAAGGGAACCTTACATCTCGGATGTAATATTTTACAACATTCCTGGCATGTCGGTCCCTACTTCTCGGTGGGAGCAATGTATACGTCTATAACGATATATATCCTAGCCTAAGGCAACCCAACATGTCGAATGTAATATTTTACAACATTCCTGTCGTGTCGTCGCCTGCTTCTCGATGGGGACATTATATACGTCTATAACGTTGTGTATTCTAACCTAACGCAACCTAACATCTCGGATGTAATATTTTACAACATTCCTGGCATGTCGGTCCCTACTTCTCCGTGGAAACAATGTATACGTCTATAGCGATATATATCCTAGCCTAAGGCAACCCAACATGCAGAATGTAATATTTTACAACATTCCTGGCGTGTCGTCGCCTACTTCTCGATGGGGACATTATATACATCTATAACGTTGTATATCCTAACCTAAGGCAACCTAACATCTCGGATGTAATATTTTACAACATTCCTGGCATGTCGGTCCCTACTTCTCGGTGGGAACATTGTATACGTCTATAGCGATATATATTCTAGCCTAAGGCAACCTAACATGTCGAATGTAATATTTTTCAACATTCCTGTCGTGTCGTCGCCTGCTTCTCGATGGGGACATTATATACGTCTATAACGTTGTATATTCTAACCTAACGCAACCTAACATCTGGGATGTTATATTTTACAACATTCCTGGCGTGTCGTCGCCTACTTCTGGATGGGGACATTATATACATCTATAACGTCATATATCCTAACCTAAGGGAACCTAACATCTCGGGTGTAATATTTTACAACATTCCTGGCGTGTCGTCGCCTACTTCTCGATGGGGACATTATATACGTCTATAACGTTGGATATCCTAACCTAAGGCAACCTAACATCTCGGATGTAATATTTTACAACATTCCTGGCATGTCGGTCCCTACTTCTCGGTGGGAACATTGTATACGTCTATAGCGATATATATTCTAGCCTAAGGCAACCTAACATGTCGAATGTAATATTTTACAACATTCCTGTCGTGTCGTCGCCTGCTTCTCGATGGGCACATTATATACGTCTATAACGTTGTATATTCTAACCTAACGCAACCTAACATCTGGGATGTTATATTTTACAACATTCCTTGCGTGTCGTAGCCTACTTCTGGATGGGGACATTATATACATCTATAACGTCATTTATCCTAACCTAAGGGAACCTAACATCTCGGGTGTAATATTTTACAACATTCCTGGCGTGTCGTCGCCTACTTCTCGATGGGGACATTATATACATCTATAACGTCATATATCCTAACCTAAGGGAACCTAACATCTCGGGTGTAATATTTTACAACATTCCTGGCGTGTCGTCGCCTACTTCTCGATGGGGACATTATATACATCTATAACCTTGTATATACTAACCTAACGCAACCTAACATTTGGGATGTAATATTTTACAACATTCCTGGCATGTCGGTCCCTACGTCTCCGTGGGTACATTATATACGTCTATAACGTTGTATATCCTAACCTAACGCAACCTAACATCTGGGATGTAATATTTTAGAACATTCCTGGCATGTCGGTCCCTACGTCTCGGTGGGAACATTATATACGTCTATAACGATATATATCCTAACCTAAGGCAACCTAACATCTCGGATGTAATATTTTACAACATTCCTGGCGCTTCGGCTGCTACTTTTCGGTGGGAACATTATATACGTCTATAACGTTACATATCCTAACGTATGGCAACATAACATCTCGGATGTTATATTTTACAACATTCCTGGCGTGTCGTCGCCTGCTTCTCGATGGGGACTTTATGTACGTCGAGAACGTTGTATATCCTAAGCTAACGCAACCTAATATCTGGGATGTAATATTTTACATCATTCCTGGCATGTCGGTCCCTACGTCTCGGTGGGAACGTTATATACGTCTATAACGATATATATCCTAACCTAAGGCAACCTAACATCTCGGATGTAATATTTTACAACATTCCTGGCATGACGGGCCCTACTTCTCGGTGGGAACATTGTATACGTCTATAACGATATATATCCTAGCCTAAGGCAACCTAACATGTCGAATGTAATATTTTACAACATTCCAGTCGTGTCGCCGCCTGCTTCTCGATGGGGACATTATATACGTATATAACGTTGTATATTCTAACCTAACGCAACCTAACATCTGAGATGTAATATTTTACAACATTCCTGGCGTGTCGTCGCCTACTTCTGAACGGGGCATTATATATATCTATAACGTCATATATCCTAACCTAAGGGAACCTAACATCTCGGGTGTAATATTTTACAAAATTCCTGGCGTGTCGTCGCCTACTTCTTGATGGGGACATTATATACATCTATAACCTTGTATATACTAACCTAACGCAACCTATCATCTGGGATGTAATATTTTACAACATTCCTGGCATGTCGGTCCCTAAGTCTCCGTGGGTACATTATATACGTCTATATCGTTGTATATCCTAACCTAACACAACCTAACATCTGGGATGTAATATTTTAAAACATTCCTGGCATGTCGGTCCCTACGTCTCGGTGGGAACATTATATACGTCTATAACGATATATATCCTTACCTAAGGCAACCTAACATCTCGGACGTAATATTTTTCAACATTCCTGGCGCTTCGGCTGCTACTTTTCGGTGGGAACATTATATACGTCTATAACGTTACATATCCTAACGTATGGCAACATAACATCTCGGATGTTATATTTTACAACATTCCTGGCGTGTCGTCGCCTGCTTCTCGATGGGGATATTATGTACGTCTATAACGTTGTATATCCTAACCTAACGCAACCTAACATCTGGGATGTAATATTTTAAAACATTCCTGGCATGTCGGTCCCCACGTCTCAGTGGGAACATTATATACGTCTATAACGTTATATATCCTAGCCTAAGGCAACCTCACTTGTAGAATGTAATATTTTACAACATTCCTGGCGTGTCGTCGCCTACTTCTCTATGGGAACATTATATACATCTATAACGTTGTATATCCTAACCTAAGGCAACCTAACATCTGGGATGTTATATTTTACAACATTCCTGGCGTGTCGTCGCCTACTTCTGGATGGGGACATTATATACATCTATAACGTTGTATATCCTAACCTAAGGCAACCTAACATCTCGGATGTAATATTTTACAACATTCCTGGCATGTCGGTCCCTACTTCTCGGTGGGAACATTGTATACGTCTATAGCGATATATATTCTAGCCTAAGGCAACCTAACATGTCGAATGTAATATTTTTCAACATTCCTGTCGTGTCGTCGCCTGCTTCTCGATGGGGACATTATATACGTCTATAACGTTGTATATTCTAACCTAACGCAACCTAACATCTGGGATGTTATATTTTACAACATTCCTGGCGTGTCGTCGCCTACTTCTGGATGGGGACATTATATACATCTATAACGTCATATATCCTAACCTAAGGGAACCTAACATCTCGGGTGTAATATTTTACAACATTCCCGTCGTGTCGTCGCCTACTTCTCGATGGGGACATTATATACGTCTATAACGTTGGATATCCTAACCTAAGGCAACCTAACATCTCGGATGTAATATTTTACAACATTCCTGGCATGTCGGTCCCTACTTCTCGGTGGGAACATTGTATACGTCTATAACGATATATATTCTAGCCTAAGGCAACCTAATATGTCGAATGTAATATTTTACTACATTCCTGGCATGTCGGTCCCTACTTCTCGGTGGGAACATTGTATACGTCTATAACGATAAATATTCTAGCCTAAGGCAACCTAACATGTCGAATGTAATATTTTACAACATTCCTGTCGTGTCGTCGCCTGCTTCTCGATGGGCACATTATATACGTCTATAACGTTGTATATTCTAACCTAACGCAACCTAACATCTGGGATGTAATATTTTACAACATTCCTGGCATGTCGGTCCCCACGTCTCGGTGGGAACATTATATACGTCTATAACGATATATATCCTAACCTAAGGCAACCTAACATCTCGGATGTAATATTGTACAACATTCCTGGCATGTCGGTCCCTACTTCTCCGTGGAAACAATGTATACGTCTATAGCGATATATATCCTAGCCTAAGGCAACCTCACTTGTAGAATGTAATATTCTACAACATTCCTGGCGTGTCGTCGCCTACTTCTCTATGGGAACATTATATACGTCTATAACGATATATATCCTAGCCTAACGCAACCTAACATCTGGGATGTAATATTTTAAAACATTCCTGGCATGTCGGTCCCTACGCCTCGGTGGGAACATTATATACGTCTATAACGATATATATCCTAACCTAAGGCAATCTAACATCTCGGATGTAATATTTTACAACATTCCTGGCGCTTCGGCTGCTACCTTTCGGTGGGAACATTATATACGTCTATAACGTTACATATCCTAAGGTATGGCAACATAACATCTCGGATGTTATATTTTACAATATTCCTGGCGTGTCGTCGCCTGCTTCTCGATGTGGACATTATGTACGTCTATAACGTTGTATATCCTAACCTAACGCAACCTAACATGTGGGATGTAATATTTTAAAACATTCCTGGCATGTCGGTCCCCACGTCTCGGTGGGAACATTATATACGTCTATAACGGTATATATCCTAACCTAAGGCAACCTAACATCTCGGATGTAATATTTTACAACATTCCTGGCATGTCGGTCCCTAAGTCTCCGTGGGTACATTATATACGTCTATATCGTTGTATATCCTAACCTAACGCAACCTAACATCTGGGATGTAATATTTTAAAACATTCCTGGCATGTCGGTCCCTACGTCTCGGTGGGAACATTATATACGTCTATAACGATATATATCCTTACCTAAGGCAACCTAACATCTCGGATGTAATATTTTACAACATTCCTGGCGCTTCGGCTGCTACTTTTCGGTGGGAACATTATATACGTCTATAACGTTACATATCCTAACGTATGGCAACATAACATCTCGGATGTTATATTTTACAACATTCCTGGCGTGTCGTCGCCTGCTTCTCGATGGGGATTTTATGTACGTCTATAACGTTGTATATCCTAACCTAACGCAACCTAACATCTGGGATGTAATATTTTAAAACATTCCTGGCATGTCGGTCCCCACGTCTCGGTGGGAACATTATATACGTCTATAACGATATATATCCTAACCTAAGGCAACCTAACATCTCGGATGTAATATTGTACAACATTCCTGGCATGTCGGTCCCTACTTCTCCGTGGAAACAATGTATACGTCTATAGCGATATATATCCTAGCCTAAGGCAACCTCACTTGTAGAATGTAATATTCTACAACATTCCTGGCGTGTCGTCGCCTACTTCTCTATGGGAACATTATATACGTCTATAACGATATATATCCTAGCCTAAGGCAACCTAACATGTCGAATGTAATATTTTACAACATTCCTGTCGTGTCGCCGCCTAATTCTCGATGGGGACATTATATACGTCTATAACGTTGTATATTCTAACCTAACGCAACCTAACATCTGGGATGTAATATTTTACAACATTCCTGGCGTGTCGTCGCCTACTTCTGAATGGGGCATTATATACATCTATAACGTCATATATCCTAACCTAAGGGAACCTAACATCTCGGGTGTAATATTTTACAACATTCCTGGCGTGTCGTCGCCTACTTCTCTATGGGAACATTATATACATCTATAACGTAGTATATCCTAACCTAAGGCCACCTAACATCTCGGATGCAATATTTTACAACATTCCTGTCATGTCGGTCCCGACTTCTCGGTGGGAACATTGTATACGTCTATAACGATATATATCCTAGCCTAAGGTAACCTAACATGTCGAATGTAATATTTTACAACATTCCTGTCGTGTCGCCGCCTGCTTCTCGATGGGGACATTATATACGTCTATAACGTTGTATATTCTAACCTAACGCAACCTAACATCTGGGATGTAATATTTTACAACATTCCTGGCGTGTCGTCGCCTACTTCTCGATGGGGACATTATATACATCTATAACCTTGTATATACTAACGTAACGCAGCCTAACATCTGGGATGTAATATTTTACAACATTCCTGGCATGTCGGTCCCTACGTCTCCGTGGGTACATTATATACGTCTATAACGTTGAATATCCTAACCTAACGCAACCTAACATCTGGGATGTAATATTTTAAAACATTCCTGGCATGTCGGTCCCTACGCCTCGGTGGGAACATTATATACGTCTATAACGATATATATCCTAACCTAAGGCAATCTAACATCTCGGATGTAATATTTTACAACATTCCTGGCGCTTCGGCTGCTACTTTTCGGTGGGAACATTATATACGTCTATAACGTTACATATCCTAAGGTATGGCAACATAACATCTCGGATGTTATATTTTACAACATTCCTGGCGTGTCGTCGCCTGCTTCTCGATGTGGACTTTATGTACGTCTATAACGTTGTATATCCTAACCTAACGCAACCTAACATCTGGGATGTAATATTTTAAAACATTCCTGGCATGTCGGTCCCCACGTCTCGGTGGGAACATTATATACGTCTATAACGATATATATCCTAACCTAAGGCAACCTAACATCTCGGATGTAATATTTTACAACATTCCTGGCGTGTCGTCGCCTACTTCTGAATGGGGCATTATATACATCTATAACGTCATATATCCTAACCTAAGGGAACCTAACATCTCGGGTGTAATATTTTACAACATTCTTGGCGTGTCGTCGCCTACTTCTCGATGGGGACATTATATACGTCTATAACGTTGTATATCCTAACCTAAGGCAACCTAACATCTCGGATGTAATATTTTACAACATTCCTGGCATGTCGGTCCCTACTTCTCGGTGGGAACATTGTATACGTCTATAACGATATATATTCTAGCCTAAGGCAACCTAATATGTCGAATGTAATATTTTACAACATTCCTGTCGTGTCGTCGCCTGCTTCTCGATGGGGACATTATATACGTCTATAACGTTGTATATCCTAACCTAAGGCAACCTAACATCTCGGATGTAATATTTTACAACATTCCTGGCATGTCGGTCCCTACTTCTCGGTGGGAACATTGTATACGTCTATAGCGATATATATTCTAGCCTAAGGCAACCTAACATGTCGAATGTAATATTTTACAACATTCCTGTCGTGTCGTCGCCTGCTTCTCGATGGGCACATTATATACGTCTATAACGTTGTATATTCTAACCTAACGCAACCTAACATCTGGGATGTTATATTTTACAACATTCCTGGCGTGTCGTAGCCTACTTCTGGATGGGGACATTATATACATCTATAACGTCATTTATCCTAACCTAAGGGAACCTAACATCTCGGGTGTAATATTTTACAACATTCCTGGCGTGTCGTCGCCTACTTCTCGATGGGGACATTATATACATCTATAACCTTGTATATACTAACCTAACGCAACCTAACATTTGGGATGTAATATTTTACAACATTCCTGGCATGTCGGTCCCTACGTCTCCGTGGGTACATTATATACGCCTAGAACGTTGTATATCCTAAGCTAACGCAACCTAATATCTGGGATGTAATATTTTACAACATTCCTGGCATGTCGGTCCCTACGTCTCGGTGGGAACGTTATATACGTCTATAACGATATATATCCTAACCTAAGGCAACCTAACATCTCGGATGTAATATTTTACAACATTCCTGGCATGACGGGCCCTACTTCTCGGTGGGAACATTATATACGTCTATAACGTTATATATCCTAGCCTAAGGCAACCTCACTTGTAGAATGTAATATTTTACAACATTCCTGGCGTGTCGTCGCCTACTTCTCTATGGGAACATTATATACATCTATAACGTTGTATATCCTAACCTAAGGCAACCTAACATCTCGGATGTAATATTTTACAACATTCCTATCATGTCGGTCCCTACTTCTCGGTGGGAACATTGTATACGTCTATAACGATATATATCCTAGCCTAAGGCAACCTAACATGTCGAATGTAATATTTTACAACATTCCTGTCGTGTCGCCGCCTGCTTCTCGATGGGGACATTATATACGTCTATAACGTTGTATATTCTAACCTAACGCAACCTAACATCTGGGATGTAATATTTTACAACATTCCTGGCGTGTCGTCGCCTACTTCTGAATGGTGCATTATATACATCTATAACGTCATATATCCTAACCTAAGGCAACATAACATCTCGGGTGTAATATTTTACAACATTCCTGGCGTGTCGTCGCCTACTTCTCGATGGGGACATTATACACATCTATAACCTTGTATATACTAACCTAACGCAACCTATCATCTGGGATGTAATATTTTAAAACATTCCTGGCATGTCGGTCCCTACGCCTCGGTGGGAACATTATATACGTCTATAACGATATATATCCTAACCTAAGGCAATCTAACATCTCGGATGTAATATTTTACAACATTCCTGGCGCTTCGGCTGCTACTTTTCGGTGGGAACATTATATACGTCTATAACGTTACATATCCTAAGGTATGGCAACATAACATCTCGGATGTTATATTTTACAACATTCCTGGCGTGTCGTCGCCTGCTTCTCGATGTGGACTTTATGTACGTCTATAACGTTGTATATCCTAACCTAACGCAACCTAACATCTGGGATGTAATATTTTAAAACATTCCTGGCATGTCGGTCCCCACGTCTCGGTGGGAACATTATATACGTCTATAACGATATATATCCTAACCTAAGGCAACCTAACATCTCGGATGTAATATTTTACAACATTCCTGGCGTGTCGTCGCCTACTTCTGAATGGGGCATTATATACATCTATAACGTCATATATCCTAACCTAAGGGAACCTAACATCTCGGGTGTAATATTTTACAACATTCTTGGCGTGTCGTCGCCTACTTCTCGATGGGGACATTATATACGTCTATAACGTTGTATATCCTAACCTAAGGCAACCTAACATCTCGGATGTAATATTTTACAACATTCCTGGCATGTCGGTCCCTACTTCTCGGTGGGAACATTGTATACGTCTATAACGATATATATTCTAGCCTAAGGCAACCTAATATGTCGAATGTAATATTTTACAACATTCCTGTCGTGTCGTCGCCTGCTTCTCGATGGGGACATTATATACGTCTATAACGTTGTATATCCTAACCTAAGGCAACCTAACATCTCGGATGTAATATTTTACAACATTCCTGGCATGTCGGTCCCTACTTCTCGGTGGGAACATTGTATACGTCTATAGCGATATATATTCTAGCCTAAGGCAACCTAACATGTCGAATGTAATATTTTACAACATTCCTGTCGTGTCGTCGCCTGCTTCTCGATGGGCACATTATATACGTCTATAACGTTGTATATTCTAACCTAACGCAACCTAACATCTGGGATGTTATATTTTACAACATTCCTGGCGTGTCGTAGCCTACTTCTGGATGGGGACATTATATACATCTATAACGTCATTTATCCTAACCTAAGGGAACCTAACATCTCGGGTGTAATATTTTACAACATTCCTGGCGTGTCGTCGCCTACTTCTCGATGGGGACATTATATACATCTATAACCTTGTATATACTAACCTAACGCAACCTAACATTTGGGATGTAATATTTTACAACATTCCTGGCATGTCGGTCCCTACGTCTCCGTGGGTACATTATATACGCCTAGAACGTTGTATATCCTAAGCTAACGCAACCTAATATCTGGGATGTAATATTTTACAACATTCCTGGCATGTCGGTCCCTACGTCTCGGTGGGAACGTTATATACGTCTATAACGATATATATCCTAACCTAAGGCAACCTAACATCTCGGATGTAATATTTTACAACATTCCTGGCATGACGGGCCCTACTTCTCGGTGGGAACATTATATACGTCTATAACGTTATATATCCTAGCCTAAGGCAACCTCACTTGTAGAATGTAATATTTTACAACATTCCTGGCGTGTCGTCGCCTACTTCTCTATGGGAACATTATATACATCTATAACGTTGTATATCCTAACCTAAGGCAACCTAACATCTCGGATGTAATATTTTACAACATTCCTATCATGTCGGTCCCTACTTCTCGGTGGGAACATTGTATACGTCTATAACGATATATATCCTAGCCTAAGGCAACCTAACATGTCGAATGTAATATTTTACAACATTCCTGTCGTGTCGCCGCCTGCTTCTCGATGGGGACATTATATACGTCTATAACGTTGTATATTCTAACCTAACGCAACCTAACATCTGGGATGTAATATTTTACAACATTCCTGGCGTGTCGTCGCCTACTTCTGAATGGTGCATTATATACATCTATAACGTCATATATCCTAACCTAAGGCAACATAACATCTCGGGTGTAATATTTTACAACATTCCTGGCGTGTCGTCGCCTACTTCTCGATGGGGACATTATACACATCTATAACCTTGTATATACTAACCTAACGCAACCTATCATCTGGGATGTAATATTTTACAACATTCCTGGCATGTCGGTCCCTAAGTCTCCGTGGGTACATTATATACGTCTATATCGTTGTATATACTAACCTAACGCAACCTAACATCTGGGATGTAATATTTTAAAACATTCCTGGCATGTCGGTCCCTACGTCTCGGTGGGAACATTATATACGTCTATAACGATATATATCCTTACCTAAGGCAACCTAACATCTCGGATGTAATATTTTACAACATTCCTGGCGCTTCGGCTGCTACTTTTCGGTGGGAACATTATATACGTCTATAACGTTACATATCCTAACGTATGGCAACATAACATCTCGGATGTTATATTTTACAACATTCCTGGCGTGTCGTCGCCTGCTTCTCGATGGGGATTTTATGTACGCCTATAACGTTGTATATCCTAACCTATCGCAACCTAACATCTGGGATGTAATATTTTAAAACATTCCTGGCATGTCGGTCCCCACGTCTCGGTGGGAACATTATATACGTCTATAACGATATATATCCTAACCTAAGGCAACCTAACGTCTCGGATGTAATATTTTACAACATTCCTGGCATGTCGGTCCCTACTTCTCGGTGGAAACAATGTATACGTCTATAGCGATATATATCCTAGCCTAAGGCAACCCAACATGTAGAATGTAATATTTTACAACATTCCTGTCGTGTCGTCGCCTGCTTCTCGATGGGGACATTATATACGTCTATAACGTTGTATATTCTAACCTAACGCAACCTAACATCTGGGATGTTATATTTTACAACATTCCTGGCGTGTCGTAGCCTACTTCTGGATGGGGACATTATATACATCTATAACGTCATTTATCCTAACCTAAGGGAACCTAACATATCGGGTGTAACATTTTGCAACATTCCTGGCGCTTCGGCTGCTACTTTTCGGTGGGAACATTATATACGTCAATAACGTTACATATCCTAACGTATGGCAACATAACATCTCGGATGTTATATTTTACAGCATTCCTGGCGTGTCGTCGCCTGCTTCTCGATGGGGACATTATAACGTCTATAACGATATGTATCCTAGCCTAAGGCAACCTCACTTGTAGAATGTAATATTTTACAACATTCCTGTCGTGTCGTCGCCTGCTTCTCGATGGGCACATTATATACGTCTATAACGTTGTATATTCTAACCTAACGCAACCTAACATCTCGAATGTAATATTTTACAACATTCCTGCCGTGTCGTCGCCTGCTTCTCGATGGGGACATTCTATACGTCTATAAAGTTGTATATCCTAACCTAAGGGAACCTAACATCTCGGGTGTAATATTATAGAACATTCCTGAAGCGTCAGTCCCTATTTCTCGGTGGGAACATTATATACGTCTATAACGTTATATATCCTAGCCTAAGGCAACCTCACTTGTAGAATGTAATATTTTACAACATTCCTGTCGTGTCGCCGCCTGCTTCTCGATGGGGACATTATATACGTCTATAACGTTGTATATTCTAACCTAACGCAACCTAACATCTGGGATGTAATATTTTACAACATTCCTGGCGTGTCATCGCCTACTTCTCGATGGGGACATTATATACATCTATAACGTTGTATATCCTAACCTAAGGCAACCTAACATCTCGGATGTAATATTTTACAACATTCCTGGCATGTCGGTCCCTACTTCTCGGTGGGAACATTGTATACGTCTATAACGATATATATTCTAGCCTAAGGCAACCTAACATGTCGAATGTAATATTTTACAACATTCCAGTCGTGTCGTCGCCTGCTTCTCGATGGGGACATTATATACGTCTATAACGTTGTATATCCTAACCTAAGGCAACCTAACATCTCGGATGTAATATTTTACAACATTCCTGGCATGTCGGTCCCTACTTCTCGGTGGGAACATTGTATACGTCTATAACGATATATATTCTAGCCTAAGGCAACCTAACATATCGAATGTAATATTTTTCAACATTCCTGTCGTGTCGTCGCCTGCTTCTCGATGGGGACATTATATACGTCTATAACGTTGTATATTCTAACCTAACGCAACCTAACATCTGGGATGTTATATTTTACAACATTCCTGGCGTGTCGTCGCCTACTTCTCGATGGGGACATTATATACATCTATAACGTCATATATCCTAACCTAAGGGAACATAACATCTCGGGTGTAATATTTTACAACATTCCTGGCGTGTCGTCGCCTACTTCTCGATGGGGACATTATATACGTCTATAACGTTGTATATCCTAACCTAAGGCAAGCTAACATCTCGGATGTAATATTTTAAAACATTCCTGGCATGTCGGTCCCTACGTCTCGGTGGGAACATTATATACGTCTATAACGATATATATCCTAACCTAAGGCAACCTAACATCTCGGATGTAATATTTTACAATATTCCTGGCGCTTCGGCTGCTACTTTTCGGTGGGAACATTATATACGTCTATAACGTTACATATCCTAACGTATGGCAACATAACATCTCGGATGTTATATTTTACAACATTCCTGGCGTGTCGTCGCCTGCTTCTCGATGGGGACTTTATGTACGTCTAGAACGTTGTATATCCTAAGCTAACGGAACCTAATATCTGGGATGTAATATTTTACAACATTCCTGGCATGTCGGTCCCTACGTCTCGGTGGGAACGTTATATACGTCTATAACGATATATATCCTAACCTAAGGCAACCTAACATCTCGGATGTAATATTTTACAACATTCCTGGCATGACGGGCCCTACTTCTCGGTGGGAACATTACATACGTCTATAACGTTATATATCCAAGCCTAAGGCAACCTCACTTGTAGAATGTAATATTTTACAACATTCCTGGCGTGTCGTCGCCTACTTCTCTATGGGAACATTATATACATCTATAACGTTGTATATCCTAACCTAAGGCAACCTAACATCTCGGATGTAATATTTTACAACATTCCTGTCGTGTCGTCGCCTGCTTCTCGATGGGCACATTATATACGTCTATAACGTTGTATATTCTAACCTAACGCAACATAACATCTGGGATGTTATATTTTACAACATTCCTGGCGTGTCGTAGCCTACTTCTCGATGGGGACATTATATACATCTATAACCTTGTATATACTAACCTAACGCAACCTATCACCTGGGATGTAATATTTTACAACATTCCTGGCATGTCGGTCCCTAAGTCTCCGTGGGTACATTATATACGTCTATATCGTTGTATATACTAACCTAACGCAACCTAACATCTGGGATGTAATATTTTAAAACATTCCTGGCATGTCGGTCCCTACGTCCCGGTGGGAACATTATATACGTCAATAACGATATATATCCTTACCTAAGGCAATCTAACATCTCGGATGTAATATTTTACAACATTCCTGGCGCTTCGGCTGCTACTTTTCGGTGGGACCATTATATACGTCTATAACGTTACATATCCTAACGTATGGCAACATAACATCTCGGATGTTATATTTTACAACATTCCTGGCGTGTCGTCGCCTGCTTCTCGATGGGGATTTTATGTACGTCTATAACGTTGTATATCCTAACCTATCGCAACCTAACATCTGGGATGTAATATTTTAAAAAATTCCTGGCATGTCGGTCCCCACGTCTCGGTGGGAACATTATATACGTCTATAACGATATATATCCTAACCTAAGGCAACCTAACGTCTCGGATGTAATATTTTACAACATTCCTGGCATGTCGGTCCCTACTTCTCGGTGGAAACAATGTATACGTCTATAGCGATATATATCCTAGCCTAAGGCAACCCAACATGTAGAATGTAATATTTTACAACATTCCTGTCGTGTCGTCGCCTGCTTCTCGATGGGGACATTATATACGTCTATAACGTTGTATATTCTAACCTAACGCAACCTAACATCTGGGATGTTATATTTTACAACATTCCTGGCGTGTCGTAGCCTACTTCTGGATGGGGACATTATATACATCTATAACGTCATTTATCCTAACCTAAGGGAACCTAACATATCGGGTGTAATATTTTACTACATTCCTGGCGCTTCGGCTGCTACTTTTCGGTGGGAACATTATATACGTCAATAACGTTACATATCCTAACGTATGGCAACATAACATCTCGGATGTTATATTTTACAGCATTCCTGGCGTGTCGTCGCCTGCTTCTCGATGGGGACATTATAACGTCTATAACGATATGTATCCTAGCCTAAGGCAACCTCACTTGTAGAATGTAATATTTTACAACATTCCTGTCGTGTCGTCGCCTGCTTCTCGATGGGCACATTATATACGTCTATAACGTTGTATATTCTAACCTAACGCAACCTAACATCTCGAATGTAATATTTTACAACATTCCTGCCGTGTCGTCGCCTGCTTCTCGATGGGGACATTCTATACGTCTATAAAGTTGTATATCCTAACCTAAGGGAACCTAACATCTCGGGTGTAATATTATAGAACATTCCTGACGCGTCAGTCCCTATTTCTCGGTGGGAACATTATATACGTCTATAACGTTATATATCCTAGCCTAAGGCAACCTCACTTGTAGAATGTAATATTTTACAACATTCCTGTCGTGTCGCCGCCTGCTTCTCGATGGGGACATTATATACGTCTATAACGTTGTATATTCTAACCTAACGCAACCTAACATCTGGGATGTAATATTTTACAACATTCCTGGCGTGTAGTCGCCTACTTCTGGATGGGGCATTATATACATCTATAACGTCATATATCCTAACCTAAGGGAACCTAACATCTCGGGTGTAATATTTTACAACATTCCTGGCGTGTCGTCGCCTACTTCTCGATGGGGACATTATATACATCTATAACCTTGTATATACTAACGTAACGCAACCTAACATCTGGGATGTAATATTTTACAACATTCCTGGCATGTCGGTCCCTACGTCTCCGTGGGTACATTATATACGTCTATAACGTTGTATATCCTAACCTAACGCAACCTAACATCTGGGATGTAATATTTTAAAACATTCCTGGCATGTCGGTCCCCACGTCTCGGTGGGAACATTATATACGTCTATAACGATATATATCCTAACCTAAGGCAACCCAACATGTAGAATGTAATATTTTACAACATTCCTGGCGTGTCATCGCCTACTTCTCGATGGGGACATTATATACATCTATAACGTTGTATATCCTAACCTAAGGCAACCTAACATCTCGGATGTAATATTTTACAACATTCCTGGCATGTCGGTCCCTACTTCTCGGTGGGAACATTGTATACGTCTATAACGATATATATCCTAGCCTGAGGCAACCTAACATGTCGAATGTAATATTTTACAACATTCCAGTCGTGTCGCCGCCTGCTTCTCGATGGGGACATTATATACGTCTATAACGTTGTATATTCTAACCTAACGCAACCTAACATCTGGGATGTAATATTTTACAACATTCCTGGCGTGTCGTCGCCTACTTCTGAATGGGGCATTATATACATCTATAACGTCATATATCCTAACCTAAGGGAACCTAACATCTCGGGTGTAATATTTTACAACATTCCTGGCGTGTCGTCGCCTACTTCTCGATGGGGACATTATATACATCTATAACGTCATATATCCTAACCTAAGGGAACATAACATCTCGGGTGTAATATTTTACAACATTCCTGGCGTGTCGTCGCCTACTTCTCGATGGGGACATTATATACGTCTAAAACGTTGTATATCCTAACCTAAGGCAACCTAACATCTCGGATGTAATATTTTAAAACATTCCTGGCATGTCGGTCCCTACGTCTCGGTGGGAACATTATATACGTCTATAACGATATATATCCTAACCTAAGGCAACCTAACATCTCGGATGTAATATTTTACAATATTCCTGGCGCTTCGGCTGCTACTTTTCGGTGGGAACATTATATACGTCTATAACGTTACATATCCTAACGTATAGCAACATAACATCTCGGATGTTATATTTTACAACATTCCTGGCGTGTCGTCGCCTGCTTCTCGATGGGGACTTTATGTACGTCTAGAACGTTGTATATCCTAAGCTAACGGAACCTAATATCTGGGATGTAATATTTTACAACATTCCTGGCATGTCGGTCCCTACGTCTCGGTGGGAACGTTATATACGTCTATAACGATATATATCCTAACCTAAGGCAACCTAACATCTCGGATGTAATATTTTACAACATTCCTGGCATGACGGGCCCTACTTCTCGGTGGGAACATTATATACGTCTATAACGTTATATATCCTAGCCTAAGGCAACCTCACTTGTAGAATGTAATATTTTAAACATTCCTGGCGTGTCGTCGCCTACTTCTCTATGGGAACATTATATACATCTATAACGATGTATATCCTAACCTAAGGCAACCTAACATCTCGGATGTAATATTTTACAACATTCCTGTCATGTCGGTCCCTACTTCTCGGTGGGAACATTGTATACGTCTATAACGATATATATCCTAGCCTAAGGCAACCTAACATGTCGAATGTAATATTTTACAACATTCCTGTCGTGTCGCCGCCTGCTTCTCGATGGGGACATTATATACGTCTATAACGTTGTATATTCTAACCTAACGCAACCTAACATCTGGGATGTTATATTTTACAACATTCCTGGCATATCGTCGCCTACTTCTGGATGGGGACATTATATACATCTATAACGTCATATATCCTAACCTAAGGGAACCTAACATCTCGGGTGTAATATTTTACAACATTCCTGGCGTGTCGTCGCCTACTTCTCGATGGGGACATTATATACGTCTATAACGTTGTATATCCTAACCTAAGGCAACCTAACATCTCGGATGTAATATTTTACAACATTCCTGGCATGTCGGTCCCTACTTCTCTGTGGGAACATTGTATACGTCTATAGCGATATATATTCTAGCCTAAGGCAACCTAACATGTCGAATGTAATATTTTACAACATTCCTGTCGTGTCGTCGCCTGCTTCTCGATGGGCACATTATATACGTCTATAACGTTGTATATTCTAACCTAACGCAACCTAACATCTGGGATGTTATATTTTACAACATTCCTGGCGTGTCGTAGCCTACTTCTGGATGGGGACATTATATACATCTATAACGTCATTTATCCTAACCTAAGGGAACCTAACATCTCGGGTGTAATATTTTACAACATTCCTGGCGTGTCGTCGCCTACTTCTCGATGGGGACATTATATACATCTATAACGTCATATATCCTAACCTAAGGGAACCTAACATCTCGGGTGTAATATTTTACAACATTCCTGGCGTGTCGTCGCCTACTTCTCGATGGGGACATTATATACATCTATAACCTTGTATATACTAACCTAACGCAACCTATCATCTGGGATGTAATATTTTACAACATTCCTGGCATGTCGGTCCCTAAGTCTCCGTGGGTACATTATATACGTCTATATCGTTGTATATACTAACCTAACGCAACCTAACATCTGGGATGTAATATTTCAAAACATTCCTGGCATGTCGGTCCCTACGTCTCGGTGGGAACATTATATACGTCTATAACGATATATATCCTTACCTAAGGCAACCTAACATCTCGGATGTAATATTTTACAACATTCCTGGCGCTTCGGCTGCTACTTTTCGGTGGGAACATTATATACGTCTATAACGTTACATATCCTAACGTATGGCAACATAACATCTCGGATGTTATATTTTACAACATTCCTGGCGTGTCGTCGCCTGCTTCTCGATGGGGATTTTATGTACGTCTATAACGTTGTATATCCTAACCTAACGCAACCTAACATCTGGGATGTAATATTTTAAAACATTCCTGGCATGTCGGTCCCTACGTCTCGGTGGGAACATTATATACGTCTATAACGATATATATCCTAACCTAAGGCAACCTAACATCTCGGATGTAATATTTTACAACATTCCTGGCATGTCGGTCCCTACTTCTCGGTGGAAACAATGTATACGTCTATAGCGATATATATCCTAGCCTAAGGCAACCCAACATGTAGAATGTAATATTTTACAACATTCCTGGCGTGTCGTCGCCTACTTCTCGATGGGGACATTATATACATCTATAACGTTGTATATCCTAACCTAAGGCAACCTAACATCTCGGATGTTATATTTTACAACATTCCTGGCGTGTCGTCGCCTACTTCTGGATGGGGACATTATATACATCTATAACGTCATATATCATAACCTAAGGGAACCTAACATCTCGGGTGTAATATTTTACAACATTCCTGGCGTGTCGTCGCCTACTTCTCGATGGGGACATTATATACGTCTATAACGTTGTATATCCTAACCTAAGGCAACCTAACATCTCGGATGTAATATTTGACAACATTCCTGGCATGTCGGTCCCTACTTCTCGGTGGGAACATTGTATACGTCTATAACGATATATATTCTAGCCTAAGGCAACCTAATATGTCGAATGTAATATTTTACAACATTCCTGTCGTGTCGTCGCCTGCTTCTCGATGGGGACATTATATACGTCTATAACGTAGTATATTCTAACCTAACGCAACCTAACATCTGGGATGTTATATTTTACAACATTCCTGGCGTGTCGTCGCCTACTTCTGGATGGGGACATTATATATATCTATAACGTCATATATCCTAACCTAAGGGAACCTAACACCTCGGGTGTAATATTTTACAACATTCCTGGCGCTTCGGCTGCTACTTTTCGGTGGGAACATTATATACGACAATATCGTTACATATCCTAACCTAACGCAACCTAACATCTGGGATGTAATATTTTAAAACATTCCTGGCGTGTCGTCGCCTGCTTCTCGATGGGGACTTTATGTACGTCTATAACGTTGCATATCCAAACCTAAGGCAACCTAACATCTCGGATGTAATATTTTACAACATTCCTGGCATGTCGGTCCCTACATCTCGGTGGGAACATTGTATACGTCTATAACGATATATATTCTAGCCTAAGGCAACCTAACATGTCGAATGTAATATTTTACAACATTCCTGTCGTGTCGTCGCCTGCTTCTCGATGGGGACATTATAACGTCTATAACGATATATATCCTAGCCTAAGGCAACCTCACTTGTAGAATGTAATATTTTACAACATTCCTGTCGTGTCGCCGCCTGCTTCTCGATGGGGACATTATATACGTCTATAACGTTGTATATTCTAACCTAACGCAACCTAACATCTCGAATGTAATATTTTACAACATTCCTGTCGTGTCGCCGCCTGCTTCTCGATGGGGACATTATATACGTCTATAACGTTGTATATTCTAACCTAACGCAACCTAACATCTGGGATGTAATATTTTACAACATTCCTGGCGTGTCGTCGCCTACTTCTGGATGGGGACATTATATACATCTATAACGTCATATATCCTAACCTAAGGGAACCTAACATCTCAGGTGTAATATTTTACAACATTCCTGGCGTGTCGTCGCCTACTTCTCGATGGGGACATTATATACATCTATAACGTCATATATCCTAACCTAAGGGAACCTAACATCTCGGGTGTAATATTTTACAACATTCCTGGCGTGTCGTCGCCTACTTCTCGATGGGGACATTATATACATCTATAACCTTGTATATACTAACCTAACGCAACCTATCATCTGGGATGTAATATTTTACAACATTCCTGGCATGTCGGTCCCTAAGTCTCCGTGGCTACATTATATACGTCTATATCGTTGTATATACTAACCTAACGCAACCTAACATCTGGGATGTAATATTTTAAAACATTCCTGGCATGTCGGTCCCTACGTCTCGGTGGGAACATTATATACGTCTATAACGATATATATCCTTACCTAACGCAACCTAACATCTCGGATGTAATATTTTACAACATTCCTGGCGCTTCGGCTGCTACTTTTCGGTGGGAACATTATATACGTCTATAACGTTACATATCCTAACGTATGGCAACATAACATCTCGGATGTTATATTTTACAACATTCCTGGCGTGTCGTCGCCTGCTTCTCGATGGGGACTTTATGTACGTCTAGAACGTTGTATATCCTAAGCTAACGGAACCTAATATCTGGGATGTAATATTTTACAACATTCCTGGCATGTCGGTCCCTACGTCTCGGTGGGAACGTTATATACGTCTATAACGATATATATCCTAACCTAAGGCAACCTAACATCTCGGATGTAATATTTTACAACATTCCTGGCATGACGGGCCCTACTTCTCGGTGGGAACATTATATACGTCTATAACGTTATATATCCTAGCCTAAGGCAACCTCACTTGTAGAATGTAATATTTTACAACATTCCTGGCGTGTCGTCGCCTACTTCTCTATGGGAACATTATATACATCTATAACGTTGTATATCCTAACCTAAGGCAACCTAACATCTCGGATGTAATATTTTACAACATTCCTGTCATGTCGGTCCCTACTTCTCGGTGGGAACATTGTATACGTCTATAACGATATATATCCTAGCCTAAGGCAACCTAACATGTCGAATGTAATATTTTACAACATTCCTTTCGTGTCGCCGCCTGCTTCTCGATGGGGACATTATATACGTCTATAACGTTGTATATTCTAACCTAACGCAACCTAACATCTGGGATGTTATATTTTACAACATTCCTGGCATATCGTCGCCTACTTCTGGATGGGGACATTATATACATCTATAACGTCATATATCCTAACCTAAGGGAACCTAACATCTCGGGTGTAATATTTTACAACATTCCTGGCGTGTCGTCGCCTACTTCTCGATGGGGACATTATATACGTCTATAACGTTGTATATCCTAACCTAAGGCAACCTAACATCTCGGATGTAATATTTTACAACATTCCTGGCATGTCGGTCCCTACTTCTCGGTGGGAACATTGTATACGTCTATAGCGATATATATTCTAGCCTAAGGCAACCTAACATGTCGAATGTAATATTTTACAACATTCCTGTCGTGTCGTCGCCTGCTTCTCGATGGGCACATTATATACGTCTATAACGTTGTATATTCTAACCTAACGCAACCTAACATCTGGGATGTTATATTTTACAACATTCCTGGCGTGTCGTAGCCTACTTCTGGATGGGGACATTATATACATCTATAACGTCATTTATCCTAACCTAAGGGAACCTAACATCTCGGGTGTAATATTTTACAACATTCCTGGCGTGTCGTCGCCTACTTCTCGATGGGGACATTATATACATCTATAACGTCATATATCCTAACCTAAGGGAACCTAACATCTCGGGTGTAATATTTTACAACATTCCTGGCGTGTCGTCGCCTACTTCTCGATGGGGACATTATATACATCTATAACCTTGTATATACTAACCTAACGCAACCTATCATCTGGGATGTAATATTTTACAACATTCCTGGCATGTCGGTCCCTAAGTCTCCGTGGGTACATTATATACGTCTATATCGTTGTATATACTAACCTAACGCAACCTAACATCTGGGATGTAATATTTCAAAACATTCCTGGCATGTCGGTCCCTACGTCTCGGTGGGAACATTATATACGTCTATAACGATATATATCCTTACCTAAGGCAACCTAACATCTCGGATGTAATATTTTACAACATTCCTGGCGCTTCGGCTGCTACTTTTCGGTGGGAACATTATATACGTCTATAACGTTACATATCCTAACGTATGGCAACATAACATCTCGGATGTTATATTTTACAACATTCCTGGCGTGTCGTCGCCTGCTTCTCGATGGGGATTTTATGTACGTCTATAACGTTGTATATCCTAACCTAACGCAACCTAACATCTGGGATGTAATATTTTAAAACATTCCTGGCATGTCGGTCCCTACGTCTCGGTGGGAACATTATATACGTCTATAACGATATATATCCTAACCTAAGGCAACCTAACATCTCGGATGTAATATTTTACAACATTCCTGGCATGTCGGTCCCTACTTCCCGGTGGAAACAATGTATACGTCTATAGCGATATATATCCTAGCCTAAGGCAACCCAACATGTAGAATGTAATATTTTACAACATTCCTGGCGTTTCGTCGCCTACTTCTCGATGGGGACATTATATACATCTATAACGTTGTATATCCTAACCTAAGGCAACCTAACATCTCGGATGTTATATTTTACAACATTCCTGGCGTGTCGTCGCCTACTTCTGGATGGGGACATTATATACATCTATAACGTTATATATCATAACCTAAGGGAACCTAACATCTCGGGTGTAATATTTTACAACATTCCTGGCGTGTCGTCGCCTACTTCTCGATGGGGACATTATATACGTCTATAACGTTGTATATCCTAACCTAAGGCAACCTAACATCTCGGATGTAATATTTGACAACATTCCTGGCATGTCGGTCCCTACTTCTCGGTGGGAACATTGTATACGTCTATAACGATATATATTCTAGCCTAAGGCAACCTAATATGTCGAATGTAATATTTTACAACATTCCTGTCGTGTCGTCGCCTGCTTCTCGATGGGGACATTATATACGTCTATAACGTTGTATATTCTAACCTAACGCAACCTAACATCTGGGATGTTATATTTTACAACATTCCTGGCGTGTCGTCGCCTACTTCTGGATGGGGACATTATATATATCTATAACGTCATATATCCTAACCTAAGGGAACCTAACACCTCGGGTGTAATATTTTACAACATTCCTGGCGCTTCGGCTGCTACTTTTCGGTGGGAACATTATATACGTCAATATCGTTACATATCCTAACCTAACGCAACCTAACATCTGGGATGTAATATTTTAAAACATTCCTGGCGTGTCGTCGCCTGCTTCTCGATGGGGACTTTATGTACGTCTATAACGTTGCATATCCAAACCTAAGGCAACCTAACATCTCGGATGTAATATTTTACAACATACCTGGCATGTCGGTCCCTACGTCTCGGTGGGAACATTATATACGTCTATAACGTTACATATCCTAACGTATGGCAACATAACATCTCGGATGTTATATTTTACAACATTCCTGGCGTGTCGTCGCCTGCTTCTCGATGGGGACTTTATGTACGTCTAGAACGTTGTATATCCTAAGCTAACGGAACCTAATATCTGGGATGTAATATTTTACAACATTCCTGGCATGTCGGTCCCTACGTCTCGGTGGGAACGTTATATACGTCTATAACGATATATATCCTAACCTAAGGCAACCTAACATCTCGGATGTAATATTTTACAACATTCCTGGCATGTCGGTCCCTACTTCCCGGTGGAAACAATGTATACGTCTATAGCGATATATATCCTAGCCTAAGGCAACCCAACATGTAGAATGTAATATTTTACAACATTCCTGGCGTTTCGTCGCCTACTTCTCGATGGGGACATTATATACATCTATAACGTTGTATATCCTAACCTAAGGCAACCTAACATCTCGGATGTTATATTTTACAACATTCCTGGCGTGTCGTCGCCTACTTCTGGATGGGGACATTATATACATCTATAACGTTATATATCATAACCTAAGGGAACCTAACATCTCGGGTGTAATATTTTACAACATTCCTGGCGTGTCGTCGCCTACTTCTCGATGGGGACATTATATACGTCTATAACGTTGTATATCCTAACCTAAGGCAACCTAACATCTCGGATGTAATATTTGACAACATTCCTGGCATGTCGGTCCCTACTTCTCGGTGGGAACATTGTATACGTCTATAACGATATATATTCTAGCCTAAGGCAACCTAATATGTCGAATGTAATATTTTACAACATTCCTGTCGTGTCGTCGCCTGCTTCTCGATGGGGACATTATATACGTCTATAACGTTGTATATTCTAACCTAACGCAACCTAACATCTGGGATGTTATATTTTACAACATTCCTGGCGTGTCGTCGCCTACTTCTGGATGGGGACATTATATATATCTATAACGTCATATATCCTAACCTAAGGGAACCTAACACCTCGGGTGTAATATTTTACAACATTCCTGGCGCTTCGGCTGCTACTTTTCGGTGGGAACATTATATACGTCAATATCGTTACATATCCTAACCTAACGCAACCTAACATCTGGGATGTAATATTTTAAAACATTCCTGGCGTGTCGTCGCCTGCTTCTCGATGGGGACTTTATGTACGTCTATAACGTTGCATATCCAAACCTAAGGCAACCTAACATCTCGGATGTAATATTTTACAACATACCTGGCATGTCGGTCCCTACGTCTCGGTGGGAACATTATATACGTCTATAACGTTACATATCCTAACGTATGGCAACATAACATCTCGGATGTTATATTTTACAACATTCCTGGCGTGTCGTCGCCTGCTTCTCGATGGGGACTTTATGTACGTCTAGAACGTTGTATATCCTAAGCTAACGGAACCTAATATCTGGGATGTAATATTTTACAACATTCCTGGCATGTCGGTCCCTACGTCTCGGTGGGAACGTTATATACGTCTATAACGATATATATCCTAACCTAAGGCAACCTAACATCTCGGATGTAATATTTTACAACATTCCTGGCATGACGGGCCCTACTTCTCGGTGGGAACATTATATACGTCTATAACGTTATATATCCTAGCCTAAGGCAACCTCACTTGTAGAATGTAATATTATACAACATTCCTGGCGTGTCGTCGCCTGCTTCTCGATGGGGACTTTATGTACGTCTATAACGTTGCATATCCAAACCTAAGGCAACCTAACATCTCGGATGTAATATTTTACAACATTCCTGGCATGTCGGTCCCTACATCTCGGTGGGAACATTGTATACGTCTATAACGATATATATTCTAGCCTAAGGCAACCTAACATGTCGAATGTAATATTTTACAACATTCCTGTCGTGTCGTCGCCGGCTTCTCGATGGGGACATTATAACGTCTATAACGATATATATCCTAGCCTAAGGCAACCTCACTTGTAGAATGTAATATTTTACAACATTCCTGTCGTGTCGCCGCCTGCTTCTCGATGGGGACATTATATACGTCTATAACGTTGTATATTCTAACCTAACGCAACCTAACATCTCGAATGTAATATTTTACAACATTCCTGTCGTGTCGCCGCCTGCTTCTCGATGGGGACATTATATACGTCTATAACGTTGTATATTCTAACCTAACGCAACCTAACATCTGGGATGTAATATTTTACAACATTCCTGGCGTGTCGTCGCCTACTTCTGGATGGGGACATTATATACATCTATAACGTCATATATCCTAACCTAAGGGAACCTAACATCTCAGGTGTAATATTTTACAACATTCCTGGCGTGTCGTCGCCTACTTCTCGATGGGGACATTATATACATCTATAACCTTGTATATACTAACCTAACGCAACCTATCATCTGGGATGTAATATTTTACAACATTCCTGGCATGTCGGTCCCTAAGTCTCCGTGGGTACATTATATACGTCTATATCGTTGTATATACTAACCTAACGCAACCTAACATCTGGGATGTAATATTTCAAAACATTCCTGGCATGTCGGTCCCTACGTCTCGGTGGGAACATTATATACGTCTATAACGATATATATCCTTACCTAAGGCAACCTAACATCTCGGATGTAATATTTTACAACATTCCTGGCGCTTCGGCTGCTACTTTTCGGTGGGAACATTATATACGTCTATAACGTTACATATCCTAACGTATGGCAACATAACATCTCGGATGTTATATTTTACAACATTCCTGGCGTGTCGTCGCCTGCTTCTCGATGGGGATTTTATGTACGTCTATAACGTTGTATATCCTAACCTAACGCAACCTAACATCTGGGATGTAATATTTTAAAACATTCCTGGCATGTCGGTCCCTACGTCTCGGTGGGAACATTATATACGTCTATAACGATATATATCCTAACCTAAGGCAACCTAACATCTCGGATGTAATATTTTACAACATTCCTGGCATGTCGGTCCCTACTTCCCGGTGGAAACAATGTATACGTCTATAGCGATATATATCCTAGCCTAAGGCAACCCAACATGTAGAATGTAATATTTTACAACATTCCTGGCGTTTCGTCGCCTACTTCTCGATGGGGACATTATATACATCTATAACGTTGTATATCCTAACCTAAGGCAACCTAACATCTCGGATGTTATATTTTACAACATTCCTGGCGTGTCGTCGCCTACTTCTGGATGGGGACATTATATACATCTATAACGTTATATATCATAACCTAAGGGAACCTAACATCTCGGGTGTAATATTTTACAACATTCCTGGCGTGTCGTCGCCTACTTCTCGATGGGGACATTATATACGTCTATAACGTTGTATATCCTAACCTAAGGCAACCTAACATCTCGGATGTAATATTTGACAACATTCCTGGCATGTCGGTCCCTACTTCTCGGTGGGAACATTGTATACGTCTATAACGATATATATTCTAGCCTAAGGCAACCTAATATGTCGAATGTAATATTTTACAACATTCCTGTCGTGTCGTCGCCTGCTTCTCGATGGGGACATTATATACGTCTATAACGTTGTATATTCTAACCTAACGCAACCTAACATCTGGGATGTTATATTTTACAACATTCCTGGCGTGTCGTCGCCTACTTCTGGATGGGGACATTATATATATCTATAACGTCATATATCCTAACCTAAGGGAACCTAACACCTCGGGTGTAATATTTTACAACATTCCTGGCGCTTCGGCTGCTACTTTTCGGTGGGAACATTATATACGTCAATATCGTTACATATCCTAACCTAACGCAACCTAACATCTGGGATGTAATATTTTAAAACATTCCTGGCATGTCGGTCCCTACGCCTCGGTGGGAACATTATATACGTCTATAACGATATATATCCTAACCTAAGGCAACCTAACATCTCGGATGTAATATTTTACAACATTCCTGGCGCTTCGGCTGCTACTTTTCGGTGGGAACATTATATACGTCTATAACGTTACATATCCTAAGGTGTGGCAACATAACATCTCGGATGTTATATTTTACAACATTCCTGGCGTGTCGTCGCCTACTTCTGAATGGGGCATTATATACATCTATTACGTCATATATCCTAACCTAAGGGAACCTAACATCTCGGGTGTAATATTTTACAACATTCCTGGCGTGTCGTCGCCTACTTCTCGATGGGGACATTATATACGTCTATAACGTTGTATATCCTAACCTAAGGCAACCTAACATCTCGGATGTAATATTTTACAACATTCCTGGCATGTCGGTCCCTACTTCTCGGTGGGAGCATTGTATACGTCTATAACGATATATATTCTAGCCTAAGGCAACCTAATATGTCGAATGTAATATTTTACAACATTCCTGTCGTGTCGTCGCCTGCTTCTCGATGGGGACATTATATACGTCTATAACGTTGTATATCCTAACCTAAGGCAACCTAACATCTCGGATGTAATATTTTACAACATTCCTGGCATGTCGGTCCCTACTTCTCGGTGGGAACATTGTATACGTCTATAACGATATATATTCTAGCCTAAGGCAACCTAACATGTCGAATGTAATATTTTTCAACATTCCTGTCGTGTCGTCGCCTGCTTCTCGATGGGGACATTATATACGTCTATAACGTTGTATATTCTAACCTAACGCAACCTAACATCTGGGATGTTATATTTTACAACATTCCTGGCGTGTCGTAGCCTACTTCTGGATGGGGACATTATATACATCTATAACGTCATTTATCCTAACCTAAGGGAACCTAATATCTCGGGTGTAATATTTTACAACATTCCTGGCGTGTCGTCGCCTACTTCTCGATGGGGACATTATATACATCTATAACGTCATATATCCTAACCTAAGGGAACATAACATCTCGGGTGTAATATTTTACAACATTCCTGGCGTGTCGTCGCCTACTTCTCGATGGGGACATTATATACGTCTATAACGTTGTATATCCTAACCTAAGGCAACCTAACATCTCGGATGTAATATTTTAAAACATTCCTGGCATGTCGGTCCCTACGTCTCGGTGGGGACATTATATACGTCTATAACGATATATATCCTAACCTAAGGCAACCTAACATCTCGGATGTAATATTTTACAATATTCCTGGCGCTTCGGCTGCTACTTTTCGGTGGGAACATTATATACGTCTATAACGTTACATATCCTAACGTATGGCAACATAACATCTCGGATGTTATATTTTACAACATTCCTGGCGTGTCGTCGCCTGCTTCTCGATGGGGACTTTATGTACGTCTAGAACGTTGTATATCCTAAGCTAACGGAACCTAATATCTGGGATGTAATATTTTACAACATTCCTGGCATGTCGGTCCCTACGTCTCGGTGGGAACGTTATATACGTCTATAACGATATATATCCTAACCTAAGGCAACCTAACATCTCGGATGTAATATTTTACAACATTCCTGGCATGACGGGCCCTACTTCTCGGTGGGAACGTTATATACGTCTATAACGTTATATATCCTAGCCTAAGGCAACCTCACTTGTAGCATGTAATATTTTACAACATTCCTGGCGTGTCGTCGCCTACTTCTCTATGGGAACATTATATACATCTATAACGTTGTATATCCTAACCTGAGGCAACCTAACATCTCGGATGTAATATTTTACAACATTCCTGTCATGTCGGTCCCTACTTCTCGGTGGGAACATTGTATACGTCTATAACGATATATATCCTAGCCTAAGGCAACCTAACATGTCGAATGTAATATTTTACAACATTCCTGTCGTGTCGCCGCCTGCTTCTCGATGGGGACATTATATACGTCTATAACGTTGTATATTCTAACCTAACGCAACCTAACATCTGGGATGTTATATTTTACAACTTTCCTGGCATATCGTCGCCTACTTCTGGATGGGGACATTATATACATCTATAACGTCATATATCCTAACGTAAGGGAACCTAACATCTCGGGTGTAATATTTTACAACATTCCTGGCGTGTCGTCGCCTACTTCTCGATGGGGACATTATATACGTCTATAACGTTGTATATCCTAGCCTAAGGCAACCTAACATCTCGGATGTAATATTTTACAACATTCCTGGCATGTCGGTCCCTACTTCTCGGTGGGAACATTGTATACGTCTATAACGATATATATCCTAGCCTAAGGCAACCTAACATGTCGAATGTAATATTTTACAACATTCCTGTCGTGTCGCCGCCTGCTTCTCGATGGGGACATTATATACGTCTATAACGTTGTATATTCTAACCTAACGCAACCTAACATCTGGGATGTTATATTTTACAACATTCCTGGCATATCGTCGCCTACTTCTGGATGGGGACATTATATACATCTATAACGTCATATATCCTAACCTAAGGGAACCTAACATCTCGGGTGTAATATTTTACAACATTCCTGGCGTGTCGTCGCCTACTTCTCGATGGGGACATTATATACGTCTATAACGTTGTATATCCTAACCTAAGGCAACCTAACATCTCGGATGTAATATTTTACAACATTCCTGGCATGTCGGTCCCTACTTCTCGGTGGGAACATTGTATACGTCTATAGCGATATATATTCTAGCCTAAGGCAACCTAACATGTCGAATGTAATATTTTACAACATTCCTGTCGTGTCGTCGCCTGCTTCTCGATGGGCACATTATATACGTCTATAACGTTGTATATTCTAACCTAACGCAACCTAACATCTGGGATGTTATATTTTACAACATTCCTGGCGTGTCGTAGCCTACTTCTGGATGGGGACATTATATACATCTATAACGTCATTTATCCTAACCTAAGGGAACCTAACATCTCGGGTGTAATATTTTACAACATTCCTGGCGCTTCGGCTGCTACTTTTCGGTGGGAACATTATATACGTCAATAACGTTACATATCCTAACGTATGGCAACATAACATCTCGGATGTTATATTTTACAACATTCCTGGCGTGTGGTCGCCTGCTTCTCGATGGGGACTTTATGTACGTCTATAACGTTGTATATCCTAACCTAACGCAACCTAACATCTGGGATGTAATATTTTAAAACATTCCTGGCATGTCGGTCCCCACGTCTCGGTGGGAAAATTATATACGTCTATAACGATATATATCCTAACCTAAGGCAACCTAACATCTCGGATGTAATATTTTACAACATTCCTGGCGCTTCGGCTGCTACTTTGCGGTGGGAACATTATATACGTCTATAACGTTACATATCCTAACGTATGGCAACATAACATCTCGGATGTTATATTTTACAACATTCCTGGCGTGTCGTCGCCTGCTTCTCGATGGGGACTTTATGTACGTCTATAACGTTGTATATCCTAACCTAACGCAACCTAACATCTGGGATGTAATATTTTAAAACATTCCTGGCATGTCGGTCCCCACGTCTCGGTGGGAAAATTATATACGTCTATAACGATATATATCCTAACCTAAGGCAACCTAACATCTCGGATGTAATATTTTACAACATTCCTGGCATGTCGGTCCCTACATCTCGGTGGGAACATTGTATACGTCTATAACGATATATATTCTAGCCTAAGGCAACCTAACATGTCGAATGTAATATTTTACAACATTCCTGTCGTGTCGCCGCCTGCTTCTCGATGGGGACATTATATACGTCTATAACGTTGTATATTCTAACCTAACGCAACCTAACATCTCGAATGTAATATTTTACAACATTCCTGCCGTGTCGTCGCCTGCTTCTCGATGGGGACATTCTATACGTCTATAAAGTTGTATATCCTAACCTAAGGGAACCTAACATCTCGGGTGTAATATTTTAGAACATTCCTGACGCGTCAGTCCCTATTTCTCGGTGGGAACATTATATACGTCTATAACGTTATATATCCTAGCCTAAGGCAACCTCACTTGTAGAATGTAATATTTTACAACATTCCTGTCGTGTCGCCGCCTGCTTCTCGATGGGGACATTATATACGTCTATAACGTTGTATATTCTAACCTAACGCAACCTAACATCTGGGATGTAATATTTTACAACATTCCTGGCGTGTCGTCGCCTACTTCTGGATGGGGCATTATATACATCTATAACGTCATATATCCTAACCTAAGGGAACCTAACATCTCGGGTGTAATATTTTACAACATTCCTGGCGTGTCGTCGCCTACTTCTCGATGGGGACATTATATACATCTATAACCTTGTATATACTAACCTAAGGGAACCTAACATCTCGGGTGTAATATTTTACAACAATGCTGACGCGTCGGCCCCTATTTCTCGGTGGGAACATTCTATACGTCTATAACGTTGTATATCCTAACCTAAGGGAACCTAACATCTCGGGTGTAATATTATAGAACATTCCTGACGCGTCGGTCCCTATTTCTCGGTGGGAACATTATATACGTCTATAACGTTATATACCCTAGCCTACGGCAACCTAACTTGTCGAATGTAATATTTTACAACATTCCTGGCGTGTCGTCGCCTACTTCTCGATGGGGACATTATATACATCTATAACGTTGTATATCCTAAGCTAAGGCAACCTAACATCTCGGATGTAATATTTTACAACATTCTGGCGTGTCGCCGCCTGCTTCTCGATGGGGACATTATATACGTCTATAACGTTGTATATACTAACCTAACGCAACCTAACATCTCGGATGTAATATTTGACAACATTCCTGGCGTGTTAACCCGCACTTCTCGGTGGGAACATCATATACGTCTATAGCGATATATATCCTAGCCTAAGGCGACCTAGCATGTCGAATGTAATATTTTACATCATTCCTGACGTGTCGGCCCCTATTTCTCGGTGGGAACATTATATACGTCTATAACGTTATATATGCTAGCCTAAGGCAACCTACCATGAGGAATGTAATATTTTACAACATTCCTGGCGTGTCGTCGCCTACTTCTCTATGGGAACATTATATACATCTATAACGTCATATATCCTAACCTAAGGGAACCTAACATCTTGGGTGTCATATTTTACAACATTCCTGGCGTGTCGTCGCCTGCTTCATGATGGGGACATTATAACGTCTATAACGATATATATCCTAGCCTAAGGCAACCTCACTTGTAGAATGTAATATTTTACAACATTCCTGTCGTGTCGCCGCCTGCTTCTCGATGGGGACATTATATACGTCTATAACGTTGTATATTCTTACCTAACGCAACCTAACATCTCGAATGTAATATTTTACAACATTCCTGCCGTGTCGTCGCCTGCTTCTCGATGGGGACATTCTATACGTCTATAAAGTTGTATATCCTAACCTAAGGGAACCTAACATCTCGGGTGTAATATTTTAGAACATTCCTGACGCGTCAGTCCCTATTTCTCGGTGGGAACATTATATACGTCTATAACGTTATATATCCTAGGCTAAGGCAACCTCACTTGTAGAATGTAATATTTTACAACATTCCTGTCGTGTCGCCGCCTGCTTCTCGATGGGGACATTATATACGTCTATAACGTTGTATATTCTAACCTAACGCAACCTAACATCTGGGATGTAATATTTTACAACATTCCTGGCGTGTCGTCGCCTACTTCTCGATGGGGACATTATATACGTCTATAACGTTGTGTATCCTAACCTAAGGCAACCTAACATCTCGGATGTAATATTTTACAACATTCCTGGCATGTCGGTCCCTACGTCTCCGTGGATACATTATATACGTCTATAACGGTGTATATCCTAACCTAACGCAACCTAGCATCTGGGATGTAATATTTTAAAACATTCCTGGCATGTCGGTCCCTACGCCTCGGTGGGAACATTATATACGTCTATAACGATATATATCCTAACCTAAGGCAACCTAACATCTCGGATGTAATATTTTACAACATTCCTGGCGCTTCGGCTGCTACTTTTCGGTGGGAACATTATATACGTCTATAACGTTACATATCCTAAGGTATGGCAACATAACATCTCGGATATTATATTTTACAACATTCCTGGCGTGTCGTCGCCTGCTTCTCGATGTGGACTTTATGTACGTCTATAACGTTGTATATCCTAACCTAACGCAACCTAACATCTGGGATGTAATATTTTAAAACATTCCTGGCATGTCGGTCCCCACGTCTCGGTGGGAACGTTATATACGTCTATAACGATATATATCCTAACCTAAGGCAACCTAACATCTCGGATGTAATATTTTACAACATTCCTGGCATGTCGGTCCCTACTTCTCGGTGGAAACAATGTATACGTCTATAACGATATATATCCTAGCCTAAGGCAACCCAACATGTAGAATGTAATATTCTACAACATTCCTGGCGTGTCATCGCCTACTTCTCGATGGGGACATTATATACATCTATAACGTTGTATATCCTAACCTAAGGCAACCTAACATCTCGGATGTAATATTTTACAACATTCCTGGCATGTCGGTCCCTACTTCTCGGTGGGAACATTGTATACGTCTATAACGATATATATTCTAGCCTAAGGCAACCTAACATGTCGAATGTAATATTTTACAACATTCTTGTCGTGTCGTCGCCTGCTTCTCGATGGGGACATTATATACGTCTATAACGTTGTATATTCTAACCTAACGCAACCTAACATCTGGGATGTTATATTTTACAACATTCCTGGCGTGTCGTCGCCTACTTCTGGATGGGGACATTATATACATCTATAACGTCATATATCCTAACCTAAGGGAACCTAACATTTCGGGTGTAATATTTTACAACATTCCTGGCGTGTCGTCGCCTACTTCTCGATGGGGACATTATATACGTCTATAACGTTGTATATCCTAACCTAAGGCAACCTAACATCTCGGATGTAATATTTTACAACATTCCTGGCATGTCGGTCCCTACTTCTCGGTGCGAACATTGTATACGTCTATAACGATATATATTCTAGCCTAAGGCAACCTAACATGTCGAATGTAATATTTTACAACATTCCTGTCGTGTCGTCGCCTGCTTCTCGATGGGGACATTATATACGTCTATAACGTTGTATATTCTAACCTAACGCAACCTAACATCTGGGATGTTATATTTTACAACATTCCTGGCGTGTCGTCGCCTACTTCTGGATGGGGACATTATATATATCTATAACGTCATATATCCTAACCTAAGGGAACCTAACATCTCGGGTGTAATATTTTACAACATTCCTGGCGTGTCGTCGCCTACTTCTCGATGGGGACATTATATACGTCTATAACGTTGTATATCCTAACCTAAGGCAACCTAACATCTCGGATGTAATATTTTACAACATTCCTGGCATGTCGGTCCCTACTTCTCGGTGGGAACATTGTATACGTCTATAACGATATATATTCTAGCCTAAGGCAACCTAACATGTCGAATGTAATATTTTACTACGTTCGTGGCGCACCGGCACCTACTTCTTGGTGGGAACATTATATACGTCTATAACGTTATATATCCTAGCCTAAGGCAACCTAACATCTCGGATGTAATATTTCACAACATTCCTGGCGTGTTAACCCGCACTTCTCGGTGGGAATATCATATACGTCTATAGCGATATATATCCTAGCCTAAGGCGACCTAACATGTCGAATGTAATATTTTACATCATTCCTGACGTGTCGGCCCGTAGTTCACGGTGGTAACATTATATACGCCTACAACGTTATATATACTAGCCTAAGGCAACCTGACATCTCGGATGTAATATTTGACAACATTTCTGGCGTGTGAGCGCGTACTTCTCGGTGGGAACATCATATACGTCTGTAACGTTATATATCCTGTCGTAAGGCAACATAACATCTCGGATGTAATATTTTACAACATTCCTGGTGGGTCGTTGCCCGCTTCTCGATGGGGACATTATATACGTCTATAACGTTGAATATCCTAACCTAAAGCAACCTAACATCTGGGATGTAATATTTTAAAACATTCCTGGCATGTCGGTCCCTACGTCTCGGTGGGAACATTATATACGTCTATAACGATATATATCCTAACCTAAGGCAACCTAACATCTCGGATGTAATATTTGACAACATTCCTGGCGTGTTAACCCGCACTTCTCGGTGGGAACATCATATACGTCTATAGCGATATATATCATAGCCTAAGGCGACCTAGCATGTCGAATGTAATATTTTACATCATTCCTGACGTGTCGGCCCCTATTTCTCGGTGGGAACATTATATACGTCTATAACGTTATATATGCTAGCCTAAGGCAACCTAACATGAGGAATGTAATATTTTACAACATTCCTGACGTGTCGGCCCGTAGTGCAAGGTGGTAACATTATATACGCCTACAACGTTATATATACTAGCCTAAGGCAACCTGACATCTCGGATGTAATATTTGACAACATTCCTGGCGTTTTAGCGCGTACTTCTCGGTGGGAACATCATATACGTCTATAACGTTATATATCCTGTCGTAAGGCAACATAACATCTCGGATATAATATTTTACAACATTCCTGGTGGGTCGTCGCCCGCTTCTAGATGGGGACATTATATACGTCTATAACGTTGAATACCCTAACCTAAAGCAACCTAACATCTGGGATGTAATATTTTACAAGATCCCTGGCATGTCGGTCCCCACGTCTCGGTGGGAACATTATATACGTCTGTAACGATATAAATCATAACCTAAAGCAACCTAACATCTCGGGTGTAATATTTTAGAACATTCCTGACGCGTCAGTCCCTATTTCTCGGTGGGAACATTATATACGTCTATAACGTTATATATCCTAGCCTAAGGCAACCTAACTTGTAGAATGTAATATTTTACAACATTCCTGGCGTGTCGTCGCCTACTTCTCGATGGGGACAATATATACATCTATAAAGTTGTATATCCTAACCTAAGGCAACCTAACATCTCGGATGTAGTATTTTACAACATTCCTGGTATGTCGGGCCCTACTTCTCGGTGGGAACATTGTATACGTCTATAACGTTATATATCCTAGCCTAAGGCAACCCAACTTGTAGAATGTAATATTTTACAACATTCCTGGCGTGTCGTCGCCTACTTCTCGATGGGGACATTTTATAAATCTATAACGTTGAATATCCTAACCTAAAGCAACCTAACATCTGGGATGTAATATTTTACAAGATCCCTGGCATGTCGGTCCCCACGTCTCGGTGGGAACATTATATACGTCTCTAACGATATATATCGTAACCTAAAGCAACCTAACATCTCGGATGTAATATTTTACAACATTCCTGTCGTGTCGTCCCCCGCTTCTCGATGGGTACATTCTATACGTCTATAACGTTGTAAATCCTAACATAAGGGAACCTAACATCTCGGGTGTAATATTTTAGAACATTCCTGACGCGTCAGTCCCTATTTCTCGGTGGGAACATTATATACGTCTACATCGTTATATATCCTAGCCTAAGGCAACCTCACTTGTAGAATGTAATATTTTACAACATTCCTGTCGTGTCGCCGCCTGCTTCTCGATGGGGACATTATATACGTCTATAACGTTGTATATTCTAACCTAACGCAACCTAACATCTGGGATGTAATATTTTACAACATTCCTGGCGTGTCGTCGCCTACTTCTGGATGGGGCATTATATACATCTATAACGTCATATATCCTAACCTAAGGGAACCTAACATCTCGGGTGTAATATTTTACAACATTCCTGGCGTGTCGTCGCCTACTTCTCGATGGGGACATTATATACATCTATAACCTTGTATATACTAACCTAAGGGAACCTAACATCTCGGGTGTAATATTTTACAACAATGCTGACGCGTCGGCCCCTATTTCTCGGTGGGAACATTCTATACGTCTATAACGTTGTATATCCTAACCTAAGGGAACCTAACATCTCGGGTGTAATATTATAGAACATTCCTGACGCGTCGGTCCCTATTTCTCGGTGGGAACATTATATACGTCTATAACGTTATATACCCTAGCCTACGGCAACCTAACTTGTCGAATGTAATATTTTACAACATTCCTGGCGTGTCGTCGCCTACTTCTCGATGGGGACATTATATACATCTATAACGTTGTATATCCTAAGCTAAGGCAACCTAACATCTCGGATGTAATATTTTACAACATTCTGGCGTGTCGCCGCCTGCTTCTCGATGGGGACATTATATACGTCTATAACGTTGTATATACTAACCTAACGCAACCTAACATCTCGGATGTAATATTTGACAACATTCCTGGCGTGTTAACCCGCACTTCTCGGTGGGAACATCATATACGTCTATAGCGATATATATCCTAGCCTAAGGCGACCTAGCATGTCGAATGTAATATTTTACATCATTCCTGACGTGTCGGCCCCTATTTCTCGGTGGGAACATTATATACGTCTATAACGTTATATATGCTAGCCTAAGGCAACCTACCATGAGGAATGTAATATTTTACAACATTCCTGGCGTGTCGTCGCCTACTTCTCTATGGGAACATTATATACATCTATAACGTCATATATCCTAACCTAAGGGAACCTAACATCTTGGGTGTCATATTTTACAACATTCCTGGCGTGTCGTCGCCTGCTTCATGATGGGGACATTATAACGTCTATAACGATATATATCCTAGCCTAAGGCAACCTCACTTGTAGAATGTAATATTTTACAACATTCCTGTCGTGTCGCCGCCTGCTTCTCGATGGGGACATTATATACGTCTATAACGTTGTATATTCTTACCTAACGCAACCTAACATCTCGAATGTAATATTTTACAACATTCCTGCCGTGTCGTCGCCTGCTTCTCGATGGGGACATTCTATACGTCTATAAAGTTGTATATCCTAACCTAAGGGAACCTAACATCTCGGGTGTAATATTTTAGAACATTCCTGACGCGTCAGTCCCTATTTCTCGGTGGGAACATTATATACGTCTATAACGTTATATATCCTAGGCTAAGGCAACCTCACTTGTAGAATGTAATATTTTACAACATTCCTGTCGTGTCGCCGCCTGCTTCTCGATGGGGACATTATATACGTCTATAACGTTGTATATTCTAACCTAACGCAACCTAACATCTGGGATGTAATATTTTACAACATTCCTGGCGTGTCGTCGCCTACTTCTCGATGGGGACATTATATACGTCTATAACGTTGTGTATCCTAACCTAAGGCAACCTAACATCTCGGATGTAATATTTTACAACATTCCTGGCATGTCGGTCCCTACGTCTCCGTGGATACATTATATACGTCTATAACGGTGTATATCCTAACCTAACGCAACCTAGCATCTGGGATGTAATATTTTAAAACATTCCTGGCATGTCGGTCCCTACGCCTCGGTGGGAACATTATATACGTCTATAACGATATATATCCTAACCTAAGGCAACCTAACATCTCGGATGTAATATTTTACAACATTCCTGGCGCTTCGGCTGCTACTTTTCGGTGGGAACATTATATACGTCTATAACGTTACATATCCTAAGGTATGGCAACATAACATCTCGGATATTATATTTTACAACATTCCTGGCGTGTCGTCGCCTGCTTCTCGATGTGGACTTTATGTACGTCTATAACGTTGTATATCCTAACCTAACGCAACCTAACATCTGGGATGTAATATTTTAAAACATTCCTGGCATGTCGGTCCCCACGTCTCGGTGGGAACGTTATATACGTCTATAACGATATATATCCTAACCTAAGGCAACCTAACATCTCGGATGTAATATTTTACAACATTCCTGGCATGTCGGTCCCTACTTCTCGGTGGAAACAATGTATACGTCTATAACGATATATATCCTAGCCTAAGGCAACCCAACATGTAGAATGTAATATTCTACAACATTCCTGGCGTGTCATCGCCTACTTCTCGATGGGGACATTATATACATCTATAACGTTGTATATCCTAACCTAAGGCAACCTAACATCTCGGATGTAATATTTTACAACATTCCTGGCATGTCGGTCCCTACTTCTCGGTGGGAACATTGTATACGTCTATAACGATATATATTCTAGCCTAAGGCAACCTAACATGTCGAATGTAATATTTTACAACATTCTTGTCGTGTCGTCGCCTGCTTCTCGATGGGGACATTATATACGTCTATAACGTTGTATATTCTAACCTAACGCAACCTAACATCTGGGATGTTATATTTTACAACATTCCTGGCGTGTCGTCGCCTACTTCTGGATGGGGACATTATATACATCTATAACGTCATATATCCTAACCTAAGGGAACCTAACATTTCGGGTGTAATATTTTACAACATTCCTGGCGTGTCGTCGCCTACTTCTCGATGGGGACATTATATACGTCTATAACGTTGTATATCCTAACCTAAGGCAACCTAACATCTCGGATGTAATATTTTACAACATTCCTGGCATGTCGGTCCCTACTTCTCGGTGCGAACATTGTATACGTCTATAACGATATATATTCTAGCCTAAGGCAACCTAACATGTCGAATGTAATATTTTACAACATTCCTGTCGTGTCGTCGCCTGCTTCTCGATGGGGACATTATATACGTCTATAACGTTGTATATTCTAACCTAACGCAACCTAACATCTGGGATGTTATATTTTACAACATTCCTGGCGTGTCGTCGCCTACTTCTGGATGGGGACATTATATATATCTATAACGTCATATATCCTAACCTAAGGGAACCTAACATCTCGGGTGTAATATTTTACAACATTCCTGGCGTGTCGTCGCCTACTTCTCGATGGGGACATTATATACGTCTATAACGTTGTATATCCTAACCTAAGGCAACCTAACATCTCGGATGTAATATTTTACAACATTCCTGGCATGTCGGTCCCTACTTCTCGGTGGGAACATTGTATACGTCTATAACGATATATATTCTAGCCTAAGGCAACCTAACATGTCGAATGTAATATTTTACTACGTTCGTGGCGCACCGGCACCTACTTCTTGGTGGGAACATTATATACGTCTATAACGTTATATATCCTAGCCTAAGGCAACCTAACATCTCGGATGTAATATTTCACAACATTCCTGGCGTGTTAACCCGCACTTCTCGGTGGGAATATCATATACGTCTATAGCGATATATATCCTAGCCTAAGGCGACCTAACATGTCGAATGTAATATTTTACATCATTCCTGACGTGTCGGCCCGTAGTTCACGGTGGTAACATTATATACGCCTACAACGTTATATATACTAGCCTAAGGCAACCTGACATCTCGGATGTAATATTTGACAACATTTCTGGCGTGTGAGCGCGTACTTCTCGGTGGGAACATCATATACGTCTGTAACGTTATATATCCTGTCGTAAGGCAACATAACATCTCGGATGTAATATTTTACAACATTCCTGGTGGGTCGTTGCCCGCTTCTCGATGGGGACATTATATACGTCTATAACGTTGAATATCCTAACCTAAAGCAACCTAACATCTGGGATGTAATATTTTAAAACATTCCTGGCATGTCGGTCCCTACGTCTCGGTGGGAACATTATATACGTCTATAACGATATATATCCTAACCTAAGGCAACCTAACATCTCGGATGTAATATTTGACAACATTCCTGGCGTGTTAACCCGCACTTCTCGGTGGGAACATCATATACGTCTATAGCGATATATATCATAGCCTAAGGCGACCTAGCATGTCGAATGTAATATTTTACATCATTCCTGACGTGTCGGCCCCTATTTCTCGGTGGGAACATTATATACGTCTATAACGTTATATATGCTAGCCTAAGGCAACCTAACATGAGGAATGTAATATTTTACAACATTCCTGACGTGTCGGCCCGTAGTGCAAGGTGGTAACATTATATACGCCTACAACGTTATATATACTAGCCTAAGGCAACCTGACATCTCGGATGTAATATTTGACAACATTCCTGGCGTTTTAGCGCGTACTTCTCGGTGGGAACATCATATACGTCTATAACGTTATATATCCTGTCGTAAGGCAACATAACATCTCGGATATAATATTTTACAACATTCCTGGTGGGTCGTCGCCCGCTTCTAGATGGGGACATTATATACGTCTATAACGTTGAATACCCTAACCTAAAGCAACCTAACATCTGGGATGTAATATTTTACAAGATCCCTGGCATGTCGGTCCCCACGTCTCGGTGGGAACATTATATACGTCTGTAACGATATAAATCATAACCTAAAGCAACCTAACATCTCGGGTGTAATATTTTAGAACATTCCTGACGCGTCAGTCCCTATTTCTCGGTGGGAACATTATATACGTCTATAACGTTATATATCCTAGCCTAAGGCAACCTAACTTGTAGAATGTAATATTTTACAACATTCCTGGCGTGTCGTCGCCTACTTCTCGATGGGGACAATATATACATCTATAAAGTTGTATATCCTAACCTAAGGCAACCTAACATCTCGGATGTAGTATTTTACAACATTCCTGGTATGTCGGGCCCTACTTCTCGGTGGGAACATTGTATACGTCTATAACGTTATATATCCTAGCCTAAGGCAACCCAACTTGTAGAATGTAATATTTTACAACATTCCTGGCGTGTCGTCGCCTACTTCTCGATGGGGACATTTTATAAATCTATAACGTTGAATATCCTAACCTAAAGCAACCTAACATCTGGGATGTAATATTTTACAAGATCCCTGGCATGTCGGTCCCCACGTCTCGGTGGGAACATTATATACGTCTCTAACGATATATATCGTAACCTAAAGCAACCTAACATCTCGGATGTAATATTTTACAACATTCCTGTCGTGTCGTCCCCCGCTTCTCGATGGGTACATTCTATACGTCTATAACGTTGTAAATCCTAACATAAGGGAACCTAACATCTCGGGTGTAATATTTTAGAACATTCCTGACGCGTCAGTCCCTATTTCTCGGTGGGAACATTATATACGTCTACATCGTTATATATCCTAGCCTAAGGCAACCTAACTTGTAGAATGTAATATTTTACAACATTCCTGGCGTGTCGTCGCCTACTTCTCTATGGGAACATTATATACATCTATAACGTTGTATATCCTAACCTAAGGCAACCTAACATCTCGGATGTAATATTTTACAACATTCCTGTCATGTCGGTCCCTACTTCTCGGTGGGAACATTGTATACGTCTATAACGATATATATCCTAGCCTAAGGCAACCTAACATGTCGAATTTACTATTTTACAACATTCCTGGCGTGTTGTCGCCTACTTCTCGACGGGGACATTATATACATCTATAACGTTGTATATGCTAACCTAAGGCAACCTAACATCTCGAATGTAATATTTTACAACATTCCTGGCATGTCAGTCCCCACGTCTCGGTAGGAACATTATATACGTCTATAACGATATATATCCCAACCTAAAGCAACCTAACATCTGGGATGTAATATTTTACAACATTCCTGGCATGTCGGTCCCTACGTCTCGGTGGGAACATTCTATACGTCTATAACGTTGCATATCCTAACCTAAGGGAACCTAACATCTCGGGTGTAATATTTTGCAACATTTCTGACACGTCGGCCCCTATTTCTTAGTGGGAACATTATATACGTCTATAACGTTATATATCCTAGCCTATGGCGACCTAACATGTCGAATGTAATATTATACATCATTCCTGGCGTGTCAGCCCGTAGTTCTCGGTGGTAACAATATATTTGTCTATAACCTTATGTATCCTAGCCTAAGGCAACCTAACATGTCGAATGTAATATCTTACAACATTCCTGGCGTGTCGTGGCCTGCTTCTCGATGGGGACATTATATACGTCTATAACGGTGCATATTCTATCCTAACGCAACCTACTATCTGGGATGTAATATTTTACAACATTCCTGGCATGTCCGCCCGCGCTTCTCGTTCGGAATATTATATACGTCTATAACGTTATATATCCTAGCCTAAGGCGACCTAACATGTCGAATTTAATATTATTCAACATTCCTGGCGTGTCGTCGCCTTCTTCTCGATTGGGACATTATATACGTCTATAACGTTGTATGTCCTAGCCTAACGCAACCTAACATTTGGGATGTAATATTTTAAACATTCCTGGCATGTCGGTCCCTACGTCTCGGTGGGAACATTATATACGTCAATAGCGATATATATCCTAACCTAGGGGAACCTAACATCTGGGATGTAATATTTTACAACATTCCTGGCGTGTCGGTCCCTACGTCTCGGTGGGAGCATTATATACGCCTATAACGTTATATATCCTAACGTAAGGCAACATATCATCTCGGATGTAATATTTTACAAAATTCCTGGCGTGTCGTCGCCTGCTTCTCGATGGGGACACTATATACGTCTATAACTATATATATCCTAACCAAAGGGAACCTAACATCTCGGATGTAATATTTTACAACATTCCTAGCATGTCGGTCCCTACTTCTCGGTGGGAACATTCTATACGTCTATAACGTTGTATATCCTAACCTAAGGGAATCTAACATTTCGGGTGTAATATTTTCCAACATTCCTGACGCGTCGGCCCCTATTTCTCGGTGGGAACATTGTATACGTCTATAACGATATATATCCTAGCCTAAGCAACCTAACATCTGGTACGTAATATTTTACTACATTCCTGGCATGTCAGTCCCTACGTCTCGCTGGGAACATTATATACGTCTATAACGTTGTATATCCTGACCTAACGCAACCTAACATCTGGGATGTAATATTTTACAAAATTCCTGGCACGTCGGTCCCTACTTCTCGGTTTGAACATTCTATACGTCTATAACGTTGTATATCCTAACCTAAGGGAAACTAACATCTCGGGTGTAATATTTTACAACATTTCTGACGCGTCGGACCCTATTTTTCGGTGGGAACATTATATACGTCTATAACGTTATATATCCTAGCCTAAGGCAACCTGAAATCTCGGATGTAATATTTGACAACATTCCTGGCGTATCGGACCGTACATCTCGGTTGGAACATCATATACGTCTATAGCGATATATATCCTTACCGAAGGCAACCTAACATCTCGGATGTAATATTTTACAACATTCCTGGCATGTCGGTCCCTACGTCTCGGTGGGCACATTATATACGTCTATAACGTAATATAACCTAACCTGACCCATTCAGCCCCTCGCTGGTAATGTTTTACAGAATCCCGGTTGTGTAGGCCCGTACATCTCGGTGGGCAGACTATATACGTCTGCAACGTTATACATCCTAACCTAAGGCAACCTAACATCTCGGATGTAGTATTTTCCAACATTCTTGGCGGGTCGGCCCCTACTTCACGGTGGGCACATTATATACGTCTATAACGTAATATAACCTAACCTAAACCATCCAGCCCCTCGCTGGTATTGTTTTACAGAATCACGGTCGTTTCGGCCCCAACTTCTCGGTGGGAACATTATATACGTCCATAACGTAATATAACCTAACCTAACCCATCTAGCCCCTCGGCGGTAATGTTTTACAGAATCCCGTTCGTGTCATCTCGTACGTCTCGGTGGGGACATTGTATGCGCCTATAACGTTACATAACCTAACCTAAGGAAACCTAACATCTCGCATGTAGTATTTTACAACATTAATGGCGGTTCGGAACCTACTTCTCGGTGGGAACATTATATACGTCTATAACGTAATATAACCTAACCTAACCCATCTAGCCCCTCGCTGGTATTGTTTTACTGAATCACGGTCGTGTCGGCCCCTATTTCTCGGTGGGAACATTCTATACGTCTATAACGTTGTATATCCTAACCTAAGGGAACCTAACATCTCGGGTGTAATATTTTAGAACATTCCTGACGCGTCGGTCCCTATTTCTCGGTGGGAACATTATATACGTCTATAACGTTATATATCCTAGCCTACGGCAACCTAACTTGTCGAATGTAATATTTTACAACATTCCTGGCGTGTCGTCGCCTACTTCTCGATGGGGACATTATATACATCTATAACGTTGTATATCCTAACCTAAGGCAACCTAACATCTCGGATGTAATATTTTACAACATTCTGGCGTGTTGCCGCCTGCTTCTCGATGGGGACATTATATACGTCTATAACGTTGTATATACTAACCTAACGCAACCTAACATCTCGGATGTAATATTTGACAACATTCCTGGCGTGTTAACCCGCACTTCTCGGTGGGAACATCATATACGTCTATAGCGATATATATCCTAGCCTAAGGCGAACTAGCATGTCGAATGTAATATTTTACATCATTCCTGTCGTGTCGGCCCCTATTTCTCGGTGGGAACATTATATATGTCTATAACGTTATATATGCTAGCCTTAGGCAACCTAACATGAGGAATGTAATATTTTACAACATTCCTGACGTGTCGGCCCGTAGTGCACGGTGGTAACATTATACACGCCTACAACGTTATATATACTAGCCTAAGGAAACCTGACATCTCGGATGTAATATTTGACAACATTCCTGGCGTGTTAGCGCGTATTTCTCGGTGGGAACATCATATACGTCTATAACGTTATATATCCTGTCGTAAGGCAACATAACATCTCGGATATAATACTTTACAACATTCCTGGTGGGTCGTCGCCCGCTTCTAGATGGGGACATTATATACGTCTATAACGTTGAATATCCTAACCTAAAGCAACCTAACATCTGGGATGTAATATTTTACAAGATCCCTGGCATGTCGGTCCCCACGTCTCGGTGGGAACTTTATATACGTCTATAAGGATATAAATCATAACCTAAAGCAACCTAGCATCTCGGATGTAATATCTTACAACATTCCTGGCACGTCGGTCCCTACATCTCGGTGGGAACATTATATACGTCTATAACGATATATATCCTAACCTATGGCAACGTAACATCTCGGATGTAAGATTTTACAACATTCCTGGCGCTTCGGCTGCTACTTTTCGGTGGGAACATTATATACGTCTATAACGTTACATATCCTAACGCATGGCAACATAACATCTCGGATGTTATATTTTACAACATTCCTGCCGAGTCCTCGCCTGCTTCTCGATGGGTACTTTATATACGTCTATAACGATATATATCCTAACCTAAGGGAACCTTACATCTCGGATGTAATATTTTACAACATTCCTGGCATGTCGGGCCCTACGTCTCGCTGGGAACATTATATACGTCTATAACGTTGTATATCCTGACCTAACGCAACCTAACATCTGGGATGTAATATTTTACAACATTCCTGACGCGTCGGCCCCTATTTTTCGGTGGGAACATTATATACGTCTATAACGTTATATATCCTAGCCTAAGGCAACTTGAAATCTCGGATGCAATATTTGACAACATTCCTGGCGTATCGGCCCGTACATCTCGGTTGGAACATCATATACGTCTATAGCGATATATATCCTTACCGAAGGCAACCTAACATCTCGGATGTAATATTTTACAACATTCCTGGCGCTTCGGCTCCTACTTTTCGGTGGGAACATTATATACGTCTATAACGTTACATATCCTAACGTAAGGCAACGTAACATCTCGGATGTTATATTTCACAACATTCCTGGCGTGTAGTCGCCTGCTTCTCGATGGGGACATTATATACGTCTATAACGTTGTATATCCTAACCTAACACAACCTTACATCTGGGATGTAATATTTTACAACATTCCTGGCATGTCGGTCCCTACGTCTCGGTGGGCACATTATATACGTCTATAACGTAATATAACCTAACCTGACCCATTCAGCCCCTCGCTGGTAATGTTTTACAGAATCCCGGTTGTGTAGGCCCGTACATCTCGGTGGGGAGACTATATACGTCTGCAACGTTATACATCCTAACCTAAGGCAACCTAACATCTCGGATGTAGTATTTTCCAACATTCTTGGCGGGTCGGCCCCTACATCACGGTGGGCACATTATATACGTCTATAACGTAATATAACCTAACCTAAACCATCTAGCCTCTCGCTGGTATTGTTTTACAGAATCACGGTCGTTTCGGCCCCAACTTCTCGGTGGGAACATTATATACGTCCATAACGTAATATAACCTAACCTAACCCATCTAGCCCCTCGGCGGTAATGTTTTACAGAATCCCGTTCGTGTCATCTCGTACGTCTCGGTGGGGACATTGTATGCGCCTATAACGTTACATAACCTAACCTAAGGAAACCTAACATCTCGCATGTAGTATTTTACAACATTAATGGCGGTTCGGAACCTACTTCTCGGTGGGAACATTATATACGTCTATAACGTAATATAACCTAACCTAACCCATCTAGCCCCTCGCTGGTATTGTTTTACTGAATCACGGTCGTGTCGGCCCCTATTTCTCGGTGGGAACATTCTATACGTCTATAACGTTGTATATCCTAACCTAAGGGAACCTAACATCTCGGGTGTAATATTTTGCAACATTTCTGACACGTCGGCCCCTATTTCTTAGTGGGAACATTATATACGTCTATAACGTTATATATCCTAGCCGAAGGCGCCCTAACATGTCGAATGTAATATTTTACAACATTCCTGGCGTGTTGTCGCCTACTTCTCGACGGGGACATTATATACATCTATAACGTTGTATATGCTAACCTAAGGCAACCTAACATCTCGAATGTAATATTTTACAACATTCCTGGCATGTCAGTCCCCACGTCTCGGTAGGAACATTATATACGTCTATAACGATATATATCCTAACCTAAGGGAACCTAACATCTGGGATGTAATATTTTACAAAATTCCTGGCACGTCGGTCCCTACTTCTCGGTTTGAACATTCTATACGTCTATAACGTTGTATATCCTAACCTAAGGGAACCTAACATCTCAGGTGTAATATTTTACAAGATTCCTGACCCGTCGGCCCCTATTTCTCGGTGGGAACATTGTATACGTATATAACGATATATGACCTAGCCTAAGGCAACCTAACATCTCGGATGTAATAGTTGACAACATTCCTGGCGTGTAGGCCCGTACTTCTCAGTGGGAACATTATATACGTCTATAACGTTATATAACCTAGCCTAAGGCGACCCAACATGTTGAATGTAATATTATTCAACATTCCTGACGCGTCGTCCCCTATTTCTCGGTGGGAACATTATATACGTCTATAACGTTGTAAATCCTAACCTAACGCAACCTAGCATCTGGGATGTAATATTTTACAACATTCCTGGCATGTCCGCCCGGGCTTCTCGGTCGGAATATTATATACGTCTATAACGTTATATATCCTAGCCTAAGGCGACCTAACATGTCGAATTTAATATTATTCAACATTCCTGGCGTGTCGTCGCCTCCTTCTCGGTGGGGACATTATATACGTCTATAACGTTGTATATCCTAACCTAACGAAACCTAACATCTGGAATGTAATATTTTACAACATTCCTGGCGTGTCGTCGCCTACTTCTGGATGGGGACATTATATACGTCTATAACGTTGTATGTCCTAGCCTAACGCAACCTAACATTTGGGATGTAATATTCTAAACATTCCTGGCATGTCGGTGCCTACGTCTCGGTGGGAGCATTATATACGTCTATAACGTTATATATCCTAACGTAAGGCAACATATCATCTCGGATGTAATATTTTACAAAATTCCTGGCGTGTCGTCGCCTGCTTCTCGATGGGGACACTATATATGTCTATAACTATATATATCCTAACCAAAGGGAACCTAACATCTCGGATGTAATATTTTACAACATTCCTGGCATGTCGGTCCCTACTTCTCGGTGGGAACATTCTATACGTCTATAACGTTGCATATCCTAACCTAAGGGAACCTAACATCTCGGGTGTAATATTTTGCAACATTTCTGACACGTCGGCCCCTATTTCTTAGTGGGAACATTATATACGTCTATAACGTTATATATCCTAGCCTAAGGCGACCAAACATGTCGAATGTAATATTATACATCATTCCTGGCGTGTCAGCCCGTAGTTCTCGGTGGTAACAATATATTTGTCTATAACGTTATGTATCCTAGCCTAAGGCAACCTAACATGTCGAATGTAATATCTTACAACATTCCTGGCGTGTCGTGGCCTGCTTCTCGATGGGGACATTATATACGTCTATAACGGTGCATATTCTATCCTAACGCAACCTACCATCTGGGATGTAATATTTTACAACATTCCTGGCATGTCCGCCCGCGCTTCTCGGTCGGAATATTATATACGTCTATAACGTTATATATCCTAGCCTAAGGCGACCTAACATGTCGAATTTAATATTATTCAACATTCCTGGCGTGTCGTCGCCTCCTTCTCGGTGGGGACATTATATACGTCTATAACGTTGTATATCCTAACCTAGGGGAACCTAACATCTGGGATGTAATATTTTACAACATTCCTGGCGTGTCGGGCCCTACGTCTCGGTGGGAGCATTATATACGTCTATAACGTTATATATCCTAACGTAAGGCAACATATCATCTCGGATGTAATATTTTACAAAATTCCTGGCGTGTCGTCGGCTGCTTCTCGATGGGGACACTATATATGTCTATAACTATATATATCCTAACCAAAGGGAACCTAACATCTCGGATGTAATATTTTACAACATTCCTAGCATGTCGGTCCCTACTTCTCGGTGGGAACATTCTATACGTCTATAACGTTGTATATCCTAACCTAAGGGAATCTAACATTTCGGGTGTAATATTTTACAAGATTCCTGACGCGTCGGCCCCTATTTCTCGGTGGGAACATTGTATACGTCTATAACGATATATGACCTAGCCTAAGGCAACCTAACATCTCGGATGTAATAGTTGACAACATTCCTGGCGTGTAGGCCCGTACTTCTCAGTGGGAACATTATATACGTCTATAACGTTATATAACCTAGCCTAAGGCGACCCAACATGTTGAATGTAATATTATTCAACATTCCTGACGCGTCGTCCCCTATTTCTCGGTGGGAACATTATATACGTCTATAACGTTGTAAATCCTAACCTAACGCAACCTAACATCTGGGATGTAATATTTTACAACATTCCTGGCATGGCGGTCCCTGCGTCTCGGTGGGAACATTCTATACGTCTATAACGTTGTAAATCCTAACCTAACGCAACCTAACATCTGGGATGTAATATTTTACAACATTCCTGGCATGTCGGTCCCTCAGTCTCGGTGGGAACATTCTATACGTCTATAAAGTTGTATATCCTAACCTAAGGGAACCTAACATCTCGGGTGTAATATTTTGCAACATTTCTGACACGTCGGCCCCTATTTCTTAGTGGGAACATTATATACGTCTATAACGTTATATATCCTAGCCGAAGGCGACCTAACATGTCGAATGTAATATTTTACAACATTCCTGGCGTGTTGTCGCCTACTTCTCGACGGGGACATTATATACATCTATAACGTTGTATATGCTAACCTAAGGCAACCTAACATCTCGAATGTAATATTTTACAACATTCCTGGCATGTCAGTCCCCACGTCTCGGTAGGAACATTATATACGTCTATAACGATATATATCCTAACCTAAGGGAACCTAACATCTGGGATGTAATATTTTACAAAATTCCTGGCACGTCGGTCCCTACTTCTCGGTTTGAACATTCTATACGTCTATAGCGTTGTATATCCTAACCTAAGGGAACCTAACATCTCAGGTGTAATATTTTACAAGATTTCTGACCCGTCGGCCCCTATTTCTCGGTGGGAACATTGTATACGTATATAACGATATATGACCTAGCCTAAGGCAACCTAACCTCTCGGATGTAATAGTTGACAACATTCCTGGCGTGTAGGCACGTACTTCTCAGTGGGAACATTATATACGTCTATAACGTTATATAACCTAGCCTAAGGCGACACAACATGTTGAATGTAATATTATTCAACATTCCTGACGCGTCGTCCCCTATTTCTCGGTGGGAACATTATATACGTCTATAACGTTGTAAATCCTAACCTAACGCAACCTAACATCTGGGATGTAATATTTTACAACATTCCTGGCATGGCGGTCCCTGCGTCTCGGTGGGAACATTCTATACGTCTATAACGTTGTAAACCCTAACCTAACGCAACCTAACATCTGGGATGTAATATTTTACAACATTCCTGGCATGTCGGTCCCTCAGTCTCGGTGGGAACATTCTATACGTCTATAACGTTGTATATCCTAACCTAAGGGAACCTAACATCTCGGGTGTAATATTTTGCAACATTTCTGACACGTCGGCCCCTATTTCTTAGTGGGAACATTATATACGTCTATAACGTTATATATCCTAGCCGAAGGCGACCTAACATGTCGAATGTAATATTTTACAACATTCCTGGCGTGTTGTCGCCTACTTCTCGACGGGGACATTATATACATCTATAACGTTGTATATGCTAACCTAAGGCAACCTAACATCTCGAATGTAATATTTTACAACATTCCTGGCATGTCAGTCCCCACGTCTCGGTAGGAACATTATATACGTCAATAGCGATATATATCCTAACCTAGGGGAACCTAACATCTGGGATGTAATATTTTACAACATTCCTGGCATGTCGGTCCCTACGTCTCGGTGGGAACATTCTATACGTCTATAACGTTGCATATCCTAACCTAAGGGAACATATCATCTCGGATGTAATATTTTACAAAATTCCTGGCGTGTCGTCGCCTGCTTCTCGATGGGGACACTATATATGTCTATAACTATATATATCCTAACCAAAGGGAACCTAACATCTCGGATGTAATATTTTACAACATTCCTAGCATGTCGGTCCCTACTTCTCGGTGGGAACATTCTATACGTCTATAACGTTGTATATCCTAACCTAAGGGAATGTAACATCTCGGGTGTAATATTTTGCAACATTTCTGACACGTCGGCCCCTATTTCTTAGTGGGAACATTATATACGTCTATAACGTTATATATCCTAGCCTAAGGCGACCGAACATGTCGAATGTAATATTATACATCATTCCTGGCGTGTCAGCCCGTAGTTCTCGGTGGTAACAATATATTTGTCTATAACGTTATGTATCCTAGCCTAAGGCAACCTAACATGTCGAATGTAATATCTTACAACATTCCTGGCGTGTCGTGGCCTGCTTCTCGATGGGGACATTATATACGTCTATAACGGTGCATATTCTATCCTAACGCAACCTACCATCTGGGATGTAATATTTTACAACATTCCTGGCATGTCCGCCCGCGCTTCTCGGTCGGAATATTATATACGTCTATAACGTTATATATCCTAGCCTAAGGCGACCTAACATGTCGAATTTAATATTATTCAACATTCCTGGCGTGTCGTCGCCTCCTTCTCGGTGGGGACATTATATACGTCTATAACGTTGTATATCCTAACCTAACGAAACCTAACATCTGGAATGTAATATTTTACAACATTCCTGGCGTGTCGTCGCCTGCTTCTCGATTGGGACATTATATACGTCTATAACGTTGTATGTCCTAGCCTAACGCAACCTAACATTTGGGATGTAATATTCTAAACATTCCTGGCATGTCGGTGCCTACGTCTCGGTGGGAACATTATATACGTCAATAGCGATATATATCCTAACCTAGGGGAACCTAACATCTGGGATGTAATATTTTACAACATTCCTGGCGTGTCGGTCCCTACGTCTCGGTGGGAGCATTATATACGTCTATAACGTTATATATCCTAACGTAAGGCAACATATCATCTCGGATGTAATATTTTACAAAATTCCTGGCGTGTCGTCGCCTGCTTCTCGATGGGGACACTATATATGTCTATAACTATATATATCCTAACCAAAGGGAACCTAACATCTCGGATGTAATATTTTACAACATTCCTAGCATGTCGGTCCCTACTTCTCGGTGGGAACATTCTATACGTCTATAACGTTGTTTATCCTAACCTAAGGGAATCTAACATTTCGGGTGTAATATTTTACAACATTCCTGACGCGTCGGCCCCTATTTCTCGGTGGGAACATTGTATACGTCTATAACGATATATATCCTAGCCTAAGCAACCTAACATCTAGTACGTAATATTTTACTACATTCCTGGCATGTCAGTCCCTACGTCTCGCTGGGAACATTATATACGTCTATAACGTTGTATATCCTGACCTAACGCAACCTAACATCTGGGATGTAATATTTTACAAAATTCCTGGCACGTCGGTCCCTACTTCTCGGTTTGAACATTCTATACGTCTATAACGTTGTATATCCTAACCTAAGGGAAACTAACATCTCGGGTGTAATATTTTACAACATTTCTAACGCGTCGGCCCCTATTTTTCGGTGGGAACATTATATACGTCTATAACGTTATATATCCTAGCCTAAGGCAACCTGAAATCTCGGATGTAATATTTGACAACATTCCTGTCGTATCGGCCCGTACATCTCGGTTGGAACATCATATACGTCTATAGCGATATATATCCTTACCGAAGGCAACCTAACATCTCGGATGTAATATTTTACAACATTCCTGGCGCTTCGGCTCCTACTTTTCGGTGGGAACATTATATACGTCTATAACGTTACATATCCTAACGCATGGCAACATAACATCTCGGATGTTATATTTTACAACATTCCTGCCGAGTCCTCGCCTGCTTCTCGATGGGTACTTTATATACGTCTATAACGATATATATCCTAACCTAAGGGAACCTTACATCTCGGATGTAATATTTTACAACATTCCTGGCATGTCGGGCCCTACGTCTCGCTGGGAACATTATATACGTCTATAACGATATATATCCTAACCTAAGGGAACCTAACATCTGGGATGTAATATTTTACAAAATTCCTGGCACGTCGGTCCCTACTTCTCGGTTTGAACATTCTATACGTCTATAACGTTGTATATCCTAACCTAAGGGAACCTAACATCTCAGGTGTAATATTTTACAAGATTCCTGACCCGTCGGCCCCTATTTCTCGGTGGGAACATTGTATACGTATATAACGATATATGACCTAGCCTAAGGCAACCTAACATCTCGGATGTAATAGTTGACAACATTCCTGGCGTGTAGGCCCGTACTTCTCAGTGGGAACATTATATACGTCTATAACGTTATATAACCTAGCCTAAGGCGACCCAACATGTTGAATGTAATATTATTCAACATTCCTGACGCGTCGTCCCCTATTTCTCGGTGGGAACATTATATACGTCTATAACGTTGTAAATCCTAACCTAACGCAACCTAACATCTGGGATGTAATATTTTACAACATTCCTGGCATGGCGGTCCCTGCGTCTCGGTGGGAAAATTCTATACGTCTATAACGTTGTAAATCCTAACCTAACGCAACCTAACATCTGGGATGTAATATTTTACAACATTCCTGGCATGTCGGTCCCTCAGTCTCGGTGGGAACATTCTATACGTCTATAACGTTGTATATCCTAACCTAAGGGAACCTAACATCTCGGGTGTAATATTTTGCAACATTTCTGACACGTCGGCCCCTATTTCTTAGTGGGAACATTATATACGTCTATAACGTTATATATCCTAGCCTAAGGCGACCTAACATGTCGAATGTAATATTATACATCATTCCTGGCGTGTCAGCCCGTAGTTCTCGGTGGTAACAATATATTTGTCTATAACGTTATGTATCCTAGCCTAAGGCAACCTAACATGTCGAATGTAATATCTTACAACATTCCTGTCGTGTCGTGGCCTGCTTCTCGATGGGGACATTATATACGTCTATAACGTTGTATATCCTAACCTAAGGCAACCTAACATCTGGGATGTAATATTTTACAACATTCCTGGCGTGTCGTCGCCTACTTCTCGATGGGGACATTGTATACGTCTATAACGATATATATCCTAGCCTAAGGCAACCTAACATATCGGATACAATATTTTACAACATTCTGGCTTGTCGGTCCCCACGTCTCGATCTGGACATTATATACGTCTATAACGATATATATCCTAACCTAAAGCAACCTAACACCTCGGATGTAATATTTTACAACATTCCTGGCATGTCGTTCCCTACTTCTCGGTGGGAACATTATATATGTCTGTAACGTTATATATCATAACCTAAGGCAACCTTACCTCTGTACCGTAATATTTTAGAGCAATCCTGGCGCTACGGCACCTACTTCCCGATAGGGACATTATATACGTCTATAACGTTGAATATCCTAACCTAAGGCAAGCTAACATCTCGGATGTAATAGTTGATAACATTCCTTGCGTGTCGGCCCGTACTTCTCGGTGGGAACATTATATACGTCTGTAACGTTGTATATCATAACCTAAGGCAACCTTACCTCTCTACCGTAATACCTTAGAACGATCCTGGCGCTACGGCACCTACTTCACGATAGGGACATTATATACGTCTATATCGTTGTATATCCTAACGTAAGGCAATATAATATCTCGGATGTAATATTTTACAACATTCCTCTCGTGTCGGCCCCTACTTCTCGGTGGGAACATTATATACGTCTATAACGCTATATATCCTAGCCTAAGGCAACCTAACATGTCGAATGTAATATTTTAGAACATTCCTAGCGCGTCGGCCCCTACTTCTCGGTGGGAACAGTATATACGTCTATAACGTTATATATCGTAAACAAGGCAACCTATCATCTCTACCGTAATATTTTACAACATTCCTGGCATGCAAGTGCCTAGTTCTCTATGGTAATATCATATACGTCTATAACGTTATATATCCTAACCTAATGCAACCTAACATCTCGGATGTAATATTTTACTACATTCCTGGCGCGGCGGCACCTACTTCTCGGTGGGAGCAGTATATACGTCTATAACGTTATATATCCCAACCTAAGGCAACCTAACATGCCGAATGTAATATTTTACAACATTCCCGGCGCTTCGGTCCCTACTTCTCTGTGGTAACATTATATACGTCTATAAGGTTATATATCCTAGCCTAAGGCAATCCTAACATGCCGAATGTAATATTTTACAACATTCCAGGCGCGTCCGCTACTACTTCTCGGTGGGAACATTATATAGGTCAATAACGTTATATATCCTAACCTAAGGCAACCTAGCGTCTCGGGTGTAATATTTTACTACATTACTGGCACGTCGGCCCGTACCTATCGGCGGCAATATTATATAACTCAAAAACGTAATATACACTAACCTAAGGCAACCTAACATGTCGAGCGCAATATTTTACAACATTCTTGGCTCGTCGGCCCCTACTTTTCGGTGGGAACATTATATACGTCTATAACGTTATATATCCTAGCCTAGGGCGACCTAACATGTCGAATGTAATATTTTACATCATTCCCTCCGTGTCGGCCCGTAGTTCTCGGTGGTAACCTTACATACGACTATAACGGTATATATCCTAGCCTAAGGCAACCTGACATCTCGGATGTAATATCTTGCAGCATTCCTGACGTGTCCGCCCGTACTTCTCGGTGGGGACATTATATACGTCTATAACGGTGTATATGCTAACGTAAGGCAACCTAACATCTCGAATGTAATATTTTACAACATTCCTGGCATGTCGGTCCCTACTTCTCTGTGTGAACATTGTATACGTCTAAACGATATGTGTCCTAGCCTAATGCAACCTAACATCTCGGATGTAATATTTTACAGCATTCCTGGCGTGTCGTCGCCTGCTTCTCGCTGGGGACATTATATACGTCTATATCGTTATATATCCTAGCCTAAGGCAACCTAACATGTCGGATGTAATATTTTACAACATTCCTGGCGTGTCGTCGCCTACTTCTCGATGGGGACATTATATACATCTATAACGTTGTATATCCTAACCTAAGGCAACCTAACATCGCGGATGTAATATTTTACAACATTCCTGGCATGTCGGTCACTACGCCTCGGTGGGAACATTATACACGTCTGTAACGATATATATCCTAACCTAAGGCAACCTAACATCTCCGGTGTAATATTTTACAACATTCCTGACGCGACGGCCCCTATTTCTCGGTGGGAACATTATATACGTCTATAGCTTTATATATCCTAGCCTAAGGCGACCTAACATGTCGGATGTAACATTTTACTTCATTCCTGGCGTGTCGGCCCGTAGTTCTCGGTGGTAACATTGCATACGTCTATAACGTTGTATATCCTAGCCTATGGCAACCTAACATGTCGAATGTAATGTTTCACAACATTCCTGGCGCGTCGGCTCCTACTTCTCGGTGGGAACATTATATACGTCTATAACGTTATATATCCTAACGTAAGGCACCCTAACATGTCGAATGTAATATCTTACAGCATTCCTGGCGTGTCGTCGCCTACTTCTCGATGGGGACATTATATACATCTATAACGTTGTATATCCTAACCTAAGGGAACCTAACTTCTCGGGTGTAATATTTTACAACATTCCTGACACGTCGGCCCCTATTTCTCGGTGGGAACATTATATACGTCTATAACGTTACATATCCTAACGTATGGCAACATAACATCTCGGATGTTAAATTTTACAACATTCCTGGCGTGTCGTCGCCTGCTTCTCGATGGGGACTTTATATACGTCTATAACGTTGTATATCCTAACCTAACGCAACCTAACATCTGGAATGTAATATTTTACAAGATTCCTGGCATGTCGGTCCCTACGTCTCGGTGGGGATATTATATACGTCTATAACGATATATATCCTAACCTAAGGCAACCTAACATCTCGGATGTAATAGTTGGCAACATTCCTGGCGGGTCGGCCCCACTTCTCGGTCGGAACATTATATACGTCTATAACGTAATATAACCTAACCTAACCCATCTAGAACCTCGCTGGTGATGTTTTACAGAATCCCGTTCGTGTCGCCCCGTACGTCACGGTGCGGACATTATATACGTCTATAACGTTATATATGCTAACCTAAGGCAACCTAATATCTCGAATGTAGTATTTTACAACATTCCAGTCGGGACGGCCCCTACTTCACGGTGGGAACATTATATACGTCTATAATGTAATATAACCTAACCTAACCCATCTAGCCCCTCGCTGGTAATGTTTTACAGAATCCCGTTCGTATCGATCCGTACGTCTCGGTGCGGACATTATATACGTCAGTAACGTTATACATCCTAACCTAAGGAAACCTAACATCTCGGATGTAGTATTTTACATTACTGGCGGGTCGGCCCCTACTTCTCGGTGGGAACATTATATACATCTATAACGTAACATAACCTAACCTAACCCATTTTGCTCCAGGGTGATAATGTTTTACAGAATCCCGGTCGAGTCTTTCCGTACTTCTCGATGGGGTCATTATATACGTCTATAACGTTGTACATCCTAGCCTAAGGCAACCTAACATCTCGAATGTAGTATTTTACCACATTCCAGGCGTGTCGGCCCCTACTTCTCGGTGGGGACATTATATAAGTCTATATCGTAATATAACCTAACCTAACCTATTTTGCCTCTCGGTGATACGGTTTTACAGAATCCCGTTCGTGTCGTACCGTACGTCTCGGTGCGGACATTGTATAAGTCTATAACGTTATATATCTTAACCTAAGGCAACCTAACAACTCGAATGTAGTATTTTACCACATTCCAGGCGGATCGGTCCCTACATCTCGGTGGGAACATTATATACGTCCATAACGTAATATAACCTAACCTAACCCATCTAGCCCCTCGGTGGTAATGTTTTACAGAATCCCGTTCGTGTCGACCCGTACGTCTCGGTGCGGACATTATATACGTCTATAACGTTATATATCCTAACCTAAGGCAACCTAACATCTCGATTGTAGTATTTTAAACATTCCAGACGGGTCGGCCCCTACTTCTCAGTGGGAACATTATATACGTCTGTAACTTTATATATCGCAACCTAAGGCAACCTAACATCTCGGATGTAGTATTTGCCAACATTCCGAGCAGGTCGGCCCCACTTCTCGGTGGGGACATTATATACGTCTATAACGTAATAGAAACTAACCTAACCCATCTAGACCCTCGCTGGTAATGTTTTACAGAATCCCGTTCGTGTCGCCCCGCACGTCACTGTGCGGACATTATATACGTCCATAACGTTATATATCCTAACCTAAGGCAACCTAATATCTCGAGTATAGTATTTTACAACATTCCAGGCGGGACGGCCCCTACTTCTCGGTGGGAACATTATATACGTCTGTAACGCTATATATACCAGCCTAAGGCAACTTATCATCTCTACCGTAATATTTTACAGCATTCGTGGCGTTTCGGCCCCTACTTCTCGGTGGGAACATTATATACGTCCATATCGCTATGTATCCTAGCCTAAGGCAACCTAACATGTAGAATGTAAAATTTTACAACATTCCTGTCTCGTTGGCCCCTACTTCTCGGTGGGAAAATTATATACGTCTATAACGTTATATATCCTAGCCCAAGGCAAACTAACATGTCGAATGTAATATTTTACTACATTCCTGGTACGTCGGACCCTACATCTCGGTGGGAACATTCTATACGTCCATACCGCTATGTATCCTTGCCTAAGGCAACCTAACGTGTAGAATGTAAAATTTTACAACATTCCTGGCTCGTTGGCACCTACTTCTCGGTGGGAACATTATATACGTTTATAGCGTTACATATCCTAGCCCAAGGCAACCTAACGTGTCGAATGTAATATTTAACAACATTCCTGGCGCATCGGCCCCAACATCTCGGTGGGAACATTATGTACGTCTATAGCGCTATATATCCTAGCCTAAGGCAACCTAACATGTCGGGCGCAATATTTTACAACATTCCTGTCGCGTCGGCCCCTACTCCTCGGTGGGAACATTATATACGTCTATAACGCTATACATCCTAGTCTAAGGCAACCTAACATCTCGGATGTAAAATTTCACAACATTCCTGGCGCTTCGGCACCTACTTCTCGGTTGGAACATTATATACGTCTATAACGCTATATGTCCTAGCCTAAGGCAACCTAACATCTCGGATGTAGTATTTTACAACATTCCTGGCGGGTCGGGACCTACTTCTCGGTGAGCACACTATATACGTCTATATCGTAATATAACCTAACCTAAACCATCTAGCCCCTCGGCGGTAATGTTTTACAGAATCCCGTTCCTTGTCGTCCCGTACGTCTCGGTGCGAACATTATATAAGTCTATAACGTTATATATCCTAACCTAAGGCAACTTAACATATCGAACGTAGTATTTTACAACATTCCTGGCGGGGCGGAACCTACTTCACGGTGGGAACAGTACATAAGTCTATATCGTAATATAACCTAACCTAACCCATCTAGACCCTCGCTGGTAATGTTTCACTGAATCCCGTTCGTGTCGCCCCGTACCTCACAGTGCGGACATTATATACGTCTATATCGTTATATATCCTAACCTAAGGCAACCTAACATCTCGGATGTAGTATTTCACAACATTCCTGGCGGGGCGGAACCTACTTCTCGGTGTGATCATTATATAAGTCTATATCATAATATAACCTAACCTAACCCATCTAGACCCTCGCTGGTAATGTTTTACAGAATTCCGTTCGTGTCGTCCCGTACGTCTCCGTGCGGACATTATATAAGTCTATAACGTTATATATCCTAACCTAAGGCAACCTAACATCTAGGATGTAATATTTTACAACATTCCTGACGCGTCGACCCCTATTTCTCGGTGGGAACATTATATACGTCTAGAACGTTATATACACCAACCCAAGGCAACCTAACATCTCGGGTGTAGTATTTTCCAACACTCCTGGCGAGTCGGCCTCTACTTCTCGGTGGGAACATTGTATACGTCTATATCGTAATATAATCTAAACTAACCAATTTTGCCCCTCGGTGATAATGTTTTACAGAATCCCGTTCGTGTCGTCCCGTACGTCTCGGTGCGGACATTATATACGTCTATAACGTTACATATCGTAACCTTAGGCAACCTAACATCTCCGATGTAGTATTTTGCAACATTCCTGGCCGGTCGGCCCCTACTTCTCGGTGATAACATTATACACGTCTAGAACATTATATACCCCAACCTAAGGCAACCTAAAATCTCGGGTGTAGTATCTTCCAACATCCCTGGCGGGACGGCCTCTACTTCTCGGTGGGAATATTATATAAGTCAATAACGTTATATATCCTAACCTAAGGCAACCTAACATCTCGGATGTAATATTTTACTACATTCCTGGCGCGCCGGCCCCTACTTCTCGGTGGGAACAGTTTATACGTCTATAACGATATATATCCTAGCCTAAGGCAATCCTAACATCTCGGAAGTAATATTTTACAACATTCCTAGCGCGTCGGCACCTACATCTCGGTGGGAACATTATATACGTCTATAACGTTATATATCCTTGCCTAAGACAACCTAACATGTCGAATGTAATATTTTACAACATTCCTGGCGCGTCGGCCCCTATTTCTCGGTGGGATCATTATATACGTCATTGAAGCTATATATCCTAGCCTAAGGCAACCTAACATCTCGGATGTAATATTTTACTACATTCCTGGCGCGCCGGCACCTACTTCTCCGTGGGAACATTATATAAGTCAATAACGTTATATATCCTAACCTAAGGGAAACTAACACCTCGGATGTAATGTTTTACAACATTCCTGGCGTGTCGGCCCCTATTTCTCGGTGGGAACATTATATACGTCTATAACGTGATATGCCCTAGCCTAAGGCAATTCTAACATCTCGGAAGTAATATTTTACGTCATTCCTGGCGCGTCGGCATCTACTTCACGGTGGGAACATTATATACGTCTATAACGTTATATATCCTAACCTAAGGGAACCTAACATCTCGGATGTAATATTTGACAACATTCTTGTCGTGTCGGCCCGTACTCCTCGGTGGGAATATCGTATACGTCTATAACGTTATATATCCTAGCCTAAGGCAATCCTAACGCGTCGGAGGTAATATTTTACAACCTTCCTGGCGCGTCGGCCCCTATTTCTCGGTGGGATCATTATATACGTCATTGAAGCTATATATCCTAGCCTAAGGCAACCTAACATCTCGGATGTAATATTTTACTACATTCCTGGCGCGCCGGCACCTACTTCTCGGTGGGAACAGTATATAGGTCTATAACGTCATATATCCTAACCTGAGGCAACCTAACCTGTCGAACGTAATATTTTACAACATTCCTGGCTCATCGGCCCCTACTTCTCGGTGGGAACAATATATACGTCTACAACGTTATATATCCTAACCTAAGGCAACCTAACATCTCGGATGTAATATTTTACTACATTCCTGGCACGTCGGCCGATACTTCTCGGTGGAAATATTATATACTTCTATAATGCTATATATCCTAGCTTAAGGCAACCTAACATGTCGAATGTAATATTTCACAACATTCCTGGCGCGTCGGTTCCTCCTTCTCGGTGGGAACAGTATATAAGTCTGTATCGTTATATATCCTATCCTAAGGCAACCTAACATGTCGAATGTAATATTGGACAACATTCCTTTCGTGTCGGCCCGTACTTCTCGGTGGGAATATCATATACGTCTATAACGTTATATATCCTAGCCTATGGCAATCCTAACATGTCGAATGTACTATTTTACAACATTCCAGGCACGTCAGGGACTACTTCTCCGTGGGAACATTATATAAGTCAATAACGTTAAATATCCTAAACTAAGGCAACCTAGCTCCTCGGGTGTAATATTTTACTGCATTCCTGGCACGTCGGGCCCTACTTCTCGGTGGGGACATTATATACGTATATAACGCAATATATCCTAGCCTAAGGTAACCTAACATGTCGAGCGTAATGTTCTACAACATTCCTGGCTCATCGGCCCCTCCTTCTCGGTGGCAACACTATATACGTCTATAACGTTATATATACTAACCTAAGGCAACCTAACATCTCTACCGTAATATTTTACAACATTCCTGGCATGCAAGTCCCTACTTCTCTGTGGTAACATTATATACGGCTATAACGTTATATATCCTAGCCTAAGGAAACCTAACATCTCGGATGTAATATGTTACAACATTCCCCGCGCGTCGGCCCCTACTTCTTTGTCGGAACATTGTATACGTCTATAACGCTATATATCCTAGCCTGAGACAACCTAACATGTCGAATATAATATTTTACAATATTCCTGGCGCGTCGGCACCTACTTCTCGGTGGGAACATTATATACGTCTATAACGCTATATATCCTAACCTAAGGCAACCTAACGTCTCGGATGTAATATTTTACTACATTCCTGGCACGTCGGCCCCTACTTCTCGGTGGGAACATTATATACGTCTATAACTCTATATATCCTAGCCTAAGGCAAACTAACATGTCGAATGTAATATTTTACAACATTCTCGTCACTTCGGCCCCTACTTCTCGGTGGGAACTTTATATACGTCTATAACGTTATATATCCTAGTTTAAGGCAACCTAACATCTCGGATGTAATATTTTACTACATTCGTGGCGCACCGGAACCTACTTCTCGGTGGGAACATTATATACGTCTATAACGTTATATATCCTAGCCTAAGGCAATCCTAACATCTCGGAAGTAATATTTTACAACATTCCTGGCGCGTCGGCATCTACTTCTCGGTGGGAACAGTATATAAGTCAATAACGCAATATATCCTAACCTAAGGCAACCTAACATCTCGGATGTAATATTTTACTACATTCCTGGCGCGCTGGCCCCTACTTCTCGGTGGGAACATTATATGCGTCTATAACGCTATATATCCTAACCTAAGGCAACCTAACATCTCGGATGTAACATTTTATTACATTCCTGGCGCGCCGGCCCCTACATCTCGGTTGGAACAGTATATACGTCTATAACGTTATATATCCTGGCCTAAGGCAATCCTAACATCTCGGAAGTAATATTTTACAGCATTCCTGGCGCGTCGGCCCCTACTTCTCGGTGGGAACAGTATATACGTCTATAACGTTGTATATCCTAGCCTAAGGCAATCCTAACATGTCGAATGTAATATTTTACAACATTCCCGTCACTTCGGCCCCTACTTCTCGGTGGGAACATTATATACGTCTCTAACGTTATGTATCCTAACCTAAGGCAACCTAACATCTCGGATGTAATATTTTACTACATTCCTGGCACGTCGGCCTCTACTTCTCGGTGGGAACACTATATACGTCTATAACGTTATATATCCTAGACTAAGGCAACCTGACACCTCGGATGTAATGTTTTACAACATTCCTGGCGTGTCGGCGCCTATTTCTCGGTGGGAACATTATATACGTCTATAACGATATGTATCCTAACCTAAGGCAACCTAACATCTCGGATGTAATATTTTACTACATTCCTGGCGCGTCGGCAACTACTTCTAGGTGGGAACTGTATATACGACTATAACGTTATATGTCCTAATCTAAGACAACTTATCATGTCGAATGTAATATTTTACCACATTCCTGGCTCGTTTGCCCCTACTTCTCGGTGGGAACATTATATACGTCTATAACGCTATATATCCTAACCTAAGGCAACCTAACATCTCGGATGTAATATTTTACTACATTCCTGGCACGTCGGCCCCTACTTCTCGGTGGGAACATTATATACGTCTATAACGCTATATATCCTAGCCTAAGGCAAACTAACATGTCGAATGTAATATTTTACAACATTCCCGTCACTTCGGCCCCTACTTCTCGGTGGGAACTTTATATACGTCTCTAACGTTATATATCCTAGACTAAGGCAACCTAACACCTCGGATGTAATGTTTTACAACATTCCTGGCGTGTCGGCGCCTATTTCTCGGTGGGAACATTATATAATTCAATAACGTTATATATCCTATCCTGAGGCAGCCTAACATCTCGGATGTAATATTTTACTACATTCCTGGCACGTCAGCCACTACTTCTCGGTGGGAACATTATGTAAGTCTATAACGCTATATATCCTAGCCTAAGGCAAACTAACATGTCGAATGTAATATTTTACAACATTCCCGTCACTTCGGCACCTACTTCTCGGTGGGAACAGTATATAAGTCAATAACGTTATATATCCTAACCTAAGGCAACCTAACATCTCGGATGTAATATTTTACTACATTCCTGGCACGTCGGCCACTACTTCTCGGTGGGAACATTATATAAGTCTATAACGCTATATATCCTAGCCTAAGGCAAACTAACATGTCGAATGTAATATTTTACAACATTTCCGTCACTTCGGCACCTACTTCTCGGTGGGAACATTATATACGTCTATAACGTTATATATCCTAGCCTAAGGCAACCTAACATCTCGGATGTTATATTTTACTACATTCCTGGCGCGCCGGCCCCTACTTCGCGGTGGGTACAGTATATACGTCTATAACGTTATATATCCTAGCCTAAGGCAATGCTAACATCTCGGAAGTAATATTTTACAACATTCCCGTCACTTCGGCACCTACTTCTCGGTGGGAACATTATATACACCTATAACGTTACTTATCCTAGCCTAAGTCAACCTAACATCTCGGATGTAATATTTTACTACATTCGTGGCGCACCGGCCTCTACTTCTCGGTGGAAACATTATATACGTCTATAACGTTGTATATCCTAGCCTAAGGCAATCCTAACATCTCGGATGTAATATTTTACAACATCCCTATTTCTCAATTGGAACATTATATATGTCTGTAACGCTATATGTCCTAGCCTGAGACAACCTAACATGTCGAATACAATATTTTACAATATTCCTGGCGGGTCGGCAACTACTTCTAGGTGGGAACTGTATATACGACTATAACGTTATATGTCCTAATCTAAGACAACTTATCATGTCGAATGTAATATTTTACCACATTCCTGGCTCGTTTGCCCCTACTTCTCGGTGGGAACATTATATACGTCTATAACGTTATATATCCTATCCTAAGGCAGCCTAACATCTTGCATGTAATATTTTACTACATTCCTGGCACGTCGGCCCCTACTTCTCGGTGGGAACATTATATACGTCTATAACGCTATATATCCTAGCCTAAGGCAAACTAACATGTCGAATGTAATATTTTACAACATTCCCGTCACTTCGGCCCCTACTTCTCGGTGGGAACATTATATACGTCTATAACGTTATATATCCTAGCCTAAGGCAATCCTAACATCTCGGAAGTAATATTTTACAACATTCCTAGCGCGTCGGCACCTACTTCTCGGTGGGAACATTATATACGTCTATAACGTTATATATCCTAGCCTAAGACAACCTAACATGTCGAATGTAATATTTTACAGCATTCCTGGCACGTCGGCCCCTATTTCTCGGTGGGAACATTGTATATGTCTATAACGCTATATGTCCTAGCCTGAGACAACCTAACATGTCGAATATAATATTTTACAATATTCCTGGCGCGTCGGCACCTACTTCTCGGTGGGAACATTATATACGTCTATAACGCTATATATCCTAACCTAAGGCAACCTAACATCTCGGATGTAATATTTTACTACATTCCTGGCACGTCGGCCCCTACTTCTCGGTGGGAACATTATATACGTCTATAACGTTATATATCCTAGCCTAAGGCAAACTAACATGTCGAATGTAATATTTTACAACATTCTCGTCACTTCGGCCCCTACTTCTCGGTGGGAACAATATATACGTCTATAACGTTATATATCCTAGCCTAAGGCAATCCTAACATCTCGGAAGTAATATTTTACAACATTCCTAGCGCGTCGGCACCTACTTCTCGGTGGGAACATTATATACGTCTATAACGTTATATATCCTAGCCTAAGACAACCTAACATGTCGAATGTAATATTTTACAGCATTCCTGGCGCGTCGGCCCCTATTTCTCGGTGGGAACATTGTATATGTCTATAACGCTATATGTCCTAGCCTGAGACAACCTAACATGTCGAATATAATATTTTACAATATTCCTGGCACGTCGGCCCCTACTTCTCGGTGGGAACATTATATACGTCTATAACTCTGTATATCCTAGCCTAAGGCAAACTAACATGTCGAATGTAATATTTTACAACATTCTCGTCACTTCGGCCCCTACTTCACGGTGGGAACTTTATATACGTCTATAACGTTATATATCCTAGTTTAAGGCAACCTAACATCTCGGATGTAATATTTTACTACATTCCTGGCACGTCGGCCCCTACTTCTCGGTGGGAACATTATATACGTCTATAACGCTATATATCCTAACCTAAGGCAACCTAACATCTCGGATGTAATATTTTACTACATTCCTGGCACGTCGGCACCTACTTCTCGGTGGGAACATTATATACGTCTCTAACGTTATATATCCTAGACTAAGGCAACCTAACACCTCGGATGTAATGTTTTACAACATTCCTGGCGTGTCGGCGCCTATTTCTCGGTGGGAACATTATATAATTCAATAACGTTATATATCCTAGCCTAAGGCAGCCTAACATCTCGGATGTAATATTTTACTACATTCCTGGCACGTCAGCCACTACTTCTCGGTGGGAACATTATATAAGTCTATAACGCTATATATCCTAGCCTAAGGCAAACTAACATGTCGAATGTAATATTTTACAACATTCCCGTCACTTCGGCACCTACTTCTCGGTGGGAACATTATATACGTCTATAACGTTATATATCCTAGCCTAAGGCAATCCTAACATCTCGGAAGTAATATTTTACAACATTCCTAGCGCGTCGGCACCTACTTCTCGGTGGGAACATTATATACGTCTATAACGTTATATATCCTAACCTAAGACAACCTAACATGTCGAATGTAATATTTTACAGCATTCCTGGCGCGTCGGCCCCTATTTCTCGGTGGGAACATTGTATATGTCTATAACGCTATATGTCCTAGCCTGAGACAACCTAACATGTCGAATATAATATTTTACAATATTCCTGGCGCGTCGGCACCTACTTCTCGGTGGGAACATTATATACGTCTATAACGCTATATATCCTAACCTAAGGCAACCTAACATCTTGCATGTAATATTTTACTACATTCCTGGCACGTCGGCCCCTACTTCTCGGTGGGAACATTATATACGTCTATAACGCTATATATCCTAGCCTAAGGCAAACTAACATGTCGAATGTAATATTTACAACATTCCCGTCACTTCGGCCCCTACTTCTCGGTGGGAACATTATATACGTCTATAACGTTATATATCCTGGCCTAAGGCAATCCTAACATCTCGGAAGTAATATTTTACAACATTCCTAGCGCGTCGGCACCTACTTCTCGGTGGGAACATTATATACGTCTATAACGTTATATATCCTAGCCTAAGACAACCTAACATGTCGAATGTAATATTTTACAGCATTCCTGGCGCGTCGGCCCCTATTTCTCGGTGGGAACATTGTATATGTCTATAACGCTATATGTCCTAGCCTGAGACAACCTAACATGTCGAATATAATATTTTACAATATTCCTGGCACGTCGGCCCCTACTTCTCGGTGGGAACATTATATACGTCTATAACTCTGTATATCCTAGCCTAAGGCAAACTAACATGTCGAATGTAATATTTTACAACATTCTCGTCACTTCGGCCCCTACTTCACGGTGGGAACTTTATATACGTCTATAACGTTATATATCCTAGTTTAAGGCAACCGAACATCTCGGATGTAATATTTTACTACATTCCTGGCACGTCGGCCCCTACTTCTAGGTGGGAACATTATATACGTCTATAACGCTATATATCCTAGCCTAAGGCAAACTAACATGTCGAATGTAATATTTTACAACATTCCCGTCACTTCGGCCCCTACTTCTCGGTGGGAACATTATATACGTCTATAACGCTATATATCCTAACCTAAGGCAACCTAACATCTCGGATGTAATATTTTACTACATTCCTGGCACGTCGGCACCTACTTCTCGGTGGGAACATTATATACGTCTCTAACGTTATATATCCTAGACTAAGGCAACCTAACACCTCGGATGTACTGTTTTACAACATTCCTGGCGTGTCGGCGCCTATTTCTCGGTGGGAACATTATATAATTCAATAACGTTATATATCCTATCCTAAGGCAGCCTAACATCTCGGATGTAATATTTTACTACATTCCTGGCACGTCAGCCACTACTTCTCGGTGGGAACATTATATAAGTCTATAACGCTATATATCCTAGCCTAAGGCAAACTAACATGTCGAATGTAATATTTTACAACATTCCCGTCACTTCGGCACCTACTTCTCGGTGGGAACATTATATACGTGTATAACGTTATATATCCTAGCCTAAGGCAACCTAACATCTTGCATGTAATATTTTACTACATTCCTGGCACGTCGGCCCCTACTTCTCGGTGGGAACATTATATACGTCTATAACGCTATATATCCTAGCCTAAGGCAAACTAACATGTCGAATGTAATATTTACAACATTCCCGTCACTTCGGCCCCTACTTCTCGGTGGGAACATTATATACGTCTATAACGTTATATATCCTGGCCTAAGGCAATCCTAACATCTCGGAAGTAATATTTTACAACATTCCTAGCGCGTCGGCACCTACTTCTCGGTGGGAACATTATATACGTCTATAACGTTATATATCCTAGCCTAAGACAACCTAACATGTCGAATGTAATATTTTACAGCATTCCTGGCGCGTCGGCCCCTATTTCTCGGTGGGAACATTGTATATGTCTATAACGCTATATGTCCTAGCCTGAGACAACCTAACATGTCGAATATAATATTTTACAATATTCCTGGCGCGTCGGCACCTACTTCTCGGTGGGAACATTATATACGTCTATAACGCTATATATCCTAACCTAAGGCAACCTAACATCTCGGATGTAATATTTTACTACATTCCTGGCACGTCGGCCCCTACTTCTCGGTGGGAACATTATATACGTCTATAACTCTATATATCCTAGCCTAAGGCAAACTAACATGTCGAATGTAATATTTTACAACATTCTCGTCACTTCGGCCCCTACTTCTCGGTGGGAACATTATATACGTCTATAACGCTATATATCCTAACCTAAGGCAACCTAACATCTCGGATGTAATATTTTACTACATTCCTGGCACGTCGGCCCCTACTTCTCGGTGGGAACATTATATACGTCTATAACTCTATATATCCTAGCCTAAGGCAAACTAACATGTCGAATGTAATATTTTACAACATTCTCGTCACTTCGGCCCCTACTTCTCGGTGGGAACATTATATACGTCTATAACGTTATATATCCTAACCTAAGGCAACCTAACATCTCGGATGTAATATTTTACTACATTCCTGGCACGTCGGCACCTACTTCTCGGTGGGAACATTATATACACCTACAACGTTACTTATCCTAGCCTAAGGCAACCTAACATCTCGGATGTAATATTTTACTACATTCGTGGCGCACCGGTCCCTACTTCTCGGTGGAAACATTATATACGTCTATAACGTTGTATATCCTAGCCTAAGGCAATCCTAACATCTCGGATGTAATATTTTACAACATCCCTATTTCTCAATTGGAACATTATATATGTCTGTAACGCTATATGTCCTAGCCTGAGACAACCTAACATGTCGAATGTAATATTTTACAGCATTCCTGGCGCGTCGGCCCCTATTTCTCGGTGGGAACATTGTATATGTCTATAACGCTATATGTCCTAGCCTGAGACAACCTAACATGTCGAATATAATATTTTACAATATTCCTGGCGCGTCGGCACCTACTTCTCGGTGGGAACATTATATACGTCTATAACGCTATATATCCTAACCTAAGGCAACCTAACATCTCGGATGAAATATTTTACTACATTCCTGGCACGTCGGCCCCTACTTCTCGGTGGGAACATTATATACGTCTATAACTCTGTATATCCTAGCCTAAGGCAAACTAACATGTCGAATGTAATATTTTACAACATTCTCGTCACTTCGGCCCCTACTTCACGGTGGGAACTTCATATACGTCTATAACGTTATATATCCTAGTTTAAGGCAACCTAACATCTCGGATGTAATATTTTACTACATTCCTGGCACGTCGGCCCCTACTTCTCGGTGGGAACATTATATACGTCTATAACCCTATATATCCTAGTCTAAGGCAAACTAACATGTCGAATGTAATATTTTACAACATTCCCGTCACTTCGGCCCCTACTTCTCGGTGGGAACATTATATACGTCTATAACGCTATATGTCCTAATCTAAGACAACTTATCATGTCGAATGTAATATTTTACCACATTCCTGGCTCGTTTGCCCCTACTTCTCGGTGGGAACATTATATACGTCTATAACGTTATATATCCTAGCCTAAGGCAACCTAACATCTCGCATGTAATATTTTACTACATTCCTGGCACGTCGGCCCCTACTTCTCGGTGGGAACATTATATACGTCTATAACGCTATATATCCTAGCCTAAGGCAAACTAACATGTCGAATGTAATATTTTACAACATTCCCGTCACTTCGGCCCCTACTTCTCGGTGGGAACATTATATACGTCTATAACGTTATATATCCTAACCTAAGGCAACCTAACATTTCGAATGTAATATTTTACAACATTCCTGGCGTGTCGGCCCGTATTTCTCGGTGGGAACATTATATACATCTTTAACGCTATATATCCTAGCCTATGGCAACCTATCTTGTCGAGCGTAATATTTTACAACATTCCTGGCGCGTCGGCACCTACTTCTCGGTCGGAACAGTATATACGTCTATAACGTTATATATCCTAACCTAAGGGAACCTAACATCTCGGATGTAATATGTCACTACATTCCTGGCGCGCCGGCCCCCACTTCTCGGTGGGAACATTATATACGTCTATATCGCTATATATCATAGCCTAAGGCAACCTAACATGTCGAGCGTAATATTTTACAACATTCCTGGCTCGTCGGCCCCTACTTCTCGGTGGGAACATTATATGCGTCTATAACGTTATATATCCTAACCTAAGGGAACCTAACACCTCGGATGTAATATTTGACAACATTCTTGTCGTGTCGGCCCGTATTCCTCGGTGGGAATATCGTATACGTCTACAACGTTATATATCCTAGCCCAAGGCAATCCTAACACGTCGAATGTAATATTTTACATCATTCCTGGCTCGTCGGCACCTACTTCTCGGTGGGAACTTTATATACGTCTATAACGTTATATATCCTAGCATAAGGCAACCTTACATGTCGAATGTAATATTTTACAATATTCCTGGCACGCCGGCAACTACTTCTAGGTGGGAACATTATATACGTCTATAACGTTACATATCCTAGCCTAAGGCAACCTAACATCTCGGATGTAATATTTTAATACATTCCTGGCGCGCCTGCCCCTACTTTTCGGTGGGAACATTATATACGTCTGTAACGCTATATATCCTAGCCTAAGGCAATCCTAACATCTCGGAAGTAATATTTTACAACATTCCTAGCGCGTCGGCACCTACTTCTCGGTGGGAACATTATATACGTCTATAACGTTATATATCCTACCCTAAGGCAACCTAACATGTCGGTTGTAATATTTTACTACATTCGTGGCGCGCCGGCCCCTACTTCTCGGTGGGAACATTATATACGTCTATAACGCCATATATCCTAACCTAAGGCAACCTGCATCTCGGATGTAATAATTTACTGCATTCCTGGCACGTCGGCCCCTAATTCTCGGTGGGAACATTATATACGTCTATAACGCTATATATCCTAACCTAAGGCAACCTAACATCTCGGATGTAATATTTTACGACATTCCTGGCTCTTCGGCCCCTACTTCTCGGTGGGAACATTATATACTTCTATAACTTTACATATCCTAGCCTAAGGCAACCTAACATCTCGGATGTAATATTTCACTACATTCCTGGCGCGCCGGCCCCCACTTCTCGGTGGGAACATTATATACGTCTATATCGCTATATATCATAGCCTAAGGCAACCTAACATGTCGAGCGTAATATTTTACAACATTCCTGGCTCGTCGGCACCTACTTCTCGGTGGGAACTTTATATACGTCTATAACGTTATATATCCTAGCATAAGGCAACCGTACATGTCGAATGTAATATTTTACAATATTCCTGGCACGCCGGCAACTACTTCTAGGTGGGAACATTATATACGTCTATAACGTTACATATCCTAGCCTAAGGCAACCTAACATCTCGTATGTAATATTTTACTACATTCCTGGCGCGCCTGCCCCTACTTTTCGGTGGGAACATTATATACGTCTGTAACGCTATATATCCTAGCCTAAGGCAATCCTAACATCTCGGAAGTAATATTTTACAACATTCCTAGCGCGTCGGCCCCTACTTCTCGGTGGGAACATTATATACGTCTATAACGCTATATATCCTAGCCTAAGGCAAACTAACATGTCGAATGTAATATTTTACAACATTCCCGTCACTTCGGCCCCTACTTCTCGGTGGGAACATTATATACGTCTATAACGTTATATATCTTAGCCTAAGGCAATCCTAACATCTCGGATGTAATATTTTACAACATTCCTGGCGCGCCGGCACCTATTTCTCGGTGGGAACATTATATACGTCTATAACTTTACATATCCTAGCCTAAGGCAACCTAACATCTCGGATGTAATATTTTACTACATTCCTGGCGCGCCGGCCCCCACTTCTCGGTGGGAATATTATATACGTCTATATCGCTATATATCATAGCCTTAGGCAACCTAGCATGTCGAGCGTAATATTTTACAACATTCCTAGCTCGTCGGTCCCTACTTCTCGGTGGGAACTTTATATACGTCTATAACGTTACATATCCTAGCCTAAGGCAACCTAACATCTCGTATGTAATATTTTACTACATTCCTGGCGCGCCTGCCCCTACTTTTCGGTGGGAACATTATATACGTCTGTAACGCTATATATCCTAGCCTAAGGCAATCCTAACATCTCGGAAGTAATATTTTACAACATTCCTAGCGCGCCGGCCCCTACTTTTCGGTGGGAACATTATATACGTCTGTAACGCTATATATCCTAGCCTAAGGCAATCCTAACATCTCGGAAGTAATATTTTACAACATTCCTAGCGTGTCGGCACCTACTTCTCGGTGGGAACATTATGTACGTCTATAACATTACATATCCTAGCCTAAGGCAACCTAACATCTCGGATGTAATATTTTACTACATTCCTGGCGCGCTGGCCCCTACTTCTCGGTGGGAACATTATATACGTTTATAACGCCATATATCCTAACTTAAGGCAACCAAAAATGTCGAGCGTAATATTTTACTACATTCCTGGCGTGTCGGCCCTTATTTCTCGGTGGGAATATTATATACGCCTTTAACGCTATATGTCCTAGCCTGAGACAACCTAACATGTCGAATGTAATATTTTACAATATTCCTGGCGCGTCGGCAACTACTTCTCGGTGGGAACAGTATATACGTCTATAACGTTATATATCCTAACCTATGGCAACTTAACATGTCGGATGTAATATTTTACAACATTCCTGGCGCGTCGGCACATCCTTCTCATTGGGAACATTATATACGTCTATAACGTTATATATCCTAACCTAAGGGAACCTAACACCTCGGATGTAATGTTTTACAACATTCCTGGCGTGTCGGCCCGTATTTCTCGGTGGGAACATTATATACGTCTTTAACGTTATATATCCTAGCCTATGGCAACCTAACTTGTCGAGCGTAATATTTTACAACATTCCTGGCGCGTCGGCACCTACTTCTCGGTGGGAACATTATATACGTCTATAACGTTATATATTCTAACCTAAGGGAACCTAACATCTCGGATGTAATATTTTACAACATTCCTGGCGAGTCGGCCCCTACTTCTCGGTGGGAACTGTATATACGTCTATAACGTTATATATCCTAACCTAAGACAACTTAACATGTCGAATGTAATATTTTACCACATTCCTGCCTCGTTAGCCCCTACTTCTCGGTGGGAACATTATATACGTCTATAACGCTATATATCCTAGCTTAAGGCAACCCAACACCTCGGATGTAATGTTTTACAACATTCCTGGCGTGTCGGCCCCTATTTCTCGGTGGGAACATTATATACGTTTTTAACAATATATGTCCTAGCCTAAGGCAATCCTAACATGTCGAATGTATAATTTTACAACATTCCCGTCACTTCGGCCCCTACTTCTCGGTGGGAACATTATATACGTCTATAACGTTATATATCTTAGCCTGAGGCAATCCTAACATCTCGGATGTAATATTTTACTACATTCCTCGCACGTCGGCCACTACTTCTCGGTGGGAACATTATATAAGTCTATAACGCTATATATCCTAGCCTAAGGCAAACTAACATGTCGAATGAAATATTTTACAACATTCCCGTCACTTCGGCACCTACTTCTCGGTGGGAACATTATATACGTCTATAACGTTATATATCCTAGCCTAAAGTAATCCTAACATCTCGGATGTAATATTTGACAACATTTCTGGCGCGTCGGCACCAACTTCTCGGTGGGAACAGTATATAAGTCTATAACGTTATATATCCTAACCTAAGGCAACCTAACATCTCGGATGTAATATTTTACTACATTCCTGGCTCTTCGGCCCCTACTGCTCGGTGGGAACATTATATACGTCTATAACGTTACTTATCCTAGCCTAAGGCAACCCAGCATCTCGGATGTTATATTTTACTACATTCCTGGCGCGCCGGCTCTTACTTCTCGGTGGGAACATTATATACGTCTATATCGCTATATATCATAACGTAAGGCAACCTAGCATGTCGAGCGTAATATTTTACAACATTCCTGGCTCGTCGGTCCCTACTGCTCGGTGGGAACATTATATACGTCTATAACGCTATATATCCTAGCTTAAGGCAACCTAACACCTCGGATGTAATATTTTACTACATTCCTGGCGCGCAGGCCCCCACTTCTCGGTGGGAATATTATATACGTCTATATCGCTATATATCATAGCCTTAGGCAACCTAACATGTCGAGCGTAATATTTTACAACATTCCTGGCTCGTTGGCCCCTACTTCTCGGTGGGAACATTATATACGTCTATAACGTTATATATCCTAACCTAAGGCAACCTAACATCTCGGATGTAATATTTTACTACATTCCCGTCACTTCGGCCCCTACTTCTCGGTGGGAACATTATATACGTCTATAACGTTATATATCTTAGCCTAAGGCAATCCTAACATCTCGGATGTAATATTTTACAACATTCCTGGCGAGTCGGCCCCTACTTCTCGGTGGGAACATTATATACGTCTATAACGTTATATATTCTAACCTAAGGGAACCTAACATCTCGGATGTAATATTTTACAACATTCCTGGCGAGTCGGCCCCTACTTCTCGGTGGGAACTGTATATACGTCTATAACGTTATATATCCTAACCTAAGACAACTTAACATGTCGAGTGTAATATTTTACCACATTCCTGGCTCGTTAGCCCCTACTTCTCGGTGGGAACATTATATACGTCTATAACGTTATATATCCTAACCTAAGGCAACCTAACATACCGGATGTAATATTTTACCACATTCCTGGCGCGCCGGCCCCTACTTCTCGGTGGGAACATTATATACGTCTATATCGCTATATATCATAACGTAAGGCAACCTAGCATGTCGAGCGTAATATTTTACAACATTCCTGGCTCGTCGGTACCTACTTCTCGGTGGGAACATTATATACGTCTTTAACAATATATATCCTAGCCTAAGGCAATCCTAACATGTCGAATGTATAATTTTACAACGCTCCCGTCACTTGGGCCCCTACTTCTCCGTGGGAACATTATATATGTCTATAACGTTATATATCCTAGTCTAAGGCAACCTAACATCTCGGATGTAATATTTTACTACATTCGTGTCGCACCGGCCCCTACTTCTCGGTGGGAACATTATATACGTCTATAACGTTATATATCCTAACCTAAGGCAACCTAACATCTCGGATGTAATATTTTACTACATTCCTGGCTCTTCGGTCCCTACTTCTCGGTGGGAACATTATATACGTCTATAACTTTACATATCCTAGCCTAAGGCAACCTAACATCTCGGATGTAATATTTTACTACATTCCTGGCACGCCGGCCCCCACTTCTCGGTGGGAATATTATATACGTCTATATCGCTATATATCATAGCCTTAGGCAACCTAACATGTCGAGCGTAATATTTTACAACATTCCTGGCTCGTTGGCCCCTACTTCTCGGTGGGAACATTATATACGTCTATAACGTTACATATCCTAGCCTAAGGCAACCTAACATCTCAGATGTAATATTCTACTACATTCCTGGCGAGTCGGCCCCTACTTCTCGGTGGGAACTGTATATACGTCTATAACGTTATATATCCTAACCTAAGACAACTTAACATGTCGAATGTAATATTTTACCACATTCCTGCCTCGTTAGCCCCTACTTCTCGGTGGGAACATTATATACGTCTATAACGTTATATATCCTAACCTAAGGCAACCTAACATACCGGATGTAGTATTTTACCACATTCCTGGCGCGCTGGCCCCTACTTCTCGGTGGGAACATTATATACGTCTATAACGCCATATATCCTAACTTAAGGCAACCAAAAATGTCGAGCGTAATATTTTACTACATTCCTGGCGTGTCGGCCCTTATTTCTCGGTGGGAATATTATATACGCCTTTAACGCTATATGTCCTAGGCTGAGACAACCTAACATGTCGAATGTAATATTTTACAATATTCCTGGCGCGTCGGCAACTACTTCTCGATGGGAACAGTATATACGTCTATAACGTTATATATCCTAACCTAAGGCAACTTAACATGTCGGATGTAATATTTCACAACATTCCTGGCGCGTCGGCACCTCCTTCTCATTGGGAACATTCTATACGTCTATAACGTTATATATCCTAACCTAAGGCAACCTAACATCTCGGATGTAATATTTTACTACATTCCTGGCTCTTCGGCCCCTACTGCTCGGTGGGAACATTATATACGTCTATAACGTTACTTATCCTAGCCTAAGGCAACCCAACATCTCGGATGTTATATTTTACTGCATTCCTGGCGCGCCGGCCCCTACTTCTCGGTGGGAACATTATATACGTCTGTAACGCTATATATCCTGGCCTAAGGCAATCCTAACATCTCGGAAGTAATATTTTACAACATTCCTAGCGTGTCGGCACCTACTTCTCGGTGGGAACATTATGTACGTCTATAACGTTATATATCCTACCCTAAGGCAACCTAACATCTCGGATGTAATATTTTACTACATTCCTGGCGCGTCGGCAACTACTTCTCGGTGGGATCTGTATATACGTCTATAACGTTATATATCCTCACCTAAGACAACTTAACATGTCGAATGTAATATTTTACCACATTCCTGGCTCGTTGGCCCCTACTTCGCGGTGGGAACATTATATACGTCTATAACGTTATATATCCTAACCTAAGGCAACCTAACATACCGGATGTAATATTTTACCACATTCCTGGCGCGCCGGCCCCTACTTCTCGGTGGGAACATTATATACGTCTATATCGCTATATATCATAACGTAAGGCAACCTAGCATGTCGAGCGTAATATTTTACAACATTCCTGGCTCGTCGGTACCTACTTCTCGGTGGGAACATTATATACGTCTATAACGCTATATATCCTAGCTTAAGGCAACCTAACACCTCGGATGTAATGTTTTACAACATTCCTGGCGCGTCGGCCCCTATTTCTCGGTGGGAACATTATATACGTCTTTAACAATATATATCCTAGCCTAAGGCAATCCTAACATGTCGAATGTATAATTTTACAACGCTCCCGTCACTTGGGCCCCTACTTCTCCGTGGGAACATTATATATGTCTATAACGTTATATATCCTAGTCTAAGGCAACCTAACATCTCGGATGTAATATTTTACTACATTCGTGTCGCACCGGCCCCTACTTCTCGGTGGGAACATTATATACGTCTATAACGTTATATATCCTAACCTAAGGCAACCTAACATCTCGGATGTAATATTTTACTACATTCCTGGCTCTTCGGTCCCTACTTCTCGGTGGGAACATTATATACGTCTATAACTTTACATATCCTAGCCTAAGGCAACCTAACATCTCGGATGTAATATTTTACTACATTCCTGGCACGCCGGCCCCCACTTCTCGGTGGGAATATTATATACGTCTATATCGCTATATATCATAGCCTTAGGCAACCTAACATGTCGAGCGTAATATTTTACAACATTCCTGGCTCGTTGGCCCCTACTTCTCGGTGGGAACATTATATACGTCTATAACGTTACATATCCTAGCCTAAGGCAACCTAACATCTCAGATGTAATATTCTACTACATTCCTGGCGAGTCGGCCCCTACTTCTCGGTGGGAACTGTATATACGTCTATAACGTTATATATCCTAACCTAAGACAACTTAACATGTCGAATGTAATATTTTACCACATTCCTGCCTCGTTAGCCCCTACTTCTCGGTGGGAACATTATATACGTCTATATCGCTATATATCTTAGCCTAAGGCAACCTAACATGTCGAGCGTAATATTTTACAACATTCCTGGCTCGTCGGCCCCTACTTCTCGGTGGGAACATTATATACGTCTATAACGTTATATATCCTAACCTAAGGGAACCTAACACCTCGGATGTAATATTTGACAACATTCTTGTCGTGTCGGCCCGTACTCCTCGGTGGGAATATCGTATACGTCTATAACGTTATATATCCTAGCCTAAGGCAATCCTAACACGTCGAATGTAATATTTTACTACATTCCTGGCGCGCAGGCCCCGACTTCTCGGTGGGAATATTATATACGTCTATATCGCTATATATCCTAGCCTAAGACAACCTAACATGTCGAGCGTAATATTTTACAACATTCCTGGCTCGTCGGTACCTACTTCTCGGTGGGAACTTTATATACGTCTATAACGTTACATATCCTAGCATAAGGCAACCTAACATGTCGAGCGTAATATTTTACAACATTCCTGGCTCGTTGGCCCCTACTTCTCGGTGGGAACATTATATACGTATAACGCTATATATCCTAACCTAAGGCAACCTAACATCTCGGATGTAATATTTTACTACATTCCTGGCACGTCGGCGCCTACTTCTCGGTGGGAACATTATATACGTCTATAACGCTATATATCCTAGCCTAAGGCAAACTAACATGTCGAATGTAATATTTTACAACATTCCCGTCACTTCGGCCCCTACTTCTCGGTGGGAACATTATATACGTCTTTAACAATATATATCCTAGCCTAAGGCAATCCTAACATGTCGAATGTATAATTTTACAACGCTCCCGTCACTTGGGCCCCTACTTCTCCGTGGGAACATTATATACGTCTATAACGTTATATATCCTAGTCTAAGGCAACCTAACATCTCGGATGTAATATTTTACTACATTCGTGTCGCACCGGCCCCTACTTCTCGGTGGGAACATTATATACGTCTATAACGTTATATATCCTAACCTAAGGCAACCTAACATCTCGGATGTAATATTTTACTACATTCCTGGCTCTTCGGTCCCCACTTCTCGGTGGGAACATTATATACGTCTATAACTTTACATATCCTAGCCTAAGGCAACCTAACATCTCGGATGTAATATTTTACTACATTCCTGGCACGCCGGCCCCCACTTCTCGGTGGGAATATTATATACGTCTATATCGCTATATATCATAGCCTTAGGCAACCTAACATGTCGAGCGTAATATTTTACAACATTCCTGGCTCGTTGGCCCCTACTTCTCGGTGGGAACATTATATACGTCTATAACGTTACATATCCTAGCCTAAGGCAACCTAACATCTCAGATGTAATATTCTACTACATTCCTGGCGCGCCGGCCCCTACTTTTCGGTGGGAACATTATATACGTCTTTAACGCTATATATCCTGGCCTAAGGCAATCCTAACATCTCGGATGTAATATTTTACAACATTCCTGGCGCGCCGGCACCTATTTCTCGGTGGGAACATTATATACGTCTATAACTTTACATATCCTAGCCTAAGGCAACCTAACATCTCGGATGTAATATTTCACTACATTCCTGGCGCGCCGGCCCCCACTTCTCGGTGGGAACATTATATACGTCTATATCGCTATATATCATAGCCTTAGGCAACCTAACATATCGAGCGTAATATTTTACAACATTCCTGGCTCGTTGGCCCCTACTTCGCGGTGGGAACATTATATACGTCTATAACGCCATATATTCTAACTTAAGGCAACCAAAAATGTCGAGCGTAATATTTTACTACATTCCTGGCGTGTCGGCCCTTATTTCTCGGTGGGAATATTATATACGCCTTTAACGCTATATGTCCTAGCCTGAGACAACCTAACATGTCGAATGTAATATTTTACAATATTCCTGGCGCGTCGGCAACTACTTCTCGGTGGGAAGAGTATATACGTCTATAACGTTATATATCCTAACCTAAGACAACTTAACATGTCGGATGTAATATTTTACAACATTCCTGGCGCGTCGGCACCTCCTTCTCATTGGGAACATTATATACGTCTATAACGTTATATATCCTAACCTAAGGGAACCTAACACCTCGGATGTAATGTTTTACAACATTCCTGGCGTGTCGGCCCGTATTTCTCGGTGGGAACATTATATACGTCTTTAACGCTATATATCCTAGCCTATGGCAACCTAACTTGTCGAGCGTAATATTTTACAACATTCCTGGCGCGTCGACACCTACTTATCGGTGGGAACATTATATACGTCTATAACGTTACATATCCTAGCCTAAGGCAACCTAACATCTCGGATGTAATATTTTACTACATTCGTGTCGCACCGGCCCCTACTTCTCGGTGGGAACATTATATACGTCTATAACGTTATATATCCTAACCTAAGGCAACCTAACATCTCGGATGTAATATTTTACTACATTCCTGGCTCTTCGGTCCCCACTTCTCGGTGGGAACATTATATACGTCTATAACTTTACATATCCTAGCCTAAGGCAACCTAACATCTCGGATGTAATATTTTACTACATTCCTGGCACGCCGGCCCCCACTTCTCGGTGGGAATATTATATACGTCTATATCGCTATATATCATAGCCTTAGGCAACCTAACATGTCGAGCGTAATATTTTACAACATTCCTGGCTCGTTGGCCCCTACTTCTCGGTGGGAACATTATATACGTCTATAACGTTACATATCCTAGCCTAAGGCAACCTAACATCTCAGATGTAATATTCTACTACATTCCTGGCGCGCCGGCCCCTACTTTTCGGTGGGAACATTATATACGTCTTTAACGCTATATATCCTGGCCTAAGGCAATCCTAACATCTCGGATGTAATATTTTACAACATTCCTGGCGCGCCGGCACCTATTTCTCGGTGGGAACATTATATACGTCTATAACTTTACATATCCTAGCCTAAGGCAACCTAACATCTCGGATGTAATATTTCACTACATTCCTGGCGCGCCGGCCCCCACTTCTCGGTGGGAACATTATATACGTCTATATCGCTATATATCATAGCCTTAGGCAACCTAACATATCGAGCGTAATATTCTACAACATTCCTGGCTCGTTGGCCCCTACTTCGCGGTGGGAACATTATATACGTCTATAACGCCATATATTCTAACTTAAGGCAACCAAAAATGTCGAGCGTAATATTTTACTACATTCCTGGCGTGTCGGCCCTTATTTCTCGGTGGGAATATTATATACGCCTTTAACGCTATATGTCCTAGCCTGAGACAACCTAACATGTCGAATGTAATATTTTACAATATTCCTGGCGCGTCGGCAACTACTTCTCGGTGGGAAGAGTATATACGTCTATAACGTTATATATCCTAACCTAAGACAACTTAACATGTCGGATGTAATATTTTACAACATTCCTGGCGCGTCGGCACCTCCTTCTCATTGGGAACATTATATACGTCTATAACGTTATATATCCTAACCTAAGGGAACCTAACACCTCGGATGTAATGTTTTACAACATTCCTGGCGTGTCGGCCCGTATTTCTCGGTGGGAACATTATATACGTCTTTAACGCTATATATCCTAGCCTATGGCAACCTAACTTGTCGAGCGTAATATTTTACAACATTCCTGGCGCGTCGACACCTACTTATCGGTGGGAACATTATATACGTCTATAACGTTACATATCCTAGCCTAAGGCAACCTAACATCTCGGATGTAATATTTTACTACATTCCTGGCGCGCCTGCCCCTACTTTTCGGTGGGAACATTATATACGTCTGTAACGCTATATATGCTAGCCTAAGGCAATCCTAACATCTCGGAAGTAATATTTTACAACATTCCTAGCGCGTCGGCACCTACTTCTCGGTGGGAACATTATATACGTCTATAACGTTATATATCCTACCCTAAGGCAACCTAACATGTCGGATGTAATATTTTACTACATTCGTGGCGCGCCGGCCCCTACTTCTCGGTGGGAACATTATATACGTCTATAACGCCATATATCCTACCCTAAGGCAACCTAACATCTCGGATGTAATAATTTACTACATTCCTGGCACGTCGGCCCCTAATTCTCGGTGGGAACATTATATACGTCTATAACGCTATATATCCTAACCTAAGGCAACCTAACATCTCGGATGTAATATTTTACTACATTCCCGTCACTTCGGCCCCTACTTCTCGGTGGGAACATTATATACGTCTATAACGTTATATATCTTAGCCTAAGGCAATCCTAACATCTCGGATGTAATATCTTACAACATTCCTGGCGCGCCGGCACCTATTTCTCGGTGGGAACATTATATACGTCTATAACTTTACATATCCTAGCCTAAGGCAACCTAACATCTCGGATGTAATATTTTACTACATTCCTGGCGCGCCGGCCCCCACTTCTCGGTGGGAATATTATATACGTCTATATCGCTATATATCATAGCCTTAGGCAACCTAACATGTCGAGCGTAATATTTTACAACATTCCTGGCTCGTTGGCCCCTACTTCTAGGTGGGAACATTATATACGTCTATAACGTTATATATTCTAACCTAAGGGAACCTAACATCTCGGATGTAATATTTTACAACATTCCTGGCGAGTCGGCCCCTACTTCTCGGTGGGATCTGTATATACGTCTACAACGTTATATATCCTAACCTAAGACAACTTAACATGTCGAATGTAATATTTCACCACATTCCTGGCTCGTTAGCCCCTACTTCTCGGTGGGAACATTATATACGTCTATAACGTTATATATCCTAACCTAAGGCAACCTAACATACCGGATGTAATATTTTACCACATTCCTCGCGCGCTGGCCCCTACTTCTCGGTGGGAACATTATATACGTCTATAACGCCATATATCCTAACTTAAGGCAACCAAAAATGTCGAGCGTAATATTTTACTACATTCCTGGCGTGTCGGCCCTTATTTCTCGGTGGGAATATTATATACGCCTTTAACGCTATATGTCCTAGCCTGAGACAACCTAACATGTCGAATGTAATATTTTACAATATTCCTGGCGCGTCGGCAACTACTTCTCGGTGGGAACAGTGTATACGTCTATAACGTTATATATCCTAACCTAAGGCAACTTAACATGTCGGATGTAATATTTTACAACATTCCTGGCGCGTCGGCACCTCCTTCTCGGTGGGAACATTATATACGTCTATAACGATATATATCCTAGCCTAAGGCAATCCTAACATCTCGGATGTAATATTTTACAACCATCCTGGCGCGCCGGCACCTACTTCTCGGTGGGAACATTATATACGTCTATAACTTTACATATCCTAGCCTAAGGCAACCTAACATCTCGGATGTAATATTTCACTACATTCCTGGCGCGCCGGCCCCCACTTCTCTGTGGGAACATTATATACGTCTATAACGTTATATATCCTAACCTAAGGGAACCTAACATCTCGGATGTAATATTTCACTACATTCCTGGCACGTCGGCCCCTAATTCTCGGTGGGAACATTATATACGTCTATAACGCTATATATCCTAACCTAAGGCAACCTAACATCTCGGATGTAATATTTTACTACATTCCTGGCACGTCGGCCCCTACTTCTCGGTGGGAACATTATATACGTCTATAACGCTATATATCCTAGCCTAAGGCAAACTAACATGTCGAATGTAATATTTTACAACATTCCCGTCACTTCGGCCCCTACTTCTCGGTGGGAACATTATATACGTCTATAACGTTATATATCTTAGACTAAGGCAATCCTAACATCTCGGATGTAATATTTTACAACATTCCTGGCGCGCCGGCACCTATTTCTCGGTGGGAACATTATATACGTCTATAACTTTACATATCCTAGCCCAAGGCAACCTAACATCTCGGATGTAATATTTTACTACATTCCTGGCGCGCCGGTCCCCACTTCTCGGTGGGAATATTATATACGTCTATATCGCTATATATCATAGCCTTAGGCAACCTAACATGTCGAGCGTAATATTTAACAACATTCCTGGCTCGTTGGCCCCTACTTCTCGGTGGGAACATTATATACGTCTATAAAGTTATATATTCTAACCTAAGGGAACCTAACATCTGGGATGTAATATTTTACAACATTCCTGGCGAGTCGGCCCCTACTTCTCGGTGGGATCTGTATATACGTCTATAACGTTATATATCCTAACCTAAGGCAACTTAACATGTCGGATGTAATATTTTACAACATTCCTGGCGCGTCGGCACCTCCTTCTCATTGGGAACATTATATACGTCTACAACGTTATATATCCTAACCTAAGGGAACCTAACACCTCGGATGTAATGTTTTACAACATTCCTGGCGTGTCGGCCCCTATTTCTCGGTGGGAACATTATATACGTCTTTAACAATATATATCCTAGCCTAAGGCAATCCTAACATGTCGGATGTAATATTTTACTACATTCGTGGCGCGCCGGCCCCTACTTCTCGGTGGGAACATTATATACGTCTATAACGCCATATATCCTAACCTAAGGCAACCTAACATCTCGGATGTAATAATTTACTACAATCCTGGCACGTCGGCCCCTAATTCTCGGTGGGAACATTATATACGTCTATAGCGCTATATATCCTAACCTAAGGCAACCTAACATCTCGGATGTAATATTTTACTACATTCCTGGCACGTCGGCCCCTACTTCGCGGTGGGAACATTATATACGTCTATAACGTTATATATCCTAGCCTAAGGCAAACTAACATGTCGTATGTAATATTTTACAACATTCCCGTCACTTCGGCCCCTACTTCTCGGTGGGGACATTATATACGTCTATAACGTTATATATCCTAACCTAAGGGAACCTAACATCTCGGATGTAATATTTTACTACATTCCTGGCTCTTCGGTCCCTACTTCTCGGTGGGAACATTATATACGTCTATAACTTTACATATCCTAGCCTAAGGCAACCTAACATCTCGGATGTAATATTTTACTACATTCCTGGCGCGCCGGCCCCCACTTCTCGGTGGGAATATTATATTCGTCTATATCGCTATATATCATAGCTTTAGGCAACCTAACATGTCGAGCGTAATATTTTACAACATTCCTGGCTCGTCGGCACCTACTTCTCGGTGGGAACTTTATATACGTCTATAACGTTATATATCCTAGCATAAGGCAACCTTACATGTCGAATGTAATATTTTACAATATTCCTGGCACGCCGGCAACTAGTTCTAGGTGGGAACATTATATACGTCTATAAAGTTACATATCCTAGCCTAAGGCAACCTAACATCTCGGATGTAATATTTTACTACATTCCTGGCGCGCCTGCCCCTACTTTTCGGTGGGAACATTATATACGTATGTAACGCTATATATCCTAGCCTAAGGCAATCCTAACATCTCGGAAGTAATATTTTACAACATTCCTAGCGCGTCGGCACCTACTTCTCGGTGGGAACATTATATACGTCTATAACGTTATATATCCTACCCTAAGGCAACCTAACATGTCGGATGTAATATTTTACTACATTCGTGGCGCGCCGGCCCCTACTTCTCGGTGGGAACATTATATACGTCTATAACGCCATATATCCTAACCTAAGGCAACCTAACATCTCGGATGCAATAATTTACTACATTCCTGGCACGTCGGCCCCTAATTCTCGGTGGGAACATTATATACGTCTATAACGCTATATATCCTAACCTAAGGCAACCTAACATCTGGGATGTAATATTTTACTACATTCCTGGCACGTCGGCCCCTACTTCGCGGTGGGAACATTATATACGTCTATAACGTTATATATCCTAGCCTAAGGCAAACTAACATGTCGTATGTAATATTTTACAACATTCCCGTCACTTCGGCCCCTACTTCTCGGTGGGAACATTATATACTTCTATAACGTTATATATCTTAGCCTAAGGCAATCCTAACATGTCGAGCGTAATATTTTACAACATTCCTGGCTCGTCGGCACCTACTTCTCGGTGGGAACATTATATACGTCTATAACGTTATATATCCTAACCTAAGGGAACCTAACACCTCGGATGTAATATTTGACAACATTCTTGTCGTGTCGGCCCGTACTCCTCGGTGGGAATATCGTATACGTCTATAACGTTATATATCCTGGCCTAAGACAATCCTAACACGTCGAATGTAATATTTTACAACATTCCTGGCTCGTCGGCACCTACTTCTCGGTGGAAACTTTATATACGTCTATAACGTTATATATCCTAGCATAAGGCAACCTTACATGTCGAATGTAATATCTTACAATATTCCTGGCGCGTCGGCAACTACTTCTAGGTTGGGAACATTATATACGTCTATAACGTTACACATCCTAGCCTAAGGCAACCTAACATCTCGGATGTAATATTTTACTACATTCCTGGCGCGCCGGCCCCCACTTCTCGGTGGGAACATTATATACGTCTGTATCGCTATATATCATAGCCTAAGGCAACCTAACACGTCGAGCGTAATATTTTACAACATTCCTGGCTCGTCGACCCCTACTTCTCGGTGGGAACATTATATACGTCTATAACGTTATATATCCTAACCTAAGGGAACCTAACACCTCGGATGTAATATTTGACAACATTCTTGTCGTGTCGGCCCGTACTCCTCGGTGGGAATATCGTATACGTCTATAACGTTATATATCCTAGCCTAAGGCAATCCTAACACGTCGAATGTAATATTTTACAACATTCCTGGCGCGGCGGCCCCTACTTCTCGGTGGGAACATTATATACGTCTATATCGCTATATATCCTAGCCTAAGGCAATCCTAACATCTCGGAAGTAATATTTTACAACATTCCTGGCTCGTTGGCCCCTACTTTTCGGTGGGAACATTATATACGTCTGTAACGCTATATATCCTAGCCTAAGGCAATCCTAACATCTCGGAAGTAATATTTTACAACATTCCTGGCTCGTTGGCCCCTACTTCTCGGTGGGAACATTATATACGTCTATAACGTTATATATTCTAACCTAAGGGAACCTAAAACCTCGGATGTAATATTTTACAACATTCCTGGCGAGTCGGCCCCTACTTCTCGGTGGGAACATTATATACGTCTATAACGTTATATATTCTAACCTAAGGGAACCTAACATCTCGGATCTAATATTTTACAACATTCCTGGCGAGTCGGCCCCTACTTCTCGTTGGGAACTGTATATACGTCTATAACGTTATATATCCTAACCTAAGGCAACCTAACATACCGGATGTAATATTTTACCACATTCCTGGCGCGCTGGCCCCTATTTCTCGGTGGGAACATTATATACGTCTATAAAGCCATATGTCCTAACTTAAGGCAACCAAAAATGTCGAGCGTAATATTTTACTACATTCCTGGCGTGTCGGCCCTCATTTCTCGGTGGGAATATTATATGCGCCTTTAACGCTATATGTCCTAGCCTGAGACAACCTAACATGTCGAATGTAATATTTTACAATATTCCTGGCGCGTCGGCAACTACTTCTCGGTGGGAACAGTATATACGTCTATAATGTTATATATCCTAACCTAAGGCAACTTAACATGTCGGATGTAATATTTTACAACATTTCTGGCGCGTCGGCAGCTCCTTCTCATTGGGAACATTATATACGTCTATAACGTTATATATCCTAACCTAAGGGAACCTAACACCTCGGATGTAATATTTTACAACATTCCTGGCGTGTCGGCCCGTATTTCTCGGTGGGAACATTATATACGTCTTTAACGCTATATATCCTAGCCTATGGCAACCTAACTTGTCGAGCGTAATATTTTACAACATTCCTGGCGCGTCGGCACCTACTTCTCGGTCGGAACAGTATATACGTCTATAACGTTATATATCCTAGCCTAAAGCAATCCTAACATGTCGAATGTAAAATTTTACATCGTTCCTGGGGCGTCGGCCCCTATTTCTCGGTGGGAAAATTATACAAGTCAATAACGTTATATATCCTAACCTAAGGCAACCTAACATCTCGGATGTAATATTTTACAACATTCCCGTCACTTCGGCCCCTACTTCTCGGTGGGAACATTATATACGTCTATAACGATATATATCCTAGCCTAAGGCAATCCTAACATCTCGGTTGTAATATTTTACAACATTCCTGGCGCGCCGGCACCTATTTCTCGGTGGGAACATTATATACGTCTATAACTTTACATATCCTAGCCTAAGGCAACCTAACATCTCGGATGTAATATTTCACTACATTCCTGGCTCTTCGGCCCCTACTTCTCGGTGGGAACATTATATACGTCTATAACGTTACTTATCCTAGCCTAAGGCAACCCAACATCTCGGATGTTATATTTTACTACATTCCTGGCGCGCCGGCCCCTACTTCTCGGTGGGAACATTATATACGTCTATATCGCTATATATCATAACGTAAGGCAACCTAGCATGTCGAGCGTAATATTTTACAACATTCCTGGCTCGTCGGTCCCTACTTCTCGGTGGGAACATTATATACGTCTATAACGCTATATATCCTCGCTTAAGGCAACCTAACACCTCGGATGTAATGTTTTACAACATTCCTGGCGTGTCGGCCCCTATTTCTCGGTGGGAACATTATATACGTCTTTAACAATATATATCCTAGCCTAAGGCATTCCTAACATGTCGAATGTATAATTTTGCAACATTCCCGTCACTTCGGCCCCTACTTCTCGGTGGGAACATTATATACGTCTATAACGTTATATATCCTAGTCTAAGGCAACCTAACATCTCGGATGTAATATTTTACTTCATTCGTGTCGCACCGGCCCCTACTTCTCGGTGGGAACATTATATACGTCTATAACGTTATATATCCTAACCTAAGGCAACCTAACATCTCGGATGTAATATTTTACAACATTCCTGGCTCTTCGGTCCCTACTTCTCGGTGGGAACATTATATACGTCGATAACTTTACATATCCTAGCCTAAGGCAACCTAACATCTCGGATGTAATATTTCAATACATTCCTGGCGCGCCGGCCCCCACTTCTCGGTGGGAACATTATATACGTCTATATCGCATATATATCATAGCCTAAGGCAACCTAACATGTCGAGCGTTATATTTTACAACATTCCTGGCTCGTCGGCCCCTACTTCTCGGTGGGAACATTATATACGTCCATAACGTTATATATCCTAACCTAAAGGAACCTAACATCTCGGATGTAATATTTGACAACATTCTTGTCGTGTCGGCCCGTACTCCTCGGTGGGAATATCGTATACGTCTATAACGTTATATATCCTAGCCTAAGGCAATCCTAACACGTCGAATGTAATATTTTACAACATTCCTGGCGCGGCGCCCCCTACTTCTCGGTGGGAACATTATATACGTCTATATCGCTATATATCCGAGCCTAAGGCAACCTAACATGTCGAGCGTAATATTTTACAACATTCCTGGCTCGTCGGCAACTACTTCTCGGTGGGAACTTTATATACGTCTATAACGTTATATATCCTAGCATAAGGCAACCTTACATGTCGAATGTAATATCTTACAATATTCCTGGCGCGTCGGCAACTACTTCTAGGTGGGAACATTATATACGTCTATAACGTTACATATCCTAGCCTAAGGCAACCTAACATCTCGGATGTAATATTTTACTACATTCCTGGCGCGCCGGCCCCTACTTTTCGGTGGGAACATTATATACGTCTGTAACGCTATATATCCTAGCCTAAGGCAATCCTAACATCTCGGAAGTAATATTTTACAACATTCCTAGCGTGTCGGCACCTACTTCTCGGTGGGAACATTATGTACGTCTATAACGTTATATATCCTACCCTAAGGCAACCTAACATCTCGGATGTAATATTTTACTACATTCCTGGCACGTCGGCCCCTACTTCTCGGTGGGAACATTATATACGTCTATGACGCTATATATCCTAACCTAAGGCAACCTAACATCTCGGATGTAATATTTTACAACATTCCCGTCACTTCGGCCCCTACTTCTCGGTGGGAACATTATATACGTCTATATCGCTATATATCATAACGTAAGGCAACCTAGCATGTCGAGCGTAATATTTTACAACATTCCTGGCTCGTCGGCCCCTACTTCTCGGTGGGAACATTATATACGTCTATAACGTTATATATCCTAACCTAAAGGAACCTAACATCTCGGAAGTAATATTTGACAACATTCTTGTCGTGTCGGCCCGTACTCCTCGGTGGGAATATCGTATACGTCTATAACGTTATATATCCTAGCCTAAGGCAATCCTAACATGTCGAGCGTAATATTTTACAACATTCCAGGCTCGTCGGCACCTACTTCTCGGTGGGAACATTATATACGTCTATAACGTGATATATCCTAGCCTAAGGCAATCCTAACATCTCGGATGTAATATTTTACTACATTCGTGGCGCGCCGACCGCTATTTCTCGATGGGAACATTATATACGTCTATATCGCTATATATCCTAGCCTAAGGCAACCTAACATGTCGAGCGTAATATTTTACAACATTCCTGGCTCGTCGGCACCTACTTCTCGGTGGGAACTTTATATACGTCTATAACGTTATATATCCTAGCATAAAGCATCCTTACATGTCGAATGTAATATTTTACAATATTCCTGGCGCGTCGGCAACTACTTCTCGGTGGGAACAGTATATCCGTCTATAACGTTATATATCCTAACCTAAGGCAACTTAACATGTCGAATGTAATGTTTCACCACATTCCTGGCTCGTTGGCCCCTACTTCTCGGTGGGAACATTATATACGTCTATAACGTTATATATCCTAGTCGAAGGCAACCTAACATCTCGGATGTAATATTTTACTACATTCGTGTCGCACCGGCCCCTACTTCTCGGTGGGAACATTATATACGTCTATAACGTTATATATCCTGACCTAAGGCAACTTAACATGTCGGATGTAATATTTTACAACATTCCTGGCGCGTCGGCACCTCCTTCTCGGTGGGAACATTATATACGTCTATAACGTTATATACCCTAACCTAAGGGAACCTAACACCTCGGATGTAATGTTTTACAACATTCCTGGCGTGTCGGCCCCTATTTCTCGGTGGGAACATTATATATGTCTATAACGCTATATGTCCTGGCCTGAGACAACCTAACATGTCGAATATAATATTTTACAATATTCCTGGCGCGTCGGCAACTACTTCTCGGTGGGAACATTATATACGTCTATATCGCTATATATCATAGCCTAAGGCAACCTAACATGTCGAGCGTAATATTTTACGACATTCCTGGCTCGTCGGCCCCTACTTTTCGGTGGGAACATTATATACGTCTATAACGTTATATATCCTAACCTAAGGGAACCTAACATCTCGGATGTAATATTTTACAACATTCCCGTCATTTCGGCACCAGTTCTCTGTGGGAACATTATATACGTCTATAACGTTATATATCCTAGCCTAAGGTAATCCTAACATCTCGGATGTAATATGTTACAATATTCCTGGCGCGTCGGCAACTACTTCTAGGTGGGAACATTATATACGTCTATAACGTTACATATCCTAGCCTAAGGCAACCTAACATCTCGGATGTAATATTTTACTACATTCCTGGCGCGCCGGCCCCTACTTTTCGGTAGGAACATTATATACGTCTGTAGCGCTATATATCCTAGCCTAAGGCAATCCTAACATCTCGGAAGTAATATTTTACAACATTCCTAGCGTGTCGGCACCTACGTCTCGGTGGGAACATTATGTACGTCTATAACGTTATATATCCTACCCTAAGGCAACCTAACATCTCGGATGTAATATTTTACTACATTCCTGGCACGTCGGCCCCTACTTCTCGGTGGGAACATTATATACGTCTATAACGCTATATATCCTAACCTAAGGCAACCTAACATCTCGGATGTAATATTTTACAACATTCCCGTCACTTCGGCCCCTACTTCTCGGTGGGAACATTATATACGTCTATAACGTTATATATCCCAGCCTATGGCAACCTAACTTGTCGAGCGTAATATTTTACAACATTCCTGGCGCGTCGGCACCTACTTCTCGATGGGAACTTTATATACGTCTATAACATTATATATCCTAGCATAAGGCAACCTAACATGTCGAGCGTAATATATTACAACATTCCTGGCTCGTCGGCACCTACTTCGCGGTGGGAACATTATATACGTCTATAACGCTATATATCCTATCCTAAGGCAACCTAACATCTCGGATGTAATATTTTACAACATTCCCGTCACTTCGGCCCCTACTTCTCGGTGGGAACATTATATACGTCTATAACGTTATATATCTTAGCCTAAGGCAATCCTAACACCTCGGATGTAATATTTTACAACATTCCTGGCGCGCCGGCACCTATTTCTCGGTGGGAACATTATATACGACATTAACGCTATATATCCCAGCCTATGGCAACCTAACTTGTCGAGCGTAATATTTTACAACATTCCTGGCGCGTCGGCACCTACTTCTCGATGGGAACTTTATATACGTCTATAACATTATATATCCTAGCATAAGGCAACCTAACATGTCGAGCGTAATATATTACAACATTCCTGGCTCGTCGGCACCTACTTCGCGGTGGGAACTTTATATACGTCTATAACGTTATATATTCTAACCTAAGGGAACCTAACATCTCGGATGTAATATTTTACAACATTCCTGGCGTGTCGGCCCCTATTTCTCGGTGGGAACATTATATAAGTCAATAACGTTATATATCCTAACCTAAGGCAACCTAACATCTCGTATGTAATATTTTACAACATTCCCGTCACTTCGGCCCCTACTTGTCGGTGGGAACATTATATACGTCTATAACGTTATATATCTTAGCCTAAGGCAATCCTAACACGTCGGATATAATATTTTACAACATTCCTGGCGCGCCGACACCTATTTCTCGGTGGGAACATTATATACGTCTATATCGCTATATATACTAGCCTAAGGCAACCTAACATGTCGAATGTAATATTTTACAGCATTCCTGGCGCGCCGGCCCCTACTTCTCGGTGGGAACATTATATACGTCTATAACGTGATATATCCTAGCCTAAGGCAATCCTAACATCTCGGATGTAATATTTTACTACATTCGTGGCGCGCCGACCGCTATTTCTCGATGGGAACATTATATACGTCTATATCGCTATATATCCTAGCCTAAGGCAACCTAACATGTCGAGCGTAATATTTTACAACATTCCTGGCTCGTCGGCACCTACTTCTCGGTGGGAACTTTATATACGTCTATAACGTTATATATCCTAGCATAAGGCATCCTTACATGTCGAATGTAAAATTTTACATCGTTCCTGGGGCGTCGGCCCCTATTTCTCGGTGGGAAAATTATACAAGTCAATAACGTTATGTATCCTAACCTAAGGCAACCTAACATCTCGGATGTAATATTTTACAACATTCCCGTCACTTCGGCCCCTACTTCTCGGTGGGAACATTATATACGTCTATAACGATATATATGCTAGCCTAAGGCAATCCTAACATCTCGGATGTAATATTTTACAACATTCCTGGCGCGCCGGCACCTATTTCTCGGTGGGAACATTATATACGTCTATAACTTTACATATCCTAGCCTAAGGCAACCTAACATCTCGGATGTAATATTTCACTACATTCCTGGCGCGCCGGCCTCCCTTCTCGGTGGGAACATTATATACGTCTATATCGCTATATATCATAGCCTAAGGCAACCAAACATGTCGAGCGTAATATTTTACAACATTCCTGGCTCGTCGGCCCCTACTTCTCGGTTGGAACATTATATACGTCTATAACGTTATATATCCTAACCTAAAGGAACCTAACATCTCGGATGTAATATTTTACAACATTCCTGGCGCGCCGGCCCCTACTTTTCGGTTGGAACATTATGTACGTCTATAACGTTATATATTCTAACCTAAGGGAACCTAACATCTCGGATGTAATATTTTACAACATTCCCGTCACTTCGGCCCCTACTTCTCGGTGGGAACATTATATACGTCTGTAACGCTATATATCCTAGTCTAAGGCAATCCTAACATCTCGGAAGTAATATTTTACAACATTCCTAGCGTGTCGACACCTACTTCTTGGTGGGAACATTATGTACGTCTATAACGTTATATATCCTACCCTAAGGCAACCTAACATCTCGGATGTAATATTTTACTACATTCCTGGCGCGCCGGCCCCCACTTCTCGGTGGGAATATTATATACGTCTATATCGCTATATATCATAGCCTAAGGCAACCTAACATGTCGAGCGTAATATTTTCCAACATTCCTGGCTCGTTGGCCCCTACTTCTCGGTGGGAACATTATATACGTCTATAACGTTATATATTCTAACCTAAGGGAACCTAACATCTCGGATGTAATATTTTACAACATTCCCGTCACTTCGGCCCCTACTTCTCGGTGGGAACATTATATACGTCTATAACGTTATATATCTTAGCCTAAGGCAATCCTAACATGTCGGATGTAATATTTTACAACATTCCTGGGGCGCCGACACCTATTTCTTGGTGGGAACATTATATACGTCTATATCGCTATATATACTAGCCTAAGGCAACCTAACATGTCAAATGTAATATTTTACAGCATTCCTGGCGCGCCGGCCCCTACTTCTCGGTGGGAACATTATATACGTCTATAACGCTATATATCCTAACCTAAGGCAACCTAACATCTCGGATGTAATATTTTACAACATTCCCGTCACTTCGGCCCCTACTTCTCTGTGGGAACATTATATACGTCTATAATGTTATATATCTTAGCCTAAGGCAATCCTAACACCTCGGATGTAATATTTTACAACATTCCTGGCGCGCCGGCACCTATTTCTCGGTGGGAACATTATATACGTCTTTAACGCTATATATCCCAGCCTATGGCAACCTAACTTGTCGAGCGTAATATTTTACAACATTCCTGGCGCGTCGGCACCTACTTCTCGATGGGAACTTTATATACGTCTATAACGTTATATATCCTAGCATAAGGCAACCTAACATGTCGAGCGTAATATTTTACAACATTCCTGGCTCTTCGGCACCTACTTCTCGGTGGGAACTTTATACACGTCTATAACGTTATATATCCTAGCATAATGCAACCTTACATGTCGAATGTAATATCTTACAATATTCCTGGCTCGTCGGCAACTACTTCTAGGTGGGAACAGTATATACGTCTATAACGTTATATATCCTAACCTAAGGCAACTTAACTTGTCGGATGTAATATTTTACCTCATTCCTGGCGCGTCGGCAACTACTTCTCGGTGGGAACATTATATACGTCTATAACGTTATATATTCTAACCTAAGGGAACCTAACATCTCGGATGTGATATTTTACAACATTCCCGTCACTTCGGCCCCTACTTCTCGGTGGGAACATTATATACGTCTATAACGTTATATATCTTAGCCTAAGGCAATCCTAACACGTCGGATGTAATATTTTACTACATTCCTGGCGCGCCGGCCCCCACTTCTCGGTGGGAATATTATATACGTCTATATCGCTATATATCATAGCCTAAGGCAACCTAACATGTCGAGCGTAATATTTTCCAACATTCCTGGCTCGTTGGCCCCTACTTCTCGGTGGGAACATTATATACGTCTATAACGTTATATATTCTAACCTAAGGGAACCTAACATCTCGGATGTAATATTTTACAACATTCCCGTCACTTCGGCCCCTACTTCTCGGTGGGAACATTATATACGTCTATAACGTTATATATCTTAGCCTAAGGCAATCCTAACATGTCGGATGTAATATTTTACATCATTCCTGGGGCGCCGACACCTATTTCTCGGTGGGAACATTATATACGTCTATATCGCTATATATACTGGCCTAAGGCAACCTAACATGTCGAATGTAATATTTTACAGCATTCCTGGCGCGCCGGCCCCTACTTCTCGGTGGGAACATTATATACATCTATAACGTGATATATCCTAGCCTAAGGCAATCCTAACATCTCGGATGTAATATTTTACTACATTCGTGGCGCGCGGACCGCTATTTCTCGATGGGAACATTATATACGTCTATATCGCTATATATCCTAGCCTAAGGCAACCTAACATGTCGAGCGTAATATTTTACAACATTACTGGCTCGTCGGCACCTACTTCTCGGTGGGAACTTTATATACGTCTATAACGTTATATATCCTAACCTAAGGCAACCTAACATCTCGGATGTAATATTTTACTACATTCCTGGCTCTTCGGTCCCTACTTCTCGGTGGGAACATTATATACGTCTATAACTTTACATATCCTAGCCTAAGGCAACCTAACATCTCGGATGTAATATTTCACTACATTCCTGGCGCGCCGGCCTCCCTTCTCGGTGGGAACATTATATACGTCTATATCGCTATATATCATAGCCTAAGGCAACCAAACATGTCGAGCGTAATATTTTACAACATTCCTGGCTCGTCGGCCCCTACTTCTCGGTGGGAACATTATATACGTCTATAACGTTATATATCCTAACCTAAAGGAACCTAACATCTCGGATGTAATATTTTACAACATTCCTGGCGCGCCGGCCCCTACTTTTCGGTTGGAACATTATGTACGTCTATAACGTTATATATTCTAACCTAAGGGAACCTAACATCTCGGATGTAATATTTTACAACATTCCCGTCACTTCGGCCCCTACTTCTCGGTGGGAACATTATATACGTCTGTAACGCTATATATCCTAGTCTAAGGCAATCCTAACATCTCGGAAGTAATATTTTACAACATTCCTAGCGTGTCGACACCTACTTCTTGGTGGGAACATTATGTACGTCTATAACGTTATATATCCTACCCTAAGGCAACCTAACATCTCGGATGTAATATTTTACTACATTCCTGGCACGTCGGCCCCTACTTCTCGGTGGGAACATTATATACGTCTATAACGCTATATATCCTAACCTAAGGCAACCTAACATCTCGGATGTAATATTTTACAACATTCCCGTCACTTCGGCCCCTACTTCTCGGTGGGAACATTATATACGTCTATAACGTTATATATCTTAGCCTAAGGCAATCCTAACGTCTCGGATGTAATATTTTACAACATTCCTGGCGCGCCGGCACCTATTTCTCGGTGGGAACATTATATACGTCTATAACTTTACATATCCTAGCCTGAGGCAACCTAACATCTCGGATGTAATATTTTACTACATTCCTGGCGCGCCGGCCCCCACTTCTCGGTGGGAATATTATATACGTTTATATCGCTATATATCATAGCCTAAGGCAACCTAACATGTCGAGCGTAATATTTTCCAACATTCCTGGCTCGTTGGCCCCTACTTCTCGGTGGGAACATTATATACGTCTATAACGTTATATATTCTAACCTAAGGGAACCTAACATCTCGGATGTAATATTTTACAACATTCCCGTCACTTCGGCCCCTACTTCTCGGTGGGAACATTATATACGTCTATAACGTTATATATCTTAGCCTAAGGCAATCCTAACATGTCGGATGTAATATTTTACAACATTCCTGGGGCGCCGACACCTATTTCTCGGTGGGAACATTATATACGTCTATATCGCTATATATACTAGCCTAAGGCAACCTAACATGTCAAATGTAATATTTTACAGCATTCCTGGCGCGCCGGACCCTACTTCTCGGTGGGAACATTATATACGTCTATAACGCTATATATCCTAACCTAAGGCAACCTAACATCTCGGATGTAATATTTTACAACATTCCCGTCACTTCGGCCCCTACATCTCTGTGGGAACATTATATACGTCTATAACGTTATATATCTTAGCCTAAGGCAATCCTAACACCTCGGATGTAATATTTTACAACATTCCTGGCGCGCCGGCACCTATTTCTCGGTGGGAACATTATATACGTCTATAACTTTACATATCCTAGCCTAAGGCAACCTAACATCTCGGATGTAATATTTTACTACATTCCTGGCGCGCCGGCCCCCACTTCTCGGTGGGAATATTATATACGTCTATATCGCTATATATCATAGCCTAAGGCAACCTAACATGTCGAGCGTAATATTTTCCAACACTCCTGGCTCGTTGGGCCCTACTTCTCGGTGGGAACATTATATACGTCTATAACGTTATATATTCTAACCTAAGGGAACCTAACATCTCGGATGTGATATTTTACAACATTCCCGTCACTTCGGCCCCTACTTCTCGGTGGGAACATTATATACGTCTATAACGTTATATATCTTAGCCTAAGGCAATCCTAACACGTCGGATGTAATATTTTACAACATTCCTGGCGCGCCGACACCTATTTCTCGATGGGAACATTATATACGTCTATATCGCTATATATACTAGCCTAAGGCAACCTAACATGTCGAGCGTAATATTTTACAACATTCCTGGCTCGTCGGCACCTACTTCTCGGTGGGAACTTTATATATGTCTATAACGTTATGTATCCTAACCTAAGGCAACCTAACATCTCGGATGTAATATTTTACTACATTCCTGGCTCTTCGGTCCCTACCTCTCGGTGGGTACATTATATACGTCTATAACTTTACATATCCTAGCCTAAGGCAACCTAACATCTCGGATGTAATATTTCACTACATTCCTGGCGCGCCGGCCCCCACTTCTCGGTGGGAACATTATATACGTCTATATCGCTATATCATAGCCTAAGACAACCTAACATGTTGAGCGTAATATTTTACAACATTCCTGGCTCGTCGGCCCCTACTTCTCAGTGGGAACATTATATACGTCTATAACGTTATATATCCTAACCTAAAGGAACCTAACATCTCGGATGTAATATTTGACAACATTCTTGTCGTGTCGGCCCGTACTCCTCGGTGGGAATATCGTATACGTCTATAACGTTATATATCCTAGCCTAAGGCAATCCTAACACGTCGAATGTAATATTTTACAACATTCCTGGCGCGGCGGCCCCTACTTCTCGGTGGGAACATTATATGCGTCTATATAGCTATATATCCTAGCCTAAGGCAACCTAACATGTCGAGCGTAATATTTTACAACATTCCAGGCTCGTCGGCACCCACTTCTCGGTGGGAACATTATATACGTCTATAACGTTATATATCCTAACCTAAGGGAACCTAACATCTCGGATCTAATATTTGACAACATTCTTGTCGTGTCGGCCCGTACTCCTCGGTGGGAATATCGTATACGTCTATAACGTTATATATCCTAGCCTAAGGCAGTCCTAACACGTCGAATGTAATATTTTACAACATTCCTGGCGCGTCGGCACCTACTTCTCGATGGGAACTTTATATACGTCTATAACGTTATATATCCTAGCATAAGGCAACCTAACATGTCGAGCGTAATATTTTACAACATTCCTGGCTCTTCGGCACCTACTTCTCGGTGGGAACTTTATACACGTCTATAACGTTATATATCCTAGCATAATGCAACCTTACATGTCGAATGTAATATCTTACAATATTCCTGGCTCGTCGGCAACTACTTCTAGGTGGGAACAGTATATACGTCTATAACGTTATATATCCTAACCTAAGGCAACTTAACTTGTCGGATGTAATATTTTACCTCATTCCTGGCGCGTCGGCAACTACTTCTAGGTGGGAACATTATATACGTCTATAACGTTACATATCCTAGCCTTAGGCAACCTAACATCTCGGATGTAATATTTTACTACATTCCTGGCGTGCCGGCCCCTACTTCTCGGTGGGAACATTATATACGTCTATAACGCTATATATCCTAGCCTAAGGCAAAATAACATGTCGAATGTAATATTTTACAACATTCCCGTCACTTCGGCCCCTACTTCTCGGTGGGAACATTATACACGTCTATAACGTTATATATCTTAGCCTAAGGTAATCCTAACATCTCGGATGTAATATTTTACAACATTCCTGGCGCGCCGGCACCTATTTCTCGGTGGGAACATTATATACGTCTATAACTTTACATATCCTAGCCTAAGGCAACCTAACATCTCGGATGTAATATTTTACTACATTCCTGGCGCGCCGGCTCCCACTTCTCGGTGGGAATATTATATACGTCTATATCGCTATATATCATAGCCTAAGGCAACCTAACATGTCGAGCGTAATATTTTCCAACACTCCTGGCTCGTTGGGCCCTACTTCTCGGTGGGAACATTATATACGTCCATAACGTTATATATTCTAACCTAAGGGAACCTAACATCTCGGATGTGATATTTTACAACATTACCGTCACTTAGGCCCCTACTTCTCGGTGGGAACATTATATACGTCTATAACGTTATATATCTTAGCCTAAGGCAATCCTAACACGTCGGATGTAATATTTTACAACATTCCTGGCGCGCCGACACCTATTTCTCGATGGGAACATTATATACGTCTATATCGCTATATATACTAGCCTAAGGCAACCTAACATGTCGAGCGTAATATTTTACAACATTCCTGGCTCGTCGGCACCTACTTCTCGGTGGGAACTTTATATATGTCTATAACGTTATGTATCCTAACCTAAGGCAACCTAACATCTCGGATGTAATATTTTACTACATTCCTGGCTCTTCGGTCCCTACCTCTCGGTGGGAACATTATATACGTCTATAACTTTACATATCCTAGCCTAAGGCAACCTAACATCTCGGATGTAATATTTCACTACATTCCTGGCGCGCCGGCCCCCACTTCTCGGTGGGAACATTATATACGTCTATATCGCTATATCATAGCCTAAGACAACCTAACATGTTGAGGGTAATATTTTACAACATTCCTGGCTCGTCGGCCCCTACTTCTCAGTGGGAACATTATATACGTCTATAACGTTATATATCCTAACCTAAAGGAACCTAACATCTCGGATGTAATATTTGACAACATTCTTGTCGTGTCGGCCCGTACTCCTCGGTGGGAATATCGTATACGTCTATAACGTTATATATCCTAGCCTAAGGCAATCCTAACACGTCGAATGTAATATTTTACAACATTCCTGGCGCGGCGGCCCCTACTTCTCGGTGGGAACATTATATACGTCTATATAGCTATATATCCTAGCCTAAGGCAACCTAACATGTCGAGCGTAATATTTTACAACATTCCAGGCTCGTCGGCACCCACTTCTCGGTGGGAACATTATATACGTCTATAACGTTATATATCCTAACCTAAGGGAACCTAACATCTCGGATCTAATATTTGACAACATTCTTGTCGTGTCGGCCCGTACTCCTCGGTGGGAATATCGTATACGTCTATAACGTTATATATCCTAGCCTAAGGCAGTCCTAACACGTCGAATGTAATATTTTACAACATTCCTGGCGCGGCGGCCCCTACTTCTCGGTGGGAACATTATATACGTCTATATCGCTATATATCCGAGCCTAAGGCAACCTAACATGTCGAGCGTAATATTTTACAACATTCCTGGCTCGTCGGCACCTACTTCTCGGTGGGAACTTTATATACGTCTATAACGTTATATATCCTAGCATAAGGCAACCTTACATGTCGAATGTAATATCTTACAATATTCCTGGCGCGTCGGCAACTACTTCTAGGTTGGGAACATTATATACGTCTATAACGTTACACATCCTAGCCTAAGGCAACCTAACATCTCGGATGTAATATTTTACTACATTCCTGGCGCGCCGGCCCCTACTTCCCAGTGGGAACATTATATGCATCTATAACGTGATATATCCTAGCCTAAGGCAATCCTAACATCTCGGATGTAATATTTTACTACATTCGTGGCGCGCCGACCGCTATTTCTCGATGGGAACATTATATACATCTATAACGTGATATATCCTAGCCTAAGGCAATCCTAACATCTCGGATGTAATATTTTACTACATTCGTGGCGCGCCGACCGCTATTTCTCGATGGGAACATTATATACGTCTATATCGCTATATATCCTAGCCTAAGGCAACCTAACATGTCGAGCGTAATATTTTACAACATTCCTGGCTCGTCGGCACCTACTTCTCGGTGGGAACTTTATATACGTCTATAACGTTATATATCCTAACCTAAGGCAACCTAACATCTCGGATGTAATATTTTACTACATTCCTGGCGCGCCGGCACCTACTTCTCGGTGGGAACATTATGAGCGTCTATAACGTTATATATCCTAACCTAAGGCAACCCTAACATCTCGGATGTAATATTTTACAACATTCCCGTCACTTCGGCCCCTACTTCTCGGTGGGAACATTATATACGTCTATAACGTTATATATCCTAACCTAAAGGAACCTAACATCTCGGATGTAATATTTTACAACATTCCTGGCGCGCCGGCTCCTACTTTTCGGTGGGAACATTATATACGTCTGTTATGCTATATATCCTAGCCTAAGGCAATCCTAACATCTCGGAAGTAATATTTTACAACATTCCTAGCGCGTCGGCACCTACTTCTCGGTTGGAACATTATGTACGTCTATAACGTTATATATCCGAGCCTAAGGCAACCTAACATGACGAGCGTAATATTTTATAACATTCCTGGCTCGTCGGCACCTACTTCTCGGTGGGAACTTTATATACGTCTATAACGTTAAATATCTTAGCCTAAGGCAATCCTAACACCTCGGATGTAATATTTTACAACATTCCTGGCGCGCCGGCACCTATTTCTCGGTGGGAACATTATATACGTCTTTAACGCTATATATCCCAGCCTATGGCAACCTAACTTGTCGAGCGTTATATTTTACAACATTCCTGGCGCGTCGGCACCTACTTCTCGATGGGAACTTTATATACGTCTATAACGTTATATATCCTAGCATAAGGCAACCTTACATGTCGAATGTAATATCTTACAATATTCCTGGCGCGTCAGCAACTACTTCTAGGTGGGAACATTATATACGTCTATAACGTTACATATCCTAGCCTAAGGCAACCCTAACATCTCGGATGTAATATTTTACTACATTCGTGGCGCGCCGACCGCTATTTCTCGATGGGAACATTATATACGTCTATAACGCTATATATCCTAGACTAAGGCAACCTAACACCTCGGATGTAATGTTTTACAACATTCCTGGCGTGTCGGCCCCTATTTCTCGGTGGGAATATTATATACGCCTTTAACGCTATATGTCCTAGCCTGAGACAACCTAACATGTCGAATGTAGTATTTTACAATATTCCTGGCGCGTCGGCAACTACTTCTCGGTGGGAACAGTATATACGTTTATAACGTTATATATCCTAACCTAAGGCAACTTAACATGTCGGATGTAATATTTTACAACATTCCTGGCGCGTCGGCAACTACTTCTAGGTGGGAACATTATATACGTCTATAACGTTACATATGCTAGCCTTAGGCAAGCTAACATCTCGGATGTAATATTTTACTACATTCCTGGCGCGCCGGCCCCTACTTCTCGGTGGGAACATTATATACGTCTATAACGTTATATATCTTAGCCTAAGGCAATCCTAACATCTCGGATGTAATATTTTACAACATTCCTGGCGCGCTGGCACCTATTTCTCGGTGGGAACATTATATACGTCTATAACTTTACATATCCTAGCCTAAGGCAACCTAACATCTCGGATGTAATATTTTACTACATTCCTGGCGCGCCGGCCCCCACTTCTCGGTGGGAATATTATATACGTCTATATCGCTATATATCATAGCCTAAGGCAACCTAACATGTCGAGCGTAATATTTTCCAACATTCCTGGCTCGTTGGCCCCTACTTCTCGGTGGGAACATTATATACGTCTATAACGTTATATATTCTAACCTAAGGGAACCTAACATCTCGGATGTAATATTTTACAACATTCCCGTCACTTCGGCCCCTACTTCTCGGTGGGAACATTATATACGTCTATAACGTTATATATCTTAGCCTAAGGCAATCCTAACATGTCGGATGTAATATTTTACAACATTCCTGGCGCGCCGACACCTATTTCTCGGTGGGAACATTATATACGTCTATATCGCTATATATACTAGCCTAAGGTAACCTAACATGTCGAATGTAATATTTTACAGCATTCCTGGCGCGCCGGCCCCTACTTCTCGGTGGGAACATTATATACATCTATAACGTGATATATCCTAGCCTAAGGCAATCCTAACATCTCGGATGTAATATTTTACTACATTCGTGGCGCGCGGACCGCTATTTCTCGATGGGAACATTATATACGTCTATATCGCTATATATCCTAGCCTAAGGCAACCTAACATGTCGAGCGTAATATTTTACAACATTCCTGGCTCGTCGGCACCTACTTCTCGGTGGGAACTTTATATACGTCTATAACGTTATATATCCTAACCTAAGGCAACCTGACATCTCGGATGTAATATTTTACTACATTCCTGGCTCTTCGGTCCCTACTTCTCGGTGGGAACATTATATACGTCTATAACTTTACATATCCTAGCCTAAGGCAACCTAACATCTCGGATGTAATATTTCACTACATTCCTGGCGCGCCGGCCTCCCTTCTCGGTGGGAACATTATATACGTCTATATCGCTATATATCATAGCCTAAGGCAACCAAACATGTCGAGCGTAATATTTTACAACATTCCTGGCTCGTCGGCCCCTACTTCTCGGTGAGAACATTATATACGTCTGTAACGCTATATATCCTAGTCTAAGGCAATCCTAACATCTCGGAAGTAATATTTTACAACATTCCTAGCGTGTCGACACCTACTTCTTGGTGGGAACATTATGTACGTCTATAACGTTATATATCCTACCCTAAGGCAACCTAACATCTCGGATGTAATATTTTACTACATTCCTGGCACGTCGGCCCCTACTTCTCGGTGGGAACATTATATACGTCTATAACGCTATATATCCTAACCTAAGGCAACCTAACATCTCGGATGTAATATTTTACAACATTCCCGTCACTTCGGCCCCTACTTCTCGGTGGGAACATTATATACGTCTATAACGTTATATATCTTAGCCTAAGGCAATCCTAACGTCTCGGATGTAATATTTTACAACATTCCTGGCGCGCCGGCACCTATTTCTCGGTGGGAACATTATATACGTCTATAACTTTACATATCCTAGCCTGAGGCAACCTAACATCTCGGATGTAATATTTTACTACATTCCTGGCGCGCCGGCCCCCACTTCTCGGTGGGAATATTATATACGTCTATATCGCTATATATCATAGCCTAAGGCAACCTAACATGTCGAGCGTAATATTTTCCAACATTCCTGGCTCGTTGGCCCCTACTTCTCGGTGGGAACATTATATACGTCTATAACGTTATATATTCTAACCTAAGGGAACCTAACATCTCGGATGTAATATTTTACAACATTCCCGTCACTTCGGCCCCTACTTCTCGGTGGGAACATTATATACGTCTATAACGTTATATATCTTAGCCTAAGGCAATCCTAACATGTCGGATGTAATATTTTACAACATTCCCGGGGCGCCGACACCTATTTCTCGGTGGGAACATTATATACGTCTATATCGCTATATATCCCAGCCTATGGCAACCTAACTTGTCGAGCGTAATATTTTACAACATTCCTGGCGCGTCGGCACCTACTTCTCGATGGGAACTTTATATACGTCTATAACGTTATATATCCTAGCATAAGGCAACCTAACATGTCGAGCGTAATATTTTACAACATTCCTGGCTCTTCGGCACCTACTTCTCGGTGGGAACTTTATACATGTCTATAACGTTATATATCCTAGCATAATGCAACCTTACATGTCGAATGTAATATCTTACAATATTCCTGGCTCGTCGGCAACTACTTCTAGGTGGGAACAGTATATACGTCTATAACGTTATATATCCTAACCTAAGGCAACTTAACTTGTCGGATGTAATATTTTACCTCATTCCTGGCGCGTCGGCAACTACTTCTAGGTGGGAACATTATATACGTCTATAACGTTACATATCCTAGCCTTAGGCAACCTAACATCTCGGATGTAATATTTTACTACATTCCTGGCGTGCCGGCCCCTACTTCTCGGTGGGAACATTATATACGTCTATAACGCTATATATCCTAGCCTAAGGCAAAATAACATGTCGAATGTAATATTTTACAACATTCCCGTCACTTCGGCCCCTACTTCTCGGTGGGAACATTATACACGTCTATAACGTTATATATCTTAGCCTAAGGCAATCCTAACATCTCGGATGTAATATTTTACAACATTCCTGGCGCGCCGGCACCTATTTCTCGGTGGGAACATTATATACGTCTATAACTTTACATATCCTAGCCTAAGGCAACCTAACATCTCGGATGTAATATTTTACTACATTCCTGGCGCGCCGGCCCCCACTTCTCGGTGGGAATATTATATACGTCTATATCGCTATATATCATAGCCTAAGGCAACCTAACATGTCGAGCGTAATATTTTCCAACACTCCTGGCTCGTTGGGCCCTACTTCTCGGTGGGAACATTATATACGTCTATAACGTTATATATTCTAACCTAAGGGAACCTAACATCTCGGATGTGATATTTTACAACATTCCCGTCACTTCGGCCCCTACTTCTCGGTGGGAACATTATATACGTCTATAACGTTATATATCTTAGCCTAAGGCAATCCTAACACGTCGGATGTAATATTTTACAACATTCCTGGCGCGCCGACACCTATTTCTCGATGGGAACATTATATACGTCTATATCGCTATATATACTAGCCTAAGGCAACCTAACATGTCGAGCGTAATATTTTACAACATTCCTGGCTCGTCGGCACCTACTTCTCGGTGGGAACTTTATATATGTCTATAACGTTATGTATCCTAACCTAAGGCAACCTAACATCTCGGATGTAATATTTTACTACATTCTTGTCGTGTCGGCCCGTACTCCTCGGTGGGAATATCGTATACGTCTATAACGTTATATATCCTAGCCTAAGGCAATCCTAACACGTCGAATGTAATATTTTACAACATTCCTGGCGCGGCGGCCCCTACTTCTCGGTGGGAACATTATATACGTCTATATAGCTATATATCCTAGCCTAAGGCAACCTAACATGTCGAGCGTAATATTTTACAACATTCCAGGCTCGTCGGCACCCACTTCTCGGTGGGAACATTATATACGTCTATAACGTTATATATCCTAACCTAAGGGAACCTAACATCTCGGATCTAATATTTGACAACATTCTTGTCGTGTCGGCCCGTACTCCTCGGTGGGAATATCGTATACGTCTATAACGTTATATATCCTAGCCTAAGGCAATCCTAACACGTCGAATGTAATATTTTACAACATTCCTGGCGCGGCGGCCCCTACTTCTCGGTGGGAACATTATATACGTCTATATAGCTATATATCCTAGCCTAAGGCAACCTAACATGTCGAGCGTAATATTTTACAACATTCCTGGCTCGTCGGCACCTACTTCTCGGTGGGAACTTTATATACGTCTATAACGTTATATATCCTAGCATAAGGCAACCTTACATGTCGAATGTAATATCTTACAATATTCCTGGCGCGTCGGCAACTACTTCTAGGTTGGGAACATTATATACGTCTATAACGTTACACATCCTAGCCTAAGGCAACCTAACATCTCGGATGTAATATTTTACTACATTGCTGGCGCGCCGGCCCCTACTTCCCAGTGGGAACATTATATGCATCTATAACGTGATATATCCTAGCCTAAGGCAATCCTAACATCTCGGATGTAATATTTTACTACATTCGTGGCGCGCCGACCGCTATTTCTCGATGGGAACATTATATACATCTATAACGTGATATATCCTAGCCTAAGGCAATCCTAACATCTCGGATGTAATATTTTACTACATTCGTGGCGCGCCGACCGCTATTTCTCGATGGGAACATTATATACGTCTATATCGCTATATATCCTAGCCTAAGGCAACCTAACATGTCGAGCGTAATATTTTACAACATTCCTGGCTCGTCGGCACCTACTTCTCGGTGGGAACATTATATACGTCTATAACGTAATATATCTTAGCCTAAGGCAATCCTAACATGTCGGATGTAATATTTTACAACATTCCTGGCGCGCCGACACCTATTTCTCGGTGGGAACATTATATACGTCTATATCGCTATATATACTAGAATAAGGCAACCTAACATGTCGAATGTAATATTTTACAGCATTCCTGGCGCGCCGGCCCCTACTTCTCAGTGGGAACATTATATACATCTATAACGTGATATATCCTAGCCTAAGGCAATCCTAACATCTCGGATGTAATATTTTACTACATTCGTGGCGCGCCGACCGCTATTTCTCGATGGGAACATTATATACGTCTATATCGCTATATATCCTAGCCTAAGGCAACCTAACATGTCGAGCGTAATATTTTACAACATTCCTGGCTCGTCGGCACCTACTTCTCGGTGGGAACTTTATATACGTCTATAACGTTATATATCCTAACCTAAGGCAACCTAACATGTCGAGCGTAATATTTTACAACATTCCTGGCGTGTCGGCCCCTATTTCTCGGTGGGAATATTATATACGCCTTTAACGCTATATATCCTAGCCTGAGACAACCTAACATGTCGAATGTAGTATTTTACAATATTCCTGGCGCGTCGGCAACTACTTCTCGGTGGGAACAGTATATACGTCTATAACGTTATATATCCTAACCTAAGGCAACTTAACTTGTCGGATGTAATATTTTACAACATTCCTGGCGCGTCGGCAACTACTTCTAGGTGGGAACATTATATACGTCTATAACGTTACATATCCTAGCCTTAGGCAACCTAACATCTCGGATGTAATATTTTACTACATTCCTGGCGCGCCGGCCACTACTTCTTGGTGGGAACATTATATACATCTATAACGCTATATATCCTAGCCAAAGGCAAAGTAACATGTCGAATGTAATATTTTACAACATTCCCGTCACTTCGGCCTCTACTTCTCGGTGGGAACATTATATACGTCTATAACGTTATATATCCTAGCCTAAGGCAACCTAACATCTCGGATGTTATATTTTACTACATTTCTGGCGCGCCGGCCCCTACTTCTCGGTGGGAACATTATATACGTCTATATCGCTATATATCATGACGTAAGGCAACCTAACATGTCGAGCGTAATATTCTACAACATTCCTGGCGTGTCGTCCCCTATTTCTCGGTGGGAACATTATATACGTATATAACGTTATATATCATAGTCTAAGGCAACCTAACATCTCGGATGTAATATTTTACTACGTTCGTGGCGCACCGGCACCTACTTCTTGGTGGGAACATTATATACGTCTATAACGTTATATATCCTAGCCTAAGGCAATCCTAACATCTCGGATGTAATATTTCACAACATTCCTGGCGCGTCGGCACCTACTTCTCGGTGGGAACATTATATACGTCTATAACGTTATATATCCTAACCTAAGGGAACCTAACACCTCGGATGTAATGTTTTACAACATTCCTGGCGTGACGGCCCCTATTTCTCGGTGGGAACATTGTATACGTCTATAACGCTATATGTCCTAGCCCGAGACAACCTAACATGTCGAATATAATATTTTACAATATTCCTGGCGCGTCGGCAACTACTTCTCGGTGGGAACTGTATATACGACTATAACGTTATATATCCTAACCTAAGACAACTTAACATGTCGAATGTAATATTTTGCCACATTCCTGGCTCGTTGGCCCCTACTTATCGGTGGGAACATTATATACGTCTATAACGTTATATATCCTAACCTAAGGGAACCTAACATCTCGGATGTAATATTTTACAACATTCCTGGCGTGTCGGCCCCTATTTCTGGGTGGGAACATTATATACGTCTATAACGCTATATATCCTAGCCTAAGGCAAACTAACATATCGAATGTAATATTTTACAACATTCCCGTCACTTCGGCCCCTACTTCTCGATGGGAACATTATATACGTCTATAACGTTGTATATCCTAACCTAAGGCAACCTAACATCTCGGATGTAATATTTTACTACATTCCTGGCACGTCGGCCACTACTTCTCGGTGGGAACATTATATAAGTCTAGAACGCTATATATCCTAGCCTACGGCAAACTAACATGTCGAATGTAATATTTTACAACATTCCCGTCACTTCGGCACCTACTTCTCGGTGGGAACATTATATACGTCTATAACGTTATATATCCTAGTCTATGGCAACCTAACATCTCGGATGTTATATTTTACTACATTCCCGGCGCGCCGGCCCCTACTTCTCGGTGGGAACATTACATACGTCTATAACGTTATATATCCTAGCCTAAGGTAATCCTAACATCTCGGATGTAATATTTTACAACATTCCTGGCGCGTCGGCACCTACTTCTCGGTGGGAACATTATATACGTCTATAACGTTATATATCCTAGCCTATGGCAACCTAACATCTCGGATGTTATATTTTACTACATTCCCGGCGCGCCGGCTCCTACTTCACGGTGCGAACATTACATACGTCTATAACGTTATATATCCTAGCCTAAGGTAATCCTAACATCTCGGATGTAATATTTTACAACATTCCTGGCGCGTCGGCACCTACTTCTCGGTGGGAACAGCATATAAGTCTATAACGTTATATATCCTAACCTAAGGCAACCTAACATCTCGGATGTAATATTTTACTACATTCCTGGCTCGTCGGCCCCTACTTCCCGGTGGGAACATTATATACGTCTATAACGTTACTTATTCTAGCCTAAGGCAACCTAACATCTCGGATGTTATATTTTACTACATTCCTGGCGCGCCGGCACCTATTTCTCGGTGGGAACATTATATACGTCTATAACTTTACATATCCTAGCCTAAGGCAACCTAACATGTCGAGCGTAATATTTTACAACATTCCTGGTTCGTCGGCCCCTACTTCTCGGGTGGAACATTATATACGTCTATAACGTTATATATCCTTACCTAAGGCAACCTAACCTCTCGGATGTAATATTTTACTACATTCCTGGCACGTCGGCCCCTAGTTCTCGGTGGGAACATTATATACGTCTATAACGTTATATATCCTAACCTAAGGCAACCTAACCTCTCGGATCTAATATTTTACTACATTCCTGGCACGTCGGCCCCTAGTTCTCGGTTGGAACATTATACAAGTCTAGAACGCTATATATCCTAGCCTAAGGCAAACTAACATGTCGAATGTAATATTTTACAACATTCCCGTCACTTCGGCACCTACTTCTCGGTGGGAACATTATATACGTCTATAACGTTATATATCCTAGCCTAAGGCAACCTAACATCTGGGATGTTATATTTTACTACATTTCTGGCGCGCCGGCCCCTACTTCTCGGTGGGAACATTATATACGTCTATATCGCTATATATCATGACGTAAGGCAACCTAACATGTCGAACGTAATATTTTACAACATTGCTGGCGTGTCGTTCCCTATTTCTCGGTGGGAACATTATATACGTATATAACGTTATATATCATAGTCTAAGGCAACCTAACATCTCGGATGTAATATTTTACTACGTTCGTGGCGCACCGGCCCCTACTTCTTGGTGGGAACATTATATACGTCTATAACGTTATATATCCTAGCCTAAGGCAATCCTAACATCTCGGATGTAATATTTTACTACATTCCTGGCGCGTCGGCACCTACTTCTCGGTGGGAACATTATATACGTCTATAACGTTATATATCCTAACCTAAGTGAACCTAACACCTCGGATGTAATGTTTTACAACATTCCTGGCGTGTCGGCCCCTATTTCTCGGTGGGAACATTGTATATGTCTATAACGTTATATATCCTAACCTAAGGCAACATAACATCTCGGATGTAATATTTTACTACATTCCTGGCACGTCGGCCACTACTTCTCGGTGGGAACATTATATAAGTCTAGAACGCTATATATCCTAGCCTACGGCAAACTAACATGTCGAATGTAATATTTTACAACATTCCCGTCACTTCGGCACCTACTTCTCGGTGGGAACATTATATACGTCTATAACGTTATATATCCTAACCTAAGGCAACCTAACATCTCGGATGTAATATTTTACTACATTCCTGGCACGTCGGCCACTACTTCTCGGTGGGAACATTATATAAGTCTAGAACGCTATATATCCTAGCCTACGGCAAACTAACATGTCGAATGTAATATTTTACAACATTCCCGTCACTTCGGCACCTACTTCTCGGTGGGAACATTATATACGTCTATAACGTTATATATCCTAGCCTATGGCAACCTAACATCTCGGATGTTATATTTTACCACATTCCCGGCGCGCCGGCCCCTACTTCTCGGTGGGAACATTACATACGTCTATAACGTTATATATCCTAGCCTAAGGTAATCCTAACATCTCGGATTTAATATTTTACAACATTCCTGGCGCGTCGGCACCTACTTCTCGGTGAGAACATTATATACGTCTATAACGTTATATATCCTAGCCTATGGCAACCTAACATCTCGGATGTTATATTTTACTACATTCCCGGCGCGCCGGCTCCTACTTCACGGTGCGAACATTACATACGTCTATAACGTTATATATCCTAGCCTAAGGTAATCCTAACATCTCGGATGTAATATTTTACAACATTCCTGGCGCGTCGGCACCTACTTCTCGGTGGGAACAGCATATAAGTCTATAACGTTATATATCCTAACCTAAGGCAACCTAACATCTCGGATGTAATATTTTACTACATTCCTGGCTCGTCGGCCCCTACTTCTCGGTGGGAACATTATATACGTCTATAACGTTACTTATTCTAGCCTAAGGCAACCTAACATCTCGGATGTTATATTTTACTACATTCCTGGCGCGCCGGCACCTATTTCTCGGTGGGAACATTATATACGTCTATAACTTTACATATCCTAGCCTAAGGCAACCTAACATGTCGAGCGTAATATTTTACAACATTCCTGGTTCGTCGGCCCCTACTTCTCGGGTGGAACATTATATACGTCTATAACGTTATATATCCTTACCTAAGGCAACCTAACCTCTCGGATGTAATATTTTACTACATTCCTGGCACGTCGGCACCTACTTCTCGGTGGGAACATTATATACGTCTATAACGTTATATATCCTAACCTAAGTGAACCTAACACCTCGGATGTAATGTTTTACAACATTCCTGGCGTGTCGGCCCCTATTTCTCGGTGGGAACATTGTATATGTCTATAACGTTATATATCCTAACCTAAGGCAACCTAACATCTCGGATGTAATATTTTACTACATTCTTGTCGTGTCGGCCCGTACTCCTCGGTGGGAATATCGTATACGTCTATAACGTTATATATCCTAGCCTAAGGCAATCCTAACACGTCGAATGTAATATTTTACAACATTCCTGGCGCGGCGGCCCCTACTTCTCGGTGGGAACATTATATACGTCTATATAGCTATATATCCTAGCCTAAGGCAACCTAACATGTCGAGCGTAATATTTTACAACATTCCAGGCTCGTCGGCACCCACTTCTCGGTGGGAACATTATATACGTCTATAACGTTATATATCCTAACCTAAGGGAACCTAACATCTCGGATCTAATATTTGACAACATTCTTGTCGTGTCGGCCCGTACTCCTCGGTGGGAATATCGTATACGTCTATAACGTTATATATCCTAGCCTAAGGCAATCCTAACACGTCGAATGTAATATTTTACAACATTCCTGGCGCGGCGGCCCCTACTTCTCGGTGGGAACATTATATACGTCTATATAGCTATATATCCTAGCCTAAGGCAACCTAACATGTCGAGCGTAATATTTTACAACATTCCTGGCTCGTCGGCACCTACTTCTCGGTGGGAACTTTATATACGTCTATAACGTTATATATCCTAGCATAAGGCAACCTTACATGTCGAATGTAATATCTTACAATATTCCTGGCGCGTCGGCAACTACTTCTAGGTTGGGAACATTATATACGTCTATAACGTTACACATCCTAGCCTAAGGCAACCTAACATCTCGGATGTAATATTTTACTACATTGCTGGCGCGCCGGCCCCTACTTCCCAGTGGGAACATTATATGCATCTATAACGTGATATATCCTAGCCTAAGGCAATCCTAACATCTCGGATGTAATATTTTACTACATTCGTGGCGCGCCGACCGCTATTTCTCGATGGGAACATTATATACATCTATAACGTGATATATCCTAGCCTAAGGCAATCCTAACATCTCGGATGTAATATTTTACTACATTCGTGGCGCGCCGACCGCTATTTCTCGATGGGAACATTATATACGTCTATATCGCTATATATCCTAGCCTAAGGCAACCTAACATGTCGAGCGTAATATTTTACAACATTCCTGGCTCGTCGGCACCTACTTCTCGGTGGGAACATTATATACGTCTATAACGTAATATATCTTAGCCTAAGGCAATCCTAACATGTCGGATGTAATATTTTACAACATTCCTGGCGCGCCGACACCTATTTCTCGGTGGGAACATTATATACGTCTATATCGCTATATATACTAGAATAAGGCAACCTAACATGTCGAATGTAATATTTTACAGCATTCCTGGCGCGCCGGCCCCTACTTCTCAGTGGGAACATTATATACATCTATAACGTGATATATCCTAGCATAAGGCAATCCTAACATCTCGGATGTAATATTTTACTACATTCGTGGCGCGCCGACCGCTATTTCTCGATGGGAACATTATATACGTCTATATCGCTATATATCCTAGCCTAAGGCAACCTAACATGTCGAGCGTAATATTTTACAACATTCCTGGCTCGTCGGCACCTACTTCTCGGTGGGAACTTTATATACGTCTATAACGTTATATATCCTAACCTAAGGCAACCTAACATGTCGAGCGTAATATTTTACAACATTCCTGGCGTGTCGGCCCCTATTTCTCGGTGGGAATATTATATACGCCTTTAACGCTATATATCCTAGCCTGAGACAACCTAACATGTCGAATGTAGTATTTTACAATATTCCTGGCGCGTCGGCAACTACTTCTCGGTGGGAACAGTATATACGTCTATAACGTTATATATCCTAACCTAAGGCAACTTAACTTGTCGGATGTAATATTTTACAACATTCCTGGCGCGTCGGCAACTACTTCTAGGTGGGAACATTATATACGTCTATAACGTTACATATCCTAGCCTTAGGCAACCTAACATCTCGGATGTAATATTTTACTACATTCCTGGCGCGCCGGCCACTACTTCTTGGTGGGAACATTATATACATCTATAACGCTATATATCCTAGCCAAAGGCAAAGTAACATGTCGAATGTAATATTTTACAACATTCCCGTCACTTCGGCCTCTACTTCTCGGTGGGAACATTATATACGTCTATAACGTTATATATCCTAGCCTAAGGCAACCTAACATCTCGGATGTTATATTTTACTACATTTCTGGCGCGCCGGCCCCTACTTCTCGGTGGGAACATTATATACGTCTATATCGCTATATATCATGACGTAAGGCAACCTAACATGTCGAGCGTAATATTCTACAACATTCCTGGCGTGTCGTCCCCTATTTCTCGGTGGGAACATTATATACGTATATAACGTTATATATCATAGTCTAAGGCAACCTAACATCTCGGATGTAATATTTTACTACGTTCGTGGCGCACCGGCACCTACTTCTTGGTGGGAACATTATATACGTCTATAACGTTATATATCCTAGCCTAAGGCAATCCTAACATCTCGGATGTAATATTTCACAACATTCCTGGCGCGTCGGCACCTACTTCTCGGTGGGAACATTATATACGTCTATAACGTTATATATCCTAACCTAAGGGAACCTAACACCTCGGATGTAATGTTTTACAACATTCCTGGCGTGACGGCCCCTATTTCTCGGTGGGAACATTGTATACGTCTATAACGCTATATGTCCTAGCCCGAGACAACCTAACATGTCGAATATAATATTTTACAATATTCCTGGCGCGTCGGCAACTACTTCTCGGTGGGAACTGTATATACGACTATAACGTTATATATCCTAACCTAAGACAACTTAACATGTCGAATGTAATATTTTGCCACATTCCTGGCTCGTTGGCCCCTACTTATCGGTGGGAACATTATATACGTCTATAACGTTATATATCCTAACCTAAGGGAACCTAACATCTCGGATGTAATATTTTACAACATTCCTGGCGTGTCGGCCCCTATTTCTGGGTGGGAACATTATATACGTCTATAACGCTATATATCCTAGCCTAAGGCAAACTAACATATCGAATGTAATATTTTACAACATTCCCGTCACTTCGGCCCCTACTTCTCGATGGGAACATTATATACGTCTATAACGTTGTATATCCTAACCTAAGGCAACCTAACATCTCGGATGTAATATTTTACTACATTCCTGGCACGTCGGCCACTACTTCTCGGTGGGAACATTATATAAGTCTAGAACGCTATATATCCTAGCCTACGGCAAACTAACATGTCGAATGTAATATTTTACAACATTCCCGTCACTTCGGCACCTACTTCTCGGTGGGAACATTATATACGTCTATAACGTTATATATCCTAGTCTATGGCAACCTAACATCTCGGATGTTATATTTTACTACATTCCCGGCGCGCCGGCCCCTACTTCTCGGTGGGAACATTACATACGTCTATAACGTTATATATCCTAGCCTAAGGTAATCCTAACATCTCGGATGTAATATTTTACAACATTCCTGGCGCGTCGGCACCTACTTCTCGGTGGGAACATTATATACGTCTATAACGTTATATATCCTAGCCTATGGCAACCTAACATCTCGGATGTTATATTTTACTACATTCCCGGCGCGCCGGCTCCTACTTCACGGTGCGAACATTACATACGTCTATAACGTTATATATCCTAGCCTAAGGTAATCCTAACATCTCGGATGTAATATTTTACAACATTCCTGGCGCGTCGGCACCTACTTCTCGGTGGGAACAGCATATAAGTCTATAACGTTATATATCCTAACCTAAGGCAACCTAACATCTCGGATGTAATATTTTACTACATTCCTGGCTCGTCGGCCCCTACTTCCCGGTGGGAACATTATATACGTCTATAACGTTACTTATTCTAGCCTAAGGCAACCTAACATCTCGGATGTTATATTTTACTACATTCCTGGCGCGCCGGCACCTATTTCTCGGTGGGAACATTATATACGTCTATAACTTTACATATCCTAGCCTAAGGCAACCTAACATGTCGAGCGTAATATTTTACAACATTCCTGGTTCGTCGGCCCCTACTTCTCGGGTGGAACATTATATACGTCTATAACGTTATATATCCTTACCTAAGGCAACCTAACCTCTCGGATGTAATATTTTACTACATTCCTGGCACGTCGGCCCCTAGTTCTCGGTGGGAACATTATATACGTCTATAACGTTATATATCCTAACCTAAGGCAACCTAACCTCTCGGATCTAATATTTTACTACATTCCTGGCACGTCGGCCCCTAGTTCTCGGTTGGAACATTATACAAGTCTAGAACGCTATATATCCTAGCCTAAGGCAAACTAACATGTCGAATGTAATATTTTACAACATTCCCGTCACTTCGGCACCTACTTCTCGGTGGGAACATTATATACGTCTATAACGTTATATATCCTAGCCTAAGGCAACCTAACATCTGGGATGTTATATTTTACTACATTTCTGGCGCGCCGGCCCCTACTTCTCGGTGGGAACATTATATACGTCTATATCGCTATATATCATGACGTAAGGCAACCTAACATGTCGAACGTAATATTTTACAACATTGCTGGCGTGTCGTTCCCTATTTCTCGGTGGGAACATTATATACGTATATAACGTTATATATCATAGTCTAAGGCAACCTAACATCTCGGATGTAATATTTTACTACGTTCGTGGCGCACCGGCCCCTACTTCTTGGTGGGAACATTATATACGTCTATAACGTTATATATCCTAGCCTAAGGCAATCCTAACATCTCGGATGTAATATTTTACTACATTCCTGGCGCGTCGGCACCTACTTCTCGGTGGGAACATTATATACGTCTATAACGTTATATATCCTAACCTAAGTGAACCTAACACCTCGGATGTAATGTTTTACAACATTCCTGGCGTGTCGGCCCCTATTTCTCGGTGGGAACATTGTATATGTCTATAACGTTATATATCCTAACCTAAGGCAACATAACATCTCGGATGTAATATTTTACTACATTCCTGGCACGTCGGCCACTACTTCTCGGTGGGAACATTATATAAGTCTAGAACGCTATATATCCTAGCCTACGGCAAACTAACATGTCGAATGTAATATTTTACAACATTCCCGTCACTTCGGCACCTACTTCTCGGTGGGAACATTATATACGTCTATAACGTTATATATCCTAACCTAAGGCAACCTAACATCTCGGATGTAATATTTTACTACATTCCTGGCACGTCGGCCACTACTTCTCGGTGGGAACATTATATAAGTCTAGAACGCTATATATCCTAGCCTACGGCAAACTAACATGTCGAATGTAATATTTTACAACATTCCCGTCACTTCGGCACCTACTTCTCGGTGGGAACATTATATACGTCTATAACGTTATATATCCTAGCCTATGGCAACCTAACATCTCGGATGTTATATTTTACCACATTCCCGGCGCGCCGGCCCCTACTTCTCGGTGGGAACATTACATACGTCTATAACGTTATATATCCTAGCCTAAGGTAATCCTAACATCTCGGATTTAATATTTTACAACATTCCTGGCGCGTCGGCACCTACTTCTCGGTGAGAACATTATATACGTCTATAACGTTATATATCCTAGCCTATGGCAACCTAACATCTCGGATGTTATATTTTACTACATTCCCGGCGCGCCGGCTCCTACTTCACGGTGCGAACATTACATACGTCTATAACGTTATATATCCTAGCCTAAGGTAATCCTAACATCTCGGATGTAATATTTTACAACATTCCTGGCGCGTCGGCACCTACTTCTCGGTGGGAACAGCATATAAGTCTATAACGTTATATATCCTAACCTAAGGCAACCTAACATCTCGGATGTAATATTTTACTACATTCCTGGCTCGTCGGCCCCTACTTCTCGGTGGGAACATTATATACGTCTATAACGTTACTTATTCTAGCCTAAGGCAACGTAACATCTCGGATGTTATATTTTACTACATTCCTGGCGCGCCGGCACCTATTTCTCGGTGGGAACATTATATACGTCTATAACTTTACATATCCTAGCCTAAGGCAACCTAACATGTCGAGCGTAATATTTTACAACATTCCTGGTTCGTCGGCCCCTACTTCTCGGGTGGAACATTATATACGTCTATAACGTTATATATCCTTACCTAAGGCAACCTAACCTCTCGGATGTAATATTTTACTACATTCCTGGCACGTCGGCACCTACTTCTCGGTGGGAACATTATATACGTCTATAACGTTATATATCCTAACCTAAGTGAACCTAACACCTCGGATGTAATGTTTTACAACATTCCTGGCGTGTCGGCCCCTATTTCTCGGTGGGAACATTGTATATGTCTATAACGTTATATATCCTAACCTAAGGCAACCTAACATCTCGGATGTAATATTTTACTACATTCCTGGCACGTCGGCCACTACTTCTCGGTGGGAACATTATATAAGTCTAGAACGCTATATATCCTAGCCTACGGCAAACTAACATGTCGAATGTAATATTTTACAACATTCCCGTCACTTCGGCACCTACTTCTCGGTGGGAACATTATATACGTCTATAACGTTATATATCCTAACCTAAGGCAACCTAACATCTCGGATGTAATATTTTACTACATTCCTGGCACGTCGGCCACTACTTCACGGTGGGAACATTATATAAGTCTAGAACGCTATATATCCTAGCCTACGGCAAACTAACATGTCGAATGTAATATTTTACAACATTCCCGTCACTTCGGCACCTACTTCTCGGTGGGAACATTATATACGTCTATAACGTTATATATCCTAGCCTATGGCAACCTAACATCTCGGATGTTATATTTTACCACATTCCCGGCGCGCCGGCCCCTACTTCTCGGTGGGAACATTACATACGTCTATAACGTTATATATCCTAGCCTAAGGTAATCCTAACATCTCGGATTTAATATTTTACAACATTCCTGGCGCGTCGGTACCTACTTCTCGGTGAGAACATTATATACGTCTATAACGTTATATATCCTAGCCTATGGCAACCTAACATCTCGGATGTTATATTTTACTACATTCCCGGCGCGTCGGCTCCTACTTCACGGTGCGAACATTACATACGTCTATAACGTTATATATCCTAGCCTAAGGTAATCCTAACATCTCGGATGTAATATTTTACAACATTCCTGGCGCGTCGGCACCTACTTCTCGGTGGGAACAGCATATAAGTCTATAACGTTATATATCCTAACCTAAGGCAACCTAACATCTCGGATGTAATATTTTACTACATTCCTGGCTCGTCGGCCCCTACTTCTCGGTGGGAACATTATATACGTCTATAACGTTACTTATTCTAGCCTAAGGCAACCTAACATCTCGGATGTTATATTTTACTACATCCCTGGCGCGCCGGCACCTATTTCTCGGTGGGAACATTATATACGTCTATAACTTTACATATCCTAGCCTAAGGCAACCTAACATGTCGAGCGTAATATTTTACAACATTCCTGGTTCGTCGGCCCCTACTTCTCGGGTGGAACATTATATACGTCTATAACGTTATATATCCTAACCTAAGGCAACCTAACCTCTCGGATGTAATATTTTACTACATTCCTGGCACGTCGGCCCCTAGTTCTCGGTGGGAACATTATATACGTCTATAACGTTATATATCCTAACCTAAGGCAACCTAACCTCTCGGATCTAATATTTTACTACATTCCTGGCACGTCGGCCCCTAGTTCTCGGTGGGAACATTATATACGTCTATAACGCTATATATCCTAACCTAAGGCAAACTAACATATCGAATGTAATATTTTACAACATTCCCGTCACTTCGGCCCCTACTTCTCGATGGGAACTTTATATACGTCTATAACGTTATATATCCTAACCTAAGGCAACCTAACATCTCGGATGTAATATTTTACTACATTCCTGGCACGTCGGCCACTACTTCTCGGTGGGAACATTATACAAGTCTAGAACGCTATATATCTTATCCTAAGGCAAACTAACACGTCGAATGTAATATTTTACAACATTCCCGTCACTTCGGCACCTACTTCTCGGTGGGAACATTATATACGTCTATAACGTTATATATCCTAGCCTAAGGCAACCTAACATCTCGGATGTTATATTTTACTACATTTCTGGCGCGCCGGCCCCTACTTCTCGGTGGGAACATTATATACGTCTATATCGCTATATATCATGACGTAAGGCAACCTAACATGTCGAACGTAATATTTTACAACATTGCTGGCGTGTCGTCCCCTATTTCTCGGTGGGAACATTATATACGTATATAACGTTATATATCATAGTCTAAGGCAACCTAACATCTCGGATGTAATATTTTACTACGTTCGTGGCGCACCGGCCCCTACTTCTTGGTGGGATCATTATATACGTCTATAACGTTATATATCCTAACCTAAGGCAATCCTAACATCTCGGATGTAATATTTTACAACATTCCTGGCGCGTCGGCACCTACTTCTCGGTGGGAACATTATATACGTCTATAACGTTATATATCCTAACCTAAGGGAACCTAACACCTCGGATGTAATGTTTTACAACATTCCTGGCGTGTCGGCCCCTATTTCTCGGTGGGAACATTGTATATGTCTATAACGCTATATGTCCTAGCCTGAGACAACCTAACATGTCGAATATAATATTTTACAATATTCCTGGCGCGTCGGCAACTACTTCTCGGTGGGAACTGTATATACGACTATAACGTTATATATCCTAACCTAAGACAACTTAACATGTCGAATGTAATATTTTGCCACATTCCTGGCTCGTTGGCCCCTACTTATCGGTGGGAACAATATATACGTCTATAACGTTATATATCCTAACCTAAGGGAACCTAACATCTCGGATGTAATATTTTACAACATTCCTGGCGCGTCGGCACCTACTTCTCGGTGGGAACATTATATACGTCTATAACGTTATATATCCTAGCCTAAGGCAACCTAACATACCGGATGTAATATTTTACAACATTCCCGTCACTTCGGCACCTACTTCTCGGTGGGAACATTATATACGTCTATAACGATATATATCCTAGCCTATGGCAACCTAACATCCCGGATGTTATATTTTACTACATTCCCGGCGCGCCGGCACCTACTTCTCGGTGGGAACATTACATACGTCTATAACGTTATATATCCTAGCCTAAGGTAATCCTAACATCTCGGATGTAATATTTTACAACATTCCTGGCGCGCCGGCACCTACTTCTCGGTGGGAACATTACATACGTCTATAACGTTATGTATCCTAGCCTAAGGTAATCCTAACATCTCGGATGTAATATTTTACAACATTCCTGGCGCGTCGGCACCTACTTCTCGGTGGGAACAGTATATAAGTCTATAACGTTATATATCCTAACCTAAGGCAACCTAACATCTCGGATGTTATATTTTACAACATTCTAGGCGCGCCGGCCCCTACTTCTCGGTTGGAACATTATATACGTCTATAATGCTACATATCCTTGCGTAAGGCAACCTAACATCTCGGATGTAATATTTTACTACATTCCTGGCGCGCCGGCCCCTACTTCTCGGTGGGAACATTATATACGTCTATATCGCTATACCCCATGACGTAAGGCAACCTAGCATGTCGAGCGTAGTATTTTACAACATTCCTGGCGTGTCGGCCCCTATTTCTTGGTGGGAACATTATATACGTACATAACGTTATATATCCTAACCTAAGGCAACCTAACATCTCGGATGTATAATTTTACTACATTCCTGTCTCGTCGGTCCCTACATCTCGGTGGGAACACTATATACGTCTATAACGTTACTTATTCTAGCCTAAGGCAACCTAACATCTCGGATGTTATATTTTACTACATTCCTGGCGCGCCGGCCCCTACTTCTCGGTTGGAACATTATTTACGTCTATAATGCTATATATCCTTGCCTAAGGCAACCTAACAACTCGGATGTAATATTTTACTACGTTCGTGGCGCACCGGCCCCTACTTCTTGGTGGGAACATTATATACGTCTATAACGTTATATATCCTAGCCTAAGGCAATCCTAACATCTCGGATGTAATATTTTACAACATTCCTGGCGCGTCGGCACCTACTTCTCGGTGGGAACATTATATACGTCTATAACGTTATATATCCTAACCTAAGGGAACCTAACACCTCGGATGTAATGTTTTACAACATTCCTGGCGTGTCGGCCCCTATTTCTCGGTGGGAACATTGTATATGTCTATAACGTTATATGTCCTAGCCTGAGACAACCTAACATGTCGAATATAATATTTTACAATATTCCTGGCGCGTCGGCAACTACTTCTCGGTGGGAATATTATATACGTCTATAAAGTTATATATCCTAGCCTAAGGCAACCTAACATACCGGATGTAATATTTTACCACATTCCTGGCGCGCTGGCCCCTACTTCTCGGTGGGAACATTATATACGTCTATAACGCCATATATCCTAACTTAAGGCAATCCTCATATCTCGGATGTAATATTTTACAACATCCCTGGCGCGCCGGCACCTATTTCTCGGTGGGAACATTATATACATCTATAACTTTACATATCCTAGCCTAAGGCAACCTAACATGTCGAGCGTAATATTTTACAACATTCCTGGTTCGTCGGCCCCTACTTCTCGGTGGGAACATTATATACGTCTATAACGTTATATATCCTAGCCCAAGGCAATCCTAACATATCGAATGTAATATTTTACAGCATTCCTGGCGCGTCGGCCCCTACTTCTCGGGTGGAACATTATATACGTCTATAACGTTATATATCCTAACCTAAGACAACCTAACATCTCGGATGTAATATTTTACTACATTCCTGTCACGTCGGCCACTACTTCTCGGTGGGAACATTATACAAGTCTAGAACGCTATATATCCTAGCCTAAGGCAAACTAACATGTCGAATGTAATATTTTACAACATTCCCGTCACTTCGGCACCTACTTCTCGGTGGGAACATTATATACGTCTATAACGTTATATATCCTAGCCTATGGCAACCTAACATCTCCGATGTTATATTTTACTACATTCCCGGGGCGCCGGCCCCTACTTCTCGGTGGGAACATTATATACGTCTATAACGTTATATATCCTAGCCTAAGGCAATCCTAACATCTCGGATGTAATATTTTACAACATTCCTGGCGCGTCGGCACCTACTTCTCGGTGGGAACATTATATACGGCTATAACGCCATATATCCTAACTTAAGGCAATCCTCATATCTCGGATGTAATATTTTACAACATTCCTGGCGCGCCGGCACCTATTTCTCGGTGGGAACATTATATACGTCTATAACTTTACACATCCTAGCCTAAGGCAACCTAACATGTCGAGCGTAATATTTTAAAACATTCCTGGCTCATCGGCCCCTACTTCTCGGTGGGAACATTATATATGTCTATAACGTTATATATCCTAACCTAAGGGAACCTAACATCTTGGAAGTAATATTTGATAACATTCCTGGCGTGTAGGCGCGTAGTTCTCGGTGGGAATATCATATACGTCTATAACGTTATATATCCTAGCCTAAGGCAAACTAACACATCGAATGTAATATTTTACAACATTCCCGTCACTTCGGCCCCTACTTCTCGATGGGAACTTTATATACGTCTATAACGTTATATTTCCTAACCTAAGGCAACCTAACATCTCGGATGTAATATTTTACTACATTCCTGGCACGTCGGCCACTACTTCTCGGTGGGAACATTATAAAAGTCTAGAACGCTATATATCCTAGCCTAAGGCAAACTAACATGTCGAATGTAATATTTTACAACATTCCCGTCACTTCGGCACCTACTTCTTGGTGGGAACATTATATACGTCTATAACGTTATATATCCTAGCCTAAGGCAATCCTAACATCTCGGATGTAATATTTTACAACATTCCTGGCGCGTCGGCACCTACTTCTCGGTGGGAACATTATATACGTCTATAACGTTATATATCCTAACCTAAGGGAACCTAACACCTCGGAAGTAATGTTTTACAACATTCCTGGCGTGTCGGCCCCTATTTCTCGGTGGGAACATTGTATATGTCTATAACGCTATATGTCCTAGCCTGAGACAACCTAACATGTCGAATATAATATTTTACAATATTCCTGGCGCGTCGGCAACTACTTCTCGGTGGGAACTGTATATACGACTATAACGTTATATATCCTAACCTAAGACAACTTAACATGTCGAATGTAATATTTTGCCACATTCCTGGCTCGTTGGCCCCTACTTATCGGTGGGAACAATATATACGTCTATAACGTTATATATCCTAACCTAAGGGAACCTAACATCTCGGATGTAATATTTTACAACATTCCTGGCGCGTCGGCACCTACTTCTCGGTGGGAACATTATATACGTCTATAACGTTATATATCCTAGCCTAAGGCAACCTAACATACCGGATGTAATATTTTACAACATTCCCGTCACTTCGGCACCTACTTCTCGGTGGGAACATTATATACGTCTATAACGTTATATATCCTAGCCTATGGCAACCTAACATCCCGGATGTTATATTTTACTACATTCCCGGCGCGCCGGCACCTACTTCTCGGTGGGAACATTACATACGTCTATAACGTTATATATCCTAGCCTAAGGTAATCCTAACATCTCGGATGTAATATTTTACAACATTCCTGGCGCGCCGGCACCTACTTCTCGGTGGGAACATTACATACGTCTATAACGTTATGTATCCTAGCCTAAGGTAATCCTAACATCTCGGATGTAATATTTTACAACATTCCTGGCGCGTCGGCACCTACTTCTCGGTGGGAACAGTATATAAGTCTATAACGTTATATATCCTAACCTAAGGCAACCTAACATCCCGGATGTTATATTTTACTACATTCTAGGCGCGCCGGCCCCTACTTCGCGGTTGGAACATTATATACGTCTATAATACTACATATCCTTGCGTAAGGCAACCTAACATCTCGGATGTAATATTTTACTACATTCCTGGCGCGCCGGCCCCTACTTCTCGGTGGGAACATTATATACGTCTATATCGCTATACCCCATGACGTAAGGCAACCTAGCATGTCGAGCGTAGTATTTTACAACATTCCTGGCGTGTCGGCCCCTATTTCTTGGTGGGAACATTATATACGTATATAACGTTATATATCCTAACCTAAGGCAACCTAACATATCGGATGTATCATTGTACTACATTCCTGTCTCGTCGGTCCCTACTTCTCGGTGGGAACACTATATACGTCTATAACGTTACTTATTCTAGCCTAAGGCAACCTAACATCTCGGATGTTATATTTTACTACATTCCTGGCGCGCCGGCCCCTACTTCTCGGTTGGAACATTATTTACGTCTATAATGCTATATATCCTTGCCTAAGGCAACCTAACATCTCGGATGTAATATTTTACTACATTCCTGGCGCGCCGGCCCCTACATCTCGGTGGGAACATTATATACGTCTATATCGCTATATATCATGACGTAAGGCAACCTAACATGTCGAGCGTAATATTTTACAACATTCCTGGCGTGTCGGCCCCTATTGCTCGGTGGGAACATTATATACGTATATAACGTTATATATCCTAGTCTAAGGCAACCTAACAACTCGGATGTAATATTTTACTACGTTCGTGGCGCACCGGCCCCTACTTCTTGGTGGGAACATTATATACGTCTATAACGTTATATATCCTAGCCTAAGGCAATCCTAACATCTCGGATGTAATATGTTACTACGTTCGTGGTGCACCGGCCCCTACTTCTTGGTGGGAACATTATATACGTCTATAACGTTATATATCCTAACCTAAGGGAACCTAACATCTCGGATGTAATATTTTACAACATTCCTGGCGCGTCGGCACCTACTTCTCGGTGGGAACATTATATACGTCTATAACGTTATATATCCTAACCTAAGGGGACCTAACACCTCGGATGTAATGTTTTACAACATTCCTGGCGTGTCGGCCCCTATTTCTCGGTGGGAACATTGTATATGTCTATAACGTTATATGTGCTAGCCTGAGACAACCTAACATGTCGAATATAATATTTTACAATATTCCTGGCGCGTCGGCAACTACTTCTCGGTGGGAACTGTATATACGACTATAACGTTATATATCCTAACCTAAGACAACTTAACATGTCGAATGTAATATTTTGCCACATTCCTGGCTCGTTGGCCCCTACTTATCGGTGGGAACATTATATACGTCTATAACGTTATATATCCTAACCTAAGGGAACCTAACATCTCGGATGTAATATTTTACAACATTCCTGGCGTGTCGGGCCCTATTTCTCGGTGGGAACATTATATACGTCTTTAACGCTATATATCCTAGCCTAAGGCAACCTAATTTGTCGAGCGTAATATTTTACAACATTCCTGGCGCGTCGGCACCTACTTCTCGGTGGGAATATTATATACGTCTATAAAGTTATATATCCTAGCCTAAGGCAACCTAACATACCGGATGTAATATTTTACAACATTCCCGTCACTTCGGCACCTACTTCTCGGTGGGAACATTATATACGTCTATAACGTTATATATCCTAGCCTAAGACAATCCTAACATCTCGGATGTAATATTTTACAACATTCCTGGCGCGTCGGCACCTACTTCTCGGTGGGAACATTACATACGTCTATAACGTTATATATCCTAGCCTAAGGTAATCCTAACATCTCGGATGTAATATTTTACAACATACCTGGCGCGTCGGCACCTACTTCTCGGTGGGAACATTATATACGTCTATAACGTTATATATCCTAGCCTATGGCAACCTAACATCCCGGATGTTATATTTTACTACATTCCCGGCGCGCCGGCACCTACTTCTCGGTGGGAACATTACATACGTCTATAACGTTATATATCCTAGCCTAAGGTAATCCTAACATCTCGGATGTAATATTTTACAACATTCCTGGCGCGTCGGCACCTACTTCTCGGTGGGAACAGTATATAAGTCTATAACGTTATATATCCTAACCTAAGGCAACCTAACATCTCGGATGTAATATTTTACTACATTCCTGGCTCGTCGGCCCCTACTTCTCGGTGGGAACATTACATACGTCTATAACGTTATATATCCTAGCCTAAGGTAATCCTAACATCTCGGATGTAATATTTTACAACATTCCTGGCGCGCCGGCCCCTACTTCTCGGTGGGAACATTATATACGTCTATATCGCTATATACCATGACGGAAGGCAACCTAACATGTCGAGCGTAGTATTTTACAACATTCCTGGCGTGTCGGCCCCTATTTCTCGGTGGGAAAATTATATACGTATATAACGTTATATATCCTAGTCTAAGGCAACCTAACATCTCGGATGTAATATTTTACTACGTTCGTGGCGCACCGGCCCCTACTTCTTGGTGGGAACATTATATACGTCTATAACGTTATATATCCTAACCTAAGGCAACCTAACCTCTCGGATGTAATATTTTACTACATTCCTGGCACGTCGGCCCCTAGTTCTCGGTGGGAACATTATATACGTCTATAACGCTATATATCCTAGCCTAAGGCAAACTAACATATCGAATGTAATATTTTACAACATTCCCGTCACTTCGGGCCCTACTTCTCGATGGGAACTTTATATACGTCTATAACGTTATATATCCTAACCTAAGGCAACCTAACATCTCGGATGTAATATTTTACTACATTCCTGGCACGTCGGCCACTACTTCTCGGTGGGAACATTATACAAGTCTAGAACGCTATATATCCTAGCCTAAGGCAAACTAACATGTCGAATGTAATATTTTACAACATTCCCTTCACTTCGGCACCTACTTCTTGGTGGGAACTTTATATACGTCTATAACGTTATATATCCTAGCCTAAGGCAACCTAACATCTCGGATGTTATATTTTACTACATTTCTGGCGCGCCGGCCCCTACTTCTCGGTGGGAACATTATATACGTCTATATCGCTATATATCATGACGTAAGGCAACCTAACATGTCGAGCGTAATATTTTACAACATTCCTGGCGTGTCGTCCCCTATTTCTCGGTGGGAACATTATATACGTATATAACGTTATATATCATAGTCTAAGGCAACCTAACATCTCGGATGTAATATTTTACTACGTTCGTGGCGCACCGGCCCCTACTTCTTGGTGGGAACATTATATACGTCTATAACGTTATATATCCTAGCCTATGGCAACCTAACATCTCGGATGTTATATTTTACTACATTCCCGGCGCGCCGGCCCCTACTTCTCGGTGAGAACATTACATACGTCTATAACGTTATATATCCTAGCCTAAGGTAATCCTAACATCTCGGATGTAATATTTTACAACATTCCTGGCGCGTCGGCACCTACCTCTAGGTGGGAACAGTATATAAGTCTATAACGTTATATATCCTAACCTAAGGCAACCTAACATCTCGGATGTAATATTTTACTACATTCCTGGCGCGCCGGCCCCTACTTCTCGGTGGGAACATTATATATGTCTATATCGCCATATATCATGACGTAAGGCAACCTAACATGTCGAGCGTAATATTTTACAACATTCCTGGCGTGTCGTCCCCTATTTCTCGGTGGGAACATTATATACGTATATAACGTTATATATCCTAGTCTAAGGCAACCTAACATCTCGGATGTAATATTCTACTACGTTCGTGGCGCACCCGGCCCTACTTCTTGGTGGGAACATTATATACGTCTATAACGTTATATATCCTAGCCTAAGGCAATCCTAACATCTCGGATGTAATATTTTACAACATTCCTGGCGCGTCGGCACCTACTTCTCGGTGGGAACATTATATACGTCTATAACGTTATATATCCTAACCTAAGGGAACCTAACACCTCGGATGTAATGTTTTACAACACTCCTGGCGTGTCGGCCCCTATTTCTCGGTGGGAACATTGTATATGTCTATAACGCTATATGTCCTAGCCTGAGACAACCTAACATGTCGAATATAATATTTTACAATATTCCTGGCGCGTCGGCAACTACTTCTCGGTGGGAACTGTATATACGACTATAACGTTATATATCCTAACCTAAGACAACTTAACATGTCGAATGTAATATTTTGCCACATTCCTGGCTCGTTGGCCCCTACTTATCGGTGGGAACATTATATACGTCTATAACGTTATATATCCTAACCTAAGGGAACCTAACATCTCGGATGTAATATTTTACAACATTCCTGGCGCGTCGGCACCTACTTCTCGGTGGGAACATTATATACGTCTATAACGTTATATATCCTAACCTAAGGGAACCTAACACCTCGGATGTAATGTTTTACAACATTCCTGGCGTGTCGGCCCCTATTTCTCGGTGGGAACATTGTATATGTCTATAACGTTATATGTGCTAGCCTGAGACAACCTAAAATGTCGAATATAATATTTTACAATATTCCTGGCGCGTCGGCAACTACTTCTCGGTGGGAACTGTATATACGACTATAACGTTATATATCCTAACCTAAGACAACTTAACATGTCGAATGTAATATTTTGCCACATTCCTGGCTCGTTGGCCCCTACTTATCGGTGGGAACATTATATACGTCTATAACGTTATATATCCTAACCTAAGGGAACCTAACATCTCGGATGTAATATTTTACAACATTCCTGGCGTGTCGGCCCCTATTTCTCGGTGGGAACATTATATACGTCTTTAACGCTATATATCCTAGCCTAAGGCAACCTAATTTGTCGAGCGTAATATTTTACAACATTCCTGGCGCGTCGGCACCTACTTCTCGGTGGGAATATTATATACGTCTATAAAGTTATATATCCTAGCCTAAGGCAACCTAACATACCGGATGTAATATTTTACAACATTCCCGTCACTTCGGCACCTACTTCTCGGTGGGAACATTATATACGTCTATAACGTTATATATACTAGCCTATGGCAACCTAACATTCCGGATGTTATATTTTACTACATTCCCGGCGCGCCGGCACCTACTTCTCGGTGGGAACATTACATACGTCTATAACGTTATATATCCTAGCCTAAGGTAATCCTAACATCTCGGATGTAATATTTTACAACATTCCTGGCGCGTCGGCACCTACTTCTCGGTGGGAACAGTATATAAGTCTATAACGTTATATATCCTAACCTAAGGCAACCTAACATCTCGGATGTAATATTTTACTACATTCCTGGCTCGTCGGCCCCTACTTCTCGGTGGGAACATTACATACGTCTATAACGTTATATATCCTAGCCTAAGGTAATCCTAACATCTCGGATGTAATATTTTACAACATTCCTGGCGCGCCGGCCCCTACTTCTCGGTGGGAACATTATATACGTCTATATCGCTATATACCATGACGGAAGGCAACCTAACATGTCGAGCGTAGTATTTTACAACATTCCTGGCGTGTCGGCCCCTATTTCTCGGTGGGAACATTATATACGTATATAACGTTATATATCCTAGTCTAAGGCAACCTAACATCTCGGATGTAATATTTTACTACGTTCGTGGCGCACCGGCCCCTACTTCTTGGTGGGAACATTATATACGTCTATAACGTTATATATCCTAACCTAAGGCAACCTAACCTCTCGGATGTAATATTTTACTACATTCCTGGCACGTCGGCCCCTAGTTCTCGGTGGGAACATTATATACGTCTATAACGCTATATATCCTAGCCTAAGGCAAACTAACATATCGAATGTAATATTTTACAACATTCCCGTCACTTCGGGCCCTACTTCTCGATGGGAACTTTATATACGTCTATAACGTTATATATCCTAACCTAAGGCAACCTAACATCTCGGATGTAATATTTTACTACATTCCTGGCACGTCGGCCACTACTTCTCGGTGGGAACATTATACAAGTCTAGAACGCTATATATCCTAGCCTAAGGCAAACTAACATGTCGAATGTAACATTTTACAACATTCCCGTCACTTCGGCACCTACTTCTTGGTGGGAACTTTATATACGTCTATAACGTTATATATCCTAGCCTAAGGCAACCTAACATCTCGGATGTTATATTTTACTACATTTCTGGAGCGCCGGCCCCTACTTCTCGGTGGGAACATTATATACGTCTATATCGCTATATATCATGACGTAAGGCAACCTAACATGTCGAGCGTAATATTTTACAACATTCCTGGCGTGTCGTCCCCTATTTCTCGGTGGGAACATTATATACGTATATAACGTTATATATCATAGTCTAAGGCAACCTAACATCTCGGATGTAATATTTTACTACGTTCGTGGCGCACCGGCCCCTACTTCTTGGTGGGAACATTATATACGTCTATAACGTTATATATCCTAGCCTATGGCAACGTAACATCTCGGATGTTATATTTTACTACATTCCCGGCGCGCCGGCCCCTACTTCTCGGTGAGAACATTACATACGTCTATAACGTTATATATCCTAGCCTAAGGTAATCCTAACATCTCGGATGTAATATTTTACAACATTCCTGGCGCGTCGGCACCTACCTCTAGGTGGGAACAGTATATAAGTCTATAACGTTATATATCCTAACCTAAGGCAACCTAACATCTCGGATGTAATATTTTACTACATTCCTGGCTCGTCGGCCCCTACTTCTCGGTGGGAACACTATATACGTCTATAACGTTACTTATTCTAGCCTAAGGCAACCTAACATCTCGGATGTTATATTTTACTACATTCCCGGCGCGCCGGCCCCTACTTCTCGGTGGGAACATTACATACGTCTATAACGTTATATATCCTAGCCTAAGGTAATCCTAACAACTCGGATGTAATATTTTACTACATTCCTGGCACGTCGGCCCCTAGTTCTCGGTGGGAACATTATACAAGTCTAGAACGCTATATATCCTAGCCTAAGGCAAACTAACATGTCGAATGTAATATTTTACAACATTCCCGTCACTTCGGCACCTACTTCTCGGTGGGAACATTATATACGTCTATAACGTTATATATCCTAGCCTAAGGCAACCTAACATCTCGGATGTTATATTTTACTACATTCCTGGCGCGCCGGCCCCTACTTCTCGGTGGGAACATTATATATGTCTATATCGCCATATATCATGACGTAAGGCAACCTAACATGTCGAGCGTAATATTTTACAACATTCCTGGCGTGTCGTCCCCTATTTCTCGGTGGGAACATTATATACGTATATAACGTTATATATCCTAGTCTAAGGAAACCTAACATCTCGGATGTAATATTCTACTACGTTCGTGGCGCACCCGGCCCTACTTCTTGGTGGGAACATTATATACGTCTATAACGTTATATATCCTAGCCTAAGGCAATCCTAACATCTCGGATGTAATATTTTACAACATTCCTGGCGCGTCGGCACCTACTTCTCGGTGGGAACATTATATACGTCTATAACGTTATATATCCTAACCTAAGGGAACCTAACATCTCGGATGTAATATTTTACAACATTCCTGGCGCGTCGGCACCTACTTCTCGGTGGGAACATTATATACGTCTATAACGTTATATATCCTAACCTAAGGGAACCTAACACCTCGGATGTAATGTTTTACAACATTCCTGGCGTGTCGGCCCCTATTTCTCGGTGGGAACATTGTATATGTCTATAACGTTATATGTGCTAGCCTGAGACAACCTAACATGTCGAATATAATATTTTACAATATTCCTGGCGCGTCGGCAACTACTTCTCGGTGGGAACTGTATATACGACTATAACGTTATATATCCTAACCTAAGACAACTTAACATGTCGAATGTAATATTTTGCCACATTCCTGGCTCGTTGGCCCCTACTTATCGGTGGGAACATTATATACGTCTATAACGTTATATATCCTAACCAAAGGGAACCTAACATCTCGGATGTAATATTTTACAACATTCCTGGCGTGTCGGCCCCTATTTCTCGGTGGGAACATTATATACGTCTTTAACGCTATATATCCTAGCCTACGGCAACCTAATTTGTCGAGCGTAATATTTTACAACATTCCTGGCGCGTCGGCACCTACTTCTCGGTGGGAATATTATATACGTCTATAAAGTTATATATCCTAGCCTAAGGCAACCTAACATACCGGATGTAATATTTTACAACATTCCCGTCACTTCGGCACCTACTTCTCGGTGGGAACATTATATACGTCTATAACGTTATATATCCTAGCCTAAGACAATCCTAACATCTCGGATGTAATATTTTACAACATTCCTGGCGCGTCGGCACCTACTTCTCGGTGGGAACATTACATACGTCTATAACGTTATATATCCTAGCCTAAGGTAATCCTAACATCTCGGATGTAATATTTTACAACATTCCTGGCGCGTCGGCACCTACTTCTCGGTGGGAACAGTATATAAGTCTATAACGTTATATATCCTAACCTAAGGCAACCTAACATCTCGGATGTAATATTTTACTACATTCCTGGCTCGTCGGCCCCTACTTCTCGGTGGGAACATTACATACGTCTATAACGTTATATATCCTAGCCTAAGGTAATCCTAACATCTCGGATGTAATATTTTACAACATTCCTGGCGCGCCGGCCCCTACTTCTCGGTGGGAACATTATATACGTCTATATCGCTATATACCATGACGGAAGGCAACCTAACATGTCGAGCGTAGTATTTTACAACATTCCTGGCGTGTCGGCCCCTATTTCTCGGTGGGACTACATTATATACGTATATAACGTTATATATCCTAGTCTAAGGCAACCTAACATCTCGGATGTAATATTTTACTACGTTCGTGGCGCACCGGCCCCTACTTCTTGGTGGGAACATTATATACGTCTATAACGTTATATATCCTATCCTAAGGCAACCTAACCTCTCGGATGTAATATTTTACTACATTCCTGGCACGTCGGCCCCTAGTTCTCGGTGGGAACATTATATACGTCTATAACGCTATATATCCTAGCCTAAGGCAAACTAACATATCGAATGTAATATTTTACAACATTCCCGTCACTTCGGCCCCTACTTCTCGATGGGAACTTTATATACGTCTATAACGTTATATATCCTAACCTAAGGCAACCTAACATCTCGGATGTAATATTTTACTACATTCCTGGCACGTCGGCCACTACTTCTCGGTGGGAACATTATACAAGTCTAGAACGCTATATATCCTAGCCTAAGGCAAACTAACATGTCGAATGTAATATTTTACAACATTCCCGTCACTTCGGCACCTACTTCTTGGTGGGAACTTTATATACGTCTATAACGTTATATATCCTAGCCTAAGGCAACCTAACATCTCGGATGTTATATTTTACTACATTTCTGGAGCGCCGGCCCCTACTTCTCGGTGGGAACATTATATACGTCTATATCGCTATATATCATGACGTAAGGCAACCTAACATGTCGAGCGTAATATTTTACAACATTCCTGGCGTGTCGTCCCCTATTTCTCGGTGGGAACATTATATACGTATATAACGTTATATATCATAGTCTAAGGCAACCTAACATCTCGGATGTAATATTTTACTACGTTCGTGGCGCACCGGCCCCTACTTCTTGGTGGGAACATTATATACGTCTATAACGTTATATATCCTAGCCTATGGCAACGTAACATCTCGGATGTTATATTTTACTACATTCCCGGCGCGCCGGCCCCTACTTCTCGGTGAGAACATTACATACGTCTATAACGTTATATATCCTAGCCTAAGGTAATCCTAACATCTCGGATGTAATATTTTACAACATTCCTGGCGCGTCGGCACCTACCTCTAGGTGGGAACAGTATATAAGTCTATAACGTTATATATCCTAACCTAAGGCAACCTAACATCTCGGATGTAATATTTTACTACATTCCTGGCTCGTCGGCCCCTACTTCTCGGTGGGAACACTATATACGTCTATAACGTTACTTATTCTAGCCTAAGGCAACCTAACATCTCGGATGTTATATTTTACTACATTCCCGGCGCGCCGGCCCCTACTTCTCGGTGGGAACATTACATACGTCTATAACGTTATATATCCTAGCCTAAGGTAATCCTAACAACTCGGATGTAATATTTTACTACATTCCTGGCACGTCGGCCCCTAGTTCTCGGTGGGAACATTATACAAGTCTAGAACGCTATATATCCTAGCCTAAGGCAAACTAACATGTCGAATGTAATATTTTACAACATTCCCGTCACTTCGGCACCTACTTCTCGGTGGGAACATTATATACGTCTATAACGTTATATATCCTAGCCTAAGGCAACCTAACATCTCGGATGTTATATTTTACTACATTCCTGGCGCGCCGGCCCCTACTTCTCGGTGGGAACATTATATATGTCTATATCGCCATATATCATGACGTAAGGCAACCTAACATGTCGAGCGTAATATTTTACAACATTCCTGGCGTGTCGTCCCCTATTTCTCGGTGGGAACATTATATACGTATATAACGTTATATATCCTAGTCTAAGGAAACCTAACATCTCGGATGTAATATTCTACTACGTTCGTGGCGCACCCGGCCCTACTTCTTGGTGGGAACATTATATACGTCTATAACGTTATATATCCTAGCCTAAGGCAATCCTAACATCTCGGATGTAATATTTTACAACATTCCTGGCGCGTCGGCACCTACTTCTCGGTGGGAACATTATATACGTCTATAACGTTATATATCCTAACCTAAGGGAACCTAACACCTCGGATGTAATGTTTTACAACATTCCTGGCGTGTCGGCCCCTATTTCTCGGTGGGAACATTGTATATGTCTATAACGCTATATGTCCTAGCCTGAGACAACCTAACATGTCGAATATAATATTTTACAATATTCCTGGCGCGTCGGCAACTACTTCTCGGTGGGAACTGTATATACGACTATAACGTTATATATCCTAACCTAAGACAACTTAACATGTCGAATGTAATATTTTGCCACATTCCTGGCTCGTTGGCCCCTACTTATCGGTGGGAACATTATATACGTCTATAACGTTATATATCCTAACCTAAGGGAACCTAACATCTCGGATGTAATATTTTACAACATTCCTGGCGCGTCGGCACCTACTTCTCGGTGGGAACATTATATACGTCTATAACGTTATATATCCTAACCTAAGGGAACCTAACACCTCGGATGTAATGTTTTACAACATTCCTGGCGTGTCGGCCCCTATTTCTCGGTGGGAACATTGTATATGTCTATAACGTTATATGTGCTAGCCTGAGACAACCTAACATGTCGAATATAATATTTTACAATATTCCTGGCGCGTCGGCAACTACTTCTCGGTGGGAACTGTATATACGACTATAACGTTATATATCCTAACCTAAGACAACTTAACATGTCGAATGTAATATTTTGCCACATTCCTGGCTCGTTGGCCCCTACTTATCGGTGGGAACATTATATACGTCTATAACGTTATATATCCTAACCTAAGGGAACCTAACATCTCGGATGTAATATTTTACAACATTCCTGGCGTGTCGGCCCCTATTTCTCGGTGGGAACATTATATACGTCTTTAACGCTATATATCCTAGCCTACGGCAACCTAATTTGTCGAGCGTAATATTTTACAACATTCCTGGCGCGTCGGCACCTACTTCTCGGTGGGAATATTATATACGTCTATAAAGTTATATATCCTAGCCTAAGGCAACCTAACATACCGGATGTAATATTTTACAACATTCCCGTCACTTCGGCACCTACTTCTCGGTGGGAACATTATATACGTCTATAACGTTATATATCCTAGCCTAAGACAATCCTAACATCTCGGATGTAATATTTTACAACATTCCTGGCGCGTCGGCACCTACTTCTCGGTGGGAACATTACATACGTCTATAACGTTATATATCCTAGCCTAAGGTAATCCTAACATCTCGGATGTAATATTTTACAACATTCCTGGCGCGTCGGCACCTACTTCTCGGTGGGAACAGTATATAAGTCTATAACGTTATATATCCTAACCTAAGGCAACCTAACATCTCGGATGTAATATTTTACTACATTCCTGGCTCGTCGGCCCCTACTTCTCGGTGGGAACATTACATACGTCTATAACGTTATATATCCTAGCCTAAGGTAATCCTAACATCTCGGATGTAATATTTTACAACATTCCTGGCGCGTCGGCACCTACTTCTCGGTGGGAACAGTATATAAGTCTATAACGTTATATATCCTAACCTAAGGCAACCTAACATCTCGGATGTAATATTTTACTACATTCCTGGCTCGTCGGCCCCTACTTCTCGGTGGGAACATTACATACGTCTATAACGTTATATATCCTAGCCTAAGGTAATCCTAACATCTCGGATGTAATATTTTACAACATTCCTGGCGCGCCGGCCCCTACTTCTCGGTGGGAACATTATATACGTCTATATCGCTATATACCATGACGGAAGGCAACCTAACATGTCGAGCGTAGTATTTTACAACATTCCTGGCGTGTCGGCCCCTATTTCTCGGTGGGACTACATTATATACGTATATAACGTTATATATCCTAGTCTAAGGCAACCTAACATCTCGGATGTAATATTTTACTACGTTCGTGGCGCACCGGCCCCTACTTCTTGGTGGGAACATTATATACGTCTATAACGTTATATATCCTATCCTAAGGCAACCTAACCTCTCGGATGTAATATTTTACTACATTCCTGGCACGTCGGCCCCTAGTTCTCGGTGGGAACATTATATACGTCTATAACGCTATATATCCTAGCCTAAGGCAAACTAACATATCGAATGTAATATTTTACAACATTCCCGTCACTTCGGCCCCTACTTCTCGATGGGAACTTTATATACGTCTATAACGTTATATATCCTAACCTAAGGCAACCTAACATCTCGGATGTAATATTTTACTACATTCCTGGCACGTCGGCCACTACTTCTCGGTGGGAACATTATACAAGTCTAGAACGCTATATATCCTAGCCTAAGGCAAACTAACATGTCGAATGTAATATTTTACAACATTCCCGTCACTTCGGCACCTACTTCTTGGTGGGAACATTATATACGTCTATAACGTTATATATCCTAGCCTAAGGCAACCTAACATCTCGGATGTTATATTTTACTACATTTCTGGCGCGCCGGCCCCTACTTCTCGGTGGGAACATTATATACGTCTATATCGCTATATATCATGACGTAAGGCAACCTAACATGTCGAGCGTAATATTTTACAACATTCCTGGCGTGTCGTCCCATATTTCTCGGTGGGAACATTATATACGTATATAACGTTATATATCATAGTCTAAGGCAACTTAACATCTCGGATGTAATATTTTACTACGTTCGTGGCGCACCGGCCCCTACTTCTTGGTGGGAACATTATATACGTCTATAACGTTATATATCCTAGCCTATGGCAACCTAACATCTCGGATGTTATATTTTACTACATTCCCGGCGCGCCGGCCCCTACTTCTCGGTGGGAACATTACATACGTCTATAACGTTATATATCCTAGCCTAAGGTAATCCTAACATCTCGGATGTAATATTTTACAACATTCCTGGCGCGTCGGCACCTACCTCTAGGTGGGAACAGTATATAAGTCTATAACGTTATATATCCTAACCTAAGGCAACCTAACATCTCGGATGTAATATTTTACTACATTCCTGGCTCGTCGGCCCCTACTTCTCGGTGGGAACACTATATACGTCTATAACGTTACTTATTCTAGCCTAAGGCAACCTAACATCTCGGATGTTATATTTTACTACATTCCCGGCGCGCCGGCCCCTACTTCTCGGTGGGAACATTACATACGTCTATAACGTTATATATCCTAGCCTAAGGTAATCCTAACAACTCGGATGTAATATTTTACTACATTCCTGGCACGTCGGCCCCTAGTTCTCGGTGGGAACATTATACAAGTCTAGAACGCTATATATCCTAGCCTAAGGCAAACTAACATGTCGAATGTAATATTTTAGAACATTCCCGTCACTTCGGCACCTACTTCTCGGTGGGAACATTATATACGTCTATAACGTTATATATCCTAGCCTAAGGCAACCTAACATCTCGGATGTTATATTTTACTACATTCCTGGCGCGCCGGCCCCTACTTCTCGGTGGGAACATTATATATGTCTATATCGCTATATATCATGACGTAAGGCAACCTAACATGTCGAGCGTAATATTTTACAACATTCCTGGCGTGTCGTCCCCTATTTCTCGGTGGGAACATTATATACGTATATAACGTTATATATCCTAGTCTAAGGCAACCTAACATCTCGGATGTAATATTTTACTACGTTCGTGGCGCACCCGGCCCTACTTCTTGGTGGGAACATTATATACGTCTATAACGTTATATATCCTAGCCTAAGGCAATCCTAACATCTCGGATGTAATATTTTACAACATTCCTGGCGCGTCGGCACCTACCTCTAGGTGGGAACAATATATAAGTCTATAACGTTATATATCCTAACCTAAGGGAACCTAACACCTCGGATGTAATGTTTTACAACATTCCTGGCGTGTCGGCCCCTATTTCTCGGTGGGAACATTGTATATGTCTATAACGCTATATGTCCTAGCCTGAGACAACCTAACATGTCGAATATAATATTTTACAATATTCCTGGCGCGTCGGCAACTACTTCTCGGTGGGAACTGTATATACGACTATAACGTTATATATCCTAACCTAAGACAACTTAACATGTCGAATGTAATATTTTGCCACATTCCTGGCTCGTTGGCCCCTACTTATCGGTGGGAACATTACATACGTCTATAACGTTATATATCCTAGCCTAAGGTAATCCTAACATCTCGGATGTAATATTTTACAACATTCCTGACGCGCCGGCCCCTACTTCTCGGTGGGAACATTATATACGTCTATATCGCTATATACCATGACGTAAGGCAACCTAACATGTCGAGCGTAGTATTTTACAACATTCCTGGCGTAACGGCCCCTATTTCTCGGTGGGAACATTATATACGTATATAACGTTATATATCCTAGTCTAAGGCAACCTAACATCTCGGATGTAATATTTTACTACGTTCGTGGCGCACCGGCCCCTACTTCTTGGTGGGAACATTATATACGTCTATAACGTTATATATCCTAACCTAAGGCAACCTAACCTCTCGGATGTAATATTTTACTATATTCCTGGCACGTCGGCCCCTAGTTCTCGGTGGGAACATTATATACGTCTATAACGCTATATATCCTAGCCTAAGGCAAACTAACATATCGAATGTAATATTTTACAACATTCCCGTCACTTCGGCCCCTACTTCTCGATGGGAACTTTATATACGTCTATAACGTTATATATCCTAACCTAAGGCAACCTAACATCTCGGATGTAAAATTTTACTACATTCCTGGCACGTCGGCCACTACTTCTCGGTGGGAACATTATACAAGTCTAGAACGCTATATATCCTAGCCTAAGGCAAACTAACATGTCGAATGTAATATTTTACAACATTCCCGTCACTTCGGCACCTACTTCTCGGTGGGAACATTATATACGTCTATAACGTTATATATCCTAGCCTAAGGCAACCTAACATCTCGGATGTTATATTATACTACATTTCTGGCGCGCCGGCCCCTACTTCTCGGTGGGAACATTATATACGTCTATATCGCTATATATCATGACGTAAGGCAACCTAACATGTCGAGCGTAATATTCTACAACATTGCTGGCGTGTCGTCCCCTATTTCTCGGTGGGAACATTATATACGTATATAACGTTATATATCATAGTCTAAGGCAACCTAACATCTCGGATGTAATATTTTACTACGTTCGTGGCGCACCGGCACCTACTTCTTGGTGGGAACATTATATACGTCTATAACGTTATATATCCTAACCTAAGGCAAACTAACCTCTCTACCGTAATTTTTTACAACACTCCTGGCGTGACGGCGCCTACTTCCGGATGGGGAAATTGTATACGTCTATTACGTTGTATATCCTAACCTAAGGGAACCTAACATCTTGGGTGTAATATTTTACTACATTCCTGGCGTGTAGGCCCGTAGTTCTCGGTGGTAACATTATATACATCTATAACGTTATATATCCTAGCTTAACGCGACCTAACATGTCGAATGTTATATTTTACAACATTCCTGGCGTGTCGTCGCCTACTTCTCGATGGGAACATTATATACGTCTATAACGTTATATATCAGATCCTAAGGCAACCTTACCTCTCTACCGTATATTTTACAACATTCCTGGCGTGTCGTCGCCTGCTTATCGATGGGGATATTATATACATCTATAACGTTGTATATCCTAACCTAACGCAACCTAACATCTGGGATGTAATATTTTACAACATTCCTGGCATGACGGGCCCTACGTCTCGGTGGGAACATTCTATACGTCTATATCGTTGTATATCCTAACCTAAGGGAACCTAACATCTGGGATGTAATATTTTACAACATTCGTGGCATGTGGGACCCTTCGTCTCGGTGGCAACATTATATACGTCTATAACGATATATATCCTAACCTAAGGCAACCTAACATCTGGGATGTAATATTTTACAACATTCCTGGCGTGTCGTCGCCTGCTTCTCGATGGGGACATAATATACGTCTATAACGTTGTATATCCTAACCCAACGCAACCTAACATCTCGGATGTAATATTTTACAAAATTCCGGGCGTGTCGTCGCCTGCTTCTCGATGGGGACACTATATACGTCTATAACGATATATATCCTAGCATAAGGCGACCTAACATGTCGAATGTAATATTTTACAACATTCCAGGCCTGTCGGCCCGTAGTTCTCGGTGGTAACATTATATACGTCTATAACGTTATATATCCTAGCCTAACGCAACATAACATGCCGAATGTAATATTTTACAACATTCCTGGCGTGTCGTCGCCTGCTTCTCGATGGGGACATTATATACATCTATAACGTTGTATATCCTAACCCAAGGCAACCTAACACCTGGGATGTAATATTTTACAACATTCCTGGCATGTCGGTCCGTACTTCTCGGTGGGAACATCATATACGTCCATAGCGATATATATCCTAACCTAAGGCAACCTAACATCTCGGATGTAATAGTTGACAACATTCCTGGCGTGTCCGCCCGTACTTCTCGCTGGAAACATTATATACGTCTATAACGTTATATATCCTAGCCTATGGAGACCTAACATGTCGAATGTAATATTTTACAACATTCCTGGCGTGTCGTCGCCTGCTTCTCGATGGGGACACTATATACGTCTATAACGTTGTATATCCTAACCTAACGCAACCTAACTTCTGAGATGTAATATTTTACAACATTCCTGGCCTGTCCGCCCATACTTCTCGGTCGGAACATTATATACGTCTATAACGTTATATATCCTAGCCTAAGGCGGCCTAACATGTCGAATGTAATATTATTCAACATTCCTGGCGTGTCGTCGCCTGCTTCTCGAAGGGTACATTATATACGTCTATAACGGTGTATATTCTATCCTAACGCAACCTAACATCTGGGATGTAATAGTTTACAACATTCCTGGCATGTCGGTCCCTACGTCTCGGTGGGAACATTATATACGTCTATAACGTTGAATATCCTAACCTAAGGGAACGTAACATCTCGGGTGTAATATTTTACAACATTCCTGACGCGTCGGCCCCTATTTCTCGGTGGGAACATTCTATACGTCTATAACGTTGTATATCCTAACCTAAGGCAACCTAACATCTCGGAAGTAATAGTTGACAACTTTCCTGGCGTGTGCGCCCGTACTTCTCGGTGGGAACATTATATACATCTATCACGTTATATATCCTAACGTGAGGTAACCTAACATCTCGGATGTAGTATTTTCCAATATTCCTGGCGGGTCGGCCTGTACATCTCGTTGGGAACATTATATACGTCTATAACCTAATATAATCTAACCTAACCCATCCATACACTGGCTGGTAATGTTTTACAGAATATCGTTCGTGTCGTCCCGTACGACTCGGTGCGGACATTATATACGTCTATATCGTTATATATCCTAGCCTAAGGCAACCTAACATCTCGAATGTTGTATTGTACAACATTCCTGGCATGTCGTTCCCTACATCTCGGTGGGAACATTCCATACGTCTATAACGTTGTATATCCTAACCTAAGGGAACCTAACATCTCGGGTGTAATATTTTACATCATTCCTGACGCGATGAGCCCCTATTTCTCGGTGGGAACATTAAATACGTCTATAACGTTATATATCCTAACCGAAGGCAACCTGTCATCTCGGATGTAATATTTTACAACATTCCTATCGTGTCGTCGCCTGCTTCTCGATGGGGATATTATATACGACTATAACGTTGTATATCCTAACCTAACGCAACCTAACATCTGGTGATGTAATCTTTTACAGCATTCGTGGCATGTCGGTCCCTACGTCTCGGTGGGAACATTATATACGTCTATAACGATATATATCCTAACCTAACACAACTTAACATCTCGGATGTAATATTTTACAACATTCCTGGCATGTCGGTCCTTACTTCTCGGTGGGAACATCATATACGTCCATAGCGATATATATCCTAACCTAAGGCAACCTAACATCTCGGATGTAATAGTTGACAACATTCCTGGCGTGTCCGCCCGTACTTCTCGCTGGAAACATTATATACGTCTATAACGTTATATATCCTAGCCTATGGAGACCTAACATGTCGAATGTAATATTTTACAACATTCCTGGCGTGTCATCTGCTGCTTCTCGATGGGGACATTATATACGTCTATAATGTTGTATATCCTAACCTAACGCAACCTAACATCTGGGATGTAATATTTTACAACATTCCTGGCGTGTCGTCGCCTGCTTCTCGATGGGGACATAATATACGTCTATAACGTTGTATATCCTAACCCAACGCAACCTAACATCTCGGATGTAATATTTTACAAAATTCCGGGCGTGCCGTCGCCTGCTTCTCGATGGGGACACTATATACGTCTATAACGATATATATCCTAACCTAAGGGAACCTAACATCTCGGATGTAATATTTTACAACATTCCTAGCATGTCGGTCCCTACTTCTCGGTGGGACCATTCTATACGTCTATAACGTTGTATATCCTAACCTAAGGGAACCTAACGTTTCGGGTGTAATATTTTACAACATTCCTGACGCGTGGGCCCTTACTTCTGGTTGGGAACATTATATACGTCTATAACGTTATATATCCTACCTTAAGGCGACCTAACATGTCGAATGTAATATTTTACAACATTCCTGGCGTGTCGTCGCCTGCTTCTCGATGGGGACACTATATACGTCTATAACGTTGTATATCCTAACCTAACGCAACCTAACTTCTGAGATGTAATATTTTACAACATTCCTGGCATGTCCGCCCATACTTCTCGGTCGGAACATTATATACGTCTATAACGTTATATATCCTAGCCTAAGGCGGCCTAACATGTCGAATGTAATATTATCCAACATTCCTGGCGTGTCGTCGCCTGCTTCTCGAAGGGTACATTATATACGTCTATAACGGTGTATATTCTATCCTAACGCAACCTAACATCTGGGATGTAATATTTTACAACATTCCTGGCATGTCGGTCCCTACGTCTCGGTGGGAACATTATATACGTCTATAACGTTGAATATCCTAACCTAAGGGAACGTAACATCTCGGGTGTAATATTTTACAACATTCCTGACGCGTCGGCCCCTATTTCTCGGTGGGAACATTATATACGTCTATAACGTTATATGTCCTAGCCTAAGGCGACCAAACTTGTCGAATGTAATATTTTACGTCATTCCTGGCGCGTCGGCTCCTACTTTTCGGTGGGAAAATTATATACGTCTATAACGTTATATATCCTAGCCTAAGGCGACCTAACATGTCGAATGTAATATTTTACATCATTCCTGGCGTGTCGGCCCGTAGTTCTCGGTGGTAACATTACATACGTCTATAAAGTTATATATCCTAGCCTAAGGCAGCCTAACATGTCGAATGTAATATTATTCAACATTCCTGGCGTGTCGTCGCCTGCTTCTCGAAGGGTACATTATATACGTCTATAACGGTGTATATTCTATCCTAACGCAACCTAACATCTGGGATGTAATATTTTACAACATTCCTGGCATGTCGGTCCCTACGTCTCGGTGGGAACATTATATACGTCTATAACGTTGTATATCCTAACCTAAGGGAACCTAACATCTCGGGTGTAATATTTTACATCATTCCTGACGCGATGGACCCTATTTCTCGGTGGGAACATTAAATACGTCTATAACGTTATATATCCTAACCTAACGCAACCTAACATCTGGGATGTAATATTTTACAACATTCCTGGCGTGTCTTCGCCTGCTTCTCGATGGGGACACTATATACGTCTATAACATTGTATATCCTAACCTAACGCAACCTAACATCTGGTGATGTAATCTTTTACAACATTCGTGGCATGTCGGTCCCTACGTCTCGATGGGGACATTATATACGTCTATAACGATATATATCCTAACCTAAGGGAACCTAACATCTCGGATGTAATATTTTACAGCATTCCTAGCATGTCGGTCCCTACTTCTCGGTGGGAACATTCTATACGTCTATAACGTTGTATATCCTAACCTAAGGGAACCTAACATTTCGGGTGTAATATTTTACAACATTCCTGGCGTGTCGTCTGCTGCTTCTCGATGGGGACATTATATACGTCTATAATGTTGTATATCCTAACCTAACGCAACCTAACATCTGGGATGTAATATTTTACAACATTCCTGGCGTGTCGTCGCCTGCTTCTCGATGGGGACACTATATACGTCTATAACATTGTATATCCTAACCTAACGCAACCTTACTTCTGAGATGTAATATTTACAACATTCCTGGCATGACCGCCCGTACTTTTCGGTCGGAACATTATATACGTCTATAACGGTATATATCCTAACCTAACGCAACCTAACATCTGGGACGTAATATTTTACAACATTCCTGCCGCGTCGGCTCCTACTTTTCGGTGGGTCCATTCTATTCGTCTATAACGTTGTATATCCTAACCTAAGGCAAGCTAACCTCTCTACCGTACATTTTACAATATTCCTAGCGTGACGGCGCCTACTTCCCGACAGGGACATTATATACGTCCATAACGTTATATATCCTAACCTAATTCCACCTAACATCTGGGATGTAATATTTTGCAACATTCCTGGCATGTCGGTCCCTACGTCTCGGTGGGAAAATTATATACGTCTATAACGTTGTATATCCTACCCTAAGGCGACCTAACATTTCGAATGTAATATTTTACAACATTCCTGGCGTGTCGTCGCCTGCTTCTCGATGGGGACACTATATACGTCTATAACGTTGTATACCCTAACCTAAGGCAACCTAACATTTCGGATGTAATAGTTGATAACATTCCTGTCGTGTCGGCCCGTACTTCTCGGTGGGAACATTATATACGTCTATAACGTTGAATATCCTAACCTAAGGGAACGTAACATCTCGGGTGTAATATTTTACAACATTCCTGACGCGTCGGCCCCTATTTCTCGGTGGGAAGATTCTATACGTCTATAACGTTGTATATCCTAACCTAAGGCAACCTAACATCTCGGAAGTAATAGTTGACAACTTTCCTGGCGTGTGCGCCCGTACTTCTCGGTGGGAACATTATATGCATCTATCACGTTATATATCCTAACGTGAGGTAACCTAACATCTCGGATGTAGTATTTTCCAATATTCCTGGCGGGTCGGCCTGTACATCTCGTTGGGAACATTATATACGTCTATAACCTAATATAATCTAACCTAACCCATCCATACACTGGCTGGTAATGTTTTACAGAATATCGTTCGTGTCGTCCCGTACGACTCGGTGCGGACATTATATACGTCTATATCGTTATATATCCTAGCCTAAGGCAACCTAACATCTCGGATGTAATATTTTACAACATTCCTAGCATGTCGGTCCCTACTTCTCGGTGGGACCATTCTATACGTCTATAACGTTGTATATCCTAACCTAAGGGAACCTAACGTTTCGGGTGTAATATTTTACAACATTCCTGACGCGTCGGCCCCTATTTCTCGGTGGGAATATTATATACGTCTATAATGATATATATCCTAACCTAAGGGAACCTAACATCTCGGATGTAATATTTAACAGCATTCCTGGCATGTCGGTCCCTACTTCTCGGTGGGAACATTGTATACGTCTATAACGATATATATACCAGCCTAAGGCAACCTAACATCTCGGATGTAATATTTTAGAACATTCCTGGAGCGTCGGCCCCTATTTCTCGGTGGGAATATTATATACGTCTATAACGTTATATGTCATAGCCTAAGGCGACCAAACTTGTCGAATGTAATATTTTACGTCATTCCTGGCGCGTCGGCTCCTACTTTTCGGTGGGAAAATTATATACGTCTATAACGTTATATATCCTAGCCTAAGGCGACCTAACATGTCGAATGTAATATTTTACATCATTCCTGGCGTGTCGGCCCGTAGTTCTCGGTGGTAACATTACATACGTCTATAAAGTTATATATCCTAGCCTAAGGCAGCCTAACATGTCGAATGTAATATTATTCAACATTCCTGGCGTGTCGTCGCCTGCTTCTCGAAGGGTACATTATATACGTCTATAACGGTGTATATTCTATCCTAACGCAACCTAACATCTGGGATGTAATATTTTACAGCATTCCTAGCATGTCGGTCCCTACTTCTCGGTGGGAACATTCTATGCGTCTATAACGTTGTATATCCTAACCTAAGGGAACCTAACATTTCGGGTGTAATATTTTACAACATTCCTGACGCGTCGGCCCGTACTTCTCGGTGGAAACATTATATACGTCTATAACGTTATATATCCTAGCCTAGGGAGACCTAACATGTCGAATGTAATATTTTACAACATTCCTGGCGTGTCGTCTGCTGCTTCTCGATGGGGACATTATATACGTCTATAATGTTGTATATCCTAACCTAACGCAACCTAACATCTGGGATGTAATATTTTACAACATTCCTGGCGTGTCGTCGCCTGCTTCTCGATGCGACACTATATACGTCTATAACGTTGTATATCCTAACCTAAGGGAACCTAACATTTCGGGTGTAATATTTTACAACATTCCTGGAATGTCGGTCCCTACTTGTCGGTGGGAACATTCTATATGTCTATAACGTTGTATATCCTAACCTAAGGGATCCTAAAACCTCGGATGTAATATTTTAAAACATTCCTGGTATGTCGGTCTCTACGTCCCGGTGGGAACATTAGATACGTCTATAACGATATATATCCTAACCTAAGGGAACCTAACATCTCGGATGTAATATTTAACAACATTCCTGGCACGTCGGTCCCTACTTCTCGGTGGGAACATTGTATACGTCTATAACGATATATATACCAGCCTAAGGCAACCTAACATCTCAGATGTAATATTTTACAACATTCCTGACGCGTCGGTCCCTACTTCTCGGTGGGAACATTGTATACGTCTATAACGATATATATCCTAGCCTAAGGCAACCTAACATTTCGAAAGTAATATTTTACAACATTCCCGGCGTGTCGTCGCCTGCTTCTCGATGGGGACATTATATACATCTATAACGTTATATATCCTAACCTAAGGGAACCTAACATCTCGGATGTAATATTTTACAACATTCCTGACGCGTCGGTGCCTACTTCTCGTTGGGAACATTGTATACGTCTATAACGATATATATCCTAGCCTAAGGCAACCTAACATTTCGAAAGTAATATTTTACAACATTCCCGGCGTGTCGTCGCCTGCTTCTCGATGGGGACATTATATACATCTATAACGTTATATATCCTAACTTAAGGGAACCTAACATCTCGGATGTAATATTTTACAACATTCCTGGAATGTTGGTCCCTACTTGTCGGTGGGAACATTCTATATGTCTATAACGTTGTATATCCTAACCTAAGGAATCCTAAAACCTCAGATGTAATATTTTAAAACATTCCTGGCATGTCGGTCTCTACGTCCCGGTGGGAACATTAGATACGTCTATAACGATATATATCCTAACCTAAGGGAACCTAACATCTCGGATGTAATATTTAACAACATTCCTGGCATGTCGGTCCGTACTTCTCGGTGGGAACATCATATACGTCTATAGCGATATATATCCTAACCGAAGGCAACCTATCATCTCGAATGTAATATTTTAATATTCCTGGCGCGTCGGCTCCTACTTTTCGGTGGGAACATTATATACGTCTATAACGTTATATATCCTAACGAAGGCAACATAACATCTCGCATGTAATATTTTACAACATTCCTGGCGCTGCGTCGCCTGCTTCTCGATGGGGACATTATATACGTCTATAACGTTATATATCCTGTCGTAAGGCAACATCACATCTCGGATGTAATATATTACAACATTCCTGACGAGTCGGCCCCTATTTCTCGGTGGGAACATTATATACGACTATAACGTTATATATCCTGGCCTAATGCGACCTAACATGTCGTATGTAATATTTTACATCATTCCTGGCGTGTCGGCCCGTAGTTCTCGGTGGTAATATTACATACGTCTATAACGGTATATATCCTAGCCTAAGGCAACCTAACATCTCGGATGTAATATTTTACAACATTCCTGGCGTGTCGTCGCCTGCTTCCCGATGGGGACACTATATACGTCTATAACGTTGTATATCCTAACCTAACGCAACCTAACAACTGGGATGTAATATTTTACAACATTCTTGGCGCGTCGGCTCCTACTTTTCGGTGGGAACATTATATACGTCTATAACGTTGTATATTCTAACCTAAGGCAACCTAACATCTCGGATGTAATAGTTGACAACATTCCTGGCATGTCGGCCCGTACTTCTCGTTGGGAACATTATATACGTCTATAACGTTATATATCCTAGCCTAAGGCGACCTAACATGTCAAATGTAATATTTTACAACATTCCTGGCGTGTCGTCGCCTGCTTCTCGATGGGGACATTATATACGTCTACAACGTTGTATATCCTAACCTAACGCAACCTAACATCTGGGATGTAATATTTTACAACATTCCTGGCGTGTCGTCGCCTTCTTCTGGATGGGGACACTATATACATCTATAACGTTATATATCCTAACCTAAGGGTACCTAACATCTCGGGTGTAATATTTTACAACATTCCTGACGCGTCGGCCCCTATTTCTCGGCGGGAATATTATATACGTCTATAACGTTATATATCCTAGCCTAAGGCAACCTAACATGTCGAATGTAATATTTTACAACATTCTGGCGTGTCGTCGCCTGCTTCTCGAAGGGGACATTATACACGTCTATAACGTTATATATCCTAGCCTAAGGCAACCAAACATGTCGAATGTAATATTTTACAACATTCCTGGCGTGTCGTCGCCTACTTCTCGATGGGGAAATTATATACATCTATAACGTTGTATATCCTAACCTAAGGCAACCTGACATCTCGGAAGTAATATTTTACAACATTCCTGGCATGTCGGTCCCTACTTGTCGGTGGGAACATTCTATATGTCTATAACGTTGTATATCCTAACCTAAGGGAACCTAACACCTCTGATGTAATATTTTAAAACATTCCTGGCATGTCGGTCTCTACGTCCCGGTGGGTACACTATATACGCCTATAACGATATATATCCTAACCTAACGCAACCTAACACCTGGGATGTAATATTTTACAACATTACTGGCATGTCGGTCCCTACGTCTCGGCGGGTACATTGTATACGTCTATAACCTTGTATATACTAACCTAACGCAACCTAACATCTGGGATGTAATATTTTACAACATTCCTGGCGTGTCGTCGCCTGCTTCTCGATGGGGACATTATATACGTCTATAACGTTGTATATCCTAACCTAAGGGAACCTAACATCTCGGGTGTAATATTTTACAACATTCCTGGCATGTCGGACCCTACTTCTCGGTGGGAACATTATATACGTCTATAACGTTATATATCATAACCTAAGGCAACCTAACCTCTCTACCGTACATTTTACAATATTCCTAGCGTGACGGCGCCTACTTCCCGATAGGGACATTATATACGTCCATAACGTTGTATATCCTAACCTAAGGCAACCTGACATCTCGGATGTAATATTTTACAACATTCCAGGCGGGTCAGCCCCTACTTCTCGGTGGGCACACTATATACGTCTATATCGTATTATACCCTAACCTAACCCATTTTGCCCCTCGGCGATAATGTTTTACAGAATCCCGTTCGTGTCGTCCCGTATGTCTCGGTGCGGACATTATATAAGTCTATAACGTTATATATCCTAACCTAAGGCAACTTAACATCTCGAATGTAGTATTCTACAACACTCCAGGCGGGTCGGCCCCTACTTCTCGGTGGGCACATTATATACGTCTATATCGCAATATAACCTAACCTAAACCGTTTAGCCCCTCGCTGGTAATGTTTTACAGAATCCAGTTCGTGTCGTCGCGTACGTCTCGGTGGGTACATTGTATGCGTCTATAACGTTATATATCCTAACCTAAGGCTATCTAACATCTCGGATGTAGTAATTTCAAAATTACTGACGGGTCGGCCCCTACTTCTTGGTGGGAACTTTATATACGTCGATAACGTAATATAACCTATCCTAACCCATCTAGTCCCTCGGCGGTAATGTTTTACAGAATCCCGTTCGTGTCGTCCCGTGCGTCGCGGTGCGGACATTATATACGTCTATAACGTTATATATCCTAACCTAAGGCAACCTAACATCTCGGATGTAGTATTTTACAACATTCCAGGCGTGTCGGCCCCTACTTCTCGGTGGGCACATTATATACGTCCATATCGTAATATAATCTAACCTAACACAGTTTGCCCCTCGGTGATAATGTTTTACAGAATCCCGGTCGTGTTGGCTCATACTTCTCGGTGGGGACATTATATACGTCTATAACGTTATATATCCTAACCTAAGGCAACCTAACATCTCGGATGTAGCATTTTACAACATTCCTGGCGGGTCGGCCCCACTTCTCGGTAGGGACATTCTATAAGTCTATATCGCAATATAACCTAGCCTAACCCATCCAGCGCCTCGGTGGTAATGTTTTACAGAATCCCGTTCGTGTCGTTCCGTACGTCTCGGTGCGAACATTATATACGTCCATAACGTTATATATCCTAACCTAAGGCAACCCAACATCTCGAATGTAGTATTTTACAACATTCCAGGCCGGTCGGCCCCTACTTCTCGGTGGGGACATTATGTACGTCTATAACGTAATATAACCTAACCTAACCCATCTAGCGCCTCGGCCGTAATGTTTTACAGAATCCCGGTCGTGTCGGACCGTACTTCTCGGTGGGGACATTATATGCGTCTAGAACGTTATATATCCTAACCTAAGGCAACCCAACATCTCGAATGTAGTATTTTACAACATTCCAGGCCGGTCGGCCCCTACTTCTCGGTGGGGACATTATGTACGTCTACAACGTAGTATAACCTAACCTAACCCATCTAACCCCTCGCTGGTAATGTTTAACAGAATCCAGTTCGTGTCGTCCCTTACGTCTCGGTGGGGACATTATATATGTCTATAACATTGTATATCCCACCCGAAGGCAACCTAACATCTCGAGTGTAGTATTTCACAACATTCCTGGCGAGTCGGCCCCACTTCTTGGTAGGGACATTATATAAGTCTATATCGTAAAATAACCTAACCTAACCCATCTAGACCCTCGCTGTTAATGTTTCACTGAATCCCGTTCGTGTCGCCCCGTACGTCACGGTGCGGACATTATATACGTCCATAACGTTATATATCCTAACCTAAGGCAACCTAACATCTCAAATGTAGTATTTTACAACATTCCAGGCGGGTCGGCCCCTACTTCTCGGTGGGAAAATTATATACGTATATATCGTAGTATAACCTAACCTAAACCCATTTTGCACTTCGGTGATAATGTTTTACAGAATCCCGGTCGTGTTGGCTCATACTTCCCGGTGGGGACATTGTATGCGTCTATAACGATATATATCCTAACCTAAGGCAACCTAGCATCTCGGATGTAGTATTTTACAACATTCCTGGCGGTGCGGAACCTACTTCACGGTGGGAACAGTACATAAGTCTATATCGTAATATAACCTAACCTAACCCATCTAGACCCTCGCTGGTAATGTTCCACTGAATCCCGTTCGTGTCGCCCCGTACGTCACGGTGCGGACATTATATACGTCTATAACGTTATATATCCTAACCTAAGGCAACCTAACATCTCGGATGTAGTATTTTACAACATTCCAGGCGTGTCGGCCCCTACTTCTCGGTGGGCACATTATATACGTCCATATCGTAATATAATCTAACCTAACACAGTTTGCCCCTCGGTGATAATGTTTTACAGAATCCCGGTCGTGTTGGCTCATACTTCTCGGTGGGGACATTATATACGTCTATAACGTTATATATCCTAACCTAAGGCAACCTAACATCTCGGATGTAGCATTTTACAACATTCCTGGCGGGTCGGCCCCACTTCTCGGTAGGGACATTCCATAAGTCTATATCGCAATATAACCTAGCCTAACCCATCTAGACCCTCGCTGGTAATGTTCCACTGAATCCCGTTCGTGTCGCCCCGTACGTCACGGTGCGGACATTATATAAGTCTATAACGTTATATAGCCTAACTTAAGGCCACTTAACATCTCGAATGTAGTATTTTACAACATTCCAGGCGGGTCGGCCCCTACTTCTCGGTGGGCACACTATATACGTCTATATCGTATTATAACCTAACCTAACCCATTTTGCCCCTCGGCGATAATGTTTTACAGAATCCCGTTCGTGTCGTCCCGTATGTCTCGGTGCGGACATTATATAAGTCTATAACGTTATATATCCTAACCTAAGGCAACTTATCTCGAATGTAGTATTCTACAACACTCCAGACGGGTCGGCCCCTACTTCTCGGTGGGCACATTATATACGTCTATATCGCAATATAACCTAACCTAACCCATTTAGCCCCTCGCTGGTAATGTTTTACAGAATCCAGTTCGTGTCGTCGCGTACGTCTCGGTGGGTACATTGTATGCGTCTATAACGTTATATATCCTAACCTAAGGCTATCTAACATCTCGGATGTAGTAATTTCAAAATTACTGACGGGTCGGCCCCTACTTATTGGTGGGAACTTTATATACGTCGATAACGTAATATAACCTAACCTAACCCATCTAGCCCCTCGGCGGTAATGTTTTACAGAATCCCGTTCGTGTCGTCCCGTGCGTCGCGGTGCGGACATTATATAAGTCCATAACGTTATATATCCTAACCTAAGGCAAATTAACATCTCGAATGTAGTATTTTGCAACATTCCAGGCGTGTCGGCCCCTACTTCTCGGTGGGAACATTATATACGTCTATATCGTAATATAACCTAACCCAAACCCATTTTGCACTTCCGTGATAATGTTTTACAGAATCCCGGTCGTGTTGGCTGATACTTCTCGGTGGGGACATTGTATGCGTCTATAACGATATATATCCTAGCCTAAGGCAACCTAACATCTCGGATATAGTATTTTCGAAAATACCTGGCGGGTCGGCCCCTACTTCTCGGTGGGAACATTATATACGTCCATAACGTTATATATCCTAACCTAAGGCAACCCAAAATCTCGAATGTAGTATTTTACAACATTCCAGGCCGGTCGGCCCCTACTTCTCGGTGGGGACATTATGTACGTCTATAACGTAATATAACCTAACCTAACCCATCTAGCGCCTCGGCCGTAATGTTTTACAGAATCCCGGTCGTGTCGGACCGTACTTCTCGGTGGGGACATTATATGCGTCTAGAACGTTATATATCCTAACCTAAGGCAACCTAACATCTCGGATGTAGTATTTTACAACATTCCTGGCGGGTCGGCCCCTACTTCTCGGTGGGAACATTATATACGTCTACAACGTAGTATAACCTAACCTAACCCATCTAGCCCCTCGCTGGTAATGTTTAAGAGAATCCAGTTCGTGTCGTCCCTTACGTCTCGGTGGGGACATTATATACGTCTATAACATTGTATATCCCACCCGAAGGCAACCTAACATCTCGAGTGTAGTATTTCACAACATTCCTGGCGGGTCGGCCCCACTTCTCGGTAGGGACATTATATAAGGCTATATCGCAATATAACCTAACCTAACCCATCTAGACCCTCGCTGGTAATGTTTCACAGAATTCCGTTCGTGTCGTCCCGTACGTCACGGTGCGGACATTATATACGTCTATAACGTTATATATGCTACCCTAAGGCAACCTAACATCTCGGATATAGTATTTTCGAAAATACCTGGCGGGTCGGCCCCTACTTCTCGGTGGGAACATTATATACGTCTATAACGTAATGTAACCTAAACTAACCCATCTAGCCCCTCGCTGGTAATGTTTTACAGAATCCCGGTCGTGTCGGCCCGTACTTCGCGGTGGGGACATTATATGCGTCTAGAACGTTATATATCCTAACCTAAGGCAACCTAACATCTCGGATGTAGTATTTTACAACATTCCTGGCGGGTCGGCCCCTACTTCTCGGTGGGAATATTGTATACGTCTACAACGTGGTATAACCTAACCTAACCCATCTAGCCCCTCGCTGATAATGTTTTACAGAATCCAGTTCGTGTCGTCCCTTACGTCTCGGTGGGGACATTGTATGCGTCTATAACGATATATATCCTAACCTAAGGCGACCCAACATCTCGGATGTAGTATTTTACAACATTCCTGGCGGGGCGGAACCTACTTCGCGGTGGGAACATTATGTAAGTCTATATCGTAAAATAAGCTAACCTAACCCATCTAGACCCTCGCTGTTAATGTTTCACTGAATCCCGTTCGTGTCGCCCCGTACGTCACGGTGCGGACATTATATACGTCCATAACGTTATATATCCTAACCTAAGGCAACCTAACATCTCAAATGTAGTATTTTACAACATTCCAGGCGGGTCGGCCCCTACTTCTCGGTGGGAAAATTATATACGTATATATCGTAGTATAACCTAACCTAAACCCATTTTGCACTTCGGTGATAATGTTTTACAGAATCCCGGTCGTGTTGGCTCATACTTCTCGGTGGGGACATTGTATGCGTCTATAACGATATATATCCTAACCTAAGGCAACCTAGCATCTCGGATGTAGTATTTTACAACATTCCTGGCGGTGCGGAACCTACTTCACGGTGGGAACAGTACATAAGTCTATATCGTAATATAACCTAACCTAACCCATCTAGACCCTCGCTGGTAATGTTCCACTGAATCCCGTTCGTCTCGCCCCGTACGTCACGGTGCGGACATTATATACGTCTATAACGTTATATATCCTAACCTAAGGCAACCTAACATCTCGGATGTAGTATTTTACAACATTCCAGGCGTGTCGGCCCCTACTTCTCGGTGGGCACATTATATACGTCCATATCGTAATATAACCTAACCTAAACCCATATTGCACTTCGCTGACAATGTTTTACAGAATCCCGGTCGTGTTGGCTCATACTTCTCGGTGGGGACATTGTATGCGTCTATAACGATATATATCCTAACCTAAGGCAACCTAACATCTCGGATGTAGTATTTTACAACATTCCTGGCGGGGCGGAACCTACTTCACGGTGCGAACAGTACATAATTCTATATCGTAATATAACCTAACCTAACCCATCTAGACCCTCGCTGGTAATGTTCCACTGAATCCCGTTCGTGTCGCCCCGTACGTCACGGTGCGGACATTATATAAGTCTATAACGTTATATAGCCTAACTTAAGGCAACTTAACATCTCGAATGTAGTATTTTACAACATTCCAGCCGGGTCGGCCCCCACTTCTCGGTGGGCACACTATATACGTCTATATCGTATTATAACCTAACCTAACCCATTTTGCCCCTCGGCGATAATGTTTTACAGAATCCCGTTCGTGTCGTCCCGTATGTCTCGGTGCGGACATTATATAAGTCTATAACGTTATATATCCTAACCTAAGGCAACTTAACATCTCGAATGTAGTATTTTACAACACTCCAGGCGGGTCGGCCCCTACTTCTCGGTGGGCACATTATATACGTCTATATCGCAATATAACCTAACCTAACCCATTTAGCCCCTCGCTGGTAATGTTTTACAGAATCCAGTTCGTGTCGTCGCGTACGTCTCGGTGGGGACATTGTATGCGTCTATAACGTTATATATCCTAACCTAAGGCTATCTAACATCTCGGATGTAGTAATTTCAAAATTACTGACGGGTCGGCCCCTACTTCTTAGTGGGAACTTTACATACGTCGATAACGTAATATAACCTAACCTAACCCATCTAGCCCCTCGGCGGTAATGTTTTACAGAATCCCGTTCGTGTCGTCCCGTGCGTCGCGGTGCGGACATTATATAAGTCCATAACGTTATATATCCTAACCTAAGGCAAATTAACTTCTCGAATGTAGTATTTTGCAACATTCCAGGCGTGTCGGCCCCTACTTCTCGGTGGGAACATTATATACGTCTATATCGTCATATAACCTAACCCAAACCCATTTTGCACTTCGGTGATAATGTTTTACAGAATCCCGCTCGTGTTGGCTCATACTTCTCGGTGGGGACATTGTATGCGTCTATAACGATATATATCCTAACCTAAGGCAACCTAACATTTCGGATATAGTATTTTCGAAAATACCTGGCGGGTCGGCCCCTACTTCTCGGTAGGAACATTATATAAGTCCATATCGTAATATAACCTAACCTAACCCATCTAGACCCTCGCTGGTATTGTTTCACAGAATCCCGTTCGTGTCGCACCGTACGTCTCGGTGGTAACATTACATACGACTATAACGGTATATATCCTAGCCTAAGGCAACCTAACATCTCTGATGTAATATTTTACAGCATTCCTGGCGTGTCCGCCCGTACTTCTCGGTGGGAACATTATATACGTCTATAACGTTATATATCCTAGCCTAAGGCGACCCAACATGTCGAATGTAATATTTTACAACATTCCTGGCGCGTAGGTTCCTACTTTTCGTTGGGAACATTATATACGTCTATAATGTTATATATCCTAACCTAAGGCTATCTAACATCTCGGATGTAGTAATTTCCGAAATTACTGGCGGGTCGGCCCCTACTTCTTGGTGGGAACTTTATATACGTCGATAACGTAATATAACCTAACCTAACCCATCTAGCCCCTCGGCGGTAATGTTTTACAGAATCCCGTTCGTGTCGTACCGTGCGTCGCGGTGCGGACATTATATAAGTCCATAACGTTATATATCCTAACCTAAGGCAACTTAACATCTCGAATGTAGTATTTTGCAACATTCCAGGCGTGTCGGCCCCTACTTCTCGGTGGGATCATTATATACGTCTATAACGTAATATAACCTAACCTAACCTATCTAGCCCATCGGTGGTAATGTTTTCCAGAATCCCGTTCGTGTCGTCCCGTACCTCTCGGCGGGGACATTATATGCGTCAAAAACGTTATATATCCAAACCTAAGGCAACCTAACATCTCGGATGTAGTATTTTCCAAAATTCCTGGCGGGTCGGCACCTACTTCTCGGTGGGAACATTATATACGTCCATAACGTAATATAACCTAACCTAACCCATCTAGCCCCGCGGTGGTAATGTTTTACAGAATCCCGTTCGTGTCGTTCCGTATGTCTCGGTGCGAACATTATATACGTCTATAACGTTATATATCCTAACCTAAGGCAACCTAATATCTCGAGTATAGTATTTTACAACATTCCAGGCGGGACGGCACCTACTTCTCGGTGGGGACATTATATACGTCTATAACATTGTATATCCCACCCGAAGGCAACCTAACATCTCGAATGTAGTATTTCACAACATTCCTGGCGGGTCGGCCCCACTTCTCGGTAGGGACATTATATAAGTCTATATCGCAATATAACCTAACCTAACCCATCTAGACCCTCGCTGGTAATGTTTCACAGAATCCCGTTCGTGTCGCCCCGAACGTCACTGTGCGGACATTATATACGTCTATAACGTTATATATGCTAACCTAAGGCAACCTAACATCTCGGATATAGTATTTTCCAAAATACCTGGCGGGTCGACCCTTACTTCTCGGTGGGGACATTATATAAGGCTATATCGTAATATAACCTAACCTAACCCATTTAGCCCCTCGCTGGTAATGTTTTACGGAATCCAGTTCGTGTCGTCCCGTACGTCTCGGTAGGGTCATTGTATGCGTCTATAACGTTATATATCCTAACCTAATGCTATCTAACATCTCGGATGTAGTAATTTCAAAATTACTGGCGGGTCGGCCCCTACTTCTCGGTGGGAACATTATATACGTCCATGACGTAACATAACCTAAAATAACCCATCTAGCCGCTCGGCGATAATGTTTTACAGAATCCTGTTCGGTTTGGTTCATACTTCTCGGTGGGGACATTATATACGTCTATAACATTGTATTTCCCACCCGAAGGCAACCTAACATCTCGAATGTAGTATTTCACAACATTCCTGTCTGGTCGGCCCCACTTCTCCCTAGGGACATTATATAAGTCTATATCGTAATATAACCTACCCTAACCCATCTAGACCCTCGCTGGTATTGTTTCGCAGAATCCCGTTCGTGACGCCCCGTACGTCACGGTGGGGACATTGTATGCGTCTATAACGCTATATATCCTAACCTAAGGCAACCTAACATCTCGGATGTAGTATTTTCCAAAATTCCTGGCGGGTCGGCCCCTACTTCTCGGTGGGAACATTGTATATGTCCATAACGCTATATGTCCTAGCCTGAGACAACATAACATGTCGAATATAATATTTTACAATATTCCTGGCGCGTCGGCAACTACTTCTCGGTGGGAACATTATATACGTCCATAACGTTATATATCCTAACCTAAGGCAACCCAAAATCTCGAATGTAGTATTTTACAACATTCCAGGCCGGTCGGCCCCTACTTCTCGGTGGGGACATTATGTACGTCTATAACGTAATATAACCTAACCTAACCCATCTAGCGCCTCGGCCGTAATGTTTTACAGAATCCCGGTCGTGTCGGACCGTACTTCTCGGTGGGGACATTATATGCGTCTAGAACGTTATATATCCTAACCTAAGGCAACCTAACATCTCGGATGTAGTATTTTACAACATTCCTGGCGGGTCGGCCCCTACTTCTCGGTGGGAACATTATATACGTCTACAACGTAGTATAACCTAACCTAACCCATCTAGCCCCTCGCTGGTAATGTTTAACAGAATCCAGTTCGTGTCGTCCCTTACGTCTCGGTGGGGACATTATATACGTCTATAACATTGTATATCCCACCCGAAGGCAACCTAACATCTCGAGTGTAGTATTTCACAACATTCCTGGCGGGTCGGCCCCACTTCTCGGTAGGGACATTATATAAGGCTATATCGCAATATAACCTAACCTAACCCATCTAGACCCTCGCTGGTAATGTTTCACAGAATTCCGTTCGTGTCGTCCCGTACGTCACGGTGCGGACATTATATACGTCTATAACGTTATATATGCTACCCTAAGGCAACCTAACATCTCGGATATAGTATTTTCGAAAATACCTGGCGGGTCGGCCCCTACTTCTCGGTGGGAACATTATATACGTCTATAACGTAATGTAACCTAAACTAACCCATCTAGCCCCTCGCTGGTAATGTTTTACAGAATCCCGGTCGTGTCGGCCCGTACTTCGCGGTGGGGACATTATATGCGTCTAGAACGTTATATATCCTAACCTAAGGCAACCTAACATCTCGGATGTAGTATTTTACAACATTCCTGGCGGGTCGGCCCCTACTTCTCGGTGGGAATATTGTATACGTCTACAACGTGGTATAACCTAACCTAACCCATCTAGCCCCTCGCTGATAATGTTTTACAGAATCCAGTTCGTGTCGTCCCTTACGTCTCGGTGGGGACATTGTATGCGTCTATAACGATATATATCCTAACCTAAGGCGACCCAACATCTCGGATGTAGTATTTTACAACATTCCTGGCGGGGCGGAACCTACTTCGCGGTGGGAACATTATGTAAGTCTATATCGTAAAATAAGCTAACCTAACCCATCTAGACCCTCGCTGTTAATGTTTCACTGAATCCCGTTCGTGTCGCCCCGTACGTCACGGTGCGGACATTATATACGTCCATAACGTTATATATCCTAACCTAAGGCAACCTAACATCTCAAATGTAGTATTTTACAACATTCCAGGCGGGTCGGCCCCTACTTCTCGGTGGGAAAATTATATACGTATATATCGTAGTATAACCTAACCTAAACCCATTTTGCACTTCGGTGATAATGTTTTACAGAATCCCGGTCGTGTTGGCTCATACTTCTCGGTGGGGACATTGTATGCGTCTATAACGATATATATCCTAACCTAAGGCAACCTAGCATCTCGGATGTAGTATTTTACAACATTCCTGGCGGTGCGGAACCTACTTCACGGTGGGAACAGTACATAAGTCTATATCGTAATATAACCTAACCTAACCCATCTAGACCCTCGCTGGTAATGTTCCACTGAATCCCGTTCGTCTCGCCCCGTACGTCACGGTGCGGACATTATATACGTCTATAACGTTATATATCCTAACCTAAGGCAACCTAACATCTCGGATGTAGTATTTTACAACATTCCAGGCGTGTCGGCCCCTACTTCTCGGTGGGCACATTATATACGTCCATATCGTAATATAACCTAACCTAAACCCATATTGCACTTCGCTGACAATGTTTTACAGAATCCCGGTCGTGTTGGCTCATACTTCTCGGTGGGGACATTGTATGCGTCTATAACGATATATATCCTAACCTAAGGCAACCTAACATCTCGGATGTAGTATTTTACAACATTCCTGGCGGGGCGGAACCTACTTCACGGTGCGAACAGTACATAATTCTATATCGTAATATAACCTAACCTAACCCATCTAGACCCTCGCTGGTAATGTTCCACTGAATCCCGTTCGTGTCGCCCCGTACGTCACGGTGCGGACATTATATAAGTCTATAACGTTATATAGCCTAACTTAAGGCAACTTAACATCTCGAATGTAGTATTTTACAACATTCCAGCCGGGTCGGCCCCCACTTCTCGGTGGGCACACTATATACGTCTATATCGTATTATAACCTAACCTAACCCATTTTGCCCCTCGGCGATAATGTTTTACAGAATCCCGTTCGTGTCGTCCCGTATGTCTCGGTGCGGACATTATATAAGTCTATAACGTTATATATCCTAACCTAAGGCAACTTAACATCTCGAATGTAGTATTTTACAACACTCCAGGCGGGTCGGCCCCTACTTCTCGGTGGGCACATTATATACGTCTATATCGCAATATAACCTAACCTAACCCATTTAGCCCCTCGCTGGTAATGTTTTACAGAATCCAGTTCGTGTCGTCGCGTACGTCTCGGTGGGGACATTGTATGCGTCTATAACGTTATATATCCTAACCTAAGGCTATCTAACATCTCGGATGTAGTAATTTCAAAATTACTGACGGGTCGGTCCCTACTTCTTAGTGGGAACTTTACATACGTCGATAACGTAATATAACCTAACCTAACCCATCTAGCCCCTCGGCGGTAATGTTTTACAGAATCCCGTTCGTGTCGTCCCGTGCGTCGCGGTGCGGACATTATATAAGTCCATAACGTTATATATCCTAACCTAAGGCAAATTAACTTCTCGAATGTAGTATTTTGCAACATTCCAGGCGTGTCGGCCCCTACTTCTCGGTGGGAACATTATATACGTCTATATCGTCATATAACCTAACCCAAACCCATTTTGCACTTCGGTGATAATGTTTTACAGAATCCCGCTCGTGTTGGCTCATACTTCTCGGTGGGGACATTGTATGCGTCTATAACGATATATATCCTAACCTAAGGCAACCTAACATTTCGGATATAGTATTTTCGAAAATACCTGGCGGGTCGGCCCCTACTTCTCGGTAGGAACATTATATAAGTCCATATCGTAATATAACCTAACCTAACCCATCTAGACCCTCGCTGGTATTGTTTCACAGAATCCCGTTCGTGTCGCACCGTACGTCTCGGTGGTAACATTACATACGACTATAACGGTATATATCCTAGCCTAAGGCAACCTAACATCTCTGATGTAATATTTTACAGCATTCCTGGCGTGTCCGCCCGTACTTCTCGGTGGGAACATTATATACGTCTATAACGTTATATATCCTAGCCTAAGGCGACCCAACATGTCGAATGTAATATTTTACAACATTCCTGGCGCGTAGGTTCCTACTTTTCGTTGGGAACATTATATACGTCTATAATGTTATATATCCTAACCTAAGGCTATCTAACATCTCGGATGTAGTAATTTCCGAAATTACTGGCGGGTCGGCCCCTACTTCTTGGTGGGAACTTTATATACGTCGATAACGTAATATAACCTAACCTAACCCATCTAGCCCCTCGGCGGTAATGTTTTACAGAATCCCGTTCGTGTCGTACCGTGCGTCGCGGTGCGGACATTATATAAGTCCATAACGTTATATATCCTAACCTAAGGCAACTTAACATCTCGAATGTAGTATTTTGCAACATTCCAGGCGTGTCGGCCCCTACTTCTCGGTGGGATCATTATATACGTCTATAACGTAATATAACCTAACCTAACCTATCTAGCCCATCGGTGGTAATGTTTTCCAGAATCCCGTTCGTGTCGTCCCGTACCTCTCGGCGGGGACATTATATGCGTCAAAAACGTTATATATCCAAACCTAAGGCAACCTAACATCTCGGATGTAGTATTTTCCAAAATTCCTGGCGGGTCGGCACCTACTTCTCGGTGGGAACATTATATACGTCCATAACGTAATATAACCTAACCTAACCCATCTAGCCCCGCGGTGGTAATGTTTTACAGAATCCCGTTCGTGTCGTTCCGTATGTCTCGGTGCGAACATTATATACGTCTATAACGTTATATATCCTAACCTAAGGCAACCTAATATCTCGAGTATAGTATTTTACAACATTCCAGGCGGGACGGCACCTACTTCTCGGTGGGGACATTATATACGTCTATAACATTGTATATCCCACCCGAAGGCAACCTAACATCTCGAATGTAGTATTTCACAACATTCCTGGCGGGTCGGCCCCACTTCTCGGTAGGGACATTATATAAGTCTATATCGCAATATAACCTAACCTAACCCATCTAGACCCTCGCTGGTAATGTTTCACAGAATCCCGTTCGTGTCGCCCCGAACGTCACTGTGCGGACATTATATACGTCTATAACGTTATATATGCTAACCTAAGGCAACCTAACATCTCGGATATAGTATTTTCCAAAATACCTGGCGGGTCGACCCTTACTTCTCGGTGGGGACATTATATAAGGCTATATCGTAATATAACCTAACCTAACCCATTTAGCCCCTCGCTGGTAATGTTTTACGGAATCCAGTTCGTGTCGTCCCGTACGTCTCGGTAGGGTCATTGTATGCGTCTATAACGTTATATATCCTAACCTAATGCTATCTAACATCTCGGATGTAGTAATTTCAAAATTACTGGCGGGTCGGCCCCTACTTCTCGGTGGGAACATTATATACGTCCATGACGTAACATAACCTAAAATAACCCATCTAGCCGCTCGGCGATAATGTTTTACAGAATCCTGTTCGGTTTGGTTCATACTTCTCGGTGGGGACATTATATACGTCTATAACATTGTATTTCCCACCCGAAGGCAACCTAACATCTCGAATGTAGTATTTCACAACATTCCTGTCTGGTCGGCCCCACTTCTCCCTAGGGACATTATATAAGTCTATATCGTAATATAACCTACCCTAACCCATCTAGACCCTCGCTGGTATTGTTTCGCAGAATCCCGTTCGTGACGCCCCGTACGTCACGGTGGGGACATTGTATGCGTCTATAACGCTATATATCCTAACCTAAGGCAACCTAACATCTCGGATGTAGTATTTTCCAAAATTCCTGGCGGGTCGGCCCCTACTTCTCGGTGGGAACATTGTATATGTCCATAACGCTATATGTCCTAGCCTGAGACAACATAACATGTCGAATATAATATTTTACAATATTCCTGGCGCGTCGGCAACTACTTCTCGGTGGGAACTGTATATACGACTATAACGTTATATATCCTAACCTAAGACAACTTAACATGTCGAATGTAATATTTTACCACATTCCAGGCTCGTTGGCCCCTACTTATCGGTGGGAACATTATATACGTCTATAACGTTATATATCCAAACCTAAGGGAACCTAACATCTCGGATGTAATATTTTACAACATTCCTGGCGTGTCGGCCCCTATTTCTCGGTGGGAACATTATATACGTCTTTAACGCTATATATCATAGCCTAAGGCAACCTAACATGTCGAGCGTAATATTTTACAACATTCCTGGCGCGTCGGCCCCTACTTCTCGGGTGGAACATTATATACGTCTATAACGTTATATATCCTAACCTAGGGCAACCTAACATCTCGGATGTAATATTTTACCACATTCCTGGCTCGTTGGCCCCTACTTCTCGGTAGGAACATTATATACGTGTGGAACGCCATATATCCTAACTTAAGGCAACCAAAAATGTCGAGCGTAATATTTTACTACATTCCTGGCGTGTCGGCCCCTATTTCTCGGTGGGAATATTATATACGTCTTTAACGCTATATGTCCTAGCCTGAGACAACCTAACATGTCGAATGTAATATTTTACAATATTCCTGGCGCGTCGGCAACTACTTCTCGGTGGGAACAGTATGTACGTCTATAACGACATATATCCTAGCCTAAGGCAATCCTAACATCTCGGATGTAATATTTTACAACATTCCTGGCGCGCCGGCCCCTACTTCTCGGTGGGAACATTATATACGTCTATATCGCCATATATCATAACGTAAGGCAACCTAACATGTCGAGCGTAATATTTTATATCATTCCTTGCTCGTCGGCACCTACTTCTCGGTGGGAACATTATATACGTCTATAACGTCATATATTCTAACCTAAGGGAACCTAACACCTCGGATGTAATGTTTTACAACATTCCTGGCGTGTCGGCCCCTTTTTCTCGGTGGGAACATTGTATATGTCTATAACGCTATATGCCCTTGCCTGAGACAACCTAACATGTCGAATATAATATTTTACAATATTCCTGGCGCGTCGGCAACTACTTCTCGGTGGGAACTGTATATACGACTATAACGTTATATATCCTAACCTAAGACAACTTAACATGTCGAATGTAATATTTTACCACATTCCTGGCTCGTTGGCCCCTACTTCTCGGTGGGAACATTATATACGTCTTTAACGCTATATGTCCTAGCCTGAGACAACCTAACATGTCGATTGTAATATTTTAAAATATTCCTGGCGCGTCGGCAACTACTTCTCGGTGGGAACAGTATATACGTCTATAACGTTATATATCCTAACCTAAGGCAACTTAACATGTCGGACGTAATATTTTACAACATTCCTGGCGCGTCGGCACCTCCTTCTCGGTGGGAACATTATGTACGTATATAACGTTATATGTCCTAACCTAAGGGAACCTAACACATCGGATGTAATGTTTTACAACATTCGTGGCGTGTCGGTCCCTATTTCTCGGTGGGAACATTATATACGTCTTTAACGCTATATATCCTAGCCTAAGGCAACCTAACTTGTCGAGCGTAATATTTTACAACATTCCTGGGGCGTCGGCCCCTATTTCTCGGTGGGAACATTATATAAGTCAATAACGTTATATATCCTAACCTAAGGCAACCTAATATCTCGGATGTAATATTTTACAACATTCCCGTCACTTCGGCCCCTACTTCTCGGTGGGAACATTATATACGTCTATAACGTTATATATCCTAGCCTAAGGCAATCCTAACATCTCGGATGTAATATTTTACAACATTCCTGGCGCGCCGGCCCCTACTTCTCGGTGGGAACATTATATACGTCTATATCGCTATATATCATAACGTAAGGCAACCTAACATGTCGAGCGTAATATTTTACAACATTCCTGGCTCGTCGGCCCCTACTTCTCGGTGGGAACATTATATACGTCTATAACGTTATATATCCTAACCTAAGGGAACCTAACACCTCGGATGTAATGTTTTACAACATTCCTGGCGTGTCGGCCCCTTTTTCTCGGTGGGAACATTGTATATGTCTATAACGCTATATGTCCTAGCCTGAGACAACCTAACATGTCGAATATAATATTTTACAATATTCCTGGCGCGTCGGCAACTACTTCTCGGTGGGAACTGTATATACGACTATAACGTTATATATCCTAACCTATGGCAACCAAAAATGTCGAGCGTAATATTTTACTACATTCCTGGCGCGTCGGCCCCTATTTCTCGGTGGGAATATTATATACGTCTTTAGCGCTGTATGTCCTAGCCTGAGACAACCTAACATGTCGAATGTAATATTTTACAATATTCCTGGCGCGTCGGCAACTACTTGTCGGTGGGAACAGTATATACGTCTATAACGTTATATATCCTAACCTAAGGCAACTTAGCATGTCGGATGTAATATTTTACAACATTCCTGGCGCGTCGGCACCTCCTTCTCGGTGGGAACATTATGTACGTCTATAACGTTATATGTCCTAACCTAAGGGAACCTAACACCTCGGATGTAATGTTTTACAACATTCCTGGCGTGTCGGCCCCTATTTCTCGGTGGGAACATTATATACGTCTTTAACGCTATATATCCTAGCCTAAGGCAACCTAACTTGTCGAGCGTAATATTTTACAACATTCCTGGGGCGTCGGCCCCTATTTCTCGGTGGGAACATTATATAAGTCAATAACGTTATATATCCTAACCTAAGGCAACCTAACAATTCGGATGTAATATTTTACAACATTCCCGTCACTTCGGCCCCTACTTCTCGGTGGGAACATTATATACGTCTATAACGTTATATATCCTAGTCTAAGGCAATCCTAACATCTCGGATGTAATATTTTACAACATTCCTGGCGCGCCGGCCCCTACTTCTCGGTGGGAACATTATATGCGCCTATATCGCTATATATCATAACGTAAGGCAACCTAACATGTCGAGCGTAATATTTTGCAACATTCCTGGCTCGTCGGCCCCTACTTCTCGTTGGGAACATTATATACGTCTATAACGTCATATATCCTAACCTAAGGGAACCTAACACCTCGGATGTAATGTTTTACAACATTCCTGGCGTGTCGGCCCCTTTTTCTCGGTGGGAACATTATATACGTCTTTCACGCTAGATATCCTAGCCTAAGGCAACCTAACTTGTCGAGCGTAATATTTTACAACATTCCTGGGGCGTCGGCCCCTATTTCTCGGTGGGAACATTATATACGTCTATAACGTCATATATCCTAACCTAAGGGAACCTAACACCTCGGATGTAATGTTTTACAACATTCCTGGCGTGTCGGCCCCTTTTTCTTGGTGGGAACATTATATACGTCTTTCACGCTAGATATCGTAGCCTAATGCAACCTAACTTGTCGAGCGTAATATTTTACAACATTCCTGGGGCTTCGGCCCCTATTTCTCGGTGGGAACATTATATAAGTCAATAACGTTATATATCCTAACCTAAGGCAACCTAATATCTCGGATGTAATATTTTACAACATTCCCGTCACTTCGGCCCCTACTTCTCGGTGGGAACATTATATACGTCTATAACGTTATATATCCTAGCCTAAGGCAATCCTAACATCTCGGATGTAATATTTTACAACATTCCTGGCGCGCCGGCCCCTACTTCTCGGTCGGAACATTATATACGTCTATATCGCTATATATCATAACGTAAGGCAACCTAACATGTCGAGCGTAATATTTTACAACATTCCTGGCGTGACGTCACCTGCTTCTCGATGGGGACATTATATACGTCTATAACGTTGTATATCCTAACCTAACGCAACCTATCATCTGGGATGTAATATTTTACAACATTCCTGGCATGTCGGTCCCTACGTCTCGGTGGGAACATTCTGTACGTCTACAGCGTTGTATATCCTAACCTAAGGGAACCTAACATCTCAGGTGAAATGTTTTACAACATTCCTGACATGTCGGCGCCTATTTCTCGGTGGGAACATTATATACGTCTATAACGTTATATATCCTAGCCTAAGGCGACCCAACATGTCGAATGTAATATTTTACAACATTCCTGGCGCGTAGGTTCCTACTTTTCGTTGGGAACATTATATACGTCTATAATGTTATATATCCTAACCTAAGGCTATCTAACATCTCGGATGTAGTAATTTCCGAAATTACTGACGGGTCGGCCCCTACTTCTTGGTGGGAACTTTATATACGTCGATAACGTAATATAACCTAACCTAACCCATCTAGCCCCTCGGCGGTAATGTTTTACAGAATCCCGTTCGTGTCGTACCGTGCGTCGCGGTGCGGATATTATATAAGTCCATAACGTTATATATCCTAACCTAAGGCAACTTAACATCTCGAATGTAGTATTTTGCAACATTCCAGGCGTGTCGGCCCCTACTTCTCGGTGGGATCATTATATACGTCTATAACGTAATATAACCTAACCTAACCTATCTAGCCCATCGGTGGTAATGTTTTCCAGAATCCCGTTCGTGTCGTCCCGTACCTCTCGGCGGGGACATTATATGCGTCAATAACGTTATATATCCAAACCTAAGGCAACCTAACATCTCGGATGTAGTATTTTCCAAAATTCCTGGCGGGTCGGCACCTACTTCTCGGTGGGAACATTATATACGTCCATAACGTAATATAACCTAACCTAACCCATCTAGCCCCTCGCTGGTAATGTTTTACGGAATCCAGTTCGTGTCGTCCCGTACGTCTCGGTAGGGTCATTGTATGCGTCTATAACGTTATATATCCTAACCTAATGCTATCTAACATCTCGGATGTAGTAATTTCAAAATTACTGGCGGGTCGGCCCCTACTTCTCGGTGGGAACATTATATACGTCCATGACGTAACATAACCTAAAATAACCCATCTAGCCACTCGGCGATAATGTTTTACAGAATCCTGTTCGATTTGGTTCATACTTCTCGGTGGGGACATTATATACGTCTATAACATTGTATTTCCCACCCGAAGGCAACCTAACATCTCGAATGTAGTATTTCACAACATTCCTGTCTGGTCGGCCCCACTTCTCCCTAGGGACATTATATAAGTCTATATCGTAATATAACCTACCCTAACCCATCTAGACCCTCGCTGGTATTGTTTCGCAGAATCCCGTTCGTGACGCCCCGTACGTCACGGTGGGGACATTGTATGCGTCTATAACGCTATATATCCTAACCTAAGGCAACCTAACATCTCGGATGTAGTATTTTCCAAAATTCCTGGCGGGTCGGCCCCTACTTCTCGGTGGGAACATTGTATATGTCCATAACGCTATATGTCCTAGCCTGAGACAACATAACATGTCGAATATAATATTTTACAATATTCCTGGCGCGTCGGCAACTACTTCTCGGTGGGAACTGTATATACGACTATAACGTTATATATCCTAACCTAAGACAACTTAACATGTCGAATGTAATATTTTACCACATTCCAGGCTCGTTGGCCCCTACTTATCGGTGGGAACATTATATACGTCTATAACGTTATATATCCAAACCTAAGGGAACCTAACATCTCGGATGTAATATTTTACAACATTCCTGGCGTGTCGGCCCCTATTTCTCGGTGGGAACATTATATACGTCTTTAACGCTATATATCATAGCCTAAGGCAACCTAACATGTCGAGCGTAATATTTTACAACATTCCTGGCTCGTCCGCCCCTACTCCTCGGTGGGAACATTATATACGTCTATAACGTTATATATCCTAACCTAAGGGAACCTAACATCTCGGAAGTAATATTTGATAACATTCCTGGCGTGTAGGCCCGTAGTTCTCGGTGGGAATATCATATACGTCTATAACGTTATATATCCTAGCCTAAGGCAATCCTAACATGTCGAATGTAATATTTTACAGCATTCCTGGCGCGTCGGCCCCTACTTCTCGGGTGGAACATTATATACGTCTATAACGTTATATATCCTAACCTAGGGCAACCTAACATCTCGGATGTAATATTTTACCACATTCCTTGCTCGTTGGCCCCTACTTCTCGGTAGGAACATTATATACGTGTGGAACGCCATATATCCTAACTTAAGGCAACCAAAAATGTCGAGCGTAATATTTTACTACATTCCTGGCGTGTCGGCCCCTATTTCTCGGTGGGAATATTATATACGTCTTTAACGCTATATGTCCTAGCCTGAGACAACCTAACATGTCGAATGTAATATTTTACAATATTCCTGGCGCGTCGGCAACTACTTCTCGGTGGGAACAGTATGTACGTCTATAACGACATATATCCTAGCCCAAGGCAATCCTAACATCTCGGATGTAATATTTTACAACATTCCTGGCGCGCCGGCCCCTACTTCTCGGTGGGAACATTATATACGTCTATATCGCCATATATCATAACGTAAGGCAACCTAACATGTCGAGCGTAATATTTTACATCATTCCTGGCTCGTCGGCACCTACTTCTCGGTGGGAACATTATATACGTCTATAACGTCATATATTCTAACCTAAGGGAACCTAACACCTCGGATGTAATGTTTTACAACATTCCTGGCGTGTCGGCCCCTTTTTCTCGGTGGGAACATTGTATATGTCTATAACGCTATATGCCCTTGCCTGAGACAACCTAACATGTCGAATATAATATTTTACAATATTCCTGGCGCGTCGGCAACTACTTCTCGGTGGGAACTGTATATACGACTATAACGTTATATATCCTAACCTAAGACAACTTAACATGTCGAATGTAATATTTTACCACATTCCTGGCTCGTTGGCACCTCCTTCTCGGTGGGAACATTATGTACGTCTACAACGTTATATGTCCTAACCTAAGGGAACCTAAGACATCGGATGTAATGTTTTACAACATTCCTGGCGTGTCGGCCCCTATTTCTCGGTGGGAACATTATATACGTCTTTAACGCTATATATCCTAGCCTAAGGCAACCTAACTTGTCGAGCGCAATATTTTACAACTTTCCTGGGGCGTCGGCCCCTATTTCTCGCTGGGAACATTATATAAGTCAATAACGTTATATATCCTAACCTAAGGCAACCTAACAATTCGGATGTAATATTTTACAACATTCCCGTCACTTCGGCCCCTACTTCTCGTTGGGAACATTATATACGTCTATAAAGTTATATATCCTAGCCTAAGGCAACCTAACATAACGGATGTAATATTTTACCACATTCCTGGCGCGCTGGCCCCTACTTCTCGGTGGGAACATTATATACGTCTATAACGCCATATATCCTAACTTAAGGCAACCAAAAATGTCGAGCGTAATATTTCACTACATTCCTTTCGCGTCGGCCCCTATTTCTCGGTGGGAATATTATAAACGTCTTTAACGCTATATGTCGTAGCCTGACACAACCTAACATGTCGAATGTAATATTTTACAATATTCCTGGCGCGTCGGCAACTACTTCTCGGTGGGAACAGTATATACGTCTATAACGTTATATATCCTAACCTAAGGCAACTTAACATGTCGGACGTAATATTTTACAACATTCCTGGCGCGTCGGCACCTCCTTCTCGGTGGGAACATTATGTACGTCTATAACGTTATATGTCCTAACCTAAGGGAACCTAACACCTCGGATGTAATGTTTTACAACATTCCTGGCGTGTCGGCCCCTTTTTCTCGGAGGGAACATTGTATATGTCTATAACGCTATATGTCCTAGCCTGAGACAACCTAACATGTCGAATATAATATTTTACAATATTCCTGGCGCGTCGGCAACTACTTCTCGGTGGGAACTGTATATACGACTATAACGTTATATATCCTAACCTAAGACAACTTAACATGTCGAATGTAATATTTTACCACATTCCAGGCTCGTTGGCCCCTACTTATCGGTGGGAACATTATATACGTCTATAACGTTATATATCCAAACCTAAGGGAACCTAACATCTCGGATGTAATATTTTACAACATTCCTGGCGTGTCGGCCCCTATTTCTCGGTGGGAACATTATATACGTCTTTAACGCTATATATCATAGCCTAAGGCAACCTAACATGTCGAGCGTAATATTTTACAACATTCCTGGCTCGTCCGCCCCTACTCCTCGGTGGGAACATTATATACGTCTATAACGTTATATATCCTAACCTAAGGGAACCTAACATCTCGGAAGTAATATTTGATAACATTCCTGGCGTGTAGGCCCGTAGTTCTCGGTGGGAATATCATATACGTCTATAACGTTATATATCCTAGCCTAAGGCAATCCTAACATGTCGAATGTAATATTTTACAGCATTCCTGGCGCGTCGGCCCCTACTTCTCGGGTGGAACATTATATACGTCTATAACGTTATATATCCTAACCTAGGGCAACCTAACATCTCGGATGTAATATTTTACCACATTCCTTGCTCGTTGGCCCCTACTTCTCGGTAGGAACATTATATACGTGTGGAACGCCATATATCCTAACTTAAGGCAACCAAAAATGTCGAGCGTAATATTTTACTACATTCCTGGCGTGTCGGCCCCTATTTCTCGGTGGGAATATTATATACGTCTTTAACGCTATATGTCCTAGCCTGAGACAACCTAACATGTCGAATGTAATATTTTACAATATTCCTGGCGCGTCGGCAACTACTTCTCGGTGGGAACAGTATGTACGTCTATAACGACATATATCCTAGCCCAAGGCAATCCTAACATCTCGGATGTAATATTTTACAACATTCCTGGCGCGCCGGCCCCTACTTCTCGGTGGGAACATTATATACGTCTATATCGCCATATATCATAACGTAAGGCAACCTAACATGTCGAGCGTAATATTTTACATCATTCCTGGCTCGTCGGCACCTACTTCTCGGTGGGAACATTATATACGTCTATAACGTCATATATTCTAACCTAAGGGAACCTAACACCTCGGATGTAATGTTTTACAACATTCCTGGCGTGTCGGCCCCTTTTTCTCGGTGGGAACATTGTATATGTCTATAACGCTATATGCCCTTGCCTGAGACAACCTAACATGTCGAATATAATATTTTACAATATTCCTGGCGCGTCGGCAACTACTTCTCGGTGGGAACTGTATATACGACTATAACGTTATATATCCTAACCTAAGACAACTTAACATGTCGAATGTAATATTTTACCACATTCCTGGCTCGTTGGCACCTCCTTCTCGGTGGGAACATTATGTACGTCTACAACGTTATATGTCCTAACCTAAGGGAACCTAAGACATCGGATGTAATGTTTTACAACATTCCTGGCGTGTCGGCCCCTATTTCTCGGTGGGAACATTATATACGTCTTTAACGCTATATATCCTAGCCTAAGGCAACCTAACTTGTCGAGCGCAATATTTTACAACTTTCCTGGGGCGTCGGCCCCTATTTCTCGCTGGGAACATTATATAAGTCAATAACGTTATATATCCTAACCTAAGGCAACCTAACAATTCGGATGTAATATTTTACAACATTCCCGTCACTTCGGCCCCTACTTCTCGTTGGGAACATTATATACGTCTATAAAGTTATATATCCTAGCCTAAGGCAACCTAACATAACGGATGTAATATTTTACCACATTCCTGGCGCGCTGGCCCCTACTTCTCGGTGGGAACATTATATACGTCTATAACGCCATATATCCTAACTTAAGGCAACCAAAAATGTCGAGCGTAATATTTCACTACATTCCTTTCGCGTCGGCCCCTATTTCTCGGTGGGAATATTATAAACGTCTTTAACGCTATATGTCGTAGCCTGACACAACCTAACATGTCGAATGTAATATTTTACAATATTCCTGGCGCGTCGGCAACTACTTCTCGGTGGGAACAGTATATACGTCTATAACGTTATATATCCTAACCTAAGGCAACTTAACATGTCGGACGTAATATTTTACAACATTCCTGGCGCGTCGGCACCTCCTTCTCGGTGGGAACATTATGTACGTCTATAACGTTATATGTCCTAACCTAAGGGAACCTAACACCTCGGATGTAATGTTTTACAACATTCCTGGCGTGTCGGCCCCTTTTTCTCGGAGGGAACATTGTATATGTCTATAACGCTATATGTCCTAGCCTGAGACAACCTAACATGTCGAATATAATATTTTACAATATTCCTGGCGCGTCGGCAACTACTTCTCGGTGGGAACTGTATATACGACTATAACGTTATATATCCTAACCTATGGCAACCAAAAATGTCGAGCGTAATATTTTACTACATTCCTGGCCCGTCGGCCCCTATTTCTCGGTGGGAATATTATATACTTCTTTAGCGCTGTATGTCCTAGCCTGAGACAACCTAACATGTCGAATGTAATATTTTACAATATTCCTGGCGCGTCGGCAACTACTTGTCGGTGGGAACAGTATATACGTCTATAACGTTATATATCCTAACCTAAGGGAACCTAACACCTCGGATGTAATGTTTTACAACATTCCTGGCGTGTCGGCCCCTATTTCTCGGTGGGAACATTATATACGTCTTTAACGCTATATATCCTAGCCTAAGGCAACCTAACTTGTCGAGCGTAGTATTTTACAACATTCCTGGGGCGTCGGCCCCTATTTCTCGGTGGGAACATTATATAAGTCAATAACGTTATATATCCTAACCTAAGGCAACCTAACAATTCGGATGTAATATTTTACAACATTCCCGTCACTTCGGCCCCTACTTCTCGGTGGGAACATTATATACGTCTATAACGTTATATATCCTAGTCTAAGGCAATCCTAACATCTCGGATGTAATATTTTACAACATTCCTGGCGCGCCGGCCCCTACTTCTCGGTGGGAACATTATATACGCCTATATCGCTATATATCATAACGTAAGGCAACCTAACATGTCGAGCGTAATATTTTACAACATTCCTGGCTCGTCGGCCCCTACTTCTCGGTGGGAACATTATATACGTCTATAACGTTATATATCCTAACCTAAGGGAACCTAACACCTCGGATGTAATGTTTTACAACATTCCTGGCGTGTCGGCCCCTTTTTCTCGGTGGGAACATTGTATATGTCTATAACGCTATATGTCCTAGCCTGAGACAACCTAACATGTCGAATATAATATTTTACAATATTCCTGGCGCGTCGGCAACTACTTCTCGGTGGGAACTGTATATACGACTATAACGTTATATATCCTAACCTATGGCAACCAAAAATGTCGAGCGTAATATTTTACTACATTCCTGGCGCGTCGGCCCCTATTTCTCGGTGGGAATATTATATACGTCTTTAGCGCTGTATGTCCTAGCCTGAGACAACCTAACATGTCGAATGTAATATTTTACAATATTCCTGGCGCGTCGGCAACTACTTGTCGGTGGGAACAGTATATACGTCTATAACGTTATATATCCTAACCTAAGGCAACTTAACATGTCGGATGTAATATTTTACAACATTCCTGGCGCGTCGGCACCTCCTTCTCGGTGGGAACATTATGTACGTCTATAACGTTATATGTCCTAACCTAAGGGAACCTAACACCTCGGATGTAATGTTTTACAACATTCCTGGCGTGTCGGGCCCTATTTCTCGGTGGGAACATTATATACGTCTTTAACGCTATATATCCTAGCCTAAGGCAACCTAACTTGTCGAGCGTAATATTTTACAACATTCCTGGGGCGTCGGCCCCTATTTCTCGGTGGGAACATTATATAAGTCAATAACGTTATATATCCTAACCTAAGGCAACCTAACAATTCGGATGTAATATTTTACAACATTCCCGTCACTTCGGCCCCTACTTCTCGGTGGGAACATTATATACGTCTATAACGTTATATATCCTTGTCTAAGGCAATCCTAACATCTCGGATGTAATATTTTACAACATTCCTGGCGCGCCGGCCCCTACTTCTCGGCGGGAACATTATATACGCCTATATCGCTATATATCATAACGTAAGGCAACCTAACATGTCGAGCGTAATATTTTGCAACATTCCTGGCTCGTCGGCCCCTACTTCTCGGTGGGAACATTATATACGTCTATAACGTCATATATCCTAACCTAAGGGAACCTAACACCTCGGATGTAATGTTTTACAACATTCCTGGCGTGTCGGCCCCTTTTTCTTGGTGGGAACATTATATACGTCTTTCACGCTAGATATCGTAGCCTAATGCAACCTAACTTGTCGAGCGTAATATTTTACAACATTCCTGGGGCTTCGGCCCCTATTTCTCGGTGGGAACATTATATAAGTCAATAACGTTATATATCCTAACCTAAGGCAACCTAATATCTCGGATGTAATATTTTACAACATTCCCGTCACTTCGGCCCCTACTTCTCGGTGGGAACATTATATACGTCTATAACGTTATATATCCTAGCCTAAGGCAATCCTAACATCTCGGATGTAATATTTTACAACATTCCTGGCGCGCCGGCCCCTACTTCTCGGTGGGAACATTATATACGTCTATATCGCTATATATCATAACGTAAGGCAACCTAACATGTCGAGCGTAATATTTTACAACATTCCTGGCGTGCCGTCGCCTACTTCTCGATCGGGACATTATATACATCTATAACGTTATATATCCTAACGTAAGGCAACATAACATCACGGATGTAATATTTTACAACATTCCTGGCATGTCGGTCCCTACGTCTCGGTGGGAACATTCTATACGTCTACAGCGTTGTATATCCTAACCTAAGGGAACCTAACATCTCAGGTGAAATGTTTTACAACATTCCTGACATGTCGGCCCCTATTTCTCGGTGGGAACATTATATACGTCTTTAACGCTATATATCCTAGCCTAAGGCAACCTAACATGTCGAGCGTAATATTTTACAACATTCCTGGCTCGTCCGCCCCTACTTCTCGGTGGGAACATTATATACGTCTATAACGTTATATATCCTAACCTAAGGGAACCTAACATCTCGGAAGTAATATTTGATAGCATTCCTGGCGTGTAGGCCCGTAGTTCTCGGTGGGAATATCATATACGTCTATAACGTTATATATCCTAGCCTAAGGCAATCCTAACATGTCGAATGTAATATTTTACAGCATTCCTGGCGCGTCGGCCCCTACTTCTCGGGTGGAACATTATATACGTCTATAACGTTATATATCCTAACCTAGGGCAACCTAACATCTCGGATGTAATATTTTACCACATTCCTGGCTCGTTGGCCCCTACTTCTCGGTAGGAACATTATATACGTGTGGAACGCCATATATCCTAACTTAAGGCAACCAAAAATGTCGAGCGTAATATTTTACTACATTCCTGGCGTGTCGGCCCCTATTTCTCGGTGGGAATATTATATACGCCTTTAACGCTATATATCCTAACCTAAGACAACTTAACATGTCGAATGTAATATTTTACCACATTCCTGGCTCGTTGGCCCCTACTTCTCGGTGGGAACATTATATACGTCTTTAACGCTATATGTCCTAGCCAGAGACAACCTAACATGTCGAATGTAATATTTTAAAATATTCCTGGCGCGTCGGCAACTACGTCTCGGTGGGAACAGTATATACGTCTATAACGTTATATATCCTAACCTAAGGCAACTTAACATGTCGGATGTAATATTTTACAACATTCCTGGCGCGTCGGCACCTCCTTCTCGGTGGGAACATTATGTACGTCTATAACGTTATATGTCCTAACCTAAGGGAACCTAAGACCTCGGATGTAATGTTTTACAACATTCCTGGCGTGTCGGCCCCTATTTCTCGGTGGGAACATTATATACGTCTTTAACGCTATATGTCCTAGCCTGAGACAACCTAACATGTCGAATGTAATATTTTAAAATATTCCTGGCGCGTCGGCAACTACTTCTCGGTCGGAACAGTATATACGTCTATAACGTTATATATCCTAACCTAAGGCAACTTAACATGTCGGATGTAATATTTTACAACATTCCTGGCGCGTCGGCACCTCCTTCTCGGTGGGAACATTATGTACGTCTATAACGTTATATGTCCTAACCTAAGGGAACCTAAGACCTCGGATGTAATGTTTTACAACATTCCTGGCGTGTCGGCCCCTATTTCTCGGTGGGAACATTATATACGTCTTTAACGCTATATATCCTAGCCTAAGGCAACCTAACTTGTCGAGCGCAATATTTTACAACTTTCCTGGGGCGTCGGCCCCTATTTCTCGGTGGGAACATTATATAAGTCAATAACGTTATATATCCTAACCTAAGGCAACCTAACAATTCGGATGTAATATTTTACAACATTCCCGTCACTTCGGCCCCTACTTCTCGTTGTGAACATTATATACGTCTATAAAGTTATATATCCTAGCCTAAGGCAACCTAACATAACGGATGTAATATTTTACCACATTCCTGGCGCGCTGGCCCCTACTTCTCGGTGGGAACATTATATACGTCTATAACGCCATATATCCTAACTTAAGGCAACCAAAAATGTCTAGCGTAATATTTCACTACATTCCTTTCGCGTCGGCCCCTATTTCTCGGTGGGAATATTATAAACGTCTTTAACGCTATATGTCGTAGCCTGACACAACCTAACATGTCGAATGTAATATTTTACAATATTCCTGGCGCGTCGGCAACTACTTCTCGGTGGGAACAGTATATACGTCTATAACGTTATATATCCTAACCTAAGGCAACTTAACATGTCGGACGTAATATTTTACAACATTCCTGGCGCGTCGGCACCTCCTTCTCGGTGGGAACATTATGTACGTCTATAACGTTATATGTCCTAACCTAAGGGAACCTAACACCTCGGATGTAATGTTTTACAACATTCGTGGCGTGTCGGTCCCTATTTCTCGGTGGGAACATTATATACGTCTTTAACGCTATATATCCTAGCCTAAGGCAACCTAACTTGTCGAGCGTAATATTTTACAACATTCCTGGGGCGACGGCCCCTATTTCTCGGTGGGAACATTATATAAGTCAATAACGTTATATATCCTAACCTAAGGCAACCTAATATCTCGGATGTAATATTTTACAACATTCCCGTCACTTCGGCCCCTACTTCTCGGTGGGAACATTATATACGTCTATAACGTTATATATCCTAGCCTAAGGCAATCCTAACATCTCGGATGTAATATTTTACAACATTCCTGGCGCGCCGGCCCCTACTTCTCGGTGGGAACATTATATACGTCTATATCGCTATATATCATAACGTAAGGCAACCTAACATGTCGAGCGTAATATTTTACAACATTCCTGGCTCGTCGGCCCCTACTTCTCGGTGGGAACATTATATACGTCTATAACGTTATATATCCTAACCTAAGGGAACCTAACACCTCGGATGTAATGTTTTACAACATTCCTGGCGTGTCGGCCCCTTTTTCTCGGTGGGAACATTGTATATGTCTATAACGCTATATGTCCTAGCCTGAGACAACCTAACATGTCGAATATAATATTTTACAATATTCCTGGCGCGTCGGCCCCTTTTTCTTGGTGGGAACATTATATACGTCTTTCACGCTAGATATCGTAGCCTAATGCAACCTAACTTGTCGAGCGTAATATTTTACAACATTCCTGGGGCTTCGGCCCCTATTTCTCGGTGGGAACATTATATAAGTCAATAACGTTATATATCCTAACCTAAGGCAACCTAATATCTCGGATGTAATATTTTACAACATTCCCGTCACTTCGGCCCCTACTTCTCGGTGGGAACATTATATACGTCCATAACGTTATATATCCTAGCCTAAGGCAATCCTAACATCTCGGATGTAATATTTTACAACATTCCTGGCGCGCCGGCCCCTACTTCTCGGTGGGAACATTATATACGTCTATATCGCTATATATCATAACGTAAGGCAACCTAACATGTCGAGCGTAATATTTTACAACATTCCTGGCGTGACGTCACCTGCTTCTCGATGGGGACATTATATACGTCTATAACGTTGTATATCCTAACCTAACGCAACCTATCATCTGGGATGTAATATTTTACAACATTCCTGGCATGTCGGTCCCTACGTCTCGGTGGGAACATTCTGTACGTCTACAGCGTTGTATATCCTAACCTAAGGGAACCTAACATCTCAGGTGAAATGTTTTACAACATTCCTGACATGTCGGCGCCTATTTCTCGGTGGGAACATTATATACGTCTATAACGTTATATATCCTAGCCTAAGGCGACCTAACATGTCGAATGTAATATTTTACAACATTCCTGGCGTGCCGTCGCCGACTTCTCGATCGGGACATTATATACATCTATAACGTTATATATCCTAACGTAAGGCAACATAACATCTCGGATGTAATATTTTACAACATTCCTGGCATGTCGGTCCCTACGTCTCGGTGGGAACATTCTATACGTCTACAGCGTTGTATATCCTAACCTAAGGGAACCTAACATCTCAGGTGAAATGTTTTACAACATTCCTGACATGTCGGCCCCTATTTCTCGGTGGGAACATTATATACGTCTTTAACGACATATATCCTAGCCTAAGGCAATCCTAACATCTCGGATGTAATATTTTACAACATTCCTGGCGCGCCGGCCCCTACTTCTCGGTGGGAACATTATATACGTCTATATCGCCATATATCATGACGTAAGGCAACCTAACATGTCGAGCGTAATATTTTACATCATTCCTGGCTCGTCGGCACCTACTTCTCGGTGGGAACATTATATACGTCTATAACGTCATATATTCTAACCTAAGGGAACCTAACACCTCGGATGTAATGTTTTACAACATTCCTGGCTCGTTGGCCCCTACTTCTCGGTGGGAACATTATATACGTCTTTAACGCTATATGTCCTAGCCTGAGACAACCTAACATGTCGAATGTAATATTTTAAAATATTCCTGGCGCGTCGGCAACTACGTCTCGGTGGGAACAGTATATACGTCTATAACGTTACATATCCTAACCTAAGGCAACTTAACATGTCGGATGTAATATTTTACAACATTCCTGGCGCGTCGGCACCTCCTTCTCGGTGGGAACATTATGTACGTCTATAACGTTATATGTCCTAACCTAAGGGAACCTAAGACTTCGGATGTAATGTTTTACAACATTCCTGGCGTGTCGGCCCCTATTTCTCGGTGGGAACATTATATACGTCTTTAACGCTATATATCCTAGCCTAAGGCAACCTAACTTGTCGAGCGCAATATTTTACAACTTTCCTGGCGCGTCGGCCCCTATTTCTCGGTGGGAACATTATATAAGTCAATAACGTTATATATCCTAACCTAAGGCAACCTAACAATTCGGATGTAATATTTTACAACATTCCCGTCACTTCGGCCCCTACTTCTCGTTGGGAACATTATATACGTCTATAAAGTTATATATCCTAGCCTAAGGCAACCTAACATAACGGATGTAATATTTTACCACATTCCTGGCGCGCTGGCCCCTACTTCTCGGTGGGAACATTATATACGTCTATAACGCCATATATCCTAACATAAGGCAACCAAAAATGTCGAGCGTAATATTTCACTACATTCCTTTCGCGTCGGCCCCTATTTCTCGGTGGGAATATTATAAACGTCTTTAACGCTATATGTCGTAGCCTGACACAACCTAACATGTCGAATGTAATATTTTACAATATTCCTGGCGCGTCGGCAACTACTTCTCGGTGGGAACAGTATATACGTCTATAACGTTATATATCCTAACCTAAGGCAACTTAACATGTCGGACGTAATATTTTACAACATTCCTGGCGCGTCGGCACCTCCTTCTCGGTGGGAACATTATGTACGTCTATAACGTTATATGTCCTAACCTAAGGGAACCTAACACCTCGGATGTAATGTTTTACAACATTCGTGGCGTGTCGGTCCCTATTTCTCGGTGGGAACATTATATACGTCTTTAACGCTATATATCCTAGCCTAAGGCAACCTAACTTGTCGAGCGTAATATTTTACAACATTCCTGGGGCGTCGGCCCCTATTTCTCGGTGGGAACATTATATAAGTCAATAACGTTATATATCCTAACCTAAGGCAACCTAATATCTCGGATGTAATATTTTACAACATTCCCGTCACTTCGGCCCCTACTTCTCGGTGGGAACATTATATACGTCTATAACGTTATATATCCTAGCCTAAGGCAATCCTAACATCTCGGATGTAATATTTTACAACATTCCTGGCGCGCCGGCCCCTACTTCTCGGTGGGAACATTATATACGTCTATATCGCTATATATCATAACGTAAGGCAACCTAACATGTCGAGCGTAATATTTTACAACATTCCTGGCTCGTCGGCCCCTACTTCTCGGTGGGAACATTATATACGTCTATAACGTTATATATCCTAACCTAAGGGAACCTAACACCTCGGATGTAATGTTTTACAACATTCCTGGCGTGTCGGCCCCTTTTTCTCGGTGGGAACATTGTATATGTCTATAACGCTATATGTCCTAGCCTGAGACAACCTAACACGTCGAATATAATATTTTACAATATTCCTGGCGCGTCGGCAACTACTTCTCGGTGGGAACTGTATATACGACTATAACGTTATATATCCTAACCTATGGCAACCAAAAATGTCGAGCGTAATATTTTACTACATTCCTGGCGCGTCGGCCCCTATTTCTCGGTGGGAATATTATATACGTCTTTAGCGCTGTATGTCCTAGCCTGAGACAACCTAACATGTCGAATGTAATATTTTACAATATTCCTGGCGCGTCGGCAACTACTTGTCGGTGGGAACAGTATATACGTCTATAACGTTATATATCCTAACCTAAGGCAACTTAAAATGTCGGATGTAATATTTTACAACATTCCTGGCGCGTCGGCACCTCCTTCTCGGTGGGAACATTATGTACGTCTATAACGTTATATGTCCTAACCTAAGGGAACCTAACACCTCGGATGTAATGTTTTACAACATTCCTGGCGTGTCGGCCCCTATTTCTCGGTGGGAACATTATATACGTCTTTAACGCTATATATCCTAGCCTAAGGCAACCTAACTTGTCGAGCGTAATATTTTACAACATTCCTGGGGCGTCGGCCCCTATTTCTCGGTGGGAACATTATATAAGTCAATAACGTTATATATCCTAACCTAAGGCAACCTAACAATTCGGATGTAATATTTTACAACATTCCCGTCACTTCGGCCCCTACTTCTCGGTGGGAACATTATATACGTCTATAACGTTATATATCCTAGTCTAAGGCAATCCTAACATCTCGGATGTAATATTTTACAACATTCCTGGCGCGCCGGCCCCTACTTCTCGGTGGGAACATTATATACGCCTATATCGCTATATATCATAACGTAAGGCAACCTAACATGTCGAGCGTAATATTTTGCAACATTCCTGGCTCGTCGGCCCCTACTTCTCGGTGGGAACATTATATACGTCTATAACGTCATATATCCTAACCTAAGGGAACCTAACACCTCGGATGTAATGTTTTACAACATTCCTGGCGTGTCGGCCCCTTTTTCTCGGTGGGAACATTATATACGTCTTTCACGCTAGATATCCTAGCCTAAGGCAACCTAACTTGTCGAGCGTAATATTTTACAACATTCCTGGGGCTTCGGCCCCTATTTCTCGGTGGGAACATTATATAAGTCAATAACGTTATATATCCTAACCTAAGACAACCTAATATCTCGGATGTAATATTTTACAACATTCCCGTCACTTCGGCCCCTACTTCTCGGTGGGAACATTATATACGTCTATAACGCTATATATCCTAGCCTAAGGCAATCCTAACATCTCGGATGTAATATTTTACAACATTCCTGGCGCGCCGGCCCCTACTTCTCGGTGGGAACATTATATACGTCTATATCGCTATATATCATAACGTAAGGCAACCTAACATGTCGAGCGTAATATTTTACAACATTCCTGGCTCGTCGGCCCCTACTTCTCGATGGGGACATCATATACGTCTATAACGTTGTATATCCGAACCTAACGCTACCTAACATCTGGGATGTAATATTTTACATCATTCCTGGCATGTCGGTCCCTACGTCTCGGTGGGAACATTCTGTACGTCTACAGCGTTGTATATCCTAACCTAAGGGAACCTAACATCTCAGGTGAAATGTTTTACAACATTCCTGACATGTCGGCGCCTATTTCTCGGTGGGAACATTATATACGTCTATAACGTTATATATCCTAGCCTAAGGCGACCTAACATGTCGAATGTAATATTTTACAACATTCCTGGCGTGCCGTCGCCTACTTCTCGATCGGGACATTATATACATCTATAACGTTATATATCCTAACGTAAGGCAACATAACATCTCGGATGTAATATTTTACAACATTTCTGGCATGTCGTCGCCCGCTGCCCGATGGGGACATTATAAACGTCTATAACGTTGTATATCCTAACCTAACGCAACCTAACATCTGGTATGTAATATTTTACATCATTCCTGGCGTGTCGTCGCCTGCTTCTCGATGGGGACACTTCATACGTCTATAACGTTGTATATCCTAACCTAACGCATCCTAACATTTGGGATGTAATATTTTACAACATACTGGCTTGTCGGTCCCCACGTCTCGATCTGGACATTATATACGTCTATAACAATATATATCCAAACTTAAGGGAAAGTAACATCTCGGATGTAATATTTTACAACATTCCTGGCGCTTCGGCTCCTACTTTTCGGTGGGAACAGTATATACGTCTATAACGTTACACATCCTAACGTAAGGCAACATAACATCTCGGATGTTATATTTTACAGCATTCCTGGCATGTCGGTCCCTACGTCTCGGTGGGAACATTCTATACGTCTATAACGTTGTATATCCTAACCTAAGGGAACCTAACATCTCGGGTGTAGTATTTTACAACATTCCTGACGCGTCGGCCCCTATTTCTCGGTGGGACCATTATATACGTCTATAGCGTTGTATATCCTAGCCTAAGGCGACCTGACATGTCGAATGTAATATTTTACATCATTCCTGGCGCGTCCGCCCGTAGATCTCGGTGGTAACATTATATACGTCTATAACGTTATGTATTCTAGCCTAAGGCAACCTAACATGCCGAATGTAATATTTTACAACATTCCTGGCGTGTTGTCGCCTGCTTCTCGGTGGGGACATTATATATGTCTATAACGTTGTATATCCTAACCTAACGAAACCTAACATCTGGGATGTAATATTTTACAACATTCCTGGCGTGTCGTCGCCTGCTTCTCGATGGGGACATTATATACGTCTATAACGTTGTATATCCTAACCTAACGCAACCTAACATCTGGGATGTAATATTTTACAACATTCCTGGCATGTCTGTCCCTACGTCTCGGTGGGAACGTTATATACGTCTATAACGATATATATCCAAACTTAAGGGAAACTAACACCTCGGATGTAATATTTTACAACATTCCTGGCGCTTCGGCTCCTACTTTTCGGTGGGAACATTATATACGTCTATAACGTTGTATATCCTAACCTAAGGCAACCCAACATCTCGGATGTAATATTTTACATCATTCCTGGCGTGTTGTCGCCTGCTTCTCGATGGGGACATTATATACGTCTATAACGTTGTATATCCTAACCTAACGCAATCTAACATCTAGGATGTAATATTTTACAACATTCCTGGCATGTCAGTCCCTACGTCTCGCTGGGAACGTTATATACGTCTATAACGACATATATCCAAACTTAAGGGAAACTAACATCTCGGATGTAATATTTTACAACACTCCTGGCGATTCGGCTCCTACTTTTCGGTGGGAACATTATATACGTCTATAACGTTGTATATCCTAACCTAAGGCAACACAACATCTCGGATGTAATATTTTACATCATTCCTGTCATGTCGGTCCCTACGTCTCGTTGGGAACACTCTATGCGTCTATAGCGTTGTATATCCTAACGTAAGGGAACCTAACATCTCAGGTGTAATATTTTACAACATTCCTGGCGTGTTGTCGCCTGCTTCTCGATGGGGACATTATATATGTCTATAACGTTGTATATCCTAGCCTAAGCAATCTAACATCTCGGATGTAATATATTACAACATTCCTGGCGTGTCGTCGCCTGCTTCTCGATGGGGACATTATATACGTCTATAACGTTGTATATCCTAACCTAACACAACCTAACATCTGGGATTTAATATTCTACATCATTCCTGGCGTGTCGTCGCTTGCTTCTCGATGGGGTCATTATATACGTCTATAACGTTGTATATCCTAACCTAACGCAACCTAACATCTAGGATGTAATATTTTACAACATTCCTGGCATGTCAGTCCCTACGTCTCGCTGGGAACGTTATATACGTCTATAACGACATATATCCAAGCTTAAGGGAAACTAACATCTCGGATGTAATATTTTACAACATTCCTGGCGATTCGGCTCCTACTTTTCCGTGGGAACATTATATACGTCTATAACGTTGTATATCCTAACCTAAAGCAACACAACATCTCGGATGTAATATTTTACATCATTCCTGTCATGTCGGTCCCTACGTCTCGTTGGGAACACTCTATGCGTCTATAGCGTTGTATATCCTAACGTAAGGGAACCTAACATCTCAGGTGTAATATTTTACAACATTCCTGGCGTGTTGTCGCCTGCTTCTCGGTGGGGACATTATATATGTCTATAACGTTGTATATCCTAACCTAACGAAACCTAATATCTGGGATGTAATATTTTACAACATTCCTGGCGTGTCGTCGCCTGCTTCTCGATGGGGACATTATATACGTCTATAACGTTTTATATCCTAACCTAAGGCAACCCAACATCTCGGATGTAATATTTTACATCATTCCTGTCATGTCGGTCCCTACGTCACGTTGGGAACACTCCATGCGTCCATAACGTTACATATCCCAACGTAAGGCAACATAACATCTCGGATGTTTTATTTTACAACATTCCTGGCGTGTCGTCGCCTGCTTCTCGATGGGGACATTATATACGTCTATAACGTTGTATATCCTAGCCTAAGCAATCTAACATCTCGGATGTAATATTTTACAACATTCCTGGCGTGTCGTCGCCTGCTTCTCGATGGGGACATTATATACGTCTATAACGTTGTATATCCTAACCTAACGCAACCTAACATCTGGGATGTAATATTTTACAACATTCCTGGCATGTCGGTCCCTACGTCTCGGTGGGAACGTTATATACGTCTATAACGATATATATCCAAACTTAAGGGAAACTAACATCTCGGATGTAATATTTTACAACATTCCTGGCGCTTCGGCTCCTACTTTTCGGTGGGAACATTATATACGTCTATAACGTTACATATCCTAACGTAAGGCAACATAACATCTCGGATGTAATATTTTTCAACATTCCTGGCATGTCAGTTCCTACGTCTCGCTGGGAACATTATATACGATTATAACGATATATATCCTAACCTAACGGAACCTAATATCTCGGATGTAATATTTTACAACATTCCTGGCGTGTCGTCGCCTACTTCTCGATGGGGACATTAAATACATCTATAACGTTGTATATCCTAACCTAAGGCAACCCAACATCTCGGATGTAATATTTTACATCATTCCTGTCATGTCGGTCCCTACGTCTCGCTAGGAACACTCTATGCGTCTATAGCGTTGTATATCCTAACCTAAGGGAACCTAACATCTCAGGTGTAATATTTTACAACATTCCTGGCGTGTTGTCGCCTGCTTCTCGATGGGGACATTATATATGTCTATAACGTTGTATATCCTAACCTAAGCAATCTAGCATCTCGGATGTAATATATTACAACATTCCTGGCGTGTCGTCGCCTGCTTCTCGATGGGGTCATTATATACGTCTATAACGTTGTATATCCTAACCTAACGCAACCTAAAATCTGGGATGTAATACTTTACAACATTCCTGGCATGTCGGTCCCTACGTCTCGGTGGGAACATTCTATACGTCTATAACGTTGCATATCCTAACCTAAGGGAACCTAACATCTCGGGTGTAGTATTTTACAACATTCCTGACGCGTCGGCCCCTATTTCTCGGTGGGACCATTATATACGTCTATAGCGTTATATATCCTAGCCTAAGGCGAGCTGACATGTCGAATGTAATATTTTACATCATTCCTGGCGTGTCCGCCCGTAGATCTCGGTGGTAACATTATATACGTCTATAACGTTATGTATTCTAGCCTAAGGCAACCTAACATGCCGAATGTAATATTTTACAACATTCCTGGCGTGTTGTCGCCTGCTTCTCGGTGGGGACATTATATATGTCTATAACGTTGTATATCCTAACCTAACGAAACCTAACATCTGGGATGTAATATTTTACAACATTCCTGACGCGTCGGCACCTATTTCTCGGTGGGAATTTTATATACGTCTTTAACGTTATATATCCTAGCCTAAGGCGACCTAGCATGTCGAATGTTATATTTTACATCATTCCTGTCGTGTCGACCCGTATTTCTCGGTGGTAACATTATATGCGTCTATAACGTTACATATCCTAACCTAAGGCAACCCAACATCTCGGATGTAATATTTTACATCATTCCTGTCATGTCGGTCCCTACGTCTCGTTGGGAACACTCTATGCGTCTATAACGTTACATATCCTAACGTAAGGCAACATAACATCTCGGATGTAATATTTTACAACATTCCTGTCATGTCAGTTCCTACGTCTCGCTGGGGACATTATATACGTCTATAACGTTGTATATCCTAGCCTAAGCAATCTAACATCTCGGATGTAATATTTTACAACATTCCTGGCGTGTCGTCGCCTACTTCTCGATGGGGACATTAAATACATCTATAACGTTGTATATCCTAACCTAAGGCAACCCAACATCTCGGATGTAATATTTTACATCATTCCTGTCATGTCGGTCCCTACGTCTCGCTGGGAACACTCTATGCGTCTATAGCGTTGTATATCCTAACCTAAGGGAACCTAACATCTCAGGTGTAATATTTTACAACATTCCTGGCGTGTTGTCGCCTGCTTCTCGATGGGGACATTATATATGTCTATAACGTTGTATATCCTAACCTAAGCAATCTAACATCTCGGATGTAATATATTACAACATTCCTGGCGTGTCGTCGCCTGCTTCTCGATGGGGTCATTATATACGTCTATAACGTTGTATATCCTAACCTAACGCAACCTAAAATCTGGGATGTAATACTTTACAACATTCCTGGCATGTCGGTCCCTACGTCTCGGTGGGAACATTCTATACGTCTATAACGTTGCATATCCTAACCTAAGGGAACCTAACATCTCGGGTGTAGTATTTTACAACATTCCTGACGCGTCGGCCCCTATTTCTCGGTGGGACCATTATATACGTCTATAGCGTTATATATCCTAGCCTAAGGCGACCTGACATGTCGAATGTAATATTTTACATCATTCCTGGCGTGTCCGCTCGTAGATCTCGGTGGTAACATTATATACGTCTATAACGTTATGTATTCTAGCCTAAGGCAACCTAACATGCCGAATGTAATATTTTACAACATTCCTGGCGTGTTGTCGCCTGCTTCTCGGTGGGGACATTATATATGTCTATAACGTTGTATATCCTAACCTAACGAAACCTAACATCTGGGATGTAATATTTTACAACATTCCTGGCGTGTCGTCGCCTGCTTCTTGATGGGGACATTATATACGTCTATAACGTTGTATATCCTAACCTAACGCAACCTAACTTCTAGGATGTAATATTTTACAACATTCCTGGCATGTCAGTCCCTACGTCTCGCTGGGAACGTTATATACGTCTATAACGACATATATCCAAACTTAAGGGAAACTAACATCTCGGAAGTAATATTTTACAACATTCCTGGCGATTCGGCTCCTACTATTCGGTGGGAACATTATATACGTCTATAACGTTGTATATCCTAACCTAAGGCAACCCAACATCTCGGATGTAATATTTTACATCATTCCTGTCATGTCGGTCCCTACGTCTCGTTGGGAACACTCTATGCGTCTATAGCGTTGTATATCCTAACCTAAGGGAACCTAACATCTCAGGTGTAATATTTTACAACATTCCTGGCGTGTCGTCGCCTGCTTCTCGATGGGGACATTATATACGTCTATAACGTTGTATATCCTAACCTAACACAACCTAACATCTGGGATTTAATATTTTACATCATTCCTGGCGTGTCGTCGCCTGCTTCTCGATGGGGACATTATATACGTCTATAACGTTGTATATCCTAGCCTAAGCAATCTAACATCTCGGATGTAATATATTACAACATTCCTGGCGTGTCGTCGCCTGCTTCTCGATGGGGACATAATATACGTCTATAACGTTGTATATCCTAACCTAACACAACCTAACATCTGGGATTTAATATTTTACATCATTCCTGGCGTGTCGTCGCCTGCTTCTCGATGGGGTCATTATATACGTCTATAACGTTGTATATCCTAACCTAACGCAACCTAAAATCTGGGATGTAATATTTTACAACATTCCTGGCATGTCGGTCCCTACGTCTCGGTGGGAACATTCTATACGTCTATAACGTTGCATATCCTAACCTAAGGGAACCTAACATCTCGGGTGTAGTATTTTACAACATTCCTGACGCGTCGGCCCCTATTTCTCGGTGGGACCATTATATACGTCTATAGCGTTATATATCCTAGCCTAAGGCGACCTGACATGTTGAATGTAATATTTTACATCATTCCTGGCGTGTCCGCCCGTAGATCTCGGTGGTAACATTATATACGTCTATAACGTTATGTATTCTAGCCTAAGGCAACCTAACATGCCGAATGTAATATTTTACAACATTCCTGGCGTGTTGTCGCCTGCTTCTCGGTGGGGACATTATATATGTCTATAACGTTGTATATCCTAACCTAACGAAACCTAACATCTGGGATGTAATATTTTACAACATTCCTGACGCGTCGGCACCTATATCTCGGTGGGAACTTTATATACGTCTTTAACGTTATATATCCTAGCCTAAGGCGACCTAGCATGTCGAATGTAATATTTTACATCATTCCTGTCGTGTCGACCCGTATTTCTCGGTGGTAACATTATATGCGTCTATAACGTTACATATCCTAACCTAAGGCGACCTGACATGTCGAATGTAATATTTTGCAACGTTCCTGGCGTGTCGTCGCCTGCTTCTCGATGGGGACATTATATACGTCTGTAGCGTTGTATATCCTAACCTAATGCAACCTAACATCTAGGATGTAATATTTTACAACATTCCTGGCATGTCAGTCCCTACGTCTCGGTGGGAACATTCTATACGTCTATAACGTTGCATATCCTAACCTAAGGGAACCTAACATCTCGGGTGTAGTATTTTACAACATTCCTGACGCGTCGGCCCCTATTTCTCGGTGGGACCATTATATACGTCTATAGCGTTATATATCCTAGCCTAAGGCGAGCTGACATGTCGAATGTAATATTTTACATCATTCCTGGCGTGTCCGCCCGTAGATCTCGGTGGTAACATTATATACGTCTATAACGTTATGTATTCTAGCCTAAGGCAACCTAACATGCCGAATGTAATTTTTTACAACATTCCTGGCGTGTTGTCGCCTGCTTCTCGGTGGGGACTTTATATATGTCTATAACGTTGTATATCCTAACCTAACGAAACCTAACATCTGGGATGTAATATTTTACAACATTCCTAACGCGTCGGCACCTATTTCTCGGTGGGAACTTTATATACGTCTTTAACGTTGTATATCCTAGCCTAAGGCGACCTAGCATGTCGAATGTAATATTTTACATCATTCCTGTCGTGTCGACCCGTATTTCTCGGTGGTAACATTATATGCGTCTATAACGTTACATATCCTAACCTAAGGCAACCCAACATCTCGGATGTAATATTTTACATCATTCCTGTCATGTCGGTCCCTACGTCTCGTTGGGAACACTCTATGCGTCTATAACGTTACATATCCTAACGTAAGGCAACATAACATCTCGGATGTAATATTTTACAACATTCCTGGCATGTCAGTTCCTACGTCTCGCTGGGGACATTATATACGTCTATAACGTTGTATATCCTAGCCTAAGCAATCTAACATCTCGGATGTAATATTTTACAACATTCCTGGCGTGTCGTCGCCTACTTCTCGATGGGGACATTAAATACATCTATAACGTTGTATATCCTAACCTAAGGCAACCCAACATCTCGGATGTAATATTTTACATCATTCCTGTCATGTCGGTCCCTACGTCTCGTTGGGAACACTCTATGCGTCTATAGCGTTGTATATCCTAACCTAAGGGAACCTAACATCTCAGGTGTAATATTTTACAACATTCCTGGCGTGTTGTCGCCTGCTTCTCGATGGGGACATTATATATGTCTATAACGTTGTATATCCTAACCTAAGCAATCTAACATCTCGGATGTAATATATTACAACATTCCTGGCGTGTCGTCGCCTGCTTCTCGATGGGGTCATTATATACGTCTATAACGTTGTATATCCTAACCTAACGCAACCTAAAATCTGGGATGTAATACTTTACAACATTCCTGGCATGTCGGTCCCTACGTCTCGGTGGGAACATTCTATACGTCTATAACGTTGCATATCCTAACCTAAGGGAACCTAACATCTCGGGTGTAGCATTTTACAACATTCCTGACGCGTCGGCCCCTATTTCTCGGTGGGACCATTATATACGTCTATAGCGTTATATATCCTAGCCTAAGGCGACCTGACATGTCGAATGTAATATTTTACATCATTCCTGGCGTGTCCGCTCGTAGATCTCGGTGGTAACATTATATACGTCTATAACGTTATGTATTCTAGCCTAAGGCAACCTAACATGCCGAATGTAATATTTTACAACATTCCTGGCGTGTTGTCGCCTGCTTCTCGGTGGGGACATTATATATGTCTATAACGTTGTATATCCTAACCTAACGAAACCTAACATCTGGGATGTAATATTTTACAACATTCCTGGCGTGTCGTCGCCTGCTTCTTGATGGGGACATTATATACGTCTATAACGTTGTATATCCTAACCTAACGCAACCTAACTTCTAGGATGTAATATTTTACAACATTCCTGGCATGTCAGTCCCTACGTCTCGCTGGGAACGTTATATACGTCTATAACGACATATATCCAAACTTAAGGGAAACTAACATCTCGGAAGTAATATTTTACAACATTCCTGGCGATTCGGCTCCTACTATTCGGTGGGAACATTATATACGTCTATAACGTTGTATATCCTAACCTAAGGCAACCCAACATCTCGGATGTAATATTTTACATCATTCCTGTCATGTCGGTCCCTACGTCTCGTTGGGAACACTCTATGCGTCTATAGCGTTGTATATCCTAACCTAAGGGAACCTAACATCTCAGGTGTAATATTTTACAACATTCCTGGCGTGTCGTCGCCTGCTTCTCGATGGGGACATTATATACGTCTATAACGTTGTATATCCTAACCTAACACAACCTAACATCTGGGATTTAATATTTTACATCATTCCTGGCGTGTCGTCGCCTGCTTCTCGATGGGGACATTATATACGTCTATAACGTTGTATATCCTAGCCTAAGCAATCTAACATCTCGGATGTAATATATTACAACATTCCTGGCGTGTCGGTCCCTACGTCTCGGTGGGAACATTCTATACGTCTATAACGTTGCATATCCTAACCTAAGGGAACCTAACATCTCGGGTGTAGTATTTTACAACATTCCTGACGCGTCGGCCCCTATTTCTCGGTGGGACCATTATATACGTCTATAGCGTTATATATCCTAGCCTAAGGCGACCTGACATGTCGAATGTAATATTTTACATCATTCCTGGCGTGTCCGCCCGTAGATCTCGGTGGTAACATTATATACGTCTATAACGTTATGTTTTCTAGCCTAAGGCAACCTAACATGCCGAATGTAATATTTTAGAACATTCCTGGCGTGTCGCCGCCTGCTTCTCGATGGGGACATTATATACGTCTATAACGTTGTATATCCTAACCTAAGGCAACCCAACATCTCGGATGTAATATTTTACATCATTCCTGTCATGTCGGTCCCTACGTCTCGTTGGGAACACTCTATGCGTCTATAGCGTTGTATATCCTAACCTAAGGGAACCTAACATCTCAGGTGTAATATTTTACAACATTCCTGGCGTGTTGTCGCCTGCTTCTCGATGGGGACATTATATATGTCTATAACGTTGTATATCCTAGCCTAAGCAATCTAACATCTCGGATGTAATATATTACAACATTCCTGGCGTGTCGTCGCCTGCTTCTCGATGGGGACATTATATACGTCTATAACGTTGTATATCCTAACCTAACACAACCTAACATCTGGGATTTAATATTTTACATCATTCCTGGCGTGTCGTCGCCTGCTTCTCGATGGGGTCATTATATACGTCTATAACGTTGTATATCCTAACCTATCGCAACCTAAAATCTGGGATGTAATATTTTACAACATTCCTGGCATGTCGGTCCCTACGTCTCGGTGGGAACATTCTATACGTCTATAACGTTGCATATCCTAACCTAAGGGAAACTAACATCTCGGGTGTAGTATTTTACAACATTCCTGACGCGTCGGCCCCTATTTCTCGGTGGGACCATTATATACGTCTATAGCGTTATATATCCTAGCCTAAGGCGACCTGACATATCGAATGTAATATTTTACATCATTCCTGGCGTGTCCGCCCGTAGATCTCGGTGGTAACATTATATACGTCTATAACGTTATGTATTCTAGCCTAAGGCAACCTAACATGCCGAATGTAATATTTTAGATCATTCCTGGCGTGTTGTCGCCTGCTTCTCGGTGGGGACATTATATATGTCTATAACGTTGTATATCCTAACCTAACGAAACCTAACATCTGGGATGTAATATTTTACAACATTCCTGGCGTGTCGTCGCCTACTTCCTGATGGGGACATTATATACGTCTATAACGTTGTATATCCTAACCTAACGCAACCTAACATCTGGGATGTAATATTTTACAACACTCCTGACGCGTCGGCACCTATTTCTCGGTGGGAACTTTATATACGTCTTTAACGTTATATATCCTAGCCTAAGGCGACCTAGCATGTCGAATGTAATATTTTACATCATTCCTGTCGTGTCGACCCGTATTTCTCGGTGGTAACATTATATGCGTCTATAACGTTACATATCGTAGCCTACGGCGACCTGACATGTCGAATGTAATATTTTGCAACGTTCCTGGCGTGTCGTCGCCTGCTTCTCGATGGGGACATTATATACGTCTATAGCGTTGTATATCCGAACCTAACGCAACCTAACATCTGGGATGTAATATTTTACAACATTCCTGGCATGTCGGTCCCTACGTCTCGGTGGGAACGTTATATACGTTTATAACGATATATATCCAAACTTAAGGGAAACTAACATCTCGGATGTAATATTTTACAACATTCCTGGCGTGTCGTCGCCTACTTCTCGATGGGGACATTACATACATCTATAACGTTGTATATCCTAACCTAAGGCAACCCAACATCTCGGATGTAATATTTTACATCATTCCTGTCATGTCGGTCCCTACGTCTCGTTGGGAACACTCTATGCGTCTATAGCGTTGTATATCCTAACCTAAGGGAACCTAACATCTCAGGTGTAATATTTTACAACATTCCTGGCGTGTTGTCGCCTGCTTCTCGATGGGGACATTATATACGTCTATAACGTTGTATATCCTAACCTAACACAACCTAACATCTGGGATTTAATATTTTACATCATTCCTGGCGTGTCGTCGCCTGCTTCTCGATGGGGTCATTATATACGTCTATAACGTTGTATATCCTAACCTAACGCAACCTAAAATCTGGGATGTAATATTTTACAACGTTCCTGGCATGTCGGTCCCTACGTCTCGGTGGGAACATTCTATACGTCTATAACGTTGCATATCCTAACCTAAGGGAACCTAACATCTCGGGTGTAGTATTTTACAACATTCCTGACGCGTCGGCCCCTATTTCTCGGTGGGACCATTATATACGTCTATAGCGTTATATATCCTAGCCTAAGGCGACCTGACATGTCGAATGTAATATTTTACATCATTCCTGGCGTGTCCGCCCGTAGATCTCGGTGGTAACATTATATACGTCTATAACGTTATGTATTCTATCCTAAGGCAACCTAACATGCCGAATGTAATATTTTACAACATTCCTGGCGAGTTGTCGCCTGCTTCTCGATGGGGACATTATATATGTCTATAACGTTGTATATCCTAGCCTAAGCAATCTAACATCTCGGATGTAATATATTACAACATTCCTGGCGTGTCGTCGCCTGCTTCTCGATGGGGACATTATATACGTCTATAACGTTGTATATCCTAACCTAACACAACCTAACATCTGGGATTTAATATTTTACATCATTCCTGGCGTGTCGTCGCCTGCTTCTCGATGGGGTCATTATATACGTCTATAACGTTGTATATCCTAACCTATCGCAACCTAAAATCTGGGATGTAATATTTTACAACATTCCTGGCATGTCGGTCCCTACGTCTCGGTGGGAACATTCTATACGTCTATAACGTTGCATATCCTAACCTAAGGGAAACTAACATCTCGGGTGTAGTATTTTACAACATTCCTGACGCGTCGGCCCCTATTTCTCGGTGGGACCATTATATACGTCTATAGCGTTATATATCCTAGCCTAAGGCGACCTGACATATCGAATGTAATATTTTACATCATTCCTGGCGTGTCCGCCCGTAGATCTCGGTGGTAACATTATATACGTCTATAACGTTATGTATTCTAGCCTAAGGCAACCTAACATGCCGAATGTAATATTTTAGATCATTCCTGGCGTGTTGTCGCCTGCTTCTCGGTGGGGACATTATATATGTCTATAACGTTGTATATCCTAACCTAACGAAACCTAACATCTGGGATGTAATATTTTACAACATTCCTGGCGTGTCGTCGCCTACTTCCTGATGGGGACATTATATACGTCTATAACGTTGTATATCCTAACCTAACGCAACCTAACATCTGGGATGTAATATTTTACAACACTCCTGACGCGTCGGCACCTATTTCTCGGTGGCAACTTTATATACGTCTTTAACGTTATATATCCTAGCCTAAGGCGACCTAGCATGTCGAATGTAATATTTTACATCATTCCTGTCGTGTCGACCCGTATTTCTCGGTGGTAACATTATATGCGTCTATAACGTTACATATCGTAGCCTACGGCGACCTGACATGTCGAATGTAATATTTTGCAACGTTCCTGGCGTGTCGTCGCCTGCTTCTCGATGGGGACATTATATACGTCTATAGCGTTGTATATCCGAACCTAACGCAACCTAACATCTGGGATGTAATATTTTACAACATTCCTGGCATGTCGGTCCCTACGTCTCGGTGGGAACGTTATATACGTTTATAACGATATATATCCAAACTTAAGGGAAACTAACATCTCGGATGTAATATTTTACAACATTCCTGGCGTGTCGTCGCCTACTTCTCGATGGGGACATTACATACATCTATAACGTTGTATATCCTAACCTAAGGCAACCCAACATCTCGGATGTAATATTTTACATCATTCCTGTCATGTCGGTCCCTACGTCTCGTTGGGAACACTCTATGCGTCTATAGCGTTGTATATCCTAACCTAAGGGAACCTAACATCTCAGGTGTAATATTTTACAACATTCCTGGCGTGTTGTCGCCTGCTTCTCGATGGGGACATTATATACGTCTATAACGTTGTATATCCTAACCTAACACAACCTAACATCTGGGATTTAATATTTTACATCATTCCTGGCGTGTCGTCGCCTGCTTCTCGATGGGGTCATTATATACGTCTATAACGTTGTATATCCTAACCTAACGCAACCTAAAATCTGGGATGTAATATTTTACAACGTTCCTGGCATGTCGGTCCCTACGTCTCGGTGGGAACATTCTATACGTCTATAACGTTGCATATCCTAACCTAAGGGAACCTAACATCTCGGGTGTAGTATTTTACAACATTCCTGACGCGTCGGCCCCTATTTCTCGGTGGGACCATTATATACGTCTATAGCGTTATATATCCTAGCCTAAGGCGACCTGACATGTCGAATGTAATATTTTACATCATTCCTGGCGTGTCCGCCCGTAGATCTCGGTGGTAACATTATATACGTCTATAACGTTATGTATTCTATCCTAAGGCAACCTAACATGCCGAATGTAATATTTTACAACATTCCTGGCGTGTTGTCGCCTGCTTCTCGGTGGGGGCGTTATATATGTCTGTAACGTTGTATATTCTAACCTAACGAAACCTAATATCTGGGATGTAATATTTTACAACATTCCTGGCGTGTCGTCGCCTGCTTCTTGATGGGGACATTATATACGTCTATAACGATGTATATCCTAACCTAACGCAACCTAATATCTAGGATGTAATATTTTACAACATTCCTGGCATGTCAGTCCCTACGTCTCGCTGGAAACGTTATATACGTCTATAACGACATATATCCAAACTTAAGGGAAACTAACATCTCGGATGTAATATTTTACAACATTCCTGGCGATTCGGCTCCTACTTTTCGGTGGGAACATTATATACGTCTATAACGTTTATATCCTAACCTAAGGCAACCCAACATCTCGGATGTAATATTTTACATCATTCCTGTCATGTCGGTCCCTACGTCTCGTTGGGAACACTCTATGCGTCTATAGCGTTGTATATCCTAACCTAAGGGAACCTAACATCTCAGGTGTAATATTTTACAACATTCCTGGCGTGTTGTCGCCTGCTTCTCGATGGGGACATTATATATGTCTATAACGTTGTATATCCTAGCCTAAGCAATCTAACATCTCGGATGTAATATATTACAACATTCCTGGCGTGTCGTCGCCTGCTTCTCGATGGCGACATTATATACGTCTATAACGTTGTATATCCTAACCTAACACAACCTAACATCTGGGATTTAATATTTTACATCATTCCTGGCGTGTCGTCGCCTGCTTCTCGATGGGGTCATTATATACGTCTATAACGTTGTATATCCTAACCTAACGCAACCTAAAATCTGGGATGTAATATTTTACAACATTCCTGGCATGTCGGTCCCTACGTCTCGGTGGGAACATTCTATACGTCTATAACGTTGCATATCCTAACCTAAGGGAACCTAACATCTCGGGTGTAGTATTTTACAACATTCCTGACGCGTCGGCCCCTATTTCTCGGTGGGACCATTATATACGTCTATAGCGTTATATATCCTAGCCTAAGGCGACCTGACATGTCGAATGTAATATTTTACATCATTCCTGGCGTGTCCGCCCGTAGATCTCGGTGGTAACATTATATACGTCTATAACGTTATGTATTCTAGCCTAAGGCAACCTAACATGCCGAATGTAATATTTTAGAACATTCCTGGCGTGTCGCCGCCTGCTTCTCGATGGGGACATTATATACGTCTATAACGTTGTATATCCTAACCTAAGGCAACCCAACATCTCGGATGTAATATTTTACATCATTCCTGTCATGTCGGTCCCTACGTCTCGTTGGGAACACTCTATGCGTCTATAGCGTTGTATATCCTAACCTAAGGGAACCTAACATCTCAGGTGTAATATTTTACAACATTCCTGGCGTGTTGTCGCCTGCTTCTCGATGGGGACATTATATATGTCTATAACGTTGTATATCCTAGCCTAAGCAATCTAACATCTCGGATGTAATATATTACAACATTCCTGGCGTGTCGTCGCCTGCTTCTCGATGGGGACATTATATACGTCTATAACGTTGTATATCCTAACCTAACACAACCTAACATCTGGGATTTAATATTTTACATCATTCCTGGCGTGTCGTCGCCTGCTTCTCGGTGGGGACATTATATATGTCTATAACGTTGTATATCCTAACCTAACGAAACCTAACATCTGGGATGTAATATTTTACAACATTCCTGGCGTGTCGTCGCCTGCTTCTTGATGGGGACATTATATACGTCTATAACGATGTATATCCTAACCTAACGCAACCTAACATCTAGGATGCAATATTTTACAACATTTCTGGCATGTCAGTCCCTACGTCTCGCTGGAAACGTTATATACGTCTATAACGACATATATCCAAACTTAAGGGAAACTAACATCTCGGATGTAATATTTTACAACATTCCTGGCGATTCGGCTCCTACTTTTCGGTGGGAACATTATATACGTCTATAACGTTTATATCCTAACCTAAGGCAACCCAACATCTCGGATGTAATATTTTACATCATTCCTGTCATGTCGGTCCCTACGTCTCGTTGGGAACACTCTATGCGTCTATAGCGTTGTATATCCTAACCTAAGGGAACCTAACATCTCAGGTGTAATATTTTACAACATTCCTGGCGTGTTGTCGCCTGCTTCTCGATGGGGACATTATATATGTCTATAACGTTGTATATCCTAGCCTAAGCAATCTAACATCTCGGATGTAATATATTACAACATTCCTGGCGTGTCGTCGCCTGCTTCTCGATGGCGACATTATATACGTCTATAACGTTGTATATCCTAACCTAACACAACCTAACATCTGGGATTTAATATTTTACATCATTCCTGGCGTGTCGTCGCCTGCTTCTCGATGGGGTCATTATATACGTCTATAACGTTGTATATCCTAACCTATCGCAACCTAAAATCTGGGATGTAATATTTTACAACATTCCTGGCATGTCGGTCCCTACGTCTCGGTGGGAACATTCTATACGTCTATAACGTTGCATATCCTAACCTAAGGGAAACTAACATCTCGGGTGTAGTATTTTACAACATTCCTGACGCGTCGGCCCCTATTTCTCGGTGGGACCATTATATACGTCTATAGCGTTATATATCCTAGCCTAAGGCGACCTGACATATCGAATGTAATATTTTACATCATTCCTGGCGTGTCCGCCCGTAGATCTCGGTGGTAACATTATATACGTCTATAACGTTATGTATTCTAGCCTAAGGCAACCTAACATGCCGAATGTAATATTTTAGATCATTCCTGGCGTGTTGTCGCCTGCTTCTCGGTGGGGACATTATATATGTCTATAACGTTGTATATCCTAACCTAACGAAACCTAACACCTGGGATGTAATATTTTACAACATTCCTGGCGTGTCGTCGCCTACTTCCTGATGGGGACATTATATACGTCTATAACGTTGTATATCCTAACCTAACGCAACCTAACATCTGGGATGTAATATTTTACAACACTCCTGACGCGTCGGCACCTATTTCTCGGTGGGAACTTTATATACGTCTTTAACGTTATATATCCTAGCCTAAGGCGACCTAGCATGTCGAATGTAATATTTTACATCATTCCTGTCGTGTCGACCCGTATTTCTCGGTGGTAACATTATATGCGTCTATAACGTTACATATCGTAGCCTACGGCGACCTGACATGTCGAATGTAATATTTTGCAACGTTCCTGGCGTGTCGTCGCCTGCTTCTCGATGGGGACATTATATACGTCTATAGCGTTGTATATCCGAACCTAACGCAACCTAACATCTGGGATGTAATATTTTACAACATTCCTGGCATGTCGGTCCCTACGTCTCGGTGGGAACGTTATATACGTTTATAACGATATATATCCAAACTTAAGGGAAACTAACATCTCGGATGTAATATTTTACAACATTCCTGGCGTGTCGTCGCCTACTTCTCGATGGGGACATTACATACATCTATAACGTTGTATATCCTAACCTAAGGCAATCCAACATCTCGGATGTAATATTTTACATCATTCCTGTCATGTCGGTCCCTACGTCTCGTTGGGAACACTCTATGCGTCTATAGCGTTGTATATCCTAACCTAAGGGAACCTAACATCTCAGGTGTAATATTTTACAACATTCCTGGCGTGTTGTCGCCTGCTTCTCGATGGGGACATTATATACGTCTATAACGTTGTATATCCTAACCTAACACAACCTAACATCTGGGATTTAATATTTTACATCATTCCTGGCGTGTCGTCGCCTGCTTCTCGATGGGGTCATTATATACGTCTATAACGTTGTATATCCTAACCTAACGCAACCTAAAATCTGGGATGTAATATTTTACAACGTTCCTGGCATGTCGGTCCCTACGTCTCGGTGGGAACATTCTATACGTCTATAACGTTGCATATCCTAACCTAAGGGAACCTAACATCTCGGGTGTAGTATTTTACAACATTCCTGACGCGTCGGCCCCTATTTCTCGGTGGGACCATTATATACGTCTATAGCGTTATATATCCTAGCCTAAGGCGACCTGACATGTCGAATGTAATATTTTACATCATTCCTGGCGTGTCCGCCCGTAGATCTCGGTGGTAACATTATATACGTCTATAACGTTATGTATTCTAGCCTAAGGCAACCTAACATGCCGAATGTAATATTTTACAACATTCCTGGCGTGTCGTCGCCTGCTTCTTGATGGGGACATTATATACGTCTATAACGATGTATATCCTAACCTAACGCAACCTAATATCTAGGATGTAATATTTTACAACATTCCTGGCATGTCAGTCCCTACGTCTCGCTGGAAACGTTATATACGTCTATAACGACATATATCCAAACTTAAGGGAAACTAACATCTCGGATGTAATATTTTACAACATTCCTGGCGATTCGGCTCCTACTTTTCGGTGGGAACATTATATACGTCTATAACGTTTATATCCTAACCTAAGGCAACCCAACATCTCGGATGTAATATTTTACATCATTCCTGTCATGTCGGTCCCTACGTCTCGTTGGGAACACTCTATGCGTCTATAGCGTTGTATATCCTAACCTAAGGGAACCTAACATCTCAGGTGTAATATTTTACAACATTCCTGGCGTGTTGTCGCCTGCTTCTCGATGGGGACATTATATATGTCTATAACGTTGTATATCCTAGCCTAAGCAATCTAACATCTCGGATGTAATATATTACAACATTCCTGGCGTGTCGTCGCCTGCTTCTCGATGGCGACATTATATACGTCTATAACGTTGTATATCCTAACCTAACACAACCTAACATCTGGGATTTAATATTTTACATCATTCCTGGCGTGTCGTCGCCTGCTTCTCGATGGGGTCATTATATACGTCTATAACGTTGTATATCCTAACCTAACGCAACCTAAAATCTGGGATGTAATATTTTACAACATTCCTGGCATGTCGGTCCCTACGTCTCGGTGGGAACATTCTATACGTCTATAACGTTGCATATCCTAACCTAAGGGAACCTAACATCTCGGGTGTAGTATTTTACAACATTCCTGACGCGTCGGCCCCTATTTCTCGGTGGGACCATTATATACGTCTATAGCGTTATATATCCTAGCCTAAGGCGAGCTGACATGTCGAATGTAATATTTTACATCATTCCTGGCGTGTCCGCCCGTAGATCTCGGTGGTAACATTATATACGTCTATAACGTTATGTATTCTAGCCTAAGGCAACCTAACATGCCGAATGTAATATTTTACAACATTCCTGGCGTGTTGTCGCCTGCTTCTCGGTGGGGACTTTATATATGTCTATAACGTTGTATATCCTAACCTAACGAAACCTAACATCTGGGATGTAATATTTTACAACATTCCTAACGCGTCGGCACCTATTTCTCGGTGGGAACTTTATATACGTCTTTAACGTTGTATATCCTAGCCTAAGGCGACCTAGCATGTCGAATGTAATATTTTACATCATTCCTGTCGTGTCGACCCGTATTTCTCGGTGGTAACATTATATGCGTCTATAACGTTACATATCCTAACCTAAGGCAACCCAACATCTCGGATGTAATATTTTACATCATTCCTGTCATGTCGGTCCCTACGTCTCGTTGGGAACACTCTATGCGTCTATAGCGTTACATATCCTAACGTAAGGCAACATAACATCTCGGATGTAATATTTTACAACATTCCTGGCATGTCAGTTCCTACGTCTCGCTGGGGACATTATATACGTCTATAACGTTGTATATCCTAGCCTAAGCAATCTAACATCTCGGATGTAATATTTTACAACATTCCTGGCGTGTCGTCGCCTGCTTCTCGATGGCGACATTATATACGTCTATAACGTTGTATATCCTAACCTAACACAACCTAACATCTGGGATTTAATATTTTACATCATTCCTGGCGTGTCGTCGCCTGCTTCTCGATGGGGTCATTATATACGTCTATAACGTTGTATATCCTAACCTAACGCAACCTAAAATCTGGGATGTAATATTTTACAACATTCCTGGCATGTCGGTCCCTACGTCTCGGTGGGAACATTCTATACGTCTATAACGTTGCATATCCTAACCTAAGGGAACCTAACATCTCGGGTGTAGTATTTTACAACATTCCTGACGCGTCGGCCCCTATTTCTCGGTGGGACCATTATATACGTCTATAGCGTTATATATCCTAGCCTAAGGCGAGCTGACATGTCGAATGTAATATTTTACATCATTCCTGGCGTGTCCGCCCGTAGATCTCGGTGGTAACATTATATACGTCTATAACGTTATGTATTCTAGCCTAAGGCAACCTAACATGCCGAATGTAATATTTTACAACATTCCTGGCGTGTTGTCGCCTGCTTCTCGGTGGGGACTTTATATATGTCTATAACGTTGTATATCCTAACCTAACGAAACCTAACATCTGGGATGTAATATTTTACAACATTCCTAACGCGTCGGCACCTATTTCTCGGTGGGAACTTTATATACGTCTTTAACGTTGTATATCCTAGCCTAAGGCGACCTAGCATGTCGAATGTAATATTTTACATCATTCCTGTCGTGTCGACCCGTATTTCTCGGTGGTAACATTATATGCGTCTATAACGTTACATATCCTAACCTAAGGCAACCCAACATCTCGGATGTAATATTTTACATCATTCCTGTCATGTCGGTCCCTACGTCTCGTTGGGAACACTCTATGCGTCTATAGCGTTACATATCCTAACGTAAGGCAACATAACATCTCGGATGTAATATTTTACAACATTCCTGGCATGTCAGTTCCTACGTCTCGCTGGGGACATTATATACGTCTATAACGTTGTATATCCTAGCCTAAGCAATCTAACATCTCGGATGTAATATTTTACAACATTCCTGGCGTGTCGTCGCCTACTTCTCGATGGGGACATTAAATACATCTATAACGTTGTATATCCTAACCTAAGGCAACCCAACATCTCGGATGTAATATTTTACATCATTCCTGTCATGTCGGTCCCTACGTCTCGTTGGGAACACTCTATGCGTCTATAGCGTTGTATATCCTAACCTAAGGGAACCTAACATCTCAGGTGTAATATTTTACAACATTCCTGGCGTGTTGTCGCCTGCTTCTCGATGGGGACATTATATATGTCTATAACGTTGTATATCCTAGCCTAAGCAATCTAACATCTCGGATGTAATATATTACAACATTCCTGGCGTGTCGTCGCCTGCTTCTCGATGGGGACATTATATACGTCTATAACGTTGTATATCCTAACCTAACACAACCTAACATCTGGGATTTAATATTTTACATCATTCCTGGCGTGTCGTCGCCTGCTTCTCGGTGGGGACATTATATATGTCTATAACGTTGTATATCCTAACCTAACGAAACCTAACATCTGGGATGTAATATTTTACAACATTCCTGGCGTGTCGTCGCCTGCTTCTTGATGGGGAAATTATATACGTCTATAACGATGTATATCCTAACCTAACGCAACCTAACATCTAGGATGCAATATTTTACAACATTTCTGGCATGTCAGTCCCTACGTCTCGCTGGAAACGTTATATACGTCTATAACGACATATATCCAAACTTAAGGGAAACTAACATCTCGGATGTAATATTTTACAACATTCCTGGCGATTCGGCTCCTACTTTTCGGTGGGAACATTATATACGTCTATAACGTTTATATCCTAACCTAAGGCAACCCAACATCTCGAATGTAATATTTTACATCATTCCTGTCATGTCGGTCCCTACGTCTCGTTGGGAACACTCTATGCGTCTATAGCGTTGTATATCCTAACCTAAGGGAACTTAACATCTCAGGTGTAATATTTTACAACATTCCTGGCGTGTTGTCGCCTGCTTCTCGATGGGGACATTATATATGTCTATAACGTTGTATATCCTAGCCTAAGCAATCTAACATCTCGGATGTAATATATTACAACATTCCTGGCGTGTCGTCGCCTGCTTCTCGATGGGGACATTATATACGTCTATAACGTTGTATATCCTAACCTAACACAACCTAACATCTGGGATTTAATATTTTACATCATTCCTGGCGTGTCGTCGCCTGCTTCTCGATGGGGTCATTATATACGTCTATAACGTTGTATATCCTAACCTATCGCAACCTAAAATCTGGGATGTAATATTTTACAACATTCCTGGCATGTCGGTCCCTACGTCTCGGTGGGAACATTCTATACGTCTATAACGTTGCATATCCTAACCTAAGGGAAACTAACATCTCGGGTGTAGTATTTTACAACATTCCTGACGCGTCGGCCCCTATTTCTCGGTGGGACCATTATATACGTCTATAGCGTTATATATCCTAGCCTAAGGCGACCTGACATATCGAATGTAATATTTTACATCATTCCTGGCGTGTCCGCCCGTAGATCTCGGTGGTAACATTATATACGTCTATAACGTTATGTATTCTAGCCTAAGGCAACCTAACATGCCGAATGTAATATTTTAGATCATTCCTGGCGTGTTGTCGCCTGCTTCTCGGTGGGGACATTATATATGTCTATAACGTTGTATATCCTAACCTAACGAAACCTAACATCTGGGATGTAATATTTTACAACATTCCTGGCGTGTCGTCGCCTACTTCCTGATGGGGACATTATATACGTCTATAACGTTGTATATCCTAACCTAACGCAACCTAACATCTGGGATGTAATATTTTACAACACTCCTGACGCGTCGGCACCTATTTCTCGGTGGGAACTTTATATACGTCTTTAACGTTATATATCCTAGCCTAAGGCGACCTAGCATGTCGAATGTAATATTTTACATCATTCCTGTCGTGTCGACCCGTATTTCTCGGTGGTAACATTATATGCGTCTATAACGTTACATATCGTAGCCTACGGCGACCTGACATGTCGAATGTAATATTTTGCAACGTTCCTGGCGTGTCGTCGCCTGCTTCTCGATGGGGACATTATATACGTCTATAGCGTTGTATATCCGAACCTAACGCAACCTAACATCTGGGATGTAATATTTTACAACATTCCTGGCATGTCGGTCCCTACGTCTCGGTGAGAACGTTATATACGTTTATAACGATATATATCCAAACTTAAGGGAAACTAACATCTCGGATGTAATATTTTACAACATTCCTGGCGTGTCGTCGCCTACTTCTCGATGGGGACATTACATACATCTATAGCGTTGTATATCCTAACCTAAGGCAACCCAACATCTCGGATGTAATATTTTACATCATTCCTGTCATGTCGGTCCCTACGTCTCGTTGGGAACACTCTATGCGTCTATAGCGTTGTATATCCTAACCTAAGGGAACCTAACATCTCAGGTGTAATATTTTACAACATTCCTGGCGTGTTGTCGCCTGCTTCTCGATGGGGACATTATATACGTCTATAACGTTGTATATCCTAACCTAACACAACCTAACATCTGGGATTTAATATTTTACATCATTCCTGGCGTGTCGTCGCCTGCTTCTCGATGGGGTCATTATATACGTCTATAACGTTGTATATCCTAACCTAACGCAACCTAAAATCTGGGATGTAATATTTTACAACATTCCTGGCATGTCGGTCCCTACGTCTCGGTGGGAACATTCTATACGTCTATAACGTTGCATATCCTAACCTAAGGGAACCTAACATCTCGGGTGTAGTATTTTACAACATTCCTGACGCGTCGGCCCCTATTTCTCGGTGGGACCATTATATACGTCTATAGCGTTATATATCCTAGCCTAAGGCGAGCTGACATGTCGAATGTAATATTTTACATCATTCCTGGCGTGTCCGCCCGTAGATCTCGGTGGTAACATTATATACGTCTATAACGTTATGTATTCTAGCCTAAGGCAACCTAACATGCCGAATGTAATATTTTACAACATTCCTGGCGTGTTGTCGCCTGCTTCTCGGTGGGGACTTTATATATGTCTATAACGTTGTATATCCTAACCTAACGAAACCTAACATCTGGGATGTAATATTTTACAACATTCCTAACGCGTCGGCACCTATTTCTCGGTGGGAACTTTATATACGTCTTTAACGTTGTATATCCTAGCCTAAGGCGACCTAGCATGTCGAATGTAATATTTTACATCATTCCTGTCGTGTCGACCCGTATTTCTCGGTGGTAACATTATATGCGTCTATAACGTTACATATCCTAACCTAAGGCAACCCAACATCTCGGATGTAATATTTTACATCATTCCTGTCATGTCGGTCCCTACGTCTCGTTGGGAACACTCTATGCGTCTATAGCGTTACATATCCTAACGTAAGGCAACATAACATCTCGGATGTAATATTTTACAACATTCCTGGCATGTCAGTTCCTACGTCTCGCTGGGGACATTATATACGTCTATAACGTTGTATATCCTAGCCTAAGCAATCTAACATCTCGGATGTAATATTTTACAACATTCCTGGCGTGTCGTCGCCTACTTCTCGATGGGGACATTAAATACATCTATAACGTTGTATATCCTAACCTAAGGCAACCCAACATCTCGGATGTAATATTTTACATCATTCCTGTCATGTCGGTCCCTACGTCTCGTTGGGAACACTCTATGCGTCTATAGCGTTGTATATCCTAACCTAAGGGAACCTAACATCTCAGGTGTAATATTTTACAACATTCCTGGCGTGTTGTCGCCTGCTTCTCGATGGGGACATTATATATGTCTATAACGTTGTATATCCTAGCCTAAGCAATCTAACATCTCGGATGTAATATATTACAACATTCCTGGCGTGTCGTCGCCTGCTTCTCGATGGGGACATTATATACGTCTATAACGTTGTATATCCTAACCTAACACAACCTAACATCTGGGATTTAATATTTTACATCATTCCTGGCGTGTCGTCGCCTGCTTCTCGGTGGGGACATTATATATGTCTATAACGTTGTATATCCTAACCTAACGAAACCTAACATCTGGGATGTAATATTTTACAACATTCCTGGCGTGTCGTCGCCTGCTTCTTGATGGGGAAATTATATACGTCTATAACGATGTATATCCTAACCTAACGCAACCTAACATCTAGGATGCAATATTTTACAACATTTCTGGCATGTCAGTCCCTACGTCTCGCTGGAAACGTTATATACGTCTATAACGACATATATCCAAACTTAAGGGAAACTAACATCTCGGATGTAATATTTTACAACATTCCTGGCGATTCGGCTCCTACTTTTCGGTGGGAACATTATATACGTCTATAACGTTTATATCCTAACCTAAGGCAACCCAACATCTCGAATGTAATATTTTACATCATTCCTGTCATGTCGGTCCCTACGTCTCGTTGGGAACACTCTATGCGTCTATAGCGTTGTATATCCTAACCTAAGGGAACTTAACATCTCAGGTGTAATATTTTACAACATTCCTGGCGTGTTGTCGCCTGCTTCTCGATGGGGACATTATATATGTCTATAACGTTGTATATCCTAGCCTAAGCAATCTAACATCTCGGATGTAATATATTACAACATTCCTGGCGTGTCGTCGCCTGCTTCTCGATGGGGACATTATATACGTCTATAACGTTGTATATCCTAACCTAACACAACCTAACATCTGGGATTTAATATTTTACATCATTCCTGGCGTGTCGTCGCCTGCTTCTCGATGGGGTCATTATATACGTCTATAACGTTGTATATCCTAACCTATCGCAACCTAAAATCTGGGATGTAATATTTTACAACATTCCTGGCATGTCGGTCCCTACGTCTCGGTGGGAACATTCTATACGTCTATAACGTTGCATATCCTAACCTAAGGGAAACTAACATCTCGGGTGTAGTATTTTACAACATTCCTGACGCGTCGGCCCCTATTTCTCGGTGGGACCATTATATACGTCTATAGCGTTATATATCCTAGCCTAAGGCGACCTGACATATCGAATGTAATATTTTACATCATTCCTGGCGTGTCCGCCCGTAGATCTCGGTGGTAACATTATATACGTCTATAACGTTATGTATTCTAGCCTAAGGCAACCTAACATGCCGAATGTAATATTTTAGATCATTCCTGGCGTGTTGTCGCCTGCTTCTCGGTGGGGACATTATATATGTCTATAACGTTGTATATCCTAACCTAACGAAACCTAACATCTGGGATGTAATATTTTACAACATTCCTGGCGTGTCGTCGCCTACTTCCTGATGGGGACATTATATACGTCTATAACGTTGTATATCCTAACCTAACGCAACCTAACATCTGGGATGTAATATTTTACAACACTCCTGACGCGTCGGCACCTATTTCTCGGTGGGAACTTTATATACGTCTTTAACGTTATATATCCTAGCCTAAGGCGACCTAGCATGTCGAATGTAATATTTTACATCATTCCTGTCGTGTCGACCCGTATTTCTCGGTGGTAACATTATATGCGTCTATAACGTTACATATCGTAGCCTACGGCGACCTGACATGTCGAATGTAATATTTTGCAACGTTCCTGGCGTGTCGTCGCCTGCTTCTCGATGGGGACATTATATACGTCTATAGCGTTGTATATCCGAACCTAACGCAACCTAACATCTGGGATGTAATATTTTACAACATTCCTGGCATGTCGGTCCCTACGTCTCGGTGGGAACGTTATATACGTTTATAACGATATATATCCAAACTTAAGGGAAACTAACATCTCGGATGTAATATTTTACAACATTCCTGGCGTGTCGTCGCCTACTTCTCGATGGGGACATTACATACATCTATAACGTTGTATATCCTAACCTAAGGCAACCCAACATCTCGGATGTAATATTTTACATCATTCCTGTCATGTCGGTCCCTACGTCTCGTTGGGAACACTCTATGCGTCTATAGCGTTGTATATCCTAACCTAAGGGAACCTAACATCTCAGGTGTAATATTTTACAACATTCCTGGCGTGTTGTCGCCTGCTTCTCGATGGGGACATTATATACGTCTATAACGTTGTATATCCTAACCTAACACAACCTAACATCTGGGATTTAATATTTTACATCATTCCTGGCGTGTCGTCGCCTGCTTCTCGATGGGGTCATTATATACGTCTATAACGTTGTATATCCTAACCTAACGCAACCTAAAATCTGGGATGTAATATTTTACAACGTTCCTGGCATGTCGGTCCCTACGTCTCGGTGGGAACATTCTATACGTCTATAACGTTGCATATCCTAACCTAAGGGAACCTAACATCTCGGCTGTAGTATTTTACAACATTCCTGACGCGTCGGCCCCTATTTCTCGGTGGGACCATTATATACGTCTATAGCGTTATATATCCTAGCCTAAGGCGACCTGACATGTCGAATGTAATATTTTACATCATTCCTGGCGTGTCCGCCCGTAGATCTCGGTGGTAACATTATATACGTCTATAACGTTATGTATTCTAGCCTAAGGCAACCTAACATGCCGAATGTAATATTTTACAACATTCCTGGCGTGTTGTCGCCTGCTTCTCGGTGGGGACGTTATATATGTCTGTAACGTTGTATATTCTAACCTAACGAAACCTAATATCTGGGATGTAATATTTTACAACATTCCTGGCGTGTCGTCGCCTGCTTCTTGATGGGGACATTATATACGTCTATAACGATGTATATCCTAACCTAACGCAACCTAATATCTAGGATGTAATATTTTACAACATTCCTGGCATGTCAGTCCCTACGTCTCGCTGGAAACGTTATATACGTCTATAACGACATATATCCAAACTTAAGGGAAACTAACATCTCGGATGTAATATTTTACAACATTCCTGGCGATTCGGCTCCTACTTTTCGGTGGGAACATTATATACGTCTATAACGTTTATATCCTAACCTAAGGCAACCCAACATCTCGGATGTAATATTTTACATCATTCCTGTCATGTCGGTCCCTACGTCTCGTTGGGAACACTCTATGCGTCTATAGCGTTGTATATCCTAACCTAAGGGAACCTAACATCTCAGGTGTAATATTTTACAACATTCCTGGCGTGTTGTCGCCTGCTTCTCGATGGGGACATTATATATGTCTATAACGTTGTATATCCTAGCCTAAGCAATCTAACATCTCGGATGTAATATATTACAACATTCCTGGCGTGTCGTCGCCTGCTTCTCGATGGCGACATTATATACGTCTATAACGTTGTATATCCTAACCTAACACAACCTAACATCTGGGATTTAATATTTTACATCATTCCTGGCGTGTCGTCGCCTGCTTCTCGATGGGGTCATTATATACGTCTATAACGTTGTATATCCTAACCTAACGCAACCTAAAATCTGGGATGTAATATTTTACAACATTCCTGGCATGTCGGTCCCTACGTCTCGGTGGGAACATTCTATACGTCTATAACGTTGCATATCCTAACCTAAGGGAACCTAACATCTCGGGTGTAGTATTTTACAACATTCCTGACGCGTCGGCCCCTATTTCTCGGTGGGACCATTATATACGTCTATAGCGTTATATATCCTAGCCTAAGGCGACCTGACATGTCGAATGTAATATTTTACATCATTCCTGGCGTGTCCGCCCGTAGATCTCGGTGGTAACATTATATACGTCTATAACGTTATGTATTCTAGCCTAAGGCAACCTAACATGCCGAATGTAATATTTTAGAACATTCCTGGCGTGTCGCCGCCTGCTTCTCGATGGGGACATTATATACGTCTATAACGTTGTATATCCTAACCTAAGGCAACCCAACATCTCGGATGTAATATTTTACATCATTCCTGTCATGTCGGTCCCTACGTCTCGTTGGGAACACTCTATGCGTCTATAGCGTTGTATATCCTAACCTAAGGGAACCTAACATCTCAGGTGTAATATTTTACAACATTCCTGGCGTGTTGTCGCCTGCTTCTCGATGGGGACATTATATATGTCTATAACGTTGTATATCCTAGCCTAAGCAATCTAACATCTCGGATGTAATATATTACAACATTCCTGGCGTGTCGTCGCCTGCTTCTCGATGGGGACATTATATACGTCTATAACGTTGTATATCCTAACCTAACACAACCTAACATCTGGGATTTAATATTTTACATCATTCCTGGCGTGTCGTCGCCTGCTTCTCGGTGGGGACATTATATATGTCTATAACGTTGTATATCCTAACCTAACGAAACCTAACATCTGGGATGTAATATTTTACAACATTCCTGGCGTGTCGTCGCCTGCTTCTTGATGGGGACATTATATACGTCTATAACGATGTATATCCTAACCTAACGCAACCTAACATCTAGGATGCAATATTTTACAACATTTCTGGCATGTCAGTCCCTACGTCTCGCTGGAAACGTTATATACGTCTATAACGACATATATCCAAACTTAAGGGAAACTAACATCTCGGATGTAATATTTTACAACATTCCTGGCGATTCGGCTCCTACTTTTCGGTGGGAACATTATATACGTCTATAACGTTTATATCCTAACCTAAGGCAACCCAACATCTCGAATGTAATATTTTACATCATTCCTGTCATGTCGGTCCCTACGTCTCGTTGGGAACACTCTATGCGTCTATAGCGTTGTATATCCTAACCTAAGGGAACTTAACATCTCAGGTGTATTATTTTACAACATTCCTGGCGTGTTGTCGCCTGCTTCTCGATGGGGACATTATATATGTCTATAACGTTGTATATCCTAGCCTAAGCAATCTAACATCTCGGATGTAATATATTACAACATTCCTGGCGTGTCGTCGCCTGCTTCTCGATGGGGACATTATATACGTCTATAACGTTGTATATCCTAACCTAACACAACCTAACATCTGGGATTTAATATTTTACATCATTCCTGGCGTGTCGTCGCCTGCTTCTCGATGGGGTCATTATATACGTCTATAACGTTGTATATCCTAACCTATCGCAACCTAAAATCTGGGATGTAATATTTTACAACATTCCTGGCATGTCGGTCCCTACGTCTCGGTGGGAACATTCTATACGTCTATAACGTTGCATATCCTAACCTAAGGGAAACTAACATCTCGGGTGTAGTATTTTACAACATTCCTGACGCGTCGGCCCCTATTTCTCGGTGGGACCATTATATACGTCTATAGCGTTATATATCCTAGCCTAAGGCGACCTGACATATCGAATGTAATATTTTACATCATTCCTGGCGTGTCCGCCCGTAGATCTCGGTGGTAACATTATATACGTCTATAACGTTATGTATTCTAGCCTAAGGCAACCTAACATGCCGAATGTAATATTTTAGATCATTCCTGGCGTGTTGTCGCCTGCTTCTCGGTGGGGACATTATATATGTCTATAACGTTGTATATCCTAACCTAACGAAACCTAACACCTGGGATGTAATATTTTACAACATTCCTGGCGTGTCGTCGCCTACTTCCTGATGGGGACATTATATACGTCTATAACGTTGTATATCCTAACCTAACGCAACCTAACATCTGGGATGTAATATTTTACAACACTCCTGACGCGTCGGCACCTATTTCTCGGTGGGAACTTTATATACGTCTTTAACGTTATATATCCTAGCCTAAGGCGACCTAGCATGTCGAATGTAATATTTTACATCATTCCTGTCGTGTCGACCCGTATTTCTCGGTGGTAACATTATATGCGTCTATAACGTTACATATCGTAGCCTACGGCGACCTGACATGTCGAATGTAATATTTTGCAACGTTCCTGGCGTGTCGTCGCCTGCTTCTCGATGGGGACATTATATACGTCTATAGCGTTGTATATCCGAACCTAACGCAACCTAACATCTGGGATGTAATATTTTACAACATTCCTGGCATGTCGGTCCCTACGTCTCGGTGGGAACGTTATATACGTTTATAACGATATATATCCAAACTTAAGGGAAACTAACATCTCGGATGTAATATTTTACAACATTCCTGGCGTGTCGTCGCCTACTTCTCGATGGGGACATTACATACATCTATAACGTTGTATATCCTAACCTAAGGCAATCCAACATCTCGGATGTAATATTTTACATCATTCCTGTCATGTCGGTCCCTACGTCTCGTTGGGAACACTCTATGCGTCTATAGCGTTGTATATCCTAACCTAAGGGAACCTAACATCTCAGGTGTAATATTTTACAACATTCCTGGCGTGTTGTCGCCTGCTTCTCGATGGGGACATTATATACGTCTATAACGTTGCATATCCTAACCTAAGGGAACCTAACATCTCGGGTGTAGTATTTTACAACATTCCTGACGCGTCGGCCCCTATTTCTCGGTGGGACCATTATATACGTCTATAGCGTTATATATCCTAGCCTAAGGCGACCTGACATGTCGAATGTAATATTTTACATCATTCCTGGCGTGTCCGCCCGTAGATCTCGGTGGTAACATTATATACGTCTATAACGTTATGTATTCTAGCCTAAGGCAACCTAACATGCCGAATGTAATATTTTAAAACATTCCTGGCGTGTTGTCGCCTGCTTCTCGGTGGGGACATTATATATGTCTATAACGTTGTATATCCTAACCTAACGAAACCTAACATCTGGGATGTAATATTTTACAACATTCCTGGCGTGTCGTCGCCTGCTTCTTGATGGGGACATTATATACGTCTATAACGTTGTATATCCTAACCTAACGCAACCTAACATCTGGGATGTAATATTTTACAACATTCCTGACGCGTCGGCACCTATTTCTCGGTGGGAACTTTATATACGTCTATAACGACATATATCCAAACTTAAGGGAAACTAACATCTCGGATGTAATATTTTACAACATTCCTGGCGATTCGGCTCCTACTTTTCGGTGGGAACATTATATACGTCTATAACGTTTATATCCTAACCTAAGGCAACCCAACATCTCGGATGTATTATTTTACATCATTCCTGTCATGTCGGTCCCTACGTCTCGTTGGGAACACTCTATGCGTCTATAGCGTTGTATATCCTAACCTAAGGGAACCTAACATCTCAGGTGTAGTATTTTACAACATTCCTGGCGTGTTGTCGCCTGCTTCTCGATGGGGACATTATATATGTCTATAACGTTGTATATCCTAGCCTAAGCAATCTAACATCTCGGATGTAATATATTACAACATTCCTGGCGTGTCGTCGCCTGCTTCTCGATGGGGACATTATATACGTCTATAACGTTGTATATCCTAACCTAACACAACCTAACATCTGGGATTTAATATTTTACATCATTACTGGCGTGTCGTCGCCTGCTTCTCGATGGGGTCATTATATACGTCTATAACGTTGTATATCCTAACCTAACGCAACCTAAAATCTGGGATGTAATATCTTACAACATTCCTGGCATGTCGGTCCCTACGTCTCGGTGGGAACATTCTATACGTCTATAACGTTGCATATCCTAACCTAAGGGAACCTAACATCTCGGGTGTAGTATTTTACAACATTCCTGACGCGTCGGCCCCTATTTCTCGGTGGGACCATTATATACGTCTATAGCGTTATATATCCTAGCCTAAGGCGACCTGACATGTCGAATGTAATATTTTACATCATTCCTGGCGTGTCCGCCCGTAGATCTCGGTGGTAACATTATATACGTCTATAACGTTATGTATTCTAGCCTAAGGCAACCTAACATGCCGAATGTAATATTTTAAAACATTCCTGGCGTGTTGTCGCCTGCTTCTCGGTGGGGACATTATATATGTCTATAACGTTGTATATCCTAACCTAACGAAACCTAACATCTGGGATGTAATATTTTACAACATTCCTGGCGTGTCGTCGCCTGCTTCTTGATGGGGACATTATATACGTCTATAACGTTGTATATCCTAACCTAACGCAACCTAACATCTGGGATGTAATATTTTACAACATTCCTGACGCGTCGGCACCTATTTCTCGGTGGGAACTTTATATACGTCTATAACGACATATATCCAAACTTAAGGGAAACTAACATCTCGGATGTAATATTTTACAACATTCCTGGCGATTCGGCTCCTACTTTTCGGTGGGAACATTATATACGTCTATAACGTTTATATCCTAACCTAAGGCAACCCAACATCTCGGATGTATTATTTTACATCATTCCTGTCATGTCGGTCCCTACGTCTCGTTGGGAACACTCTATGCGTCTATAGCGTTGTATATCCTAACCTAAGGGAACCTAACATCTCAGGTGTAGTATTTTACAACATTCCTGGCGTGTTGTCGCCTGCTTCTCGATGGGGACATTATATATGTCTATAACGTTGTATATCCTAGCCTAAGCAATCTAACATCTCGGATGTAATATATTACAACATTCCTGGCGTGTCGTCGCCTGCTTCTCGATGGGGACATTATATACGTCTATAACGTTGTATATCCTAACCTAACACAACCTAACATCTGGGATTTAATATTTTACATCATTCCTGGCGTGTCGTCGCCTGCTTCTCGGTGGGGACATTATATATGTCTATAACGTTGTATATCCTAACCTAACGAAACCTAACATCTGGGATGTAATATTTTACAACATTCCTGGCGTGTCGTCGCCTGCTTCTTGATGGGGACATTATATACGTCTATAACGATGTATATCCTAACCTAACGCAACCTAACATCTAGGATGCAATATTTTACAACATTTCTGGCATGTCAGTCCCTACGTCTCGCTGGAAACGTTATATACGTCTATAACGACATATATCCAAACTTAAGGGAAACTAACATCTCGGATGTAATATTTTACAACATTCCTGGCGATTCGGCTCCTACTTTTCGGTGGGAACATTATATACGTCTATAACGTTTATATCCTAACCTAAGGCAACCCAACATCTCGAATGTAATATTTTACATCATTCCTGTCATGTCGGTCCCTACGTCTCGTTGGGAACACTCTATGCGTCTATAGCGTTGTATATCCTAACCTAAGGGAACTTAACATCTCAGGTGTATTATTTTACAACATTCCTGGCGTGTTGTCGCCTGCTTCTCGATGGGGACATTATATATGTCTATAACGTTGTATATCCTAGCCTAAGCAATCTAACATCTCGGATGTAATATATTACAACATTCCTGGCGTGTCGTCGCCTGCTTCTCGATGGGGACATTATATACGTCTATAACGTTGTATATCCTAACCTAACACAACCTAACATCTGGGATTTAATATTTTACATCATTCCTGGCGTGTCGTCGCCTGCTTCTCGATGGGGTCATTATATACGTCTATAACGTTGTATATCCTAACCTATCGCAACCTAAAATCTGGGATGTAATATTTTACAACATTCCTGGCATGTCGGTCCCTACGTCTCGGTGGGAACATTCTATACGTCTATAACGTTGCATATCCTAACCTAAGGGAAACTAACATCTCGGGTGTAGTATTTTACAACATTCCTGACGCGTCGGCCCCTATTTCTCGGTGGGACCATTATATACGTCTATAGCGTTATATATCCTAGCCTAAGGCGACCTGACATATCGAATGTAATATTTTACATCATTCCTGGCGTGTCCGCCCGTAGATCTCGGTGGTAACATTATATACGTCTATAACGTTATGTATTCTAGCCTAAGGCAACCTAACATGCCGAATGTAATATTTTAGATCATTCCTGGCGTGTTGTCGCCTGCTTCTCGGTGGGGACATTATATATGTCTATAACGTTGTATATCCTAACCTAACGAAACCTAACACCTGGGATGTAATATTTTACAACATTCCTGGCGTGTCGTCGCCTACTTCCTGATGGGGACATTATATACGTCTATAACGTTGTATATCCTAACCTAACGCAACCTAACATCTGGGATGTAATATTTTACAACACTCCTGACGCGTCGGCACCTATTTCTCGGTGGGAACTTTATATACGTCTTTAACGTTATATATCCTAGCCTAAGGCGACCTAGCATGTCGAATGTAATATTTTACATCATTCCTGTCGTGTCGACCCGTATTTCTCGGTGGTAACATTATATGCGTCTATAACGTTACATATCGTAGCCTACGGCGACCTGACATGTCGAATGTAATATTTTGCAACGTTCCTGGCGTGTCGTCGCCTGCTTCTCGATGGGGACATTATATACGTCTATAGCGTTGTATATCCGAACCTAACGCAACCTAACATCTGGGATGTAATATTTTACAACATTCCTGGCATGTCGGTCCCTACGTCTCGGTGGGAACGTTATATACGTTTATAACGATATATATCCAAACTTAAGGGAAACTAACATCTCGGATGTAATATTTTACAACATTCCTGGCGTGTCGTCGCCTACTTCTCGATGGGGACATTACATACATCTATAACGTTGTATATCCTAACCTAAGGCAATCCAACATCTCGGATGTAATATTTTACATCATTCCTGTCATGTCGGTCCCTACGTCTCGTTGGGAACACTCTATGCGTCTATAGCGTTGTATATCCTAACCTAAGGGAACCTAACATCTCAGGTGTAATATTTTACAACATTCCTGGCGTGTCCGCCCGTAGATCTCGGTGGTAACATTATATACGTCTATAACGTTATGTTTTCTAGCCTAAGGCAACCTAACATGCCGAATGTAATATTTTACAACATTCCTGGCGTGTCGTCGCCTGCTTCTTGATGGGGACATTATATACGTCTATAACGATGTATATCCTAACCTAACGCAACCTAATATCTAGGATGTAATATTTTACAACATTCCTGGCATGTCAGTCCCTACGTCTCGCTGGAAACGTTATATACGTCTATAACGACATATATCCAAACTTAAGGGAAACTAACATCTCGGATGTAATATTTTACAACATTCCTGGCGATTCGGCTCCTACTTTTCGGTGGGAACATTATATACGTCTATAACGTTTATATCCTAACCTAAGGCAACCCAACATCTCGGATGTAATATTTTACATCATTCCTGTCATGTCGGTCCCTACGTCTCGTTGGGAACACTCTATGCGTCTATAGCGTTGTATATCCTAACCTAAGGGAACCTAACATCTCAGGTGTAATATTTTACAACATTCCTGGCGTGTTGTCGCCTGCTTCTCGATGGGGACATTATATATGTCTATAACGTTGTATATCCTAGCCTAAGCAATCTAACATCTCGGATGTAATATATTACAACATTCCTGGCGTGTCGTCGCCTGCTTCTCGATGGCGACATTATATACGTCTATAACGTTGTATATCCTAACCTAACACAACCTAACATCTGGGATTTAATATTTTACATCATTCCTGGCGTGTCGTCGCCTGCTTCTCGATGGGGTCATTATATACGTCTATAACGTTGTATATCCTAACCTAACGCAACCTAAAATCTGGGATGTAATATTTTACAACATTCCTGGCATGTCGGTCCCTACGTCTCGGTGGGAACATTCTATACGTCTATAACGTTGCATATCCTAACCTAAGGGAACCTAACATCTCGGGTGTAGTATTTTACAACATTCCTGACGCGTCGGCCCCTATTTCTCGGTGGGACCATTATATACGTCTATAGCGTTATATATCCTAGCCTAAGGCGACCTGACATGTCGAATGTAATATTTTACATCATTCCTGGCGTGTCCGCCCGTAGATCTCGGTGGTAACATTATATACGTCTATAACGTTATGTATTCTAGCCTAAGGCAACCTAACATGCCGAATGTAATATTTTAAAACATTCCTGGCGTGTTGTCGCCTGCTTCTCGGTGGGGACATTATATATGTCTATAACGTTGTATATCCTAACCTAACGAAACCTAACATCTGGGATGTAATATTTTACAACATTCCTGGCGTGTCGTCGCCTGCTTCTTGATGGGGACATTATATACGTCTATAACGTTGTATATCCTAACCTAACGCAACCTAACATCTGGGATGTAATATTTTACAACATTCCTGACGCGTCGGCACCTATTTCTCGGTGGGAACTTTATATACGTCTATAACGACATATATCCAAACTTAAGGGAAACTAACATCTCGGATGTAATATTTTACAACATTCCTGGCGATTCGGCTCCTACTTTTCGGTGGGAACATTATATACGTCTATAACGTTTATATCCTAACCTAAGGCAACCCAACATCTCGGATGTATTATTTTACATCATTCCTGTCATGTCGGTCCCTACGTCTCGTTGGGAACACTCTATGCGTCTATAGCGTTGTATATCCTAACCTAAGGGAACCTAACATCTCAGGTGTAGTATTTTACAACATTCCTGGCGTGTTGTCGCCTGCTTCTCGATGGGGACATTATATATGTCTATAACGTTGTATATCCTAGCCTAAGCAATCTAACATCTCGGATGTAATATATTACAACATTCCTGGCGTGTCGTCGCCTGCTTCTCGATGGGGACATTATATACGTCTATAACGTTGTATATCCTAACCTAACACAACCTAACATCTGGGATTTAATATTTTACATCATTACTGGCGTGTCGTCGCCTGCTTCTCGATGGGGTCATTATATACGTCTATAACGTTGTATATCCTAACCTAACGCAACCTAAAATCTGGGATGTAATATCTTACAACATTCCTGGCATGTCGGTCCCTACGTCTCGGTGGGAACATTCTATACGTCTATAACGTTGCATATCCTAACCTAAGGGAACCTAACATCTCGGGTGTAGTATTTTACAACATTCCTGACGCGTCGGCCCCTATTTCTCGGTGGGACCATTATATACGTCTATAGCGTTATATATCCTAGCCTAAGGCGACCTGACATGTCGAATGTAATATTTTACATCATTCCTGGCGTGTCCGCCCGTAGATCTCGGTGGTAACATTATATACGTCTATAACGTTATGTATTCTAGCCTAAGGCAACCTAACATGCCGAATGTAATATTTTAGAACATTCCTGGCGTGTCGCCGCCTGCTTCTCGATGGGGACATTATATACGTCTATAACGTTGTATATCCTAACCTAAGGCAACCCAACATCTCGGATGTAATATTTTACATCATTCCTGTCATGTCGGTCCCTACGTCTCGTTGGGAACACTCTATGCGTCTATAGCGTTGTATATCCTAACCTAAGGGAACCTAACATCTCAGGTGTAATATTTTACAACATTCCTGGCGTGTTGTCGCCTGCTTCTCGATGGGGACATTATATATGTCTATAACGTTGTATATCCTAGCCTAAGCAATCTAACATCTCGGATGTAATATATTACAACATTCCTGGCGTGTCGTCGCCTGCTTCTCGATGGGGACATTATATACGTCTATAACGTTGTATATCCTAACCTAACACAACCTAACATCTGGGATTTAATATTTTACATCATTCCTGGCGTGTCGTCGCCTGCTTCTCGGTGGGGACATTATATATGTCTATAACGTTGTATATCCTAACCTAACGAAACCTAACATCTGGGATGTAATATTTTACAACATTCCTGGCGTGTCGTCGCCTGCTTCTCGATGGGGACATTATATACGTCTATAACGTTGTATATCCTAACCTAACACAACCTAACATCTGGGATTTAATATTTTACATCATTCCTGGCGTGTCGTCGCCTGCTTCTCGATGGGGTCATTATATACGTCTATAACGTTGTATATCCTAACCTATCGCAACCTAAAATCTGGGATGTAATATTTTACAACATTCCTGGCATGTCGGTCCCTACGTCTCGGTGGGAACATTCTATACGTCTATAACGTTGCATATCCTAACCTAAGGGAAACTAACATCTCGGGTGTAGTATTTTACAACATTCCTGACGCGTCGGCCCCTATTTCTCGGTGGGACCATTATATACGTCTATAGCGTTATATATCCTAGCCTAAGGCGACCTGACATATCGAATGTAATATTTTACATCATTCCTGGCGTGTCCGCCCGTAGATCTCGGTGGTAACATTATATACGTCTATAACGTTATGTATTCTAGCCTAAGGCAACCTATCATGCCGAATGTAATATTTTAGATCATTCCTGGCGTGTTGTCGCCTGCTTCTCGGTGGGGACATTATATATGTCTATAACGTTGTATATCCTAACCTAACGAAACCTAACATCTGGGATGTAATATTTTACAACATTCCTGGCGTGTCGTCGCCTACTTCTTGATGGGGACATTATATACGTCTATAACGTTGTATATCCTAACCTAACGCAACCTAACATCTGGGATGTAATATTTTACAACACTCCTGACGCGTCGGCACCTATTTCTCGGTGGGAACTTTATATACGTCTTTAACGTTATATATCCTAGCCTAAGGCGACCTAGCATGTCGAATGTAATATTTTACATCATTCCTGTCGTGTCGACCCGTATTTCTCGGTGGTAACATTATATGCGTCTATAACGTTACATATCGTAGCCTACGGCGACCTGACATGTCGAATGTAATATTTTGCAACGTTCCTGGCGTGTCGTCGCCTGCTTCTCGATGGGGACATTATATACGTCTATAGCGTTGTATATCCGAACCTAACGCAACCTAACTTCTGGGATGTAATATTTTACAACATTCCTGGCATGTCGGTCCCTACGTCTCGGTGGGAACGTTATATACGTTTATAACGATATATATCCAAACTTAAGGGAAACTAACATCTCGGATGTAATATTTTACAACATTCCTGGCGTGTCGTCGCCTACTTCTCGATGGGGACATTACATACATCTATAACGTTGTATATCCTAACCTAAGGCAACCCAACATCTCGGATGTAATATTTTACATCATTCCTGTCATGTCGGTCCCTACGTCTCGTTGGGAACACTCTATGCGTCTATAGCGTTGTATATCCTAACCTAAGGGAACCTAACATCTCAGGTGTAATATTTTACAACATTCCTGGCGTGTTGTCGCCTGCTTCTCGATGGGGACATTATATATGTCTATAACGTTACATATCCTAACGTAAGGCAACATAACATCTCGGATGTTATATTTTACAACATTCCTGGCGTGTCGTCGCCTGCTTCTCGATGGGGACATTATATACGTCTATAACGTTGTATATCCTAACCTAACACAACCTAACATCTGGGATTTAATATTTTACATCATTCCTCGCGTGTCGTCGCCTGCTTCTCGATGGGGTCATTATATACGTCTATAACGTTGTATATCCTAACCTAACGCAACCTAAAATCTGGGATGTAATATTTTACAACATTCCTGGCATGTCGGTCCCTACGTCTCGGTGGGAACATTCTATACGTCTATAACGTTGCATATCCTAACCTAAGGGAAACTAACATCTCGGGTGTAGTATTTTACAACATTCCTGACGCGTCGGCCCCTATTTCTCGGTGGGACCATTATATACGTCTATAGCGTTATATATCCTAGTCTAAGGCGACCTGACATGTCGAATGTAATATTTTACATCATTCCTGGCGTGTCCGCCCGTAGATCTCGGTGGTAACATTATATACGTCTATAACGTTATGTATTCTAGCCTAAGGCAACCTAACATGCCGAATGTAATATTTTAGAACATTCCTGGCGTGTTGTCGCCTGCTTCTCGGTGGGGACATTATATATGTCTATAACGTTGTATATCCTAACCTAACGAAACCTAACATCTGGGATGTAATATTTTACAACATTCCTGGCGTGTCGTCGCCTGCTTCTTGATGGGGACATTATATACGTCTATAACGTTGTATATCCTAACCTAACGCAACCTAACATCTGGGATGTAATATTTTTCAACATTCCTGGCATGTCGGTCCCTACGTCTCGGTGGGAACGTTATATACGTCTATAACGATATATATCCAAACTTAAGGGAAACTAACATCTCGGATGTAATATTTTACAACATTCCTGGCGCTTCGGCTCCTACTTTTCGGTGGGAACATTATATACGTCTATAACGTTACATATCCTAACGTAAGGCAACATAACATCTCGGATGTAATATTTTACAACATTCCTGGCATGTCAGTTCCTACGTCTCGCTGGGAACATTATATACGTTTATAACGATATATATCCTAGCCTAACGCAACCTAATATCTCGGATGTAATATTTTACAACATTCCTGGCGTGTCGTCGCCTACTTCTCGATGGGGACATTAAATACATCTATAACGTTGTATATCCTAACCTAAGGCAACCCAACATCTCGGATGTAATATCTTACATCATTCCTGTCATGTCGGTCCCTACGTCTCGTTGGGAACACTCTATGCGTCTATAGCGTTGTATATCCTAACCTAAGGGAACCTAACATCTCAGGGGTAATATTTTACAACATTCCTGGCGTGTTGTCGCCTGCTTCTCGATGGGGACATTATATATGTCTATAACGTTGTATATCCTAGCCTAAGCAATCTAACATCTCGGATGTAATATATTACAACATTCCTGGCGTGTTGTCGCCTGCTTCTCGATGGGGACATTATATATGTGTATAACGTTGTATATCCTAGCCTAAGCAATCTAACATCTCGGATGTAATATATTACAACATTCCTGGGGTGTCGTCGCCTGCTTCTCGATGGGGACATTATATACGTCTATAACGTTGTATATCCTAACCTAACACAACCTAACATCTGGGATTTAATATTTTACATCATTCCTGGCGTGTCGTCGCCTGCTTCTCGATGGGGTCATTATATACGTCTATAACGTTGTATATCCTTATCTAACGCAACCTAAAATCTGGGATGTAATATTTTACAACATTCCTGGCATGTCGGTCCCTACGTCTCGGTGGGAACATTCTATACGTCTATAACATTGCATATCCTAACCTAAGGGAACCTAACATCTGGGATGTAATATTTCACAACATTCCTGACGCGTCGGCACCTATTTCTCGGTGGGAACTTTATATACGTCTTTAACGTTATATATCCTAGCCTAAGGCGACCTAGCATGTCGAATGTAATATTTTACATCATTCCTGTCGTGTCGACCCGTATTTCTCGGTGGTAACATTATATGCGTCTATAACGTTACATATCGTAGCCTAAGGCGACCTGACATGTCGAATGTAATATTTTGCAACGTTCCTGGCGTGTCGTCGCCTGCTTCTCGATGGGGACATTATATACGTCTATAGCGTTGTATATCCTAACCTAACGCAACCTAACATCTGGGATGTAATATTTTACAACATTCCTGGCATGTCGGTCCCTACGTCTCGGTGGGAACGTTATATACGTCTATAACGATATATATCCAAACTTAAGGGAAACTAACATCTCGGATGTAATATTTTACAACATTCCTGGCGCTTCGGCTCCTACTTTTCGGTGGGAATATTATATACGTCTATAACGTTACATATCCTAACGTAAGGCAACATAACATCTCGGATGTAATATTTTACAACATTCCTGGCATGTCAGTTCCTACGTCTCGCTGGGAACATTATATACGTTTATAACGATATATATCCTAACCTAACGCAACCTAATATCTCGGATGTAATATTTTACAACATTCCTGGCGTGTCGTCGCCTACTTCTCGATGGGGACATTAAATACATCTATAACGTTGTATATCCTAACCTAAGGCAACCCAACATCTCGGATGTAATATTTTACATCATTCCTGTCATGTCGGTCCCTACGTCTCGTTGGGAACACTCTATGCGTCTATAGCGTTGTATATCCTAACCTAAGGGAACCTAACATCTCAGGTGTAATATTTTACAACATTCCTGGCGTGTTGTCGCCTGCTTCTCGATGGGGACATTATATATGTCTATAACGTTGTATATCCTAGCTTAAGCAATCTAACATCTCGGATGTAATATATTACAACATTCCTGGCGTGTCGTCGCCTGCTTCTCGATGGGGACATTATATATGTCTATAACGTTGTATATCCTAACCTAACACAACCTAACATCTGGGATTTAATATTTTACATCATTCCTGGCGTGTCGTCGCCTGCTTCTCGATGGGGTCATTATATACGTCTATAACGTTGTATATCCTAACCTAACGCAACCTAAAATCTGGGATGTAATATTTTACAACATTCCTGGCATGTCGGTCCCTACGTCTCGGTGGGAACATTCTATACGTCTATAACGTTGCATATCCTAACCTAAGGGAACCTAACATCTCGGGTGTAGTATTTTACAACATTCCTGACGCGTCGGCCCCTATTTCTCGGTGGGACCATTATATACGTCTATAGCGTTATATATCCTAGCCTAAGGCGACCTGACATGTCGAATGTAATATTTTACATCATTCCTGGCATGTTAGTTCCTACGTCTCGCTGGGAACATTATATACGTTTATAACGATATATATCCTAACCTAACGCAACCTAATATCTCGGATGTAATATTTTACAACATTCCTGGCGTGTCGTCGCCTGCTTCTCGGTGGGGACATTATATATGTCTATAACGTTGTATATCCTAACCTAACGAAACCTAACATCTGGGATGTAATATTTTACAACATTCCTGGCGTGTCGTCGCCTGCTTCTTGATGGGGACATTATATACGTCTATAACGTTGTATATCCTAACCTAACGCAACCTAACATCTGGGATGTAATATTTTACAACATTCCTGACGCGTCGGCACCTATTTCTCGGTGGGAACTTTATATACGTCTTTAACGTTATATATCCTAGCCTAAGGCGACCTAGCATGTCGAATGTAATATTTTACATCATTCCTGTCGTGTCGACCCGTATTTCTCGGTGGTAACATTATATGCGTCTATAACGTTACATATCGTAGCCTAAGGCGAGCTGACATGTCGAATGTAATATTTTGCAACGTTCCTGGCGTGTCGTCGCCTGCTTCTCGATGGGGACATTATATACGTCTATAGCGTTGTATATCCTAACCTAATGCAACCTAACATCTAGGATGTAATATTTTACAACATTCCTGGCATGTCAGTCCCTACGTCTCGGTGGGAACATTCTATACGTCTATAACGTTGCATATCCTAACCTAAGGGAACCTAACATCTCGGGTGTAGTATTTTACAACATTCCTGACGCGTCGGCCCCTATTTCTCGGTGGGACCATTATATACTTCTATAGCGTTATATATCCTAGCCTAAGGCGACCTGACATGTCGAATGTAATATTTTACATCATTCCTGGCGTGTCCGCCCGTAGATCTCGGTGGTAACATTATATACGTCTATAACGTTATGTATTCTAGCCTAAGGCAACCTAACATGCCGAATGTAATATTTTACAACATTCCTGGCGTGTTGTCGCCTACTTCTCGGTGGGGACATTATATATGTCTATAACGTTGTATATCCTAACCTAACGAAACCTAACATCTGGGATGTAATATTTTACAACATTCCTGGCGTGTCGTCGCCTGCTTCTTGATGGGGACATTATATACGTCTATAACGTTGTATATCCTACCCTAACGCAACCTAACATCTGGGATGTAATATTTTACAACATTCCTGACGCGTCGGCACCTATTTCTCGGTGGGAACTTTATATACGTCTTTAACGTTATATATCCTAGCCTAAGGCGACCTAGCATGTCGAATGTAATATTTTGCAACGTTCCTGGCGTGTCGTCGCCTGCTTCTCGATGGGGACATTATATACGTCTATAGCGTTGTATATCCTAACCTAATGCAACCTAACATCTAGGATGTAATATTTTACAACATTCCTGGCATGTCAGTCCCTACGTCTCGCTGGGAACGTTATATACGTCCATAACGACATATATCCAAACTTAAGGGAAACTAACATCTCGGATGTAATATTTTACAACATTCCTGGCGATTCGGCTCCTACTTTTCGGTGGGAACATTATATACGTCTATAACGTTGTATATCCTAACCTAAGGCAACCCAACATCTCGGATGTAATATTTTACATCATTCCTGTCATGTCGGTCCCTACGTCTCGTTGGGAACACTCTATGCGTCTATAGCGTTGTATATCCTAACCTAAGGGAACCTAACATCTCAGGTGTAATATTTTACAACATTCCTGGCGTGTTGTCGCCTGCTTCTCGATGGGGACATTATATATGTCTATAACGTTACATATCCTAACGTAAGGCAACATAACATCTCGGATGTTATATTTTACAACATTCCTGGCGTGTCGTCGCCTGCTTCTCGATGGGGACATTATATACGTCTATAACGTTGTATATCCTAACCTAACACAACCTAACATCTGGGATTTAATATTTTACATCATTCCTCGCGTGTCGTCGCCTGCTTCTCGATGGGGTCATTATATACGTCTATAACGTTGTATATCCTAACCTAACGCAACCTAAAATCTGGGATGTAATATTTTACAACATTCCTGGCATGTCGGTCCCTACGTCTCGGTGGGAACATTCTATACGTCTATAACGTTGCATATCCTAACCTAAGGGAAACTAACATCTCGGGTGTAGTATTTTACAACATTCCTGACGCGTCGGCCCCTATTTCTCGGTGGGACCATTATATACGTCTATAGCGTTATATATCCTAGTCTAAGGCGACCTGACATGTCGAATGTAATATTTTACATCATTCCTGGCGTGTCCGCCCGTAGATCTCGGTGGTAACATTATATACGTCTATAACGTTATGTATTCTAGCCTAAGGCAACCTAACATGCCGAATGTAATATTTTAGAACATTCCTGGCGTGTTGTCGCCTGCTTCTCGGTGGGGACATTATATATGTCTATAACGTTGTATATCCTAACCTAACGAAACCTAACATCTGGGATGTAATATTTTACAACATTCCTGGCGTGTCGTCGCCTGCTTCTTGATGGGGACATTATATACGTCTATAACGTTGTATATCCTAACCTAACGCAACCTAACATCTGGGATGTAATATTTTTCAACATTCCTGGCATGTCGGTCCCTACGTCTCGGTGGGAACGTTATATACGTCTATAACGATATATATCCAAACTTAAGGGAAACTAACATCTCGGATGTAATATTTTACAACATTCCTGGCGCTTCGGCTCCTACTTTTCGGTGGGAACATTATATACGTCTATAACGTTACATATCCTAACGTAAGGCAACATAACATCTCGGATGTAATATTTTACAACATTCCTGGCATGTCAGTTCCTACGTCTCGCTGGGAACATTATATACGTTTATAACGATATATATCCTAGCCTAACGCAACCTAATATCTCGGATGTAATATTTTACAACATTCCTGGCGTGTCGTCGCCTACTTCTCGATGGGGACATTAAATACATCTATAACGTTGTATATCCTAACCTAAGGCAACCCAACATCTCGGATGTAATATCTTACATCATTCCTGTCATGTCGGTCCCTACGTCTCGTTGGGAACACTCTATGCGTCTATAGCGTTGTATATCCTAACCTAAGGGAACCTAACATCTCAGGGGTAATATTTTACAACATTCCTGGCGTGTTGTCGCCTGCTTCTCGATGGGGACATTATATATGTCTATAACGTTGTATATCCTAGCCTAAGCAATCTAACATCTCGGATGTAATATATTACAACATTCCTGGCGTGTTGTCGCCTGCTTCTCGATGGGGACATTATATATGTGTATAACGTTGTATATCCTAGCCTAAGCAATCTAACATCTCGGATGTAATATATTACAACATTCCTGGGGTGTCGTCGCCTGCTTCTCGATGGGGACATTATATACGTCTATAACGTTGTATATCCTAACCTAACACAACCTAACATCTGGGATTTAATATTTTACATCATTCCTGGCGTGTCGTCGCCTGCTTCTCGATGGGGTCATTATATACGTCTATAACGTTGTATATCCTTATCTAACGCAACCTAAAATCTGGGATGTAATATTTTACAACATTCCTGGCATGTCGGTCCCTACGTCTCGGTGGGAACATTCTATACGTCTATAACATTGCATATCCTAACCTAAGGGAACCTAACATCTGGGATGTAATATTTCACAACATTCCTGACGCGTCGGCACCTATTTCTCGGTGGGAACTTTATATACGTCTTTAACGTTATATATCCTAGCCTAAGGCGACCTAGCATGTCGAATGTAATATTTTACATCATTCCTGTCGTGTCGACCCGTATTTCTCGGTGGTAACATTATATGCGTCTATAACGTTACATATCGTAGCCTAAGGCGACCTGACATGTCGAATGTAATATTTTGCAACGTTCCTGGCGTGTCGTCGCCTGCTTCTCGATGGGGACATTATATACGTCTATAGCGTTGTATATCCTAACCTAACGCAACCTAACATCTGGGATGTAATATTTTACAACATTCCTGGCATGTCGGTCCCTACGTCTCGGTGGGAACGTTATATACGTCTATAACGATATATATCCAAACTTAAGGGAAACTAACATCTCGGATGTAATATTTTACAACATTCCTGGCGCTTCGGCTCCTACTTTTCGGTGGGAATATTATATACGTCTATAACGTTACATATCCTAACGTAAGGCAACATAACATCTCGGATGTAATATTTTACAACATTCCTGGCATGTCAGTTCCTACGTCTCGCTGGGAACATTATATACGTTTATAACGATATATATCCTAACCTAACGCAACCTAATATCTCGGATGTAATATTTTACAACATTCCTGGCGTGTCGTCGCCTACTTCTCGATGGGGACATTAAATACATCTATAACGTTGTATATCCTAACCTAAGGCAACCCAACATCTCGGATGTAATATTTTACATCATTCCTGTCATGTCGGTCCCTACGTCTCGTTGGGAACACTCTATGCGTCTATAGCGTTGTATATCCTAACCTAAGGGAACCTAACATCTCAGGTGTAATATTTTACAACATTCCTGGCGTGTTGTCGCCTGCTTCTCGATGGGGACATTATATATGTCTATAACGTTGTATATCCTAGCTTAAGCAATCTAACATCTCGGATGTAATATATTACAACATTCCTGGCGTGTCGTCGCCTGCTTCTCGATGGGGACATTATATATGTCTATAACGTTGTATATCCTAACCTAACACAACCTAACATCTGGGATTTAATATTTTACATCATTCCTGGCGTGTCGTCGCCTGCTTCTCGATGGGGTCATTATATACGTCTATAACGTTGTATATCCTAACCTAACGCAACCTAAAATCTGGGATGTAATATTTTACAACATTCCTGGCATGTCGGTCCCTACGTCTCGGTGGGAACATTCTATACGTCTATAACGTTGCATATCCTAACCTAAGGGAACCTAACATCTCGGGTGTAGTATTTTACAACATTCCTGACGCGTCGGCCCCTATTTCTCGGTGGGACCATTATATACGTCTATAGCGTTATATATCCTAGCCTAAGGCGACCTGACATGTCGAATGTAATATTTTACATCATTCCTGGCATGTTAGTTCCTACGTCTCGCTGGGAACATTATATACGTTTATAACGATATATATCCTAACCTAACGCAACCTAATATCTCGGATGTAATATTTTACAACATTCCTGGCGTGTCGTCGCCTGCTTCTCGGTGGGGACATTATATATGTCTATAACGTTGTATATCCTAACCTAACGAAACCTAACATCTGGGATGTAATATTTTACAACATTCCTGGCGTGTCGTCGCCTGCTTCTTGATGGGGACATTATATACGTCTATAACGTTGTATATCCTAACCTAACGCAACCTAACATCTGGGATGTAATATTTTACAACATTCCTGACGCGTCGGCACCTATTTCTCGGTGGGAACTTTATATACGTCTTTAACGTTATATATCCTAGCCTAAGGCGACCTAGCATGTCGAATGTAATATTTTACATCATTCCTGTCGTGTCGACCCGTATTTCTCGGTGGTAACATTATATGCGTCTATAACGTTACATATCGTAGCCTAAGGCGAGCTGACATGTCGAATGTAATATTTTGCAACGTTCCTGGCGTGTCGTCGCCTGCTTCTCGATGGGGACATTATATACGTCTATAGCGTTGTATATCCTAACCTAATGCAACCTAACATCTAGGATGTAATATTTTACAACATTCCTGGCATGTCAGTCCCTACGTCTCGGTGGGAACATTCTATACGTCTATAACGTTGCATATCCTAACCTAAGGGAACCTAACATCTCGGGTGTAGTATTTTACAACATTCCTGACGCGTCGGCCCCTATTTCTCGGTGGGACCATTATATACTTCTATAGCGTTATATATCCTAGCCTAAGGCGACCTGACATGTCGAATGTAATATTTTACATCATTCCTGGCGTGTCCGCCCGTAGATCTCGGTGGTAACATTATATACGTCTATAACGTTATGTATTCTAGCCTAAGGCAACCTAACATGCCGAATGTAATATTTTACAACATTCCTGGCGTGTTGTCGCCTACTTCTCGGTGGGGACATTATATATGTCTATAACGTTGTATATCCTAACCTAACGAAACCTAACATCTGGGATGTAATATTTTACAACATTCCTGGCGTGTCGTCGCCTGCTTCTTGATGGGGACATTATATACGTCTATAACGTTGTATATCCTACCCTAACGCAACCTAACATCTGGGATGTAATATTTTACAACATTCCTGACGCGTCGGCACCTATTTCTCGGTGGGAACTTTATATACGTCTTTAACGTTATATATCCTAGCCTAAGGCGACCTAGCATGTCGAATGTAATATTTTGCAACGTTCCTGGCGTGTCGTCGCCTGCTTCTCGATGGGGACATTATATACGTCTATAGCGTTGTATATCCTAACCTAATGCAACCTAACATCTAGGATGTAATATTTTACAACATTCCTGGCATGTCAGTCCCTACGTCTCGCTGGGAACGTTATATACGTCCATAACGACATATATCCAAACTTAAGGGAAACTAACATCTCGGATGTAATATTTTACAACATTCCTGGCGATTCGGCTCCTACTTTTCGGTGGGAACATTATATACGTCTATAACGTTGTATATCCTAACCTAAGGCAACCCAACATCTCGGATGTAATATTTTACATCATTCCTGTCATGTCGGTCCCTACGTCTCGTTGGGAACACTCTATGCGTCTATAGCGTTGTATATACTAACCTAAGGGAACCTAACATCTCAGGTGTAATATTTTACAACATTCCTGGCGTGTGTTCGCCTGCTTATCGATGGGGACATTATACATGTCTATAACGTTGTATATCCTAGTCTAAGCAATCTAACATCTCGGATGTAATATATTACAACATTCCTGGCGTGTCGTCGCCTGCTTCTCGATGGGGACATTATGTACGTCTATAACGTTGTATATCCTAACCTAACGCAACCTAACATCTGGGATTTAATATTTTACATCATTCCTGGCGTGTCGTCAGCTGCTTCTCGATGGGGTCATTATATACGTCTATAACGTTGTATATCCTAACCTAACGCACCCTAAAACCTGGGATGTAATATTTTACAACATTCCTGGCATGTCGGTCCCTACGTCTCGGTGTGAACATTCTATACGTCTATAACGTTGTATATCCTAACCTAAGGGAACCTAACATCTCGGGTGTAGTATTTTACAACATTCCTGACGCGTCGGCCCCTATTTCTCGGTGGGACCATTATATACGTCTATAGCGTTACATATCCTAGCCTAAGGCGACCTGACATGTCGAATGTAATATTATACATCATTCCTGGCGTGTCCGCCCGTAGATCTCGGTGGTAACATTATATACGTCTATAACGTTATGTATTCTAGTCTAAGGCAACCTAACATGCCGAATGTAATATTTTAGAACATTCCTGGCGTGTTGTCGCCTGCTTCTCGGTGGGGACATTATATATGTCTATAACGTTGTATATCCTAACCTGACGAAACCTGACATCTGGGATGTAATATTTTACAACATTCCTGGCGTGTCGTCGCCTGCTTCTTGATGGGGACATTATGTACGTCTATAACGTTGTATATCCTAACCTAACGCAACCTAACATCTGGGATGTAATATTTTACAACATTCCTGACGCGTCGGCACCTATTTCTCGGTGGGAACTTTATATACGTCTTTAACGTTATATATCCTAGCCTAAGGCGACCTAGCATGTCGAATGTAATATTTTACATCATTCCTGTCGTGTCGACCCGTATTTCTCGGTGGTAACATTATATGCGTCTATAACGTTACATATCGTAGCCTAAGGCGACCTGACATGTCGAATGTAATATTTTGCAACATTCCTTACGTGTCGTCGCCTGCTTCTCGATGGGGACATTATATACGTCTATAACGTTGTATATCCTAACCTAACGCAACCTAACATCTGGGATTTAATATTTTACATCATTCCTGGCGTGTCGTCGCCTGCTTCTCGATGGGGTCATTATATACGTCTATAACGTTGTATATCCTAACCTAACGCAACCTAAAATCTGGGATGTAATATTTTACAACATTCCTGGCATGTCGGTCCCTACGTCTCGGTGGGAACATTCTATACGTCTATAACGTCGTATATCCTAACCTAAGGGAACCTAACATCTCGGGTGTAGTATTTTACAACATTCCTGACGCGTCGGCCCCTATTTCTCGGTGGGACCATTATATACGTCTATAGCGTTACATATCCTAGCCTAAGGCGACCTGACATGTCGAATGTAATATTTTACATCATTCCTGGCGTGTCCGCCCGTAGATCTCGGTGGTAACATTATATACGTCTATAACGTTATGTATTCTAGCCTAAGGCAACCTAACATGCCGAATGTAATATTTTAGAACATTCCTGGCGTGTTGTCGCCTGCTTCTCGGTGGAGACATTATATATGTCTATAACGTTGTATATCCTAACCTGACGAAACCTAACATCTGGGATGTAATATTTTACAACATTCCTGGCGTGTCGTCGCCTGCTTCTTGATGGGGACATTATATACGTCTATAACGTTGTATATCCTAACCTAACGCAACCTAACATCTGGGATATAATATTTTACAACATTCCTGACGCGTCGGCACCTATTTCTCGGTGGGAACTTTATATACGTCTTTAACGTTATATATCCTAGCCTAAGGCGACCTAGCATGTCGAATGTAATATTTTACATCATTCCTGTCGTGTCGACCCGTATTTCTCGGTGGTAACATTATATGCGTCTATAACGTTACATATCGTAGCCTAAGGCGACCTGACATGTCGAATGTAATATTTTGCAACGTTCCTGGCGTGTCGTCGCCTGCTTCTCGATGGGGACATTATATACGTCTATAGCGTTGTATATCCTAACCTAACGCAACCTAACATCTGGGATGTAATATTTTACAACATTCCTGGCATGTCGGTCCCTACGTCTCGGTGGGAACGTTATATACGTCTATAACGATATATATCCAAACTGAAGGGAAACTAACATCTCGGATGTAATATTTTACAACATTCCTTGCGCTTCGGCTCCTACTTTTCGGTGGGAACATTATATACGTCTATAACGTTACATATCCTAACGTAAGGCAACATAACATCTCGGATGTAATATTTTACAACATTCCTGGCATGTCAGTTCCTACGTCTCGCTGGGAACATTATATACGTTTATAACGATATGTATCCTAACCTAACGCAACCTAATATCTCGGATGTAATATTTTACAACATTCCTGGCGTGTCGTCGCCTACTTCTCGATGGGGACATTAAATACATCTATAACGTTGTATATCCTAACCTAAGGCAACCCAACATCTCGGATGTAATATTTTACATCATTCCTGGCATGTCGGTCCCTACGTCTCGGTGGGAACATTCTATACGTCTATAACGTTGCATATCCTAACCTAAGGGATCCTAACATCTCGGGTGTAGTATTTTACAACATTCCTGACGCGTCGGCCCCTATTTCTCGGTGGGACCATTATATACGTCTGTAGCGTTATATATCCTAGCCTAAGGCGACCTGACATGTCGAATGTAATATTTTACATCATTCCTGGCATGTCCGCCCGTAGATCTCGGTGGTAACATTATATGCGTCTATAACGTTACATATCGTAGCCTAAGGCGACCTGACATGTCGAATGTAATATTTTACAACGTTCCTAGCGTGTCGTCGCCTGCTTCTCGATGGGGACATTATATACGTCTATAACGTTGTATATCCTAACCTAATGCAACCTAACATCTAGGATGTAATATTTTACAACATTCCTGGCATGTCAGTCCCTACGTCTCGCTGGGAACGTTATATATGTCCATAACGACATATATCCAAACTTAAGGGAAACTAACATCTCGGATGTAATATTTTACAACATTCCTGGCGATTCGGCTCCTACTTTTCGCTGGGAACATTATATACGTCTATAACGTTGTATATCCTAGCCTAAGGCAACCCAACATCTCGGACGTAATATTTTACATCATTCCTGTCATGTCGGTCCCTACGTCTCGTTGGGAACACTCTATGCGTCTATAGCGTTGTATATACTAACCTAAGGGAACCTAACATCTCAGGTGTAATATTTATCGATGGGGACATTATACATGTCTATAACGTTGTATATCCTAGTCTAAGCAATCTAACATCTCGGATGTAGTATTTTACAACATTCCTGACGCGTCGGCCCCTATTTCTCGGTGGGACCATTATATACGTCTATAGCGTTACATATCCTAGCCTAAGGCGACCTGACATGTCGAATGTAATATTTTACATCATTCCTGGCGTGTCCGCCCGTAGATCTCGGTGGTAACATTATATACGTCTATAACGTTATGTATTCTAGCCTAAGGCAACCTAACATGCCGAATGTAATATTTTAGAACATTCCTGGCGTGTTGTCGCCTGCTTCTCGGTGGGGACATTATATATGTCTATAACGTTGTATATCCTAACCTGACGAAACCTAACATCTGGGATGTAATATTTTACAACATTCCTGGCGTGTCGTCGCCTGCTTCTTGATGGGGACATTATGTACGTCTATAACGTTGTATATCCTAACCTAACGCAACCTAACATCTGGGATGTAATATTTTACAACATTCCTGACGCGTCGGCACCTATTTCTCGGTGGGAACTTTATATACGTCTTTAACGTTATATATCCTAGCCTAAGGCGACCTAGCATGTCGAATGTAATATTTTACATCATTCCTGTCGTGTCGACCCGTATTTCTCGGTGGTAACATTATATGCGTCTATAACGTTACATATCGTAGCCTAAGGCGACCTGACATGTCGAATGTAATATTTTGCAACGTTCCTGGCGTGTCGTCGCCTGCTTTTCGATGGGGACATTATATACGTCTATAGCGTTGTATATCCTAACCTAACGCAACCTAACATCTGGGATGTAATATTTTACAACATTCCTGGCATGTCGGTCCCTACGTCTCGGTGGGAACGTTATATACGTCTATAACGATATATATCCAAACTTAAGGGAAACTAACATCTCGGATGTAATATTTTACAACATTCCTGGCGCTTCGGCTCCTACTTTTCGGTGGGAACATTATATACGTCTATAACGTTGTATATCCTAACCTAAGGCAACCCAACATCTCGGATGTAATATATTACATCATTCCTGTCATGTTGGTCCCTACGTCTCGTTGGGAACACTCTATGCGTCTATAGCGTTGTATATACTAACCTAAGGGCACCTAACATCTCAGGTGTAATATTTTACAACATTCCTGGCGTGTTTTCGCCTGCTTATCGATGGGGACATTATACATGTCTATAACGTTGTATATCCTAGTCTAAGCAATCTAACATCTCGGATGTAATATATTACAACATTCCTTACGTGTCGTCGCCTGCTTCTCGATGGGGACATTATATACGTCTATAACGTTGTATATCCTAACCTAACGCAACCTAACATCTGGGATTTAATATTTTACATCATTCCTGGCGTGTCGTCGCCTGCTTCTCGATGGGGTCATTATATACGTCTATAACGTTGTATATCCTAACCTAACGCAACCTAAAATCTGGGATGTAATATTTTACAACATTCCTGGCATGTCGGTCCCTACGTCTCGGTGGGAACATTCTATACGTCTATAACGTTGTATATCCTAACCTAAGGGAACCTAACATCTCGGGTGTAGTATTTTACAACATTCCTGACGCGTCGGCCCCTATTTCTCGGTGGGACCATTATATACGTCTATAGCGTTACATATCCTAGCCTAAGGCGACCTGACATGTCGAATGTAATATTTTACATCATTCCTGGCGTGTCCGCCCGTAGATCTCGGTGGTAACATTATATACGTCTATAACGTTATGTATTCTAGCCTAAGGCAACCTAACATGCCGAATGTAATATTTTAGAACATTCCTGGCGTGTTGTCGCCTGCTTCTCGGTGGAGACATTATATATGTCTATAACGTTGTATATCCTAACCTGACGAAACCTAACATCTGGGATGTAATATTTTACAACATTCCTGGCGTGTCGTCGCCTGCTTCTTGATGGGGACATTATATACGTCTATAACGTTGTATATCCTAACCTAACGCAACCTAACATCTGGGATATAATATTTTACAACATTCCTGACGCGTCGGCACCTATTTCTCGGTGGGAACTTTATATACGTCTTTAACGTTATATATCCTAGCCTAAGGCGACCTAGCATGTCGAATGTAATATTTTACATCATTCCTGTCGTGTCGACCCGTATTTCTCGGTGGTAACATTATATGCGTCTATAACGTTACATATCGTAGCCTAAGGCGACCTGACATGTCGAATGTAATATTTTGCAACGTTCCTGGCGTGTCGTCGCCTGCTTCTCGATGGGGACATTATATACGTCTATAGCGTTGTATATCCTAACCTAACGCAACCTAACATCTGGGATGTAATATTTTACAACATTCCTGGCATGTCGGTCCCTACGTCTCGGTGGGAACGTTATATACGTCTATAACGATATATATCCAAACTGAAGGGAAACTAACATCTCGGATGTAATATTTTACAACATTCCTTGCGCTTCGGCTCCTACTTTTCGGTGGGAACATTATATACGTCTATAACGTTACATATCCTAACGTAAGGCAACATAACATCTCGGATGTAATATTTTACAACATTCCTGGCATGTCAGTTCCTACGTCTCGCTGGGAACATTATATACGTTTATAACGATATGTATCCTAACCTAACGCAACCTAGTATCTCGGATGTAATATTTTACAACATTCCTGGCGTGTCGTCGCCTACTTCTCGATGGGGACATTAAATACATCTATAACGTTGTATATCCTAACCTAAGGCAACCCAACATCTCGGATGTAATATTTTACATCATTCCTGGCATGTCGGTCCCTACGTCTCGGTGGGAACATTCTATACGTCTATAACGTTGCATATCCTAACCTAAGGGATCCTAACATCTCGGGTGTAGTATTTTACAACATTCCTGACGCGTCGGCCCCTATTTCTCGGTGGGACCATTATATACGTCTGTAGCGTTATATATCCTAGCCTAAGGCGACCTGACATGTCGAATGTAATATTTTACATCATTCCTGGCATGTCCGCCCGTAGATCTCGGTGGTAACATTATATGCGTCTATAACGTTACATATCGTAGCCTAAGGCGACCTGACATGTCGAATGTAATATTTTACAACGTTCCTAGCGTGTCGTCGCCTGCTTCTCGATGGGGACATTATATACGTCTATAACGTTGTATATCCTAACCTAATGCAACCTAACATCTAGGATGTAATATTTTACAACATTCCTGGCATGTCAGTCCCTACGTCTCGCTGGGAACGTTATATATGTCCATAACGACATATATCCAAACTTAAGGGAAACTAACATCTCGGATGTAATATTTTACAACATTCCTGGCGATTCGGCTCCTACTTTTCGGTGGGAACATTATATACGTCTATAACGTTGTATATCCTAACCTAAGGCAACCCAACATCTCGGACGTAATATTTTACATCATTCCTGTCATGTCGGTCCCTACGTCTCGTTGGGAACACTCTATGCGTCTATAGCGTTGTATATACTAACCTAAGGGAACCTAACATCTCAGGTGTAATATTTATCGATGGGGACATTATACATGTCTATAACGTTGTATATCCTAGTCTAAGCAATCTAACATCTCGGATGTAGTATTTTACAACATTCCTGACGCGTCGGCCCCTATTTCTCGGTGGGACCATTATATACGTCTATAGCGTTACATATCCTAGCCTAAGGCGACCTGACATGTCGAATGTAATATTTTACATCATTCCTGGCGTGTCCGCCCGTAGATCTCGGTGGTAACATTATATACGTCTATAACGTTATGTATTCTAGCCTAAGGCAACCTAACAATGCCGAATGTAATATTTTAGAACATTCCTGGCGTGTTGTCGCCTGCTTCTCGGTGGAGACATTATATATGTCTATAACGTTGTATATCCTAACCTGACGAAACCTAACATCTGGGATGTAATATTTTACAACATTCCTGGCGTGTCGTCGCCTGCTTCTTGATGGGGACATTATATACGTCTATAACGTTGTATATCCTAACCTAACGCAACCTAACATCTGGGATGTAATATTTTACAACATTCCTGACGCGTCGGCACCTATTTCTCGGTGGGAACTTTATATACGTCTTTAACGTTATATATCCTAGCCTAAGGCGACCTAGCATGTCGAATGTAATATTTTACATCATTCCTGTCGTGTCGACCCGTATTTCTCGGTGGTAACATTATATGCGTCTATAACGTTACATATCGTAGCCTAAGGCAACCTGACATGTCGAATGTAATATTTTGCAACGTTCCTGGCGTGTCGTCGCCTGCTTCTCGATGGGGACATTATATACGTCTATAGCGTTGTATATCCTAACCTAACGCAACCTAACATCTGGGATGTAATATTTTACAACATTCCTGGCATGTCGGTCCCTACGTCTCGGTGGGAACGTTATATACGTCTATAACGATATATATCCAAACTGAAGGGAAACTAACATCTCGGATGTAATATTTTACAACGTTCCTTGCGCTTCGGCTCCTACTTTTCGGTGGGAACATTATATACGTCTATAACGTTACATATCCTAACGTAAGGCAACATAACATCTCGGATGTAATATTTTACAACATTCCTGGCATGTCAGTTCCTACGTCTCGCTGGGAACATTATATACGTTTATAACGATATGTATCCTAACCTAACGCAACCTAATATCTCGGATGTAATATTTTACAACATTCCTGGCGTGTCGTCGCCTACTTCTCGATGGGGACATTAAATACATCTATAACGTTGTATATCCTAACCTAAGGCAACCCAACATCTCGGATGTAATATTTTACATCATTCCTGGCATGTCGGTCCCTACGTCTCGGTGGGAACATTCTATACGTCTATAACGTTGCATATCCTAACCTAAGGGATCCTAACATCTCGGGTGTAGTATTTTACAACATTCCTGACGCGTCGGCCCCTATTTCTCGGTGGGACCATTATATACGTCTGTAGCGTTATATATCCTAGCCTAAGGCGACCTGACATGTCGAATGTAATATTTTACATCATTCCTGGCATGTCCGCCCGTAGATCTCGGTGGTAACATTATATGCGTCTATAACGTTACATATCGTAGCCTAAGGCGACCTGACATGTCGAATGTAATATTTTACAACGTTCCTAGCGTGTCGTCGCCTGCTTCTCGATGGGGACATTATATACGTCTATAACGTTGTATATCCTAACCTAATGCAACCTAACATCTAGGATGTAATATTTTACAACATTCCTGGCATGTCAGTCCCTACGTCTCGCTGGGAACGTTATATATGTCCATAACGACATATATCCAAACTTAAGGGAAACTAACATCTCGGATGTAATATTTTACAACATTCCTGGCGATTCGGCTCCTACTTTTCGGTGGGAACATTATATACGTCTATAACGTTGTATATCCTAACCTAAGGCAACCCAACATCTCGGACGTAATATTTTACATCATTCCTGTCATGTCGGTCCCTACGTCTCGTTGGGAACACTCTATGCGTCTATAGCGTTGTATATACTAACCTAAGGGAACCTAACATCTCAGGTGTAATATTTATCGATGGGGACATTATACATGTCTATAACGTTGTATATCCTAGTCTAAGCAATCTAACATCTCGGATGTAGTATTTTACAACATTCCTGACGCGTCGGCCCCTATTTCTCGGTGGGACCATTATATACGTCTATAGCGTTACATATCCTAGCCTAAGGCGACCTGACATGTCGAATGTAATATTTTACATCATTCCTGGCGTGTCCGCCCGTGGATCTCGGTGGTAACATTATATACGTCTATAACGTTATGTATTCTAGCCTAAGGCAACCTAACATGCCGAATGTAATATTTTAGAACATTCCTGGCGTGTTGTCGCCTGCTTCTCGGTGGGGACATTATATATGTCTATAACGTTGTATATCCTAACCTGACGAAACCTAACATCTGGGATGTAATATTTTACAACATTCCTGGCGTGTCGTCGCCTGCTTCTTGATGGGGACATTATATACGTCTATAACGTTGTATATCCTAACCTAACGCAACCTAACATCTGGGATGTAATATTTTACAACATTCCTGACGCGTCGGCACCTGTTTCTCGGTGGGAACTTTATATACGTCTTTAACGTTATATATCCTAGCCTAAGGCGACCTAGCATGTCGAATGTAATATTTTACATCATTCCTGTCGTGTCGACCCGTATTTCTCGGTGGTAACATTATATGCGTCTATAACGTTACATATCGTAGCCTAAGGCGACCTGACATGTCGAATGTAATATTTTGCAACGTTCCTGGCGTGTCGTCGCCTGCTTTTCGATGGGGACATTATATACGTCTATAGCGTTGTATATCCTAACCTAACGCAACCTAACATCTGGGATGTAATATTTTACAACATTCCTGGCATGTCGGTCCCTACGTCTCGGTGGGAACGTTATATACGTCTATAACGATATATATCCAAACTTAAGGGAAACTAACATCTCGGATGTAATATTTTACAACATTCCTGGCGCTTCGGCTCCTACTTTTCGGTGGGAACATTATATACGTCTATAACGTTGTATATCCTAACCTAAGGCAACCCAACATCTCGGATGTAATATATTACATCATTCCTGTCATGTTGGTCCCTACGTCTCGTTGGGAACACTCTATGCGTCTATAGCGTTGTATATACTAACCTAAGGGAACCTAACATCTCAGGTGTAATATTTTACAACATTCCTGGCGTGTTTTCGCCTGCTTATCGATGGGGACATTATACATGTCTATAACGTTGTATATCCTAGTCTAAGCAATCTAACATCTCGGATGTAATATATTACAACATTCCTGGCGTGTCGTCGCCTGCTTCTCGATGGGGACATTATATACGTCTATAACGTTGTATATCCTAACCTAACGCAACCTAACATCTGGGATTTAATATTTTACATCATTCCTGGCGTGTCGTCGCCTGCTTCTCGATGGGGTCATTATATACGTCTATAACGTTGTATATCCTAACCTAACGCAACCTAAAATCTGGGATGTAATATTTTACAACATTCCTGGCATGTCGGTCCCTACGTCTCGGTGGGAACATTCTATACGTCTATAACGTTGTATATACTAACCTAAGGGAACCTAACATCTCGGGTGTAGTATTTTACAACATTCCTGACGCGTCGGCCCCTATTTCTCGGTGGGACCATTATATACGTCTATAGCGTTACATATCCTAGCCTAAGGCGACCTGACATGTCGAATGTAATATTTTACATCATTCCTGGCGTGTCCGCCCGTAGATCTCGGTGGTAACATTATATACGTCTATAACGTTATGTATTCTAGCCTAAGGCAACCTAACAATGCCGAATGTAATATTTTAGAACATTCCTGGCGTGTTGTCGCCTGCTTCTCGGTGGAGACATTATATATGTCTATAACGTTGTATATCCTAACCTGACGAAACCTAACATCTGGGATGTAATATTTTACAACATTCCTGGCGTGTCGTCGCCTGCTTCTTGATGGGGACATTATATACGTCTATAACGTTGTATATCCTAACCTAACGCAACCTAACATCTGGGATGTAATATTTTACAACATTCCTGACGCGTCGGCACCTATTTCTCGGTGGGAACTTTATATACGTCTTTAACGTTATATATCCTAGCCTAAGGCGACCTAGCATGTCGAATGTAATATTTTACATCATTCCTGTCGTGTCGACCCGTATTTCTCGGTGGTAACATTATATGCGTCTATAACGTTACATATCGTAGCCTAAGGCAACCTGACATGTCGAATGTAATATTTTGCAACGTTCCTGGCGTGTCGTCGCCTGCTTCTCGATGGGGACATTATATACGTCTATAGCGTTGTATATCCTAACCTAACGCAACCTAACATCTGGGATGTAATATTTTACAACATTCCTGGCATGTCGGTCCCTACGTCTCGGTGGGAACGTTATATACGTCTATAACGATATATATCCAAACTGAAGGGAAACTAACATCTCGGATGTAATATTTTACAACGTTCCTTGCGCTTCGGCTCCTACTTTTCGGTGGGAACATTATATACGTCTATAACGTTACATATCCTAACGTAAGGCAACATAACATCTCGGATGTAATATTTTACAACATTCCTGGCATGTCAGTTCCTACGTCTCGCTGGGAACATTATATACGTTTATAACGATATGTATCCTAACCTAACGCAACCTAATATCTCGGATGTAATATTTTACAACATTCCTGGCGTGTCGTCGCCTACTTCTCGATGGGGACATTAAATACATCTATAACGTTGTATATCCTAACCTAAGGCAACCCAACATCTCGGATGTAATATTTTACATCATTCCTGGCATGTCGGTCCCTACGTCTCGGTGGGAACATTCTATACGTCTATAACGTTGCATATCCTAACCTAAGGGATCCTAACATCTCGGGTGTAGTATTTTACAACATTCCTGACGCGTCGGCCCCTATTTCTCGGTGGGACCATTATATACGTCTGTAGCGTTATATATCCTAGCCTAAGGCGACCTGACATGTCGAATGTAATATTTTACATCATTCCTGTCGTGTCGACCCGTATTTCTCGGTGGTAACATTATATGCGTCTATAACGTTACATATCGTAGCCTAAGGCGACCTGACATGTCGAATGTAATATTTTGCAACGTTCCTGGCGTGTCGTCGCCTGCTTCTCGATGGGGACATTATATACGTCTATAACGTTGTATATCCTAACCTAACGCCACCTAACACTTGGGATGTAATATTTTACAACATTCCTGGCATGTCGGTCCCTACATCTCGGTGGGAAAATTCTATACGTCTATAACGATGTATATCCTAACCTAAGGGAACCTAACATCTCGGGTTTAATATTTTACAACATTCCTGACGCGTCGGCCCCTATTTTTCGGTGGGAACATTATATACGTCTATAACCTTATATATCCTAGTCTAAGGCAACCTAACATGGCGAATGTAATATTTTACAACATTCCTGGCGTGTCGTCGCCTACTTCTCGATGGGGACATTATATACATCTATAACCTTGTATATCCCAACCTAAGGCAGCCTAACATCTCGGATGTAATATTTTACAACACTCCTGGCATGTCGGTCCCTACTTCTCGGTGGAAACATTGTATACGTCTATAACGATATATATCCTAACCTAGGGCAACCTAACTTCTCGGATGTAATAGTTGACAACTTTCCTGGCGTGTCCGCCCGTACATGTCGGTGGGAACATTATATACGTCTATAACGTTATATATCCTAGCCTAAGGCAACCTAACATCTCGGATGTAATATTTTACAACATTCCTGGCATATCGGTCCCTACTTCTCGGTGGAAACATTGTATACGTCTATAACGATATATATCCTAGCCTAGGGCAACCTAACATCTCGGATGTAATATTTTACCACATTCCTGGCGTGTCGTCGCCTACTTCTCGATGGGGACATTATATACATCTATAACACTGTATATCCTAACCTAAGGCAACCTAACATCTCGGATGTAATATCTTACAACATTCTGGCGTGTCGTCGCCTGCTCCTCGATGGGGAGATTATATACGTCTATAACGTTGTATATCCTAACCTAACGCAACCTAACATTTGGGATGTAATATTTCACAACATTCCTTGCATGTCGGTGCCTACGTCTCGGTGGGAACATTATATACGTCTATAACGATATATATCCTAACCTAAGGCAACCTAACACCTCGGATGTAATAGTTGGCAACATTCCTGGCGTGTAGGACCGTACTTCTCGTTGGGAACACTGTATACGTCTATAACTTTATATATCCTAGCCTAAGGCGACCTAACATGTCGAATGTAATATTTTACATCATTCCTGGCGTGTCGTCGTCTGCTTCTCGATGGGAACATTATATACGTCTATAACGTTGTGTATCCTAACCTAACGCAACCTAACATCTGGGATGTTATATTTTACAAGATTCCTGGCATGTCGGTCCCCAAGTATCGGTAGGAACATTCTATACGTCTATAACGATATATATCCAAACCTAAGGGAACATAACATCTCGGATGTAATATTTTACAACATTCCTGGCATGTCGGTCCCTACTTCTCGGTGGGAATATTATATACGTCTATAACGTTATATATCATAACCTAAGGCAACCTAACATCTCGGATGTAATATTTTACAATATTCCTGGCATATCGGTCCCTACTTCTCGGTGGAAACATTGTATACGTCTATAACGATATATATCCTAGCCTAAGGCAACCTAACATCTCGGATGTAATATTTTACAACATTCCTGGCGTGTCGTCGCCTACTTCTCGATGGGGACATTATATACATCTATAACATTGTATATCCTAACCTAAGGCAACCTAACATTTGGGATGTAATATTTTACAACATTCCTTGCATGTCGGTGCCTACGTCTCGGTGGGAACATTATATACGTCTATAACGATATATATCCTAACCTAAGGCAACCTAACACCTCGGATGTAATAGTTGACAACATTCCTGGCGTGTAGGCCCGTACTTCTCGGTGGGAACATTGTATACGTCTATAACGTTATATATCCTAGCCTAAGGCGACCTAACATGTCGAATGTAATATTTTACATCATTCCTGGCGTGTCGTCGCCTGCTTCTCGATGGGGACATTATATACGTCTACAATGTTGTATATCCTAACCTAACGCAACCTAACATCTGGGATGTAATATTTTACAAGATTCCTGGCATGTCGGTCCCCAAGTCTCGGTAGGAACATTATATACGTCTATAACGATATATATCTAAACGTAAGGGAACCTAACATCTCGAATGTAATATTTTATAACATTCCTGGCGTGTCGTCTCCTGCTTCTCGATGGGGACATTATATACGTCTATAACGTTGTATATCCTAACCTAACGCAACCTAACATCTCGGATGTAATATTTAACAACATTCCTGGCGTGTCGGTCCCTACATCTCGGTGGGAACATACTATACGTGTATAACGTTGTATATCCTAACCTAAGGGAACCTAACATCTCGGGTGTAATATTTTACAACATTCCTGACGCGTCGGCCCCTATTTTTCGGTGGGAACATTATATACGTCTATAACGTTATATATCCTAGCCTAAGGCAACCTAACATGTCGAATGTAATATTTTACAACATTCCTGGCGTGTCGTCGCCTGTTTCTCGATGGGGACATTATATACGTCTATAACGTTGTATATCCTAACCTAAGGGAACCTAACATCTCGGGTGTAATATTTTACAACATTCCTGACGCGTCGGCCCCTATTTTTCGGTGGGAACATTATATACGTCTATAACGTTATATATCCTAGCCTAAGGCAACCTAACATGTCGAATGTAATATTTTACAACATTCCTGGCGTGTCGTCGCCTGTTTCTCGATGGGGACATTATATACGTCTATAACGTTGTATATCCTAACCTAACGCAACCTAACATCTCGGATGTAATATTTTACAACATTCCTGGCATGTCGGTCCCTACATCTCGGTGGGAACATACTATACGTCTATAACGTTGTATATCCTAACCTAAGGGAAGCTAACATCTCGGGTGTAATAGTTGACAACATTCCTGGCGTGTCCGCCCGTACTTCTCGGTGGGAACATTATATACGTCTATAACGTTATATATCCTAGCCTAAGGCGACCTAACATGTCGAATGTAATATTTTACAACATTCCTGGCGTGTCGTCTCCTGCTTCTCGATGGGGACATTATATACGTCTACAATGTAGTATATCCTGACCTAACGCAACCTAACATCTGGGATGTTATATTTTACATCATTCCTGGCGTGTCGTCGCCTGCTTCTCGATGGGAACATTATATACGTCTATAACGTTGTGTATCCTAACCTAAGGGATCCTAACATCTCGGGTGTAATATTTTACAACATTCCTGACGCGTCGGCCCCTATTTTTCGGTGGGAACATTATATACGTCTGTAACGTTATATATCCTAGCCTAAGGCAACCTAACATCTCGGATGTAATATTTTACATCATTCCTGGCGTGTCGTCGCCTGCTTCTCGGTGGGAATATTATATACGTCTATAACGTTATATATCATAACCTAAGGCATCCTAACTTCGAGGATGTAATATTGTACAACATTTCTGGCATATCGGTCCCTACTTCTCGGTGGAAACATTGTATACGTCTATAACGATATATATCCTAACCTAAGGCAACCTAACACCTCGGATGTAATATTTTACAACATTCCTGACGCGTCGGCCCCTATTTTTCGGTGGGAACATTATATACGTCTATAACGTTATATATCCTAGTCTAAGGCAACCTAACATGTCGAATGTAATATTTTACAACTTTCCTGGCGTGTCGTCGCCTGCCTTTCGATGGGGACATAATATACGTCTATAACGTTGTACATCCTTACCTAACGCAACCTAATATCTGGGATGTAATATTTTACAACATTCCTGGAGTGTCGTCGCCTACTTCTCGATAGGGTCATTATATACATCTATAACGTTGTATATCCTAACCTAAGGAAACCTAACATCTCGAATGTAATATTTTATAACATTCCTGGCGTGTCGTCGCCTGCTTCTCGATGGGGACATTATATACGTCTATAACGTTGTATATCCTAACCTAACGCAACCTAACATCTCGGATGTAATATTTTACATCATTCCTGGCGTGTCGTCGCCTGCTTCTCGATGGGAACATTATATACGTCTATAACGGTGTGTATCCTAACCTAACGCAACCTAACATCTGGGATGTAATATTCCTGGCGTGTCGTCCCCTACTTCTGGATGGGGACATTATATACGTCTATAACGTTATATATCCTAACCTAAGGCAACCTAACATCTCGGATGTAATAGTTGACAAAACTCCTGGCGTGTCCGCCCGTACTTCTCGATGGGAACATTATATACGTCTATAACGTTGTATATCATAGCCTAAGGCCTCCTAACATGTCGAATGTAATATTTTACAACACTCCTGACGCGTCGGCCCCTATTTTTCGGTGGGAACATTATATACGTCTATAACGTTATATATCCTAGTCTAAGGCAACCTAACATGTCGAATGTAATATTTTACAATATTCCTGGCGTGTCGTCGCCTGCTTCTCGATGGGGACATTATATACGTCTATAACGTTATATATTCTAGTCTAAGGCAACCTAACATGTCGAATGTAATATTTTACAACATTCCTGGCGTGTCGTCGCCTGCTTCTCGATGGGGACATTATATACGTCTATAACGTTGTATATCTTAACCTAACGCAACCTAACATCTCGGATGTAATATTTAACAACATTCCTCGCATGTCGGTCCCTACATCTCGGTGGGAACATACTATACGTCTATAACGTTGTATATCCTAACCTATGGGAACCTAACATCTCGGGTGTAATATTTTACAACATTCCTGACGCGTCGGCCCCTATTTTTCGCTGGGAACATTATATACGTCTATAACGTTATATATCCTAGCCTAAGGCAACCTAACATCTCGACTGTAATATTTTACAACATTCCTGGCATGTCGGTTCCTACTTCTCTGTGGGAACAATGTATACGTCTATAACGATATATGTCCTAGCCTAAGGCAACCTAAAATCTGGCATGTGATATTTTACAGCATTCCTGGCGTGTCGTCGCCTGCGTCTCGCTGGGAACATTATATACGTCGATAACGTTGTATATCCTAGCCTAAGGCAACCTAACATCTCGGATGTAATATTTGACAACATTCCTGGCATGTCGGACCCTACATCTCGGTGGGATAATTCTATGCGTCTATAACGTTGTATATCCTAGCCTAAGGCAACCTAACATGTCGAATGTAATATTTTACTACATTCCTGGCGTGTCGTCGCCTACTTCTCGATAGGGTCATTATATACATCTATAACGTTGTATATCCTAACCTAAGGAAACCTAACATCTCGAATGTAATATTTTATAACATTCCTGGCGTGTCGTCGCCTGCTTCTCGATGGGGACATTATATACGTCTATAACGTTGTATATCCTAACCTAACGCAACCTAACATCTCGGATGTAATATTTTACATCATTCCTGGCGTGTCGTCGCCTGCTTCTCGATGGGAACATTATATACGTCTATAACGGTGTGTATCCTAACCTAACGCAACCTAACATCTGGGATGTAATATTCCTGGCGTGTCGTCCCCTACTTCTGGATGGGGACATTATATACGTCTATAACGTTATATATCCTAACCTAAGGCAACCTAACATCTCGGATGTAATAGTTGACAAAACTCCTGGCGTGTCCGCCCGTACTTCTCGGTGGGAACATTATATACGTCTATAACGTTGTATATCATAGCCTAAGGCCTCCTAACATGTCGAATGTAATATTTTACAACATTCCTGACGCGTCGGCCCCTATTTTTCGGTGGGAACATTATATACGTCTATAACGTTATATATCCTAGTCTAAGGCAACCTAACATGTCGAATGTAATATTTTACAATATTCCTGGCGTGTCGTCGCCTGCTTCTCGATGGGGACATTATATACGTCTATAACGTTATATATTCTAGTCTAAGGCAACCTAACATGTCGAATGTAATATTTTACAACATTCCTGGCGTGTCGTCGCCTGCTTCTCGATGGGGACATTATATACGTCTATAACGTTGTATACCCTAACCTAACGCAACCTAACATCTCGGATGTAATATTTAACAACATTCCTCGCATGTCGGTCCCTACATCTCGGTGGGAACATACTATACGTCTATAACGTTGTATATCCTAACCTAGGGCAACCTAACATCTCGGATGTAATAATTGACAACATTCCTGGCGTGTCCGCCCGTAGTTCTCGGTGGGAACATTATATACGTCTATAACGTTATATATCCTAGCCTAAGGCGACCTAACATGTCGAATGTAATATTTTACATCATTCCTGGCGTGTCGTCCCCTGCTTCTCGATGGGGACATTATATACGTCTACAATGTTGTATATCCTGACCTAACGCAACCTAACATCTCGGATGTAATATTTTACATCATTCCTGGCGTGTCGTCGCCTGCTTCTCGATGGGAACATTATATACGTCTATAACGGTGTGTATCCTCACCTAACGCAACCTAACATCTGGGATGTAATATTCCTGGCGTGTCGTCCCCTACTTCTGGATGGGGACATTATATACGTCTATAACGTTATATATCCTAACCTAAGGCAACCTAACATCTCGGATGTAATAGTTGACGAAACTCCTGGCGTGTCCGCCCGTACTTCTCGGTGGGAACATTATATACGTCTATAACGTTGTATATCATAGCCTAAGGCCTCCTAACATGTCGAATGTAATATTTTACAACATTCCTGACGCGTCGGCCCCTATTTTTCGGTGGGAACATTATATACGTCTATAACGTTATATATCCTAGTCTAAGGCAACCTAACATGTCGAATGTAATATTTTACAATATTCCTGGCGTGTCGTCGCCTGCTTCTCGATGGGGACATTATATACGTCTATAACGTTATATATCCTAGCCTAAGGCAACCTAACATGTCGAATGTAATATTTTACAACATTCCTGGCGTGTCGTCGCCTGCTTCTCGATGGGAACATTATATACATCCATAACATTGTATATCCTAATCTAAGGCAACCTAACAACTCGGATGTAATATTTTACAACATTCCTGGCATGTCGGTCCCTACTTCTCGGTGGACACATTCTATACGTCTATAACGATATATATCCTAACCTAGGGCAACCTAACATCTCGGATGTAATAGTTGACAACATTCCTGGCGTGTCCGCCCGTAGTTCTCGGTGGGAACATTATATACGTCTATAACGTTATATATCCTAGCCTAAGGCGACCTAACATGTCGAATGTAATATTTTACAACATTCCTGGCGTGTCGTCCCCTGCTTCTCGATGGGGACATTATATACGTCTACAATGTTGTATATCCTGACCTAACGCAACCTAACATCTGGGATGTAATATTTTACATCATTCCTGGCGTGTCTTCGCCTGCTTCTCAATGGGAACATTATATACGTCTATAACGTTGTATATCCTAACCTAACGCAACCTAACATCTGGGATGTAATATTCCTGGCGTGTCGTCGCCTGCTTCTGGATGGAGACATTATATACGTCTATAACGTTATATATCCTAACCTAAGGGAACCTAACTTCTCGGGTGTAATATTTGAAAACATTCCTGGCGTGTTAGCCCGTACTTCTCGGTGGGAACATCATATACGTCTATAGCGATATATATCCTAGCCTAAGGCGACCTAACATGTCGAATGTAATATTTTACATCATTCCTGACGTGTCGGCGCGTAGTTCTCGGTGGTAACATTATATACGTCTATAACGTTATATATCCTAGCCTAAGACAACCTAACATTTCGGATGTAATATTTGACAACATTACTTGCGCGTCGGCTCCTACTTTTCGGTGGGAACATTATATAGGTCTATAACATTATGTATCCTATCGTAAGGCAACACAACATCTCGGATGTAATATTTTACAACATTCCTGGCGTGTCGTCGCCTGCTTCTCGATGGGGACATTATATACGTCTATAACGTTGTATATCCTAACCTAACGCCACCTAACATTTGGGATGTAATATTTTACCACATTCCTGGCATGTCGGTCCCTACATCTCGGTGGGAACATTCTATATGTCTATAACCATGTATATCCTAACCTAAGGGAACCTAACATCTCGGGTTTAATATTTTACAACATTCCTGACGCGTCGGCCCCTATTTTTCGCTGGGAAAATTATATACGTCTATAACGTTATATATCCTAGCCTAAGGCAACCTAACATCTCGACTGTAATATTTTACAACATTCCTGGCATGTCGGTTCCTACTTCTCTGTGGGAACATTGTATACGTCTATAACGATATATGTCCTAGCCTAAGGCAACCTAAAATCTCGCATGTGATATTTTACAGCATTCCTGGCGTGTCGTCGCCTGCGTCTCGCTGGGAACATTATATACGTCTATAACGTTGTATATCCTAGCCTGAGGCAACCTAACATCTCGGATGTAATATTTGACAACATTCCTGGCATGTCGGTCCCTACATCTCGGTGGGATCATTCTATGCGTCTATAACGTTGTATATCCTAGCCTAAGGCAACCTAACATGTCGAATGTAATATTTTACTACATTCCTGGCGTGTCGTCGCCTACTTCTCGATAGGGTCATTATATACATCTATAACGTTGTATATCCTAACCTAAGGAAACCTAACATCTCGAATGTAATATTTTATAACATTCCTGGCGTGTCGTCGCCTGCTTCTCGATGGGGAAATTATATACGTCTATAACGTTGTATATCCTAACCTAACGCAACCTAACATCTCGGATGTAATATTTTACATCATTCCTGGCGTGTCGTCGCCTGCTTCTCGATGGGAACATTATATACGTCTATAACGGTGTGTATCCTAACCTAACGCAACCTAACATCTGGGATGTAATATTCCTGGCGTGTCGTCCCCTACTTCTGGATGGGGACATTATATACGTCTATAACGTTATATATCCTAACCTAAGGCAACCTAACATCTCGGATGTAATAGTTGACAAAACTCCTGGCGTGTCCGCCCGTACTTCTCGGTGGGAACATTATATACGTCTATAACGTTGTATATTATAGCCTAAGGCCTCCTAACATGTCGAATGTAATATTTTACAACATTCCTGACGCGTCGGCCCCTATTTTTCGGTGGGAACATTATATACGTCTATAACGTTGTATATCCTAGTCTAAGGCAACCTAACATGTCGAATGTAATATTTTACAATATTCCTGGCGTGTCGTCGCCTGCTTCTCGATGGGGACATTATATACGTCTATAACGTTATATATTCTAGTCTAAGGCAACCTAACATGTCGAATGTAATATTTTACAACATTCCTGGCGTGTCGTCGCCTGCTTCTCGATGGGGACATTATATACGTCTATAACGTTGTATATCCTAACCTAACGCAACCTAACATCTCGGATGTAATATTTAACAACATTCCTGGCATGTCGGTCCCTACATCTCGGTGGGAACATACTATACGTCTATAACGTTGTATATCCTAGCCTAAGGCAACCTAACATGTCGAATGTAATATTTTACAACATTCCTGGCGTGTCGTCGCCTGCTTCTCGATGGGAACATTATATACGTCTATAACGTTGTGTATCCTAACCTAACGCAACCTAACATCTGGGATGTAATATTCCTGGCGTGTCGTCGCCTACTTCTGGATGGGGACATTATATACGTCTATAACGTTATATATCCTAACCTAGGGCAACCTAACATCTCGGATGTAATAGTTGACAAAATTCCTGGCGTGTCCGCCCGTACTTCTCGGTGGGAACATTATATACGTCTATAACGTTGTATATCCTAGCCTAAGGCCACCTAACATGTCGAATGTAATATTTTACAACATTCCTGACGCGTCGGCCCCTATTTTTCGGTGGGAACATTCTATACATCTATAACATTGTATATCCTAACCTAAGGCAACGTAACATCTCGGATGTAATATTTTACAACATTCTGGCGTGTCGTCGCCTGCTTCTCGATGGGGAGATTATATACGTCTATAACGTTGTATATCCTAACCTAAGGAAACCTAACATCTCGAATGTAATATTTTATAACATTCCTGGCGTGTCGTCGCCTGCTTCTCGATGGGGAAATTATATACGTCTATAACGTTGTATATCCTAACCTAACGCAACCTAACATCTCGGATGTAATATTTTACATCATTCCTGGCGTGTCGTCGCCTGCTTCTCGATGGGAACATTATATACGTCTATAACGGTGTGTATCCTAACCTAACGCAACCTAACATCTAGGATGTAATATTCCTGGCGTGTCGTCCCCTACTTCTGGATGGGGACATTGTATACGTCTATAACGTTATATATCCTAACCTAAGGCAACCTAACATCTCGGATGTAATAGTTGACAAAACTCCTGGCGTGTCCGCCCGTACTTCTCGGTGGGAACATTATATACGTCTATAACGTTGTATATCATAGCCTAAGGCCTCCTAACATGTCGAATGTAATATTTTACAACATTCCTGACGCGTCGGCCCCTATTTTTCGGTGGGAACATTATATACGTCTATAACGTTGTATATCCTAACCTAACGCAACCTAACATCTCGGATGTAATATTTAACAACATTCCTGGCATGTCGGTCCCTACATCTCGGTGGGAACATACTATACGTCTATAACGTTGTATATCCTAGCCTAAGGCAACCTAACATGTCGAATGTAATATTTTACAACATTCCTGGCGTGTCGTCGCCTGCTTCTCGATGGGAACATTATATACGTCTATAACGTTGTGTATCCTAACCTAACGCAACCTAACATCTGGGATGTAATATTCCTGGCGTGTCGTCGCCTACTTCTGGATGGGGACATTATATACGTCTATAACGTTATATATCCTAACCTAAGGCAACCTAACATCTCGGATGTAATAGTTGACAAAATTCCTGGCGTGTCCGCCCGTACTTCTCGGTGGGAACATTATATACGTTTATAACGTTGTATATCCTAGCCTAAGGCCACCTAACATGTCGAATGTAATATTTTACAACATTCCTGACGCGTCGGCCCCTATTTTTCGGTTAGAACATTCTATACATCTATAACATTGTATATCCTAACCTAAGGCAACCTAACATCTCGGATGTAATATTTTACAACATTCTGGCGTGTCGTCGCCTGCTTCTCGATGGGGAGATTATATACGTCTATAACGTTGTATATCCTAACCTAACGCAAGCTAACATTTGGGATGTAATATTTTACAACATTCCTTGCATGTCGGTGCCTACGTCTCGGTCAGAACATTATATACGTCTATAACGATATATATCCTAACCTAAGGCAATCTAACACCTCGGATGTAATATTTTACAACATGCCTGGCATATCGGTCCCTACTTCTCGGTGGAAACATTGTATACGTCTATAACGATATATATCCTAGCCTAGGGCAACCTAACATCTCGGATGTAATATTTTACAACATTCTGGCGTGTCGTCTCCTGCTTCTCGATGGGGACATTATATACATCTACAACATTGTATATCCTAACCTAAGGGAACCTAACATTTGGGATGTAATATTTTACAACATTCCTTCCATGTCGGTGCCTACGTCTCGGTGGGAACATTATATACGTCTATAACGATATATATCCTAACCTAAGGCAACCTAACGCCTCGGATGTAATAGTTGATAACATTCCTGGCGTGTCCGCCCGTACTTCTCGGTGGGAACATAATATACGTCTATAACGTTATATATCCTAGCCTAAGGCCACATAACATGTCGAATGTAATATTTTACAACATTCCAGGCGTGTCGTCGCCTGCTTCTCGATGGGGACATTATATACGTCTATAACGTCGTATATCCTAACCTAACACAACCTAATATCTGGGATGTAATATTTTACAACATTCCTGGAGTGTCGTCGCCTACTTCTGGATAGGGTCATTATATACATCTATAACGTTGTATATCCTAACCTAAGGCAACCTAACATCTCGAATGTAATATTTTATAACATTCCTGGCGTGTCGTCGCCTGCTTCTCGATGGGGACATTATATACGTCTATAACGTTGCATATCCTAACCTAACGCAACCTAACATCTCGGATGTAATATTTTACAACATTCCTGGCGTGTCGTCGCCTTCTTCTCGATGGGGACATACTATACGTCTATAACGTTGTATATCCTAACCTAAGGGAACCTAACATCTCGGGTGTAATATTTTACAACATTCCTGACGCGTCGGCCCCTATTTTTCGGTGGGAACATTATATACGTCTATAACGTTATATATCCTAACCTAAGGCAACCTAACATGTCGAATGTAATATTTTACAACATTCCTGGCGTGTCGTCGCCTGTTTCTCGATGGGGACATTATATACGTCTATAACGTTGTATATCCTAACCTAACGCAACCTAACAACTCGGATGTAATATTTTACAACATTCCTGGCATGTCGGTCCCTACATCTCGGTGGGAACATACCATACGTCTATAACGTTGTATATCCTAACCTAAGGGAACCTAACATCTCGGGTGTAATAGTTGACAACATTCCTGGCGTGTCCGCCCGTACTTCTCGGTGGGAACATTATATACGTCTATAACGTTATATATCCTAGCCTAAGGCGACCTAACATGTCGAATGTAATATTTTACAACATTCCTGTCGTGTCGTCTCCTGCTTCTCGATGGGGACATTATATACGTCTACAATGTTGTATATCCTGACCTAACGCAACCTAACATCTGGGATGTAATATTTTACATCATTCCTGGCGTGTCGTCGCCTGCTTCTCGATGGGAACATTATATACGTCTATAACGTTGTGTATCCTAACCTAAGGGAACCTAACATCTCGGGTGTAATATTTTACAACATTCCTGACGCGTCGGCCCCTATTTTTCGGTGGGAACATTATATACGTCTGTAACGTTATATATCCTAGCCTAAGGCAACCTAACATGTCGAATGTAATATTTTACTACATTCCTGGCGTGTCGTCGCCTACTTCTCGATAGGGTCATTACATGCATCTATAACGTTGTATATCCTAACCTAAGGAAACCTAACATCTCGAATGTAATATTTTATAACATTCTTGGCGTGTCGTCGCCTGCTTCTCGATGGGGACATTATATACGTCTATAACGTTGTATATCCTAACCTAACGCAACCTAACATCTCGGATGTAATATTTTACATCATTCCTGGCGTGTCGTCGCCTGCTTCTCGATGGGAACATTATATACGTCTATAACGGTGTGTATCCTAACCTAACGCAACCTAACATCTGGGATGTAATATTCCTGGCGTGTCGTCCCCTACTTCTGGATGGGGACATTATATACGTCTATAACGTTATATACCCTAACCTAAGGCAACCTAACATCTCGGATGTAATAGTTGACAAAACTCCTGGCGCATCCGCCCGTACTTCTCGGTGGGAACATTATATACGTCTATAACGTTGTATATCATAGCCTAAGGCCCCCTAACATGTCGAATGTAATATTTTACAACATTCCTGACGCGTCGGCCCCTATTTTTCGGTGGGAACATTATATACGTCTATAACGTTATATATCCTAATCTGAGGCAACCTAACATGTCGAATGTAATATTTTACAACATTCCTGGCGTGTCGTCGCCTGCTTCTCGATGGGGACATTATATACGTCTATAACGTTATATATTCTAGTCTAAGGCAACCTAACATGTCGAATGTAATATTTTACAACATTCCTGGCGTGTCGTCGCCTGCTTCTCGATGGGGAGATTATATACGTCTATAACGTTGTATATCTTAACCTAACGCAACCTAACATCTCGGATGTAATATTTAACAACATTCCTGGCATGTCGGTCCCTACATCTCGGTGGGAACATACTATACGTCTATAACGTTGTATATCCTAACCTAAGGGAACCTAACATCTCGGGTGTAATATTTTACAACATTCCTGACGCGTCGGCCCCTATTTTTCGGTGGGAACATTATATACGTCTATAACGTTATATATCCTAGCCTAAGGCAACCTAACATGTCGAATGTAATATTTTACAACATTCCTGGCGTGTCGTCGCCTGCTTCTCGATGGGAACATTATATACGTCTATAACGTTGTGTATCCTAACCTAACGCAACCTAACATCTGGGATGTAATATTCCTGGCGTGTCGTCGCCTACTTCTGGATGGGGACATTATATACGTCTATAACGTTATATATCCTAACCTAAGGCAACCTAACATCTCGGATGTAATAGTTGACAAAATTCCGGGCGTGTCCGCCCGTACTTCTCGGTGGGAACATTATATACGTCTATAACGTTGTATATCCTAGCCTAAGGCCACCTAACATGTCGAATGTAATATTTTACAACATTCCTGACGCGTCGGCCCCTATTTTTCGGTGGGAACATTATATACGTCTATAACGTTATATATCCTAGTCTGAGGCAACCTAACATGTCGAATGTAATATTTTACAACATTCCTGGCGTGTCGTCGCCTGCTTCTCGATGGGGACATTATATACGTCTATAACGTTATATATTCTAGTCTAAGGCAACCTAACATGTCGAATGTAATATTTTACAACATTCCTGGCGTGTCGTCGCCTGCTTCTCGATGGGAACATTATATACGTCTATAACGTTGTGTATCCTAACCTAACGCAACCTAACATCTGGGATGTAATATTCCTGGCGTGTCGTCGCCTACTTCTGGATGGGGACATTATATACGTCTATAACGTTATATATCCTAACCTAAGGCAACCTAACATCTCGGATGTAATAGTTGACAAAATTCCGGGCGTGTCCGCCCGTACTTCTCGGTGGGAACATTATATACGTCTATAACGTTGTATATCCTAGCCTAAGGCCACCTAACATGTCGAATGTAATATTTTACAACATTCCTGACGCGTCGGCCGCTATTTTTCGGTGGGAACATTATATACGTCTATAACGTTATATATCCTAGTCTAAGGCAACCTAACATGTCGAATGTAATATTTTACAACATTCCTGGCGTGTCGTCGCCTGCTTCTCGATGGGGATATAATATACGTCAATAACGTTGTATATCCTTACCTAACACAACCTAATATCTGGGATGTAATATTTTAAAACATTCCTGGAGTGTCGTCGCCTACTTCTGGATAGGGTCATTATGTACATCTATAACGTTGTATATCCTAGCCTAAGGCAACCTAACATGTCGAATGTAATATTTTACAACATTCCTGGCGTGTCGTCGCCTTCTTCTCGATGGGGACATTCTATACATCTATAATATTGTATATCCTAACCTAAGGCAACCTAACATCTCGGATGTAATATTTTACAACATTCTGGCGTGTCGTCGCCTGCTTCTCGATGGGGAGATTATATACGTCTATAACGTTGTATATCCTAACCTAAGGGAACCTAACATCTCGGGTGTAATATTTTACAACATTCCTGACGCGTCGGCCCCTATTTTTCGGGGGGAACATTATATACGTCTATAACGTTATATATCCTAGCCTAAGGCAACCTAACATCTCGGATGTAATATTTTACTACATTCCTCGCATGTCGGTCCCTACTTCTCGGTGGAAACATTGTATACGTCTATAACGGTATATATCCTAACCTAGGGCAACCTAACATCTCGGATGTAATAGTTGACAACATTCCTGGCGTGTCCGCCCGTACTTCTCGGTGGGAACATTATATACGTCTATAACGTTATATATCCTAGCCTAAGGCGACCTAACATGTCGAATGTAATATTTTACAACATTCCTGGCGTGTCGTCTCCTGCTTCTCGATGGGGACATTATATACGTCTACAATGTTGTATATCCTGACCTAACGCAACCTAACATCTGGGTTGTAATATTTTACATCATTCCTGGCGTGTCGTCGCCTGCTTCTCGATGGGAACATTATATACGTCTATAACGATATATATCCTAACCTAAGGCAACCTAACGCCTCGGATGTAATAGTTGACAACATTCCTGGCGTGTCCGCCCGTACTTCTCGGTGGGAACATTATATACGTCTATAACGTTATATATCCTAGCCTAAGGCCACATAACATGGCGAATGTAATATTTTACAACATTCCAGGCGTGTCGTCGCCTGCTTCTCGATGGGGACATTATATACGTCTATAACGTTGTATATCCTAACCTAACACAACCTAATATCTGGGATGTAATATTTTACAACATTCCTGGAGTGTCGTCGCCTACTTCTGGATAGGGTCATTATATACATCTATAACGTTGTATATCCTAACCTAAGGCAACCTAACATCTCGAATGTAATATTTTATAACATTCCTGGCGTGTCGTCGCCTGCTTCTCGATGGGGACATTATATACGTCTATAACGTTGTATATCCTAACCTAACGCAACCTATCATCTCGGATGTAATATTTTACAACATTCCTGGCATGTCGGTCCCTACATCTCGGTGGGGAGATACTATACGTCTATAACGTTGTATATCCTAACCTAAGGGAACCTAACATCTCGGGTGTAATATTTTACAACATTCCTGTCGCGTCGGCCCCTATTTTTCGGTGGGAACATTATATACGTCTATAACGTTATATATCCTAGCCTAAGGAAACCTAACATCTCGGATGTAATATTTTACAACATTCTGGCGTGTCGTCGCCTGCTTCTCGATGGGGACATTATATACGTCTATAACGTTGTATATCCTAACCTAAGGCAACCTAATATCTGGGATGTAATATTTTACAACATTCCTGGAGTGTCGTCGCCTACATCTCGATAGGGTCATTATATACATCTATAATGTTGTATATCCTAACCTAAGGAAACCTAACATCTCGAGTGTAATATTTTATAACATTCCTGGCGTGTCGTCGCCTGCTTCTCGATGGAGACATTATATACATCTATTACATTGTATATCCTAACCTAAGGCAACCTAACAACTCGGATGTAATATTTTACAACATTCCTGGCATGTCTGTCCCTACTTCTCGGTGGAAACATTATATACGTCTATAACGTTATATATCCTAGTCTAAGGCAACCTAACATGTCGAATGTAATATTTTACAACATTCCTGGCGTGTCGTCGCCTGCTTCTCGATGGGGATATAATATACGTCAATAACGTTGTATATCCTTACCTAACACAACCTAATATCTGAGATGTAATATTTTAAAACATTCCTGGAGTGTCGTCGCCTACTTCTGGATAGGGTCATTATGTACATCTATAACGTTGTATATCCTAGCCTAAGGCAACCTAACATGTCGAATGTAATATTTTACAACATTCCTGGCGTGTCGTCGCCTTCTTCTCGATGGGGACATTCTATACATCTATAATATTGTATATCCTAACCTAAGGCAACCTAACATCTCGGATGTAATATTTTACAACATTCTGGCGTGTCGTCGCCTGCTTCTCGATGGGGAGATTATATACGTCTATAACGTTGTATATCCTAACCTAAGGGAACCTAACATCTCGGGTGTAATATTTTACAACATTGCTGACGCGTCGGCCCCTATTTTTCGGGGGGAACATTATATACGTCTATAACGTTATATATCCTAGCCTAAGGCAACCTAACATCTCGGATGTAATATTTTACAACATTCTGGCGTGTCGTCGCCTGCTTCTCGATGGGGACATTATATACGTCTATAACGTTGTATATCCTAACCTAAGGCAACCTAATATCTGGGATGTAATATTTTACAACATTCCTGGAGTGTCGTCGCCTACATCTCGATAGGGTCATTATATACATCTATAACGTTGTATATCCTAACCTAAGGAAACCTAACATCTCGAGTGTAATATTTTATAACATTCCTGGCGTGTCGTCGCCGGCTTCTCGATGGAGACATTATATACATCTATTACATTGTATATCCTAACCTAAGGCAACCTAACAACTCGGATGTAATATTTTACAACATTCCTCGCATGTCGGTCCCTACTTCTCGGTGGAAACATTGTATACGTCTATAACGGTATATATCCTAACCTAGGGCAACCTAACATCTCGGATGTAATAGTTGACAACATTCCTGGCGTGTCCGCCCGTACTTCTCGGTGGGAACATTATATACGTCTATAACGTTATATATCCTAGCCTAAGGCGACCTAACATGTCGAATGTAATATTTTACAACATTCCTGGCGTGTCGTCTCCTGCTTCTCGATGGGGACATTATATACGTCTACAATGTTGTATATCCTGACCTAACGCAACCTAACATCTGGGATGTAATATTTTACATCATTCCTGGCGTGTCGTCGCCTGCTTCTCGATGGGAACATTATATACGTCTATAACGATATATATCCTAACCTAAGGCAACCTAACGCCTCGGATGTAATGGTTGACAACATTCCTGGCGTGTCCGCCCGTACTTCTCGGTGGGAACATTATATACGTCTATAACGTTATATATCCTAGCCTAAGGCCACATAACATGGCGAATGTAATATTTCACAACATTCCAGGCGTGTCGTCGCCTGCTTCTCGATGGGGACATTATATACGTCTATAACGTTGTATATCCTAACCTAACACAACCTAATATCTGGGATGTAATATTTTACAACATTCCTGGAGTGTCGTCGCCTACTTCTGGATAGGGTCATTATATACATCTATAACGTTGTATATCCTAACCTAAGGCAACCTAACATCTCGAATGTAATATTTTATAACATTCCTGGCGTGTCGTCGCCTGCTTCTCGATGGGGACATTATATACGTCTATAACGTTGTATATCCTAACCTAACGCAACCTATCATCTCGGATGTAATATTTTACAACATTCCTGGCATGTCGGTCCCTACATCTCGGTGGGGAGATACTATACGTCTATAACGTTGTATATCCTAACCTAAGGGAACCTAACATCTCGGGTGTAATATTTTACAACATTCCTGTCGCGTCGGCCCCTATTTTTCGGTGGGAACATTATATACGTCTATAACGTTATATATCCTAGCCTAAGGAAACCTAACATCTCGGATGTAATATTTTCCAACATTCTGGTGTGTCGTCGCCTGCTTCTCGATGGGGACATTATATACGTCTATAACGTTGTATATCCTAACCTAAGGCAACCTAATATCTGGGATGTAATATTTTACAACATTCCTGGAGTGTCGTCGCCTACATCTCGATAGGGTCATTATATACATCTATAATGTTGTATATCCTAACCTAAGGAAACCTAACATCTCGAGTGTAATATTTTATAACATTCCTGGCGTGTCGTCGCCTGCTTCTCGATGGAGACATTATATACATCTATTACATTGTATATCCTAACCTAAGGCAACCTAACAACTCGGATGTAATATTTTACAACATTCCTGGCATGTCTGTCCCTACTTCTCGGTGGAAACATTATATACGTCTATAACGTTATATATCCTAGTCTAAGGCAACCTAACATGTCGAATGTAATATTTTACAACATTCCTGGCGTGTCGTCGCCTGCTTCTCGATGGGGATATAATATACGTCAATAACGTTGTATATCCTTACCTAACACAACCTAATATCTGGGATGTAATATTTTAAAACATTCCTGGAGTGTCGTCGCCTACTTCTGGATAGGGTCATTATGTACATCTATAACGTTGTATATCCTAGCCTAAGGCAACCTAACATGTCGAATGTAATATTTTACAACATTCCTGGCGTGTCGTCGCCTACTTCTCGATGGGTACATTATATACATCTATAACATTGTATATCCTAACCTAAGGGAACCTAACATCTCGGGTGTAAGATTTTACAACATTCCTTGCATGTCGGTGCCTACGTCTCTGTCAGAACATTATATACGTCTATAACGATATATATCCTAACCTAAGGCAGCCTAACACCTCGGATGTAATATTTTACAACATGCCTGGCATATCGGTCCCTACTTCTCGGTGGAAACATTGTATACGTCTATAGCGATATATATCCTAGCCTAGGGCAACCTAACATCTCGGATGTAATATTTTACAACATTCTGGCGTGTCGTCTCCTGCTTCTCGATGGGGACATTATATACATCTATAACATTGTATATCCTAACCTAAGGGAACCTAACATTTGGGATGTAATATTTTACAACATTCCTTCCATGTCGGTGCCTACGTCTCGGTGGGAACATTATATACGTCTATAACGATATACATCCTAACCTAAGGCAACCTAACGCCTCGGATGTAATAGTTGACAACAGTCCTGGCGTGTCCGCCCGTACTTCTCGGTGGGAACATTATATACGTCTATAACGTTATATATCCTAGCCTAAGGCCACATAACATGTCGAATGTAATATTTTACAACATTCCAGGCGTGTCGTCGCCTACTTCTGGATAGGGTCATTATATACATCTATAACGTTGTATATCCTAACCTAAGGCAACCTAACATCTCGAATGTAATATTTTATAACATTCCTGGCGTGTCGTCGCCTGCTTCTCGATGGGGACATTATATACGTCTATAACGTTGTATATCCTAACCTAACGCAACCTAACAGCTCGGATGTAATATTTTACAACATTCCTGGCATGTCGGTCCCTACATCTCGGTGGGGAGATACTATACGTCTATAACGTTGTATATCCTAACCTAAGGGAACCTAACATCTCGGGTGTAATATTTTATAACATTCCTGGCGTGTCGTCGCCTGCTTCTCGATGGAGACATTATATACGTCTATAACGTTGTATATCCTAACCTAACGCAACCTATCATCTCGGATGTAATATTTTACAACATTCCTGGCATGTCGGTCCCTACATCTCGGTGGGGAGATACTATACGTCTATAACGTTGTATATCCTAACCTAAGGGAACCTAACATCTCGGGTGTAATATTTTACAACATTCCTATCGCGTCGGCCCCTATTTTTCGGTGGGAACATTATATACGTCTATAACGTTATATATCCTAGCCTAAGGCAACCTAACATGTCGAATGTAATATTTTACTACATTCCTGGCGTGTCGTCGCCTACTTCTCGATAGGGTCATTATATACATCTATAACGTTGTATATCCTAACCTAAGGAAACCTAACATCTCGAATGTAATATTTTATAACATTCCTGGCGTGTCGTCGCCTGCTTCTCGATGGGGACATTATATACGTCTATAACGTTGTATATCCTAACCTAACGCAACCTAACATCTCGGATGTAATATTTAACAACATTCCTGGCATGACGGTCCCTACATCTCGGTGGGAACATACTATACGTCTATAACGTTGTATATCCTAACCTAAGGGAACCTAACATCTCGGGTGTAATATTTTACAACATTCCTGACGCGTCGGCCCCTATTTTTCGGTGGGAACATTATATACGTCTATAACGTTATATATCCTAGCCTAAGGCAACCTAACATGTCGAATGTAATATTTTACAACATTCCTGGCGTGTCGTCGCCTGCTTCTCGATGGGAACATTATATACGTCTATAACGTTGTGTATCCTAACCTAACGCAACCTAACATCTGGGATGTAATATTCCTGGCGTGTCGTCGCCTACTTCTGGATGGGGACATTATATACGTCTATAACGTTATATATCCTAACCTAAGGCAACCTAACATGTCGAATGTAATATTTTACAACATTCCTGGCGTGTCGTCGCCTACTTCTCGATGGGGACATTATATACATCTATAATATTGTATATCCTAACCTAAGGCAACCTAACATCTCGGATGTAATATTTTACAACATTCCTGGCATATCGGTCCCTACTTCTCGGTGCAAACATTGTATACGTCTATAACGATATATATCCTAGCCTAAGGCAACCTAACATCTCGGATGTAATATTTTACAACATTCCTGGCGTGTCGTCGCCTTCTTCTCGATGGGGACATTCTATACATCTATAACATTGTATATCCTAACCTAAGGCAACCTAACATCTCGGATGTAATATTTTACAACATTCTGGCGTGTCGTCGCCTGCTTCTCGATGGGGAGATTATATACGTCTATAACGTTGTATATCCTAACCTAACGCAAGCTAACATTTGGGATGTAATATTTTACAACATTCCTTGCATGTCGGTGCCTACGTCTCGGTGGAAACATTATGTACGTCTATAACGATATATATCCTAACCTAAGGCAACCTAGCACCTCGGATGTAATAGTTGATAACATTCCTGGCGTGTAGGCCCGTACATCTCGGCGGGAACATTGTATACGTCTATAACGTTATATATCGTAGCCTAAGGCGACCTAACATGTCGAATGTCATATTTTACATCATTCCTGGCGTGTCGTCTCCTGCTTCTCGATGGGGACATTATATACATCTATAACATTGTATATCCTAACCTAAGGGAACCTAACATTTGGGATGTAATATTTTACAACATTCCTTCCATGTCGGTGCCTACGTCTCGGTGGGAACATTATATACGTCTATAACGATATATATCCTAACCTAAGGCAACCTAACGCCTCGGATGTAATAGTTGACAACATTCCTGGCGTGTCCGCCCGTACTTCTCGGTGGGAACATTATATACGTCTATAACGTTATATATCCTAGCCTAAGGCCACATAACATGTCGAATGTAATATTTTACAACATTCCAGGCGTGTCGTCGCCTGCTTCTCGATGGGGACATTATATACGTCTATAACGTTGTATGTCCTAACCTAACACAACCTAATATCTGGGATGTAATATTTTACAACATTCCTGGAGTGTCGTCGCCTACTTCTGGATAGGGTCATTATATACATCTATAACGTTGTATATCCTAACCTAAGGCAACCTAACATCTCGAATGTAATATTTTATAACATTCCTGGCGTGTCGTCGCCTGCTTCTCGATGGGGACATTATATACGTCTATAACGTTGTATATCCTAACCTAACGCAACCTAACATCTCGGATGTAATATTTTACAACATTCCTGGCGTGTCGTCGCCTTCTTCTCGATGGGGACATACTATACGTCTATAACGTTGTATATCCTAACCTAAGGGAACCTAACATCTCGGGTGTAATATTTTACAACATTCCTGACGCGTCGGCCCCTATTTTTCGGTGGGAACATTATATACGTCTATAACGTTATATATCCTAGCCTAAGGCAACCTAACATGTCGAATGTAATATTTTACAACATTCCTGGCGTGTCGTCGCCTGTTTCTCGATGGGGACATTATATACGTCTATAACGTTGTATATCCTAACCTAACGCAACCTAACAACTCGGATGTAATATTTTACAACATTCCTGGCATGTCGGTCCCTACATCTCGGTGGGAACATACTATACGTCTATAACGTTGTATATCCTAACCTAAGGGAACCTAACATCTCGGGTGTAATAGTTGACAACATTCCTGGCGTGTCCGCCCGTACTTCTCGGTGGGAACATTATATACGTCTATAACGTTATATATCCTAGCCTAAGGCGACCTAACATGTCGAATGTAATATTTTACAACATTCCTGTCGTGTCGTCTCCTGCTTCTCGATGGGGACATTATATACGTCTACAATGTTGTATATCCTGACCTAACGCAACCTAACATCTGGGATGTAATATTTTACATCATTCCTGGCGTGTCGTCGCCTGCTTCTCGACGGGAACATTATATACGTCTATAACGTTGTGTATCCTAACCTAAGGGAACCTAACATCTCGGGTGTAATATTTTACAACATTCCTGACGCGTCGGCCCCTATTTTTCGGTGGGAACATTATATACGTCTATAACGTTATATATCCTAGCCTAAGGCAACCTAACATGTCGAATGTAATATTTTACTACATTCCTGGCGTGTCGTCGCCTGCTTCTCGATGGGGACATTATATACGTCTATAACGTTGTATATCTTAACCTAACGCAACCTAACATCTCGGATGTAATATTTAACAACATTCCTGGCATGTCGGTCCCTACATCTCGGTGGGAACATACTATACGTCTATAACGTTGTATATCCTAACATAAGGGAACCTAACATCTCGGGTGTAATATTTTACAACATTCCTGACGCGTCGGCCCCTATTTTTCGGTGGGAACATTATATACGTCTATAACGTTATATATCCTAGCCTAAGGCAACCTAACATGTCGAATGTAATATTTTACAACATTCCTGGCGTGTCGTCGCCTGCTTCTCGATGGGAACATTATATACGTCTATAACGTTGTGTATCCTAACCTAACGCAACCTAACATCTGGGATGTAATATTCCTGGCGTGTCGTCGCCTACTTCTGGATGGGGACATTATATACGTCTATAACGTTATATATCCTAACCTAAGGCAACCTAACATCTCGGATGTAATATTTGACAAAATTCCGGGCGTGTCCGCCCGTACTTCTCGGTGGGAACATTATATACGTCTATAACGTTGTATATCCTAGCCTAAGGCAACCTAACATGTCGAATGTAATATTTTACAACATTCCTGACGCGTCGGCCCCTATTTTTCGGTGGGAACATTATATACGTCTATAACGTTATATATCCTAGTCTAAGGCAACCTAACATGTCGAATGTAATATTTTACAACATTCCTGGCGTGTCGTCGCCTGCTTCTCGATGGGGATATAATATACGTCAATAACGTTGTATATCCTTACCTAACACAACCTAATATCTGGGATGTAATATTTTAAAACATTCCTGGAATGTCGTCGCCTACTTCTGGATAGGGTCATTATGTACATCTATAACGTTGTATATCCTAGCCTAAGGCAACCTAACATGTCGAATGTAATATTTTACAACATTCCTGGCGTGTCGTCGCCTTCTTCTCGATGGGGACATTCTATACATCTATAACATTGTATATCCTAACCTAAGGCAACCTAACATCTCGGATGTAATATTTTACAACATTCTGGCGTGTCGTCGCCTGCTTCTCGATGGGGAGATTATATACGTCTATAACGTTGTATATCCTAACCTAACGCAAGCTAACATTTGGGATGTAATATTTTACAACATTCCTTGCATGTCGGTGCCTACGTCTCGGTCAGAACATTATATACGTCTATAACGATATATATCCTAACCTAAGGCAACCTAACACCTCGGATGTAATATTTTACAACATGCCTGGCATATCGGTCCCTACTTCTCGGTGGAAACATTGTATACGTCTATAACGATATATATCCTAACCTAAGGCAACCTAACGCCTCGGATGTAATAGTTGACAACATTCCTGGCCTGTCCGCCCGTAATTCTCGGTGGGAACATTATATACGTCTATAACGTTATATATCCTAGCCTAAGGCCACATAACATGTCGAATGTAATATTTTACAACATTCCAGGCGTGTCGTCGCCTACTTCTGGATAGGGTCATTATATACATCTATAACGTTGTATATCCTAACCTAAGGCAACCTAACATCTCGAATGTAATATTTTATAACATTCCTGGCGTGTCGTCGCCTGCTTCTCGATGGGGACATTATATACGTCTATAACGTTGTATATCCTAACCTAACGCAACCTAACATCTCGGATGTAATATTTTACAACATTCCTGGCATGTCGGTCCCTACATCTCGGTGGGGAGATACTATACGTCTATAACGTTGTATATCCTAACCTAAGGGAACCTAACATCTCGGGTGTAATATTTTACAACATTCCTGACGCGTCGGCCCCTTTTTTTCGGTGGGTACATTATATACGTCTATAACGTTATATATCCTAGCCTAAGGCAACCTAACATGTCGAATGTAATGTTTTACAACATTCCTGGCGTGTCGTCGCCTGCTTCTCGATGGGAACATTATATACGTCTATAACGTTGTGTATCCTAACCTAACGCAACCTAACATCTGGGATGTAATATTCCTGGCGTGTCGTCGCCTACTTCTGGATGGGGACATTATATACGTCTATAACGTTATATATCCTAACCTAAGGCAACCTAACATGTCGAATGTAATATTTTACAACATTCCTGGCGTGTCGTCGCCTACTTCTCGATGGGGACATTATATACATCTATAATATTGTATATCCTAACCTAAGGCAACCTAACATCTCGGATGTATTATTTTACAACATTCCTGGCATATCGGTCCCTACTTCTCGGTGCAAACGTTGTATACGTCTATAACGATATATATCCTAACCTAAGGCAACCTAACATCTCGGATGTAATATTTTACAACATTCCTGGCGTGTCGTCGCCTTCTTCTCGATGGGGACATTCTATACATCTATAACATTGTATATCCTAACCTAAGGCAACCTAACATCTCGGATGTAATATTTTACAACATTCTAGCGTGTCGTCGCCTGCTTCTCGATGGGGAGATTATATACGTCTATAACGTTGTATATCCTAACCTAACGCAAGCTAACATTTGGGATGTAATATTTTACAACATTCCTTCCATGTCGGTGCCTACGTCTCGGTGGGAACATTATATACGTCTATAACGATATATATCCTAACCTAAGGCAACCTAACGCCTCGGATGTAATAATTGACAACATTCCTGGCGTGTCCGCCCGTACTTCTCGGTGGGAACATTATATACGTCTATAACGTTATATATCCTAGCCTAAGGCCACATAACATGTCGAATGTAATATTTTACAACATTCCAGGCGTGTCGTCGCCTGCTTCTCGATGGGGACATTATATACGTCTATAACGTTGTATATCCTAACCTAACACAACCTAATATCTGGGATGTAATATTTAACAACATTCCTGGAGTGTCGTCGCCTACTTCTGGATAGGGTCATTATATACATCTATAACGTTGTATATCCTAACCTAAGGCAACCTAACATCTCGAATGTAATATTTTATAACATTCCTGGCGTGTCGTCGCCTGCTTCTCGATGGGGACATTATATACGACTATAACGTTGTATATCCTAACCTAACGCAACCTAACATCTCGGATGTAATATTTTACAACATTCCTGGCATGTCGGTCCCTACATCTCCGTGGGAACATACTATACGTCTATAACGTTGTGTATCCTAACCTAAGGGAACCTAACATCTCGGGTGTAATATTTTACAACATTCCTGACGCGTCGGCCCCTATTTTTCGGTGGGAACATTATATACGTCTATAACGTTATATATCCTAGCCTAAGGCAACCTAACATTTCGAATGTAATATTTTACTACATTCCTGGCGTGTCGTCGCCTACTTCTCGATAGGGTCATTATATACATCTATAACGTTGTATATCCTAACCTAAGGAAACCTAACATCTCGAATGTAATATTTTATAACATTCCTGGCGTGTCGTCGCCTGCTTCTCGATGGGGACATTATATACGTCTATAACGTTGTATATCCTAACCTAACGCAACCTAACATCTCGGATGTAATATTTAACAACATTCCTGGCATGACGGTCCCTACATCTCGGTGGGAACATACTATACGTCTATAACGTTGTATATCCTAACCTAAGGGAACCTAACATCTCGGGTGTAATATTTTACAACATTCCTGACGCGTCGGCCCCTATTTTTCGGTGGGAACATTATATACGTCTATAACGTTATATATCCTAGCCTAAGGCAACCTAACATGTCGAATGTAATATTTTACAACATTCCTGGCGTGTCGTCGCCTACTTCTCGATGGGGACATTATATACATCTATAATATTGTATATCCTAACCTAAGGCAACCTAACATCTCGGATGTAATATTTTACAACATTCCTGGCATATCGGTCCCTACTTCTCGGTGCAAACGTTGTATACGTCTATAACGATATATATCCTAACCTAAGGCAACCTAACATCTCGGATGTAATATTTTACAACATTCCTGGCGTGTCGTCGCCTTCTTCTCGATGGGGACATTCTATACATCTATAACATTGTATATCCTAACCTAAGGCAACCTAACATCTCGGATGTAATATTTTACAACATTCTGGCGTGTCGTCGCCTGCTTCTCGATGGGGAGATTATATACGTCTATAACGTTGTATATCCTAACCTAACGCAAGCTAACATTTGGGATGTAATATTTTACAACATTCCTTGCATGTCGGTGCCTACGTCTCGGTCAGAACATTATATACGTCTATAACGATATATATCCTAACCTAAGGCAACCTAACACCTCGGATGTAATATTTTACAACATGCCTGGCATATCGGTCCCTACTTCTCGGTGGAAACATTGTATACGTCTATAACGATATATATCCTAGCCTAGGGCAACCTAACATCTCGGATGTAATATTTTACAACATTCTGGCGTGTCGTCTCCTGCTTCTCGATGGGGACATTATATACATCTATAACATTGTATATCCTAACCTAAGGGAACCTAACATTTGGGATGTAATATTTTACAACATTCCTTCCATGTCGGTGCCTACGTCTCGGTGGGAACATTATATACGTCTATAACGATATATATCCTAACCTAAGGCAACCTAACGCCTCGGATGTAATAGTTGACAACATTCCTGGCGTGTCCGCCCGTACTTCTCGGTGGGAACATTATATACGTCTATAACGTTATATATCCTAGCCTAAGGCCACATAACATGTCGAATGTAATATTTTACAACATTCCAGGCGTGTCGTCGCCTGCTTCTCGATGGGGACATTATATACGTCTATAACGTTGTATGTCCTAACCTAACACAACCTAATATCTGGGATGTAATATTTTACAACATTCCTGGAGTGTCGTCGCCTACTTCTGGATAGGGTCATTATATACATCTATAACGTTGTATATCCTAACCTAAGGCAACCCAACATCTCGAATGTAATATTTTATAACATTCCTGGCGTGTCGTCGCCTGCTTCTCGATGGGGACATTATATACGTCTATAACGTTGTATATCCTAACCTAACGCAACCTAACATCTCGGATGTAATATTTTACAACATTCCTGGCATGTCGGTCCCTACATCTCGGTGGGGAGATACTATACGTCTATAACGTTGTATATCCTAACCTAAGGGAACCTAACATCTCGGGTGTAATATTTTACAACATTCCTGACGCGTCGCCCCTATTTTTCGGTGGGAACATTATATACGTCTATAACGTTATATATCCTAGCCTAAGGCAACCTAACATCTCGGATGTAATATTCTACAACATTCTGGCGTGTCGTCGCCTGCTTCTCGAGGGGGACATTATATACGTCTATAACGTTGTATATCCTTACCAAACGCAACCTAATATCTGGGATGTAATATTTTACAACATTCCTGGAGTGTCGTCGCCTACTTCTCGATAGGGTCATTATATACATCTATAACGTTGTATATCCTAACCTAAGGAAACCTAACATCTCGAATGTAATATTTTATAACATTCCTGGCGTTTCATCGCCTGCTTCTCGATGGGAAAATTATAGACGTCTATAACGTTGTGTATCCTAACCTAACGCAACCTAACATCTGGGATGTAATATTCCTGGCGTGTCGTCGCCTACTTCTGGATGGGGACATTATATACGTCTATAACGTTATATATCCTAACCTAAGGCAACCTAACATGTCGAATGTAATATTTTACAACATTCCTGGCGTGTCGTCGCCTACTTCTCGATGGGGACATTATATACATCTATAATATTGTATATCCTAACCTAAGGCAACCTAACATCTCGGATGTAATATTTTACAACATTCCTGGCATATCGGTCCCTACTTCTCGGTGCAAACGTTGTATACGTCTATAACGATATATATCCTAACCTAAGGCAACCTAACATCTCGGATGTAATATTTTACAACATTCCTGGCGTGTCGTCGCCTTCTTCTCGATGGGGACATTCTATACATCTATAACATTGTATATCCTAACCTAAGGCAACCTAACATCTCGGATGTAATATTTTACAACATTCTGGCGTGTCGTCGCCTGCTTCTCGATGGGGAGATTATATACGTCTATAACGTTGTATATCCTAACCTAACGCAAGCTAAAATTTGGGATGTAATATTTTACAACATTCCTTCCATGTCGGTGCCTACGTCTCGGTGGGAACATTATATACGTCTATAACGATATATATCCTAACCTAAGGCAACCTAACGCCTCGGATGTAATAATTGACAACATTCCTGGCGTGTCCGCCCGTACTTCTCGGTGGGAACATTATATACGTCTATAACGTTATATATCCTAGCCTAAGGCCAAATAACATGTCGAATGTAATATTTTACAACATTCCAGGCGTGTCGTCGCCTGCTTCTCGATGGGGACATTATATACGTCTATAACGTTGTATATCCTAACCTAACACAACCTAATATCTGGGATGTAATATTTTACAACATTCCTGGAGTGTCGTCGCCTACTTCTGGATAGGGTCATTATATACATCTATAACGTTGTATATCCTAACCTAAGGCAACCTAACATCTCGAATGTAATATTTTATAACATTCCTGGCGTGTCGTCGCCTGCTTCTCGATGGGGACATTATATACGTCTATAACGTTGTATATCCTAACCTAACGCAACCTAACATCTCGGATGTAATATTTTACAACATTCCTGGCATGTCGGTCCCTACATCTCCGTGGGAACATACTATACGTCTATAACGTTGTGTATCCTAACCTAAGGGAACCTAACATCTCGGGTGTAATATTTTACAACATTCCTGACGCGTCGGCCCCTATTTTTCGGTGGGAACATTATATACGTCTATAACGTTATATATCCTAGCCTAAGGCAACCTAACATGTCGAATGTAATATTTTACTACATTCCTGGCGTGTCGTCGCCTACTTCTCGATAGGGTCATTATATACATCTATAACGTTGTATATCCTAACCTAAGGAAACCTAACATCTCGAATGTAATATTTTATAACATTCCTGGCGTTTCGTCGCCTGCTTCTCGATGGGGACATTATATACGTCTATAACGTTGTATATCCTAACCTAACGCAACCTAACATCTCGGATGTAATATTTAACAACATTCCTGGCATGTCGGTCCCTACATCTCGGTGGGAACATGCTATACGTTTATAACGATATATATCCTAACCTAGGGCAACCTAACATCTCGGATGTAATAGTTGACAACATTCCTGGCGCGTCCGCCCGTACTTCTCGGTGGGAACATTATATACGTCTATAACGTTATATATCCTAGCCCAAGGCGACCTAACATGTCGAATGTAATATTTTACAACATTCCTGGCGTGTCGTCTCCTGCTTCTCGATGGGGACATTATATACGTCTACAATGTTGTATATCCTGACCTAACGCAACCTAACATCTGGGATGTAATATTTTACATCATTCCTGGCGTGTCGTCGCCTACTTCTGGATGGGGACATTATATACGTCTATAACGTTATATATCCTAACCTAAGGCAACCTAACATCTCAGATGTAATAGTTGACAAAATTCCTGGCGTGTCCGCCCGTACTTCTCGGTGGGAACATTATATACGTCTATAACGTTGTATATCCTAGCCTAAGGCCACCTAACATGTCGAATGTAATATTTTACAACATTCCTGGCGCGTCCGCCCGTACTTCTCGGTGGGAACATTATATACGTCTACAACGTTATATATCCTAGCCTAAGGCGACCTAACATGTCGAATGTAATATTTTACAACATTCTGGCGTTTCGTCGCCTGCTTCTCGATGGGAACATTATATACGTCTATAACATTGTGTTTCCTAACCTAACGCAACCTAACATCTGGGATGTAATGTTCGTGGCGTGTCGTCGCCTACTTCTGGATGGTGTCATTATATACATCTATAACGTTGTATATCCTAACCTAAGGGAGCCTAACTTCTCGGGTGTAATATTTTACAACATTCCCGACGCGTCGGCCCCTATTTTTCGGTGGGAACATTATATTCGTCTATAACATTGTATATCCTAACCCAAGGCAACCTAACATCTCGGATGTAATATTTTACAACATTCCTGGCGTGTCGTCGCCTAGTTTGGATGGGGTCATTATATACATCTATAACGCTGTATATCCTAACCTAAGGCAACCTAACATCTCGGATGTAATATTTTACAACATTCCTGGCATGTCGGTCCCTACATCTCTGTGGGAACATACTATACGTCTATAACGTTGTATATCCTAACCTAAGGGAACCTAACATCTCGGGTGTAAACTTTTACAACATTCCTGACGCGTCGGGCCCTATTTTTCGGTGGGAACATTATATACGGCTATAACGTTATATATCCTAACCTAACGCAACCTAACATTTGGGATGTAGTATTTTACAACATTCCTTGCATGTCGGTGCCTACGTCTCGGTGGGAACATTATATACGTCTATAACGATATATATCCTAACCTAAGGCAACCTAACACCTCGGATGTAATAGTTGACAACATTCCTGGCGTGTAGGCCCGTACTTCTCGGTGGGAACATTGTATACGTCTATAACGATATATATCCTAGCCTAAGGCGACCTAACATGTCGAATGTAATATTTTACATCATTCCTGGCGTGTCGTCGCCTGCTTCTCGATGGGAACATTACATACGTCTATAACGTTATATATTATAACCTAAGGCAACCGAACATCTGGAATGTAATATTTTACAACATTCCTGGCATATTAGTCCCTCCTTCTCGGTGGAAACATTGTATACGTCTATAACGATATATATCCTAGCCTAGGGCAACCTAACATCTCGGATGTAATATTTTACAACATTCTGGCGTGTCGTCGCCGGCTTCTCGATGGGGAGATTATAAACGTCTATAACGTTGTATATCCTAACCTAACGCAACCTAACATTTGGGATGTAATATTTTACAACATTCCTTGCATGTCGGTGCCTACGTCTCGGTAGGAACATTATATACGTCTATAACGATATATATCCTGACGCAAGGCAACCTAACACCTCGGATGTAATAGTTGACAACATTCCTGGCGTGTAGGCCCGTACTTCTCGGTGGGAACATTGTATACGTCTATAACGTTATATATCCTAGCCTAAGGCGACCTAACATATCGAATGTAATATTTTACATCATTCCTGGCGTGTCGTCGCCTGCTTCTCGATGGGAACATTATATACGTCTATAACGTTGTGTATCCTAACCTAACGCAACCTAACATCTGGGATGTAATATTCCTGGCGTGTCGTCGCCTACTTCTGGATGGGGACATTATATACGTCTATAACGTTATATATCCTAACCTAAGGCAACCTAACATCTCGGATGTAATATTTTACAACATTCTGGCGTGTCGTCGCCTGCTTCTCGATGGGAACATTATATACGTCTATAACGTTATATATCATAACCTAAGGCAACCGAACATCTGGGATGTAATATTTTACAACATTCCTGGCATATCGGTCCCTACTTCTCGGTGGAAACATTGTATACGTCTATAACGATATATATCCTAGCCTAAGGCAACCTAACATCTCGCATGTAATATTTTACAACATTCCTGGCATGTCGGTCCCTACTTCTCGTTGGGAATATTATATACGTCTATAACTTTATATATCATAACCTAAGGCAACCTAACATCTCGGATGTAATATTTTACAACATTCCTGGCATATCGGTCCCTACTTCTCGGTGGAATCATTGTATACGTCTATAACGATATATATCCTAGCCTAAGGCAACCTAACAGCTCGGATGTAATATTTTACAACATTCCTGGCGCGTCGTCGCCTGCTTCTCGATGGGAACATTACATACGTCTATAACGTTATATATCATAACCTAAGGCAACCGAACATCTGGAATGTAATATTTTACAACATTCCTGGCATATTAGTCCCTCCTTCTCGGTGGAAACATTGTATACGTCTATAACGATATATATCCTAGCCTAGGGCAACCTAACATCTCGGATGTAATATTTTACAACATTCTGGCGTGTCGTCGCCGGCTTCTCGATGGGGAGATTATAAACGTCTATAACGTTGTATATCCTAACCTAACGCAACCTAACATTTGGGATGTAATATTTTACAACATTCCTTGCATGTCGGTGCCTACGTCTCGGTAGGAACATTATATACGTCTATAACGATATATATCCTGACCCAAGGCAACCTAACACCTCGGATGTAATAGTTGACAACATTCCTGGCGTGTAGGCCCGTACTTCACGGTGGGAACATTGTATACGTCTATAACGTTATATATCCTAGCCTAAGGCGACCTAACATATCGAATGTAATATTTTACATCATTCCTGACGTGTCGTCGCCTGCTTCTCGATGGGAACATTATATACGTCTATAACGTTGTGTATCCTAACCTAACGCAACCTAACATCTGGGATGTAATATTCCTGGCGTGTCGTCGCCTACTTCTGGATGGGGACATTATATACGTCTATAACGTTATACATCCTAACCTAAGGCAACCTAACATCACGGATGTAATAGTTGGCAAATTTCCTGGCGTGTCCGCCCGTACTTCTCGGTGGGAACATTATATACGTCTATAACGTTGTATATCCTAGCCTAAGGCCAGCTAACATGTCGAATGTAATATTTTACAACATTCCTGACGCGTCGGCCCCTATTTTTCGGTGGGAACATTATATACGTCTATAACGTTATATATCCTAGTCTAAGGCAACCTAACATGTCGACTGTAATATTTTACAACATTCCTGACGTGTCGTCGCCTGCTTCTCGATGGGGACATAATATACATCTATAACATTGTATATCCTAACCTAAGGCAACCTAACATCTCGGATGTAATATTTTACAACATTCTGGCGTGTCGTCGCCGGCTTCTCGATGGGGAGATTATATACGTCTATAACGTTGTATATCCTAACCTAACGCAACCTAACATTTGGGATGTAATATTTTACAACACTCCTTGCATGTCGGTGCCTACGTCTCGGTGGGAACATTATATACGTCTATAACGATATATATCCTAACCCAAGGCAACCTAACACCTCGGATGTAATAGTTGACCACATTCCTGGCATGTAGGCCCGTACTTCTCGGTGGGAACATTGTATACGCCTATAACGTTATATATCCTAGCCTAAGGCGACCTAACATGTCGAATGTAATATTTTACATCATTCCTGGCGTGTCGTCGCCTGCTTCTCGATGGGAACATTATATACGTCTATAACGTTATATATCATAACCTAAGGCAACCGAACATCTGGGATGTAATATTTTACAACATTCCTGGCATATCGGTCCCTACTTCTCGGTGGAAACATTGTATACGTCTATAACGATATATATCCTAGCCTAATGCGACCTAACATATCGAATGTAATATTTTACAACATTCCTGGAGTGTCGTCGCCTGCTTCTCGAAGGGGACATTATATACATCTATTCGGTTGTATATCCTAACCTAACGCAACCTAACATCTGGGATGTAATATTTTACAACATTCCTGGCATGACGGGCCCTACGTCTTGATGGGAACATTCTATACGTCTATAGCGTTGTATATCCTAACCTAAAGCAACCTAACATCTGGGATGTAATATTTTACAAGATTCCTGGCATGTCGGACCCCAAGTCTCGGTAGGAACATTATATACGTCTATAACGATATATATCCAAACCTAAGGGAACCTAACATCTCGGATGTAATATTTTACAACATTCCTGGCGTGTCGTCGCCTACTTCTCGATGGGGACATTATATACATCTATAACATTGTATATCCTAACCCAAGGCAACCTAACATCTCGGATGGAATATTTTACAACATTCCTGGCATATCGGTCCCTACTTCTCGGTGGGAACATTGTATACGTCTATAACGTTATATATCCTAGCCTAAGGCGACCTAGCATATCGAATGTAATATTTTACATCATTCCTGGCGTGTCGTCGCCTGCTTCTCGATGGGAACATTATATACGTCTATAACGTTGTGTATCCTAACCTAACGCAACCTAACATCTGGGATGTAATATTCCTGGCGTGTCGTCGCCTACTTCTGGATGGGGACATTATATACGTCTATAACGTTATATATCCTAACCTAAGGCAACCTAACATCTCGGATGTAATAGTTGACAACATTCCTGGCGTGCCCGCCCGTACTTCTCGGTGGGAACATTATATACGTCTATAACGTTATATATCCTAGCCTAAGGCCACATAACATGTCGAATGTAATATTTTACAACATTCCAGGCGTGTCGTCGCCTGCTTCTCGATGGGGATATTATATACGTCTATAACGTTGTATATCCTAACCTAAAGCAACCTAACATCTGGGATGTAATATTTTACAAGATTCCTGGCATGTCGGTCCGCAAGTCTCGGTAGGAACATTATATACGTCTATAACGATATATATCCAAACCTAAGGGAACCTAACATCTCGGATGTAATATTTTACAACATTCCTGGCATGTCGGTCCCTACTTCTCGGTGGGAAAATTATATACGTCTATAACGTTATATATCATAACCTAAGGCAACCTAACTTCTCGGATGTAATATTTTACAACATTCCTGGCATATCGGTCCCTACATCTCGGTGGGGACATTATATACATCTATAACATTGTATATCCTATCCCAAGGCAACCTAACATCTCGGATGGAATATTTTACAACATTCCTGGCATATCGGTCCCTACTTATCGGTGGAAACATTGTATACGTCTATAACGATATATATCCTAGCCTAAGGCAACCTAACATCTCGAATGTAATATTTTATAACATTCCTGGCGTGTCTTCGCCTGCTTCTCGATGGGGACATTATATACGTCTATAACGTTGCATATCCTAACCTACCGCAACCTAACATCTCGGATGTAATATTTTACACCATTCCTGGCATGTCGGTCCCTACATCTCGGTGGGAACATACTATACGTCTATAACGTTGTATATCCTAACCTAAGGGAACCTAACATCTCGGGTGTAATATTTTACAACATTCCTGACGCGTCGGCCCCTATTTTTCGGTGGGAACATTATATACGTCTATAACGTTATATATCCTAGCCTAAGGATACCTAACATGTCGAATGTAATACTTTACAACATTCCTGGCGTGTCGTCGCCTACTTCTCGATGGGGACATTATATACATCTATAACATTGTATATCCTAACCTAAGGCAACCTAACAACTCGGATGTAATATTTTACCACATTCCTGGCATGTCGGTGCCTACGTCTCGGTGGGAACATTATATACGTCTATAGCGATATATATCCTAACCTAAGGCAACCTAACGCCGCGGATGTAATAGTTGACAACATTCCTGGCGTGTCCGCCCGTACTTCTCGGTGGGAACATTTTATACGTCTATAACGTTATATATCCTAGCCTAAGGCGACCTAACATGTCGAATGTAATATTTTACATCATTCCTGGCGTGTCGTCGCCTGCTTCTCGATGGGAACATTATATACGTCTATAACGTTATATATCATAACCTAAGGCAACCGAACATCTGGGATGTAATATTTTACAACATTCCTGGCATATCGGTCCCTACTTCTCGGTGGAAACATTGTATACGTCTATAACGATATATATCCTAGCCTAAGGCAACCTAACATCTCGCATGTAATATTTTACAACATTCCTGGCGTGTCGTCGCCTACTTCTCGATGGGGACATTATATACGTCTATAACGTTATATATCCTAGCCTAAGGCAACCTAACATGTCGAATGTAATATTTTACAACATTCCTGGCGTGTCGTCGCCTACTTCTCGATGGGGACATTATATACATCTATAACATTGTATATCCTAACCCAAGGCAACCTAACATCTCGGATGGAATATTTTACAACATTCCTGGCATATCGGTCCCTACTTCTCGGTGGGAACATTGTATACGTCTATAACGTTATATATCCTAGCCTAAGGCGACCTAACATATCGAATGTAATATTTTACATCATTCCTGGCGTGTCGTCGCCTGCTTCTCGATGGGAACATTATATACGTCTATAACGTTGTGTATCCTAACCTAACGCAACCTAACATCTGGGATGTAATATTCCTGGCGTGTCGTCGCCTACTTCTGGATGGGGACATTATATACGTCTATAACGTTATATATCCTAACCTAAGGCAACCTAACATCTCGGATGTAATATTTTACAACATTCTGGCGTGTCGTCGCCTGCTTCTCGATGGGAACATTATATACGTCTATAACGTTATATATCATAACCTAAGGCAACCGAACATCTGGGATGTAATATTTTACAACATTCCTGGCATATCGGTCCCTACTTCTCGGTGGAAACATTGTATACGTCTATAACGATATATATCCTAGCCTAAGGCAACCTAACATCTCGCATGTAATATTTTACAACATTCCTGGCATGTCGGTCCCTACTTCTCGTTGGGAATATTATATACGTCTATAACTTTATATATCATAACCTAAGGCAACCTAACATCTCGGATGTAATATTTTACAACATTCCTGGCATATCGGTCCCTACTTCGCGGTGGAATCATTGTATACGTCTATAACGATATATATCCTAGCCTAAGGCAACCTAACAGCTCGGATGTAATATTTTACAACATTCCTGGCGCGTCGTCGCCTGCTTCTCGATGGGAACATTACATACGTCTATAACGTTATATATCATAACCTAAGGCAACCGAACATCTGGAATGTAATATTTTACAACATTCCTGGCATATTAGTCCCTCCTTCTCGGTGGAAACATTGTATACGTCTATAACGATATATATCCTAGCCTAGGGCAACCTAACATCTCGGATGTAATATTTTACAACATTCTGGCGTGTCGTCGCCGGCTTCTCGATGGGGAGATTATAAACGTCTATAACGTTGTATATCCTAACCTAACGCAACCTAACATTTGGGATGTAATATTTTACAACATTCCTTGCATGTCGGTGCCTACGTCTCGGTAGGAACATTATATACGTCTATAACGATATATATCCTGACCCAAGGCAACCTAACACCTCGGATGTAATAGTTGACAACATTCCTGGCGTGTAGGCCCGTACTTCACGGTGGGAACATTGTATACGTCTATAACGTTATATATCCTAGCCTAAGGCGACCTAACATATCGAATGTAATATTTTACATCATTCCTGACGTGTCGTCGCCTGCTTCTCGATGGGAACATTATATACGTCTATAACGTTGTGTATCCTAACCTAACGCAACCTAACATCTGGGATGTAATATTCCTGGCGTGTCGTCGCCTACTTCTGGATGGGGACATTATATACGTCTATAACGTTATACATCCTAACCTAAGGCAACCTAACATCACGGATGTAATAGTTGGCAAATTTCCTGGCGTGTCCGCCCGTACTTCTCGGTGGGAACATTATATACGTCTATAACGTTGTATATCCTAGCCTAAGGCCAGCTAACATGTCGAATGTAATATTTTACAACATTCCTGACGCGTCGGCCCCTATTTTTCGGTGGGAACATTATATACGTCTATAACGTTATATATCCTAGTCTAAGGCAACCTAACATGTCGACTGTAATATTTTACAACATTCCTGACGTGTCGTCGCCTGCTTCTCGATGGGGACATAATATACATCTATAACATTGTATATCCTAACCTAAGGCAACCTAACATCTCGGATGTAATATTTTACAACATTCTGGCGTGTCGTCGCCGGCTTCTCGATGGGGAGATTATATACGTCTATAACGTTGTATATCCTAACCTAACGCAACCTAACATTTGGGATGTAATATTTTACAACACTCCTTGCATGTCGGTGCCTACGTCTCGGTGGGAACATTATATACGTCTATAACGATATATATCCTAACCCAAGGCAACCTAACACCTCGGATGTAATAGTTGACCACATTCCTGGCATGTAGGCCCGTACTTCTCGGTGGGAACATTGTATACGCCTATAACGTTATATATCCTAGCCTAAGGCGACCTAACATGTCGAATGTAATATTTTACATCATTCCTGGCGTGTCGTCGCCTGCTTCTCGATGGGAACATTATATACGTCTATAACGTTATATATCATAACCTAAGGCAACCGAACATCTGGGATGTAATATTTTACAACATTCCTGGCATATCGGTCCCTACTTCTCGGTGGAAACATTGTATACGTCTATAACGATATATATCCTAGCCTAATGCGACCTAACATATCGAATGTAATATTTTACAACATTCCTGGAGTGTCGTCGCCTGCTTCTCGAAGGGGACATTATATACATCTATTCGGTTGTATATCCTAACCTAACGCAACCTAACATCTGGGATGTAATATTTTACAACATTCCTGGCATGACGGGCCCTACGTCTTGATGGGAACATTCTATACGTCTATAGCGTTGTATATCCTAACCTAAAGCAACCTAACATCTGGGATGTAATATTTTACAAGATTCCTGGCATGTCGGTCCCCAAGTCTCGGTAGGAACATTATATACGTCTATAACGATATATATCCAAACCTAAGGGAACCTAACATCTCGGATGTAATATTTTACAACATTCCTGGCGTGTCGTCGCCTACTTCTCGATGGGGACATTATATACATCTATAACATTGTATATCCTAACCCAAGGCAACCTAACATCTCGGATGGAATATTTTACAACATTCCTGGCATATCGGTCCCTACTTCTCGGTGGGAACATTGTATACGTCTATAACGTTATATATCCTAGCCTAAGGCGACCTAGCATATCGAATGTAATATTTTACATCATTCCTGGCGTGTCGTCGCCTGCTTCTCGATGGGAACATTATATACGTCTATAACGTTGTGTATCCTAACCTAACGCAACCTAACATCTGGGATGTAATATTCCTGGCGTGTCGTCGCCTACTTCTGGATGGGGACATTATATACGTCTATAACGTTATATATCCTAACCTAAGGCAACCTAACATCTCGGATGTAATAGTTGACAACATTCCTGGCGTGCCCGCCCGTACTTCTCGGTGGGAACATTATATACGTCTATAACGTTATATATCCTAGCCTAAGGCCACATAACATGTCGAATGTAATATTTTACAACATTCCAGGCGTGTCGTCGCCTGCTTCTCGATGGGGATATTATATACGTCTATAACGTTGTATATCCTAACCTAAAGCAACCTAACATCTGGGATGTAATATTTTACAAGATTCCTGGCATGTCGGTCCGCAAGTCTCGGTAGGAACATTATATACGTCTATAACGATATATATCCAAACCTAAGGGAACCTAACATCTCGGATGTAATATTTTACAACATTCCTGGCATGTCGGTCCCTACTTCTCGGTGGGAAAATTATATACGTCTATAACGTTATATATCATAACCTAAGGCAACCTAACTTCTCGGATGTAATATTTTACAACATTCCTGGCATATCGGTCCCTACATCTCGGTGGGGACATTATATACATCTATAACATTGTATATCCTATCCCAAGGCAACCTAACATCTCGGATGGAATATTTTACAACATTCCTGGCATATCGGTCCCTACTTATCGGTGGAAACATTGTATACGTCTATAACGATATATATCCTAGCCTAAGGCAACCTAACATCTCGAATGTAATATTTTATAACATTCCTGGCGTGTCTTCGCCTGCTTCTCGATGGGGACATTATATACGTCTATAACGTTGCATATCCTAACCTACCGCAACCTAACATCTCGGATGTAATATTTTACACCATTCCTGGCATGTCGGTCCCTACATCTCGGTGGGAACATACTATACGTCTATAACGTTGTATATCCTAACCTAAGGGAACCTAACATCTCGGGTGTAATATTTTACAACATTCCTGACGCGTCGGCCCCTATTTTTCGGTGGGAACATTATATACGTCTATAACGTTATATATCCTAGCCTAAGGATACCTAACATGTCGAATGTAATACTTTACAACATTCCTGGCGTGTCGTCGCCTACTTCTCGATGGGGACATTATATACATCTATAACATTGTATATCCTAACCTAAGGCAACCTAACAACTCGGATGTAATATTTTACCACATTCCTGGCATGTCGGTGCCTACGTCTCGGTGGGAACATTATATACGTCTATAGCGATATATATCCTAACCTAAGGCAACCTAACGCCGCGGATGTAATAGTTGACAACATTCCTGGCGTGTCCGCCCGTACTTCTCGGTGGGAACATTTTATACGTCTATAACGTTATATATCCTAGCCTAAGGCGACCTAACATGTCGAATGTAATATTTTACATCATTCCTGGCGTGTCGTCGCCTGCTTCTCGATGGGAACATTATATACGTCTATAACGTTATATATCATAACCTAAGGCAACCGAACATCTGGGATGTAATATTTTACAACATTCCTGGCATATCGGTCCCTACTTCTCGGTGGAAACATTGTATACGTCTATAACGATATATATCCTAGCCTAAGGCAACCTAACATCTCGCATGTAATATTTTACAACATTCCTGGCGTGTCGTCGCCTACTTCTCGATGGGGACATTATATACGTCTATAACGTTATATATCCTAGCCTAAGGCAACCTAACATGTCGAATGTAATATTTTACAACATTCCTGGCGTGTCGTCGCCTACTTCTCGATGGGGACATTATATACATCTATAACATTGTATATCCTAACCCAAGGCAACCTAACATCTCGGATGGAATATTTTACAACATTCCTGGCATATCGGTCCCTACTTCTCGGTGGGAACATTGTATACGTCTATAACGTTATATATCCTAGCCTAAGGCGACCTAACATATCGAATGTAATATTTTACATCATTCCTGGCGTGTCGTCGCCTGCTTCTCGATGGGAACATTATATACGTCTATAACGTTGTGTATCCTAACCTAACGCAACCTAACATCTGGGATGTAATATTCCTGGCGTGTCGTCGCCTACTTCTGGATGGGGACATTATATACGTCTATAACGTTATATATCCTAACCTAAGGCAACCTAACATCTCGGATGTAATAGTTGACAACATTCCTGGCGTGTCCGCCCGTACATCTCCTTGGGAACATTATATACGTCTATAACGTTATATATCCTAGCCTAAAGCGACCTAACATGTCGAATGTAATATTTTACAACATTCCTGACGTGTCGTCTCCTGCTTCTCGATGGGGACATTATATACGTCTATAACGTTGTATATCCTAACCTAACGCAACCTAACATTTGGGATGTAATATTTTACATCATTCCTGGCGTGTCGTCGCCTACCTCTGGATGGGGACATTATATAAATCTATAACGTTGTATATCCTAACCTAAGGCAACCTAACATCTCGGATGTAATATTTGACAACATTCCTGGCATGTCGGTCCCTACTTCTCGGTGGGAATATTATATACGTCTATAACGTTATATATCATAACCTAAGGCAACCTAACATCTGGGATGTAATATTTTACAACATTCCTGGAGTGTCGTCGCCTACTTCTGGCTAGGGTCATAATATACATCTATAACGTTGTATATCCTAACCTAAGGGAACCTAACACCTCGGGTGTAATATTTTACAACATTCCCGACGCGTCGGCCCCTATTTTTCGGTGAGAACATTATATACATTTATAACGGTATATATCCTAGCCTAAGGCGCCCTAACATGTCGGATGTAATAGTTGATAACATTCCTGGCGTGTCGGCCCGTACTTCTCGGCGGGGAAATTATATACGTCTATAATGTTGTATATCCTAACCTAAGGCAAACTAACCTCAATACCGTAATATTTTACAACATTCCTGGCGCGTCGGCTCCTACTTTTCGGTGGGAACATTATATACGTCTATAACGGTATATATCCTAACGTAAGGCAACATAACATCTCGGATGTAATATTCTACAACATTCCTGGCGTGTCGGCCCGTACTTCTCGGTGGGAACATTGTATACCTCTATAACGATATATATACCAGCCTAAGGCAACCTAACATGTCGAATGTAATATTTTACAACATTCCTGGCGTGTCGTCGCCTACTTCTCGATGGGGACATTATATACATCTATAACATTGTATATCCTAAGCTAAGGCAACCTAACATCTCGGATGTAATATTTTACAGCATTCCTGGCATATCGGTCCCTACGTCTCGCTGGAAACATTGTATACGTCTATAACGATATATATCCTAGCCTAATGCGACCTAACATATCGAATGTAATATTTTACAACATTCCTGGAGTGTCGTCGCCTGCTTCTCGAAGGGGACATTATATACATCTATTCCGTTGTATATCCTAACCTAACGCAACCTAACATCTGGGATGTAATATTTTACAACATTCCTGGCATGACGGGCCCTACGTCTTGATGGGAACATTCTATACGTCTATAGCGTTGTATATCCTAACCTAAAGCAACCTAACATCTGGGATGTAATATTTTACAAGATTCCTGGCATGTCGGTCCCCAAGTCTCGGTAGGAACATTATATACGTCTATAACGATATATATCCAAACCTAAGGGAACCTAACATCTCGGATGTAATATTTTACAACATTCCTGGCGTGTCGTCGCCTACTTCTCGATGGGGACATTATATACATCTATAACATTGTATATCCTAACCCAAGGCAACCTAACATCTCGGATGGAATATTTTACAACATTCCTGGCATATCGGTCCCTACTTCTCGGTGGGAACATTGTATACGTCTATAACGTTATATATCCTAGCCTAAGGCGACCTAACATATCGAATGTAATATTTTACATCATTCCTGGCGTGTCGTCGCCTGCTTCTCGATGGGAACATTATATACGTCTATAACGTTGTGTATCCTAACCTAACGCAACCTAACATCTGGGATGTAATATTCCTGGCGTGTCGTCGCCTACTTCTGGATGGGGACATTATATACGTCTATAACGTTATATATCCTAACCTAAGGCAACCTAACATCTCGGATGTAATAGTTGACAACATTCCTGGCGTGCCCGCCCGTACTTCTCGGTGGGAACATTATATACGTCTATAACGTTATATATCCTAGCCTAAGGCCACATAACATGTCGAATGTAATATTTTACAACATTCCAGGCGTGTCGTCGCCTGCTTCTCGATGGGGATATTATATACGTCTATAACGTTGTATATCCTAACCTAAAGCAACCTAACATCTGGGATGTAATATTTTACAAGATTCCTGGCATGTCGGTCCGCAAGTCTCGGTAGGAACATTATATACGTCTATAACGATATATATCCAAACCTAAGGGAACCTAACATCTCGGATGTAATATTTTACAACATTCCTGGCATGTCGGTCCCTACTTCTCGGTGGGAAAATTATATACGTCTATAACGTTATATATCATAACCTAAGGCAACCTAACTTCTCGGATGTAATATTTTACAACATTCCTGGCATATCGGTCCCTACATCTCGGTGGGGACATTATATACATCTATAACATTGTATATCCTATCCCAAGGCAACCTAACATCTCGGATGGAATATTTTACAACATTCCTGGCATATCGGTCCCTACTTATCGGTGGAAACATTGTATACGTCTATAACGATATATATCCTAGCCTAAGGCAACCTAACATCTCGAATGTAATATTTTATAACATTCCTGGCGTGTCTTCGCCTGCTTCTCGATGGGGACATTATATACGTCTATAACGTTGCATATCCTAACCTACCGCAACCTAACATCTCGGATGTAATATTTTACACCATTCCTGGCATGTCGGTCCCTACATCTCGGTGGGAACATACTATACGTCTATAACGTTGTATATCCTAACCTAAGGGAACCTAACATCTCGGGTGTAATATTTTACAACATTCCTGACGCGTCGGCCCCTATTTTTCGGTGGGAAAATTATATACGTCTATAACGTTATATATCCTAGCCTAAGGATACCTAACATGTCGAATGTAATACTTTACAACATTCCTGGCGTGTCGTCGCCTACTTCTCGATGGGGACATTATATACATCTATAACATTGTATATCCTAACCTAAGGCAACCTAACAACTCGGATGTAATATTTTACCACATTCCTGGCATGTCGGTGCCTACGTCTCGGTGGGAACATTATATACGTCTATAGCGATATATATCCTAACCTAAGGCAACCTAACGCCGCGGATGTAATAGTTGACAACATTCCTGGCGTGTCCGCCCGTACTTCTCGGTGGGAACATTATATACGTCTATAACGTTATATATCCTAGCCTAAGGCGACCTAACATGTCGAATGTAATATTTTACATCATTCCTGGCGTGTCGTCGCCTGCTTCTCGATGGGGACATTATATACATCTATAACATTGTATATCGTAACCTAAGGCAACCTGACATCTCGGATGTAATATTTTACAACATTCTGGCGTGTCGTCGCCTGCTTCTCGATGGGGAGATTATATACGTCTCTAACGTTGTATGTCCTAACCTAACGCAACCTAACATTTGGGATGTAATATTTTACAACATTCCTTGCATGTCGGTGCCTACGTCTCGGTGGGAACATTATATACGTCTATAACGATATATATCCTAACCTAAGGCAACCTAACACCTCGGATGTAATATTTCACAACATTCCTGACGTGTCGGCCCCTATTTTTCGGTGGGAACATTATATACGTCTATAACGTTATATATCCTAGCCTAAGGCCACATAACATGTCGAATGTAATATTTTACAACATTCCAGGCGTGTCGTCGCCTGCTTCTCGATGGGGACATTATATACGTCTATAACGTTGTATATCCTAACCTAAAGCAACCTAACAGCTGGGATGTAATATTTTACAAGATTCCTGGCATGTCGGTCCGCAAGTCTCGGTAGGAACATTATATACGTCTATAACGATATATATCCAAACCTAAGGGAACCTAACATCTCGGATGTAATATTTTACAACATTCCGGGCATGTCGGTCCCTACTTCTCGGTGGGAAAATTATATACGTCTATAACGTTATATATCATAACCTAAGGCAACCTAACTTCTCGGATGTAATATTTTACAACATTCCTGGCATATCGGTCCCTACATCTCGGTGGGGACATTATATACATCTATAACATTGTATATCCTATCCCAAGGCAACCTAACATCTCGGATGGAATATTTTACAACATTCCTGGCATATCGGTCCCTACTTATCGGTGGAAACATTGTATACGTCTATAACGATATATATCCTAGCCTAAGGCAACCTAACATCTCGAATGTAATATTTTATAACATTCCTGGCGTGTCTTCGCCTGCTTCTCGATGGGGACATTATATACGTCTATAACGTTGCATATCCTAACCTACCGCAACCTAACATCTCGGATGTAATATTTTCCACCATTCCTGGCATGTCGGTCCCTACATCTCGGTGGGAACATACTATACGTCTATAACGTTGTATATCCTAACCTAAGGGAACCTAACATCTCGGGTGTAATATTTTACAACATTCCTGACGCGTCGGCCCCTATTTTTCGGTGGGAACATTATATACGTCTATAACGTTATATATCCTAGCCTAAGGATACCTAACATGTCGAATGTAATACTTTACAACATTCCTGGCGTGTCGTCGCCTACTTCTCGATGGGGACATTATATACATCTATAACATTGTATATCCTAACCTAAGGCAACCTAACAACTCGGATGTAATATTTTACAACATTCCTGGCATGTCGGTGCCTACGTCTCGGTGGGAACATTATATACGTCTATAGCGATATATATCGTAACCTAAGGCAACCTAACGCCGCGGATGTAATAGTTGACAACATTCCTGGCGTGTCCGCCCGTACTTCTCGGTGGGAACATTATATACGTCTATAACGTTATATATCCTAGCCTAAGGCGACCTAACATGTCGAATGTAATATTTTACATCATTCCTGGCGTGTCGTCGCCTGCTTCTCGATGGGGACATTATATACATCTATAACATTGTATATCGTAACCTAAGGCAACCTAACATCTCGGATGTAATATTTTACAACATTCTGGCGTGTCGTCGCCTGCTTCTCGATGGGGAGATTATATACGTCTATAACGTTGTATGTCCTAACCTAACGCAACCTAACATTTGGGATGTAATATTTTACAACATTCCTTGCATGTCTGTGCCTACGTCTCGGTGGGAACATTATATACGTCTATAACGATATATATCCTAACCTAAGGCAACCTAACACCTCGGATGTAATATTTTACAACATTCCTGACGTGTCGACCCCTATTTTTCGGTGGGAACATTATATACGTCTATAACGTTATATATCCTAGCCTAAGGCCACATAACATGTCGAATGTAATATTTTACAACATTCCAGGCGTGTCGTCGCCTGCTTCTCGATGGGGACATTATATACGTCTATAACGTTGTATATCCTAACCTAAAGCAACCTAACAGCTGGGATGTAATATTTTACAAGATTCCTGGCATGTCGGTCCGCAAGTCTCGGTAGGAACATTATATACGTCTATAACGATATATATCCAAACCTAAGGGAACCTAACATCTCGGATGTAATATTTTACAACATTCCTGGCATGTCGGTCCCTACTTCTCGGTGGGAAAATTATATACGTCTATAACGTTATATATCATAACCTAAGGCAACCTAACTTCTCGGATGTAATATTTGCAACATTCCTGGCATATCGGTCCCTACATCTCGGTGGGGACATTATATACATCTATAACATTGTATATCCTATCCCAAGGCAACCTAACATCTCGGATGGAATATTTTACAACATTCCTGGCATATCGGTCCCTACTTATCGGTGGAAACATTGTATACGTCTATAACGATATATATCCTAGCCTAAGGCAACCTAACATCTCGAATGTAATATTTTATAACATTCCTGGCGTGTCTTCGCCTGCTTCTCGATGGGGACATTATATACGTCTATAACGTTGCATATCCTAACCTACCGCAACCTAACATCTCGGATGTAATATTTTCCACCATTCCTGGCATGTCGGTCCCTACATCTCGGTGGGAACATACTATACGTCTATAACGTTGTATATCCTAACCTAAGGGAACCTAACATCTCGGGTGTAATATTTTACAACATTCCTGACGCGTCGGCCCCTATTTTTCGGTGGGAACATTATATACGTCTATAACGTTATATATCCTAGCCTAAGGATACCTAACATGTCGAATGTAATACTTTACAACATTCCTGGCGTGTCGTCGCCTACTTCTCGATGGGGACATTATATACATCTATAACATTGTATATCCTAACCTAAGGCAACCTAACAACTCGGATGTAATATTTTACCACATTCCTGGCATGTCGGTGCCTACGTCTCGGTGGGAACATTATATACGTCTATAGCGATATATATCCTAACCTAAGGCAACCTAACGCCGCGGATGTAATAGTTGACAACATTCCTGGCGTGTCCGCCCGTACTTCTCGGTGGGAACATTATATACGTCTATAACGTTATATATCCTAGCCTAAGGCGACCTAACATGTCGAATGTAATATTTTACATCATTCCTGGCGTGTCGTCGCCTGCTTCTCGATGGGGACATTATATACATCTATAACATTGTATATCGTAACCTAAGGCAACCTAACATCTCGGATGTAATATTTTACAACATTCTGGCGTGTCGTCGCCTGCTTCTCGATGGGGAGATTATATACGTCTATAACGTTGTATGTCCTAACCTAACGCAACCTAACATTTGGGATGTAATATTTTACAACATTCCTTGCATGTCGGTGCCTACGTCTCGGTGGGAACATTATATACGTCTATAACGATATATATCCTAACCTAAGGCAACCTAACACCTCGGATGTAATATTTTACAACATTCCTGACGTGTCGACCCCTATTTTTCGGTGGGAACATTATATACGTCTATAACGTTATATATCCTAGCCTAAGGCCACATAACATGTCGAATGTAATATTTTACAACATTCCAGGCGTGTCGTCGCCTGCTTCTCGATGGGGACATTATATACGTCTATAACGTTGTATATCCTAACCTAAAGCAACCTAACAGCTGGGATGTAATATTTTACAAGATTCCTGGCATGTCGGTCCGCAAGTCTCGGTAGGAACATTATATACGTCTATAACGATATATATCCAAACCTAAGGGAACCTAACATCTCGGATGTAATATTTTACAACATTCCTGGCATGTCGGTCCCTACTTCTCGGTGGGAAAATTATATACGTCTATAACGTTATATATCATAACCTAAGGCAACCTAACTTCTCGGATGTAATATTTGCAACATTCCTGGCATATCGGTCCCTACATCTCGGTGGGGACATTATATACATCTATAACATTGTATATCCTATCCCAAGGCAACCTAACATCTCGGATGGAATATTTTACAACATTCCTGGCATATCGGTCCCTACTTATCGGTGGAAACATTGTATACGTCTATAACGATATATATCCTAGCCTAAGGCAACCTAACATCTCGAATGTAATATTTTATAACATTCCTGGCGTGTCTTCGCCTGCTTCTCGATGGGGACATTGTATACGTCTATAACGTTGCATATCCTAACCTACCGCAACCTAACATCTCGGATGTAATATTTTCCACCATTCCTGGCATGTCGGTCCCTACATCTCGGTGGGAACATACTATACGTCTATAACGTTGTATATCCTAACCTAAGGGAACCTAACATCTCGGGTGTAATATTTTACAACATTCCTGACGCGTCGGCCCCTATTTTTCGGTGGGAACATTATATACGTCTATAACGTTATATATCCTAGCCTAAGGATACCTAACATGTCGAATGTAATACTTTACAACATTCCTGGCGTGTCGTCGCCTACTTCTCGATGGGGACATTATATACATCTATAACATTGTATATCCTAACCTAAGGCAACCTAACAACTCGGATGTAATATTTTACCACATTCCTGGCATGTCGGTGCCTACGTCTCGGTGGGAACATTATATACGTCTATAGCGATATATATCCTAACCTAAGGCAACCTAACGCCGCGGATGTAATAGTTGACAACATTCCTGGCGTGTCCGCCCGTACTTCTCGGTGGGAACATTATATACGTCTATAACGTTATATATCCTAGCCTAAGGCGACCTAACATGTCGAATGTAATATTTTACATCATTCCTGGCGTGTCGTCGCCTGCTTCTCGATGGGGACATTATATACATCTATAACATTGTATATCGTAACCTAAGGCAACCTAACATCTCGGATGTAATATTTTACAACATTCTGGCGTGTCGTCGCCTGCTTCTCGATGGGGAGATTATATACGTCTATAACGTTGTATGTCCTAACCTAACGCAACCTAACATTTGGGATGTAATATTTATTACATTCCTTGCATGTCGGTGCCTACGTCTCGGTGGGAACATTATATACGTCTATAACGATATATATCCTAACCTAAGGCAACCTAACACCTCGGATGTAATATTTTACAACATTCCTGACGTGTCGGCCCCTATTTTTCGGTGGGAACTTTATATACGTCTATATCGTTATATATCCTAGTCTAAGGCAACCTAACATGTCGAATGTAATATTTTACAACATTCTGGCGTGTCGTCTCCTGCTTCTCTATGGGGACATTATATACGTCTACAATGTTGTATATCCTAACCTAACGCAACCTAACATCGGGGATGTAATATTTTACAAGATTCCTGGCATGTCGGTCCCCAAGTCTCGGTAGGAACATTATATACGTCTATAACGATATATATCCAAACGTAAGGGAACCTAAATTCTCGGATGTAATATTTTACAACATTCCTGGCATATCGGTCCCTACATGTCGGTGGGGCATTATATACATCTATAACATTGTATATCCTAACCCAAGGCAACCTAACATCTCGGATGGAATATTTTACAACATTCCTGACATATCGGTCCCTACTTATCGGTGGAAACATTGTATACGTCTATAACGATATATATCTTAGCCTAAGGCAACCTAACATCTCGGATGTAATATTTTACAACATTCTGGCGTGTCGTCGCCTGCTTCTCGATGGAGAGATTATATACGTCTATAACGTTGTATATCCTAACCTAACGCAACCTAACATTTGGGATGTAATATTTTACAACATTCCTTGCATGTCGGTGCCTACGTCTCGGTGGAAACATTATGTACGTCTATAACGATATATATCCTAACCTAAGGCAACCTAGCACCTCGGATGTAATAGTTGACAACATTCCTGGCGTGTAGGCCCGTACATCTCGGCGGGAACATTGTATACGTCTATAACGTTATATATCGTAGCCTAAGGCGACCTAACATGTCGAATGTCATATTTTACATCATTCCTGGCGTGTCGTCGCCTGTTTCTCAATGGGAACATTATATACGTCTATAACGTTGTGTATCCTAACCTAACGCAACCTAACATCTGGGATGTAATATTCCTGGCGTGTCGTCGCCTACTTCTGGATGGGGACATTATATACGTCTATAACATTATATATCCTAACCTAAGGCAACCTAACATCTCGGATGTAATATTTTACAACATTCCTGGCATGTCGGTTCCTACATCTCGGTGGGAACATACTATACGTCTATAACGTTGTATATCCTATCCTAAGGGAACATAACATGTCGGGTGTAATATTTTACATCATTCCTAACGCGTCGGCCCCTATTTTTCGGTGGGAACATTATATACGTCTATAACGTTATATATCCTAGCCTAAGGCGACCTAACATGTCGAATGTAATATTTTACAACATTCCTGACGTGTCGGCCCCTATTTTTCGGTGGGAACTTTATATACGTCTATATCGTTATATATCCTAGTCTAAGGCAACCTAACATGTCGAATGTAATATTTTACAACATTCTGGCGTGTCGTCTCCTGCTTCTCTATGGGGACATTATATACGTCTACAATGTTGTATATCCTAACCTAACGCAACCTAACATTTGGGATGTAATATTTTACAACATTCCTTGCATGTCGGTGCCTACGTCTCGGTGGGAACATTATATACGTCTATAACGATATATATCCTAACCTAAGGCAACCTAACACCTCGGATGTAATATTTTACAACATTCCTGACGTGTCGACCCCTATTTTTCGGTGGGAACATTATATACGTCTATAACGTTATATATCCTAGCCTAAGGCCACATAACATGTCGAATGTAATATTTTACAACATTCCAGGCGTGTCGTCGCCTGCTTCTCGATGGGGACATTATATACGTCTATAACGTTGTATATCCTAACCTAAAGCAACCTAACAGCTGGGATGTAATATTTTACAAGATTCCTGGCATGTCGGTCCGCAAGTCTCGGTAGGAACATTATATACGTCTATAACGATATATATCCAAACCTAAGGGAACCTAACATCTCGGATGTAATATTTTACAACATTCCTGGCATGTCGGTCCCTACTTCTCGGTGGGAAAATTATATACGTCTATAACGTTATATATCATAACCTAAGGCAACCTAACTTCTCGGATGTAATATTTGCAACATTCCTGGCATATCGGTCCCTACATCTCGGTGGGGACATTATATACATCTATAACATTGTATATCCTATCCCAAGGCAACCTAACATCTCGGATGGAATATTTTACAACATTCCTGGCATATCGGTCCCTACTTATCGGTGGAAACATTGTATACGTCTATAACGATATATATCCTAGCCTAAGGCAACCTAACATCTCGAATGTAATATTTTATAACATTCCTGGCGTGTCTTCGCCTGCTTCTCGATGGGGACATTGTATACGTCTATAACGTTGCATATCCTAACCTACCGCAACCTAACATCTCGGATGTAATATTTTCCACCATTCCTGGCATGTCGGTCCCTACATCTCGGTGGGAACATACTATACGTCTATAACGTTGTATATCCTAACCTAAGGGAACCTAACATCTCGGGTGTAATATTTTACAACATTCCTGACGCGTCGGCCCCTATTTTTCGGTGGGAACATTATATACGTCTATAACGTTATATATCCTAGCCTAAGGATACCTAACATGTCGAATGTAATACTTTACAACATTCCTGGCGTGTCGTCGCCTACTTCTCGATGGGGACATTATATACATCTATAACATTGTATATCCTAACCTAAGGCAACCTAACAACTCGGATGTAATATTTTACCACATTCCTGGCATGTCGGTGCCTACGTCTCGGTGGGAACATTATATACGTCTATAGCGATATATATCCTAACCTAAGGCAACCTAACGCCGCGGATGTAATAGTTGACAACATTCCTGGCGTGTCCGCCCGTACTTCTCGGTGGGAACATTATATACGTCTATAACGTTATATATCCTAGCCTAAGGCGACCTAACATGTCGAATGTAATATTTTACATCATTCCTGGCGTGTCGTCGCCTGCTTCTCGATGGGGACATTATATACATCTATAACATTGTATATCGTAACCTAAGGCAACCTAACATCTCGGATGTAATATTTTACAACATTCTGGCGTGTCGTCGCCTGCTTCTCGATGGGGAGATTATATACGTCTATAACGTTGTATGTCCTAACCTAACGCAACCTAACATTTGGGATGTAATATTTATTACATTCCTTGCATGTCGGTGCCTACGTCTCGGTGGGAACATTATATACGTCTATAACGATATATATCCTAACCTAAGGCAACCTAACACCTCGGATGTAATATTTTACAACATTCCTGACGTGTCGGCCCCTATTTTTCGGTGGGAACTTTATATACGTCTATATCGTTATATATCCTAGTCTAAGGCAACCTAACATGTCGAATGTAATATTTTACAACATTCTGGCGTGTCGTCTCCTGCTTCTCTATGGGGACATTATATACGTCTACAATGTTGTATATCCTAACCTAACGCAACCTAACATCGGGGATGTAATATTTTACAAGATTCCTGGCATGTCGGTCCCCAAGTCTCGGTAGGAACATTATATACGTCTATAACGATATATATCCAAACGTAAGGGAACCTAAATTCTCGGATGTAATATTTTACAACATTCCTGGCATATCGGTCCCTACATCTCGGTGGGGCATTATATACATCTATAACATTGTATATCCTAACCCAAGGCAACCTAACATCTCGGATGGAATATTTTACAACATTCCTGACATATCGGTCCCTACTTATCGGTGGAAACATTGTATACGTCTATAACGATATATATCTTAGCCTAAGGCAACCTAACATCTCGGATGTAATATTTTACAACATTCTGGCGTGTCGTCGCCTGCTTCTCGATGGAGAGATTATATACGTCTATAACGTTGTATATCCTAACCTAACGCAACCTAACATTTGGGATGTAATATTTTACAACATTCCTTGCATGTCGGTGCCTACGTCTCGGTGGAAACATTATGTACGTCTATAACGATATATATCCTAACCTAAGGCAACCTAGCACCTCGGATGTAATAGTTGACAACATTCCTGGCGTGTAGGCCCGTACATCTCGGCGGGAACATTGTATACGTCTATAACGTTATATATCGTAGCCTAAGGCGACCTAACATGTCGAATGTCATATTTTACATCATTCCTGGCGTGTCGTCGCCTGTTTCTCAATGGGAACATTATATACGTCTATAACGTTGTGTATCCTAACCTAACGCAACCTAACATCTGGGATGTAATATTCCTGGCGTGTCGTCGCCTACTTCTGGATGGGGACATTATATACGTCTATAACATTATATATCCTAACCTAAGGCAACCTAACATCTCGGATGTAATATTTTACAACATTCCTGGCATGTCGGTTCCTACATCTCGGTGGGAACATACTATACGTCTATAACGTTGTATATCCTATCCTAAGGGAACATAACATGTCGGGTGTAATATTTTACATCATTCCTAACGCGTCGGCCCCTATTTTTCGGTGGGAACATTATATACGTCTATAACGTTATATATCCTAGCCTAAGGCGACCTAACATGTCGAATGTAATATTTTACAACATTCCTGGCGTGTCGTCTACTGCTTCTCGATGGGGACATTATATACGTCTATATTGTTGTATATCTTAACCTAACGCAACTTAACATCTGGGATGTAATATTTTACAGCATTCGTGGTGTGTCGTCGCCTACTTCTGGATGGGGTCATTGTATACATCTATAACGTTGTATATCCTAACCTAAGGGAACCTAACACCTCGGGTGTAATATTTTACAACATTCCCGACACGTCGGCCCCTATTTTTCGGTGAGAACATTATATACATTTATAACGGTATATATCCTAGCCTAAGGCAACCTAACATCTCGGATGTAATAGTTGACAACATTCCTGCCGTGTCCGCCCGTACTTCTCGGTGGGAACATTATATACGTCTATAACGTGATATATCCTAGCCTAAGGCTACATAACATGTCGAATGTAATATTTTACAACATTCCTGGCGTGTCGTCGCCTGCTTCTCGATGGGGATATTATATACGTCTATAACGTTGTATATCCTAACCTAAAGCAACCTAACATCTGGGATGTAATATTTTACAAGATTCCTGGCATGTCGGTCCCCAAGTCTCGGTAGGAACATTATATACGTCTATAACGATATATATCCAAACCTAAGGGAACCTAACATCTCGGATGTAATATTTCACAACATTCCTGGCATGTCGGTCCCTACTTCTCGGTGGGAATATTATATACGTCTATAACGTTATATATCATAACCTAAGGCAACCTAACATCTCGGATGTAATATTTTACAACATTCCTGGCATATGGGTCCCTACTTCTCGGTGGAAACATTGTATACGTCTATAACGATATATATCCTAGCCTAAGGCAACCTAACATCTCGGATGTACTATTTTACAACATTCCTGGCGTGTCGTCGCCTACTTCTCGATGGGGACATTATATACATCTATAACATTGTATATCCTAACCTAAGACAACCTAACATCTCGGATGTAATATTTTACAACATTCTGGCGTGTCGTCGCCTGCTTCTGGATTGGGAGATTATATACGTCTATAACGTTGTGTATCCTAATCTAACGCAACCTAACATCTGGGATGTAATATTCCTGGCGTGTCGTCGCCTACTTCTGGATGGGGACATTATATACGTCTATAACGTTATAGATCCTAACCTAAGGCAACCTAACATCTCGGATGTAATAGTTGACAACATTCCTGGCGTGTCCGCCCGTACTTCTCGGTGGGAACATTATATACGTCTATAACGTTATATATCCTAGCCTAAGGCCACCTAACGTGTCGAATGTAAAATTTTACAGCATTCCTGACGCGTCGGCCCCTATTTTTCGGTGGGAACATTATATACGTCTATAACGTTATATATCCAAGTCTAAGGCAACCTAACATGTCGAATGTAATATTTTACAACATTCCTGGCATGTCGGTCCCTACATCTCGGTGGAAACATACTATACGTCTATAACGTTGTATATCCTAACCTAAGGGAACCTAACATCTCGGGTGTAATATTTTACAACATTCCTGACGCGTCGGCCCCTATTTTCCGGTGGGAACATTATATAAGTCTATAACGTTATATATCCTAGCCTAAGGCAACCTAACATGTCGAATGTAATATGTTACAACATTCCTGGCGTGTCGTCGCCTACTTCTCGATGGGGACATTATATACATCCATATCATTGTATATCCTAACCTAAGGGTACCTAACAACTCGGATGTAATATTTTACAACATTCTGGCGTTTCGTCGCCTGCTTCTCGATGGGGAGATTATATACTTATATAACGTTGTACATCCTAACTTAACGCAACCTAACATTTGGGATGTAATATTTTACAACATTCCTTGCATGTCGGTGCCAAAGTCTCGGTGGGAACATTATATACGTCTATAACGATATATATCCTAACCTAAGGCAACCTAACACCTCGGATGTAATAGTTGACAACATTCCAGGCGTGTCAGCCCGTACTTCTCGGTGGGAACATTATATACGTCTATAACGCTATATATCCTAGCCTAAGGCGATCTAACATGTCGAATGTAATATTTTACCACATTCCTGGCCTGTCGTCTCCTGCTCCACGATGGGGACATTATATACGTCTATAACGTTGTATATCCTAACCTAAAGCAACCTAACATCTCGGATGTAATAGTTGACAACATTCCTGGCGTGTAGGCCCGTACTTCTCGTTGAGAACATTCTATACGTCTATAACGTTGTATATCCTAGCCTAAGGCGACCTAATATATCGAATGTAATATTTTACATCATTCCTGGCCTCTCATCGCCTGCTTCTCAATGGGAACATTATATACGTCTATAACGTTGTATATCCTAACCTAACGCAACCTAACATCTGGGATGTAATATTCCTGGCGTGTCGTCGCCTACTTCTCGATGGGGACATTATATACGTCTATAACGTTATATATCCTAACCTAAGGGAACCTAACATCTCGGGTGTAATATTTGAAAACATTCCCGGCGTGTTAGCCCGTACTTCTCTGTGGGAACATCATATACGTCTATAGCGATATATATCATAGCCTAAGGCAACCTAACATCTCGGATGTAATATTTTACAACATTCCTGGCGCGTCGGCTCCTATTTTTCGGTGGGAACATTATATACGTCTATAACGTTATATATCCTAACCTAAGGGAATCTAACATCTCGGGTGTAATATTTTACAACATTCATGACACGTCGTCGCCTGCTCCTCGATGGGGTCATTATATACGTCTATAACGTTGTATATCCTAACCTAACGCAACCTAACATCTGGGATGTAATATTTTACAACATTCCTGGCGTGTCGTCGCCTGCTCCTCGATGGGGTCATTATATACGTCTATAACGTTGTATAACCTAACCTAACGCAACCTAACATCTGGGATGTAATATTTTACAACATTCCTGGCATGTCGGCCCCTATTTCTCGGTGGGAATATTATATACGTCTATAACGTTATATATCCTAGCCTAAGGCAACCTAACATCTCGAGTTTAATATTTTACAACATTCCTGACGCGTCGGCCCCTACTTTTCGGTGGGAACATTATATACGTACATAACGTTATATATCATAACCTAAGGCAACCTAAAATCTCTACCGTAACAGTTTACAACATTCCTGGCGTGTCGGCTCGTACTTCTCGGTGCGAACATTATATACGTCTATAACGATATATATCCAAACTTAAGGGAAACTAACATCTCGGATGTAATATTTTATAACATTCCTGGCGCTTCGGCTCCTACTTTTCGGTGGGAACATTATATACGTCTATAACGTTGTATATCCTAACCTAACGCAACCTAACATCTGGGATGTAATATTTTACAACATTCCTGGCATGTCGGCCCCTATTTCTCGGTGGGAATATTATATACGTCTATAACGTTATATATCCTAGCCTAAGGCAACCTAACATCTCGAGTTTAATATTTTACGACATTCCTGACGCGTCGGCCCCTATTTCTCGGTGGGAACATTATATACGTCTATAACGTTATATATCATAACCTAAGGCAACCTAAAATCTCTACCGTAACAGTTTACAACATTCCTGGCGTGTCGGCTCGTACTTCTCGGTGCGAACATTATATACGTCTATAACGATATATATCCAAACTTAAGGGAAACTAACATCTCGGATGTAATATTTTATAACATTCCTGGCGCTTCGGCTCCTACTTTTCGGTGGGAACATTATATACGTCTATAACGTTGTATATCCTAACCTAACGCAACCTAACATCTGGGATGTAATATTTTACAACATTCCTGGCATGTCGGCCCCTATTTCTCGGTGGGAATATTATATACGTCTATAACGTTATATATCCTAGCCTAAGGCAACCTAACATCTCGAGTTTAATATTTTACGACATTCCTGACGCGTCGGCCCCTATTTCTCGGTGGGAACATTATATACGTCTATAACGTTATATATCATAACCTAAGGCAACCTAAAATCTCTACCGTAACAGTTTACAACATTCCTGGCGTGTCGGCTCGTACTTCTCGGTGCGCACATTATATACGTCTATAACGTTATATATCCTAACGAAAGGCAACATAACATCTCGGATGTAATATTTTACAACATTCCTGGCACGTCGGTCCCTACGTCTCGGTGGGAACGTTATATACGTCTATAACGATATATATCCAAACTTAAGGGAAACTAACATCTCGGATGTCATATTTTACAACATTCCTGGCGCTTCGGCCCCTATTTCTCGGTGGTAACATTATATACGTCTATAACGTTATATATCATAACCTAAGGCAACCTAAAATCTCTACCGTAATAGTTTACAACATTCCTGGCGTGTCGGCTCGTACTTCTCGGTGCGAACATTATATACGTCTATAACGTTATATATCCTAACGTAAGGCAACATAACATCTCGGATATAATATTTTACAACATTCCTGGCGTGTCGTCGCCTGCTTCTCGATGGGGACATTATATACGTCTATAACGTTGTATATCCTAACCTAACGCAACCTAACATCTGGGATGTAATATTTTACAACATTCCTGGCATGTCGGTCCCTACGTCTCGGTGGGGACGTTATATACGTCTATAACGACATATATCCGAACTTAAGGGAAACTAACATCTCGGATGTAATATTTTACAACATTCCTGGCTCTTCGGCTCCTACTTTTCGGTGGAAACATTATATACGTCTATAACGTTACATATCCTAACGTAAGGCAACATAACATCTCGGATGTTATATTTTACAACATTCCTGGCGTGTCGTCGCCTGCTCCTCGATGGGGTCATTATATACGTCTATAACGTTGTATATCCTAACCTAACGCAACCTAACATCTCGGATGTAATATTCTACAACATTCCTGGCATGTCGGCCCCTATTTCTCGGTGGGAAAATTATATACGTCTATAACGTTATATATCCTAGCCTAAGGCAACCTAACATCTCGGGTTTAATATTTTACAACATTCCTGGCGCTTCGGCCCCTATTTCTCGGTGGTAACATTATATACGTCTATAACGTTATATATCATAACCTAAGGCAACCTAAAATCTCTACCGTAATAGTTTACAACATTCCTGGCGTGTCGGCTCGTACTTCTCGGTGCGAACATTATATACGTCTATAACGTTATATATCCTAACGTAAGGCAACATAACATCTCAGATGTCATATTTTACAACATTCCTGGCGTGTCGTCGCCTGCTTCTCGATGTGGACATTATATACGTCTATAACGTTGTATATCCTAGCCTAAGCAATCTAACATCTCGGATGTAATATTTTACAACATTCCTGGCGTGTCGTCGCCTGCTTCTCGATGGGGACGTTATATACGTCTATAACGTTGTATATCTTAACCAAACGCAACCTAACATCTGGGATGTAATATTTTACAACATTCCTGGCATGTCGGTTCCTACGTCTCGGTGGGAACGTTATATACGTCTATAACGACATATATCCAAACTTAAGGGAAACTAACATCTCGGATGTAATATTTTACAACATTCGTGGCGATTCGGCTACTACTTTTCGGTGGGAACATTATATACGTCTATAATGTTACATATCCTAACGTAAGGCAACATAACATCTCGGATGTAATATTTTACAACATTCCTGGCGTGTCGTCGCCTGCTTCTCGATGGGGACATTATATACGTCTATAGCGTTGTATATCCTAACCTAACGCAACCTAACCTCTCGGATGTAATATTTTACAACATTCCTGGCATGTCGTCGCCTGCTTCTCGATGGGGACATTATATAAGTCTATATCGTTGTATATCCTAACCTAACGCAACCTAACATCTGGGATGTAATATTTTACATCATTCCTGACGTGTCGGCCCGTAGTTCTCGGTGGTAACAATATATTCGTCTATAACGTTATGTATCCTAGCCTAAGGCAACCTAACATGCCGAATGTAATATTTTACAACATTCCTGGCGTGTCGTCGCCTACTTCTCGATGGGGACATTATATACGTCTATAACGTTGTATATCCTAACCTAACGCAACCTAACATCTCGTATGTAATATTTTACAACATTCCTGGCATGTCGGTCCCTACATCTCGGCGGGAACACACTATACGTCTATAACGTTGTATATCCTAACCTAACGCAACCTAACATTTGGGATGCAATATTTTACAACATTCCTGGCATGTTTGTTCCTACTTTTCGGTGGGAACATTATATACGTCTATAACGTTGTATATCCTAGTCCAAGGCAACCTAACATGTCGAATGTAATATTTTACAACATTCCTGGCGTGTCGTCGCCTACTTCTCGATGGGGACATTATATACATCTATAACCTTGTATATCCTAACCTAAGGCAACCTAACATCTGGGATGTAATATTCCTGGCGTGTCGTCGCCTACTTCTGGATGGGGAGATTATATACGTCTATAACGTTATATATCCTAACCTAAGGCAACCTAACATCTCGGATGTAATAGTTGACAACATTCCTGGCGTGTCCGCCCGTACTTCTCGGTGGGAACATTATATACGTCTATAACGTTGTATATCCTAACCTAAGGGAACCTAACATCTCGGGTGTAATATTCTACAACATTCCTGACGCGTCGGACCCTATTTTTCGGTGGGAACATTATATACGTCTATAACGTTATATATCCTAGCCTAAGGCAACCTAAGGTGTCGAATGTAATATTTTACAACATTCCTGGCGTGTCGTCCCCTGCTTCTCGATGGGGACATTATATACGTCTATAACGTTGTATATCCTAACCTAACGCAACCTAACATTACGGATGTAATATTTTACAACATTCCTGGCATGTCGGTCCCTACATCTCGGTGGGAACATACTATACGTCTATAACGTTGTATATCCTAACCTAAGGGAACCTAACATCTCGGGTGTAATATTTTACAACATTCCTGACGCGTCGGACCCTATTTTTCGGTGGGAACATTATATACGTCTATAACGTTATATATCCTAGCCTAAGGCAACCTAAGATGTCGAATGTAATATTTTACAACAGTCCTGGCGTGTCGTCGCCTACTTCACGATGGGGACATTATATACATCTATAACATTGTATATCCTAACCTAAGGCAACCTAACATCTCGGATGTAATATTTTACAACATTCTGGCGTGTCGTCGCCTGCTTCTCGATGGGGAGATTATATACGTCTATAACGTTGTATATCCTAACCTAACGCAACCTAACATTTGGGATGCAATATTTTACAACATTCCTGACATGTCGGTGCCTACGTCTCGGTGGGAACATTATATACGTCTATAACGATATATGTCCCAACCTAAGGCAACCTAACACCTCGGATGTAATAGTTGACAACATTCCTGGCGTCTAGGCCCGTACTTCTCGGTGGGAACATTGTATACGTCTATAACGTTATATATCCTAGCCTAAGGCAACCTAACATGCCGAATGTAATATTTTACAACATTCCTGGCGTGTCGTCGCCTACTTCTCGATGGGGACATTATATACGTCTATAACGTTGTATATCCTAACCTAACGCAACCTAACATTTGGGATGTAATATTTTACAACATTCCTGGCATGTCGGTGCCTACGTCTCGGTGGGAACATTATATACGTCTATAACGATAGATATCCTAACCTAAGGCAACCTAACACCTCGGATGTAATAGTTGACAACATTCCTGGCGTGTAGGCCCGTACTTCCCGGTGGTAACATTACATACGTCTATAACGTTATATATCCTAGCCTAAGGCCACCTAACATGTCGAATGTAATATTTTACAACATTCCTGACGCGTCGGCCCCTATTTTTCGGTGGGAACATTATATACGTCTACAACGTTATATATCCTAGTCTAAGGCAACCTAACATGTCGAATGTAATATTTTACAACATTCCTGGCGTGTCGTCGCCTACTTCTCGATGGGGACATTATATACGTCTATAACGTTGTATATCCTAACCTAACGCAACCTAACATCTCGTATGTAATATTTTAGAACATTCCTGGCATGTTGGTCCCTACATCTCGGCGGGAACACACTATACGTCTATAACGTTGTATATCCTAACCTAACGCAACCTAACATTTGGGATGCAATATTTTACAACATTCCTGGCATGTCTGTTCCTACTTTTCGATGGGAACATTATATACGTCTATAACGTTGTATATCCTAGTCCAAGGCAACCTAACATGTCGAACGTAATATTTTACAACATTCCTGGCGTGTCGTCGCCTACTTCTCGATGGGGACATTATATACATCTATAACCTTGTATATCCTAACCTAAGGCAACCTAACATCTCGGATGTAATGTTTTACAACATTCTGGCGTGTCGTCGCCTGCTTCTCGATGGGGACATTATATACGTCTATAACGTTGTATATCCTAACCTAACGCAACCTAACATTTGGGATGTAATATTTTACAACATTCCTGGCATGTCGGTGCCTACGTCTCGGTGGGAACATTATATACGTCTATAACGATAGATATCCTAACCTAAGGCAACCTAACACCTCGGATGTAATAGTTGACAACATTCCTGGCGTGTAGGCCCGTACTTCCCGGTGGTAACATTACATACGTCTATAACGTTATATATCCTAGCCTAAGGCCACCTAACATGTCGAATGTAATATTTTACAACATTCCTGACGCGTCGGCCCCTATTTTTCGGTGGGAACATTATATACGTCTACAACGTTATATATCCTAGTCTAAGGCAACCTAACATGTCGAATGTAATATTTTACAACATTCCTGGCGTGTCGTCGCCTACTTCTCGATGGGGACATTATATACGTCTATAACGTTGTATATCCTAACCTAACGCAACCTAACATCTCGTATGTAATATTTTACAACATTCCTGGCATGTTGGTCCCTACATCTCGGCGGGAACACACTATACGTCTATAACGTTGTATATCCTAACCTAACGCAACCTAACATTTGGGATGCAATATTTTACAACATTCCTGGCGTCTAGGCCCGTACTTCTCGGTGGGAACATTGTATACGTCTATAACGTTATATATCCTAGCCTAAGGCCACATAACATGTCGAATGTAATATTTTACAACATTCCTGGCGTGTCGTCGCCTGCTTCTCGATGGAGACATTATATACGTCTATAACGTTGTATATCCTAACCTAACGCAACCTAACATCTCGGATGTACTATTTTACAAAATTCCTGGCATGTCGGTCCCTACATCTCGGTGGGAACTGACTATACGTCTATAAAGTTGTATATCCTAACCTAAGGGAACCTAACATCTCGGGTGTAATATTTTACAACATTCCTGACTCGTCGGCCCCTATTTTTAGGTGGGAACATTATATACGTCTATAACGCTATATATCCTAGCCTAAGGCAACCTAAGATGTCGAATGTAATATTTTACAACATTCTGGCGTGTCGTCGCCTGCTTCTCGATGGGGAGATTATATACGTCTATAACTTTGTATATCCTAACCTAACGCAACCTAAGATTTGGGATGTAATATTTTACAACATTCCTTGCATGTCGGTGCCTACGTCTCGGTGGGAACATTATATACGTCTATAACGTTATATATCCTAGCCTAAGGCCACCTAACATGTCGAATGTAATATTTTACAACATTCCTGACGCGTAGGCCCCTATTTTTCGGTGGGAACATTACATACGTCTATAACGTTATATATCCTAGTCTAAGGCAACCTGACATGTCGAATGTAATATTTTACAACACTCCTGTCGTGTAGTCGCCTACTTCTGGATGGGGACATTATATACATCTATAACTTTGTATATCCTAACCTGAGGCAGCCTAACATCTCGGATGTAATATTTTACAACATTCCTGGCAAGTCGGTCCCTACATCTCGGTGGGAACGTACTATACGTCTATAACGTTATATATCCTAACCTAAGGGAACCTAACATCTCGGGTGTAATATTTTACAACATTCCTGACGCGTCGGCCCCTATTTTTCGGTGGGAACATTATATACGTCTATAACGTTATATATCCTAGCCTAAGGAAACCTAAGACGTCGAATGTAATATTTTACAACATTCCTGGTGTGTCGTCGCCTACTTCACGATGGGGACATTATATACATCTATATCATTGTACATCCTAACCTAAGGCAACCTAACATCTCGGATGTAATATTTTACAACATTCCTGGCGTGTCGTCGCCTACTTCTGGATGGGGATATTATATACATCTATATCGTTGTATATCCTAACCTAAAGCAACCTAACATCTCGGGTGTAATATTTTACAACATTCCTGACGCGTCGGCCCCTATTTCTCGGTGGGAACATTATATACGTCTATAACGTTATATATCCTAGCCTAAGGCGACCTAACATGTCGGATCTAATAGTTGATAACATTCCTGGCGTGTCGGCCCGTACTTCTCGGTGGTAACATTACATACGTCTATAACGTTATATATCCTAGCCTAAGGCAACCTAACATGTCGAATGTAATATTTTACAACATTCCTGGCGTGTCGTCCCCTGCTTCTCGATGGGGACATTATATACGTCTATAACGTTGTATATCCTAACCTAACGCAACCTAACATCTCGGATGTAATATTTTACAACATTCCTGCCATGTCGGTCCCTACATCTCGGTGGGAACATACTATACGTCTATAACGTTGTATATCCTAACCTAAGGGAACCTAACATCTCGGGTGTAATATTTTACAACATTCCTGACGCGTCGGGCCCTATTTTTCGGTGGGAACATTATATACGTCTATAACGTTATATATCCTAGCCTAAGGCAACCTAAGATGTCGAATGTAATATTTTACAACATTCCTGGCGTGTCGTCGCCTACTTCACGATGGGGACATTATATACATCTGTAACATTGTATATCCTAACCTAAGTCAACCTAACATCTCGGATGTAATATTTTACAACATTCTGGCGTGTCGTCGCCTGCTTCTAGATGGGAACATTATATACGTCTATAACGTTGTGTATCCTAACCTAACGCAACCTAACATCTGGGATGTAATATTCCTGGCGTGTCGTCGCCTACTTCTGGATGGGGAGATTATATACGTCTATAACGTTATATATCCTAACCTAAGGCAACCTAACATCTCGGATGTAATAGTTGACAACATTCCTGGCGTGTCCGCCCGTACTTCTCGGTGGGAACATTATATACGTCTATAACGTTATATATCCTAGCCTAAGGCCACATAACATGTCGAATGTAATATTTTACAACATTCCTGGCGTGTCGTCGCCTGCTTCTCGATGGGGACATTATATACGTCTTTAACGTTGTATATCCTAACCTAAAGCAACCTAACATCTGGGATGTAATATTTTACAAGATTCCTGGCATGTCGGTCCCCAAGTCTCGGTAGGAACATTATATACGTCTATAACGATATATATCCAAACCGAAGGGAACCTAACATCTCGGATGTAATATTTTACAACATTCCTGGCGTGTCGTCGCCTGCTTCTCGATGGGGACATTATATACGTCTATAACGTTGTATATCCTAACCTAACGCAACCTAACATCTCGGATGTAATATTTTACAACATTCTTGGCATGTCGGACCCTACATCTCGGTGGGAACATACTATACGTCTATAAAGTTGTATATCCTAACCTAAGGGAACATAACATCTCGGGTGTAATATTTTACAACATTCCTGGCGTGTCCGCCCGTACTTCTCGGTGGGAACATTGTATACGTCTATAACGTTATATATCCTAGCCTAAGGCGACCTAACATATCGAATGTAATATTTTATATCATTCCTGGCGTGTCGTCGCCAGCTTCTCGATGGGAGCATTATATACGTCTATAACGTTGTGTATCCTAACCTAACGCAACCTAACATCTGGGATGTAATATTCCTGGCGTGTCGTCGCCTGCTTCTCGATGGGGACATAATATACGTCTATAACGTTGTATATCCTAACGTAACGCAACCTAACATCTGGAATGTAATATTTTACAACATTCCTGGCGTGTGGTCGCCTGCTTCCCGATGGGGACATAATATACGTCTATAACGTTGTATATCCTTACCTAACGCAACCTAACCTCTGGGATGTAATATTTTACAAGATTCCTGGCATGTCGGTCCTCAAGTCTCGGTAGGAACATTATATACGTCTATAACGATATATATCCTAAAGTAAAGCAACCTAACATCTCGGATGTAATACTTTACAACATTCCTGGCATGTCGGTCCCTACATCTCGGTGGGAACATTCTATACTTCTATAATATTGTATATCCTAACCTAAGGCAACCTAACATCTCGGATGTAATATTTTACAACATTCCTGGCATGCCGGTCCCTACTTCTCGGTGGAAACATTGTACACGTCTATAACGATATATATCCTAACCCAAGGCAACCTAACATCTCGGATGTAATAGTTGACAACATTCCAGGCGTGTAGGCCCGTACTTCTCGGTGGGAACATTGTATACGTCTATAACGTTATATATCCTAGCCTAAGGCGACCTAACATATCGAATGTAATATTTTATATCATTCCTGGCGTGTCGTCGCCTGCTTCTCGATGGGAACATTATATACGTCTATAACGTTGTGTATCCTAACCTAACGCAACCTAACATCTGGGATGTAATATTCCTGGCGTGTCGTCGCCTGCTTCTCGATGGGGACATAATATACGTCTATAACATTGTATATCCTAACGTAACGCAACCTAACATCTGGAATGTAATATTTTACAACATTCCTGGCGTGTCGTCGCCTGCTTCCCGATGGGGACATAATATACGTCTATAACGTTGTATATCCTTACCTAACGCAACCTAACATCTAGGATGTAATATTTTACAAGATTCCTGGCATGTCGGTCCTCAAGTCTCGGTAGGAACATTATATACGTCTATAACGATATATATCCTAAAGTAAAGCAACCTAACATCTCGGATGTAATACTTTACAACATTCCTGGCATGTCGGTCCCTACATCTCGGTGGGAACATTCTATACTTCTATAATATTGTATATCCTAACCTAAGGCAACCTAACATCTCGGATGTAATATTTTACAACATTCCTGGCATGCCGGTCCCTACTTCTCGGTGGAAACATTGTATACGTCTATAACGATATATATCCTAACCCAAGGCAACCTAACATCTCGGATGTAATATTTGACAACATTCCAGGCGTGTAGGCCCGTACTTCTCGGTGGGAACATTGTATACGTCTATAACGTCATATATCCTAGCCTAAGGCGACCTAACATGTCGAATGTAATATTTTACAACATTCCTGGCGTGTCGTCGCCTACTTCTCGATGGGGACATTATATACATCTATAACATTGTATATCCTATCCTAAGGCAGCCTAAAATCTCGGATGTAATATTTTACAACATTCCTGTCATATCGGTCCCTACGTCTCGGTGTAAACATTGTATACGTCTATAACGATATATATCCTAGCCTAAGGCAACCTAACATCTCGGATGTAATATTTTACAACATTCTGGCATGTCGTCGCCTGCTTCTCGATGGGGACATTATATACGTCTATAACGTTGTATATCCTAATCTAACGCAACCGAACATTTGGGATGTAATATTTTACAACATTCCTGGCATGTCGGTCCCTACGACTCGGTGGGAACTTTATATACGTCTATAACGATATATATCCTAACCTAAGGCTACCTAACACCTCGGCTGTAATAGTTGTCAACATTCCTGGCGTGTAGGCCCGTACTTCTTGGTGGGAACATTGTATACGTCTATAACGTTATATGTCCTAGCCTAAGGCGACCTAACATGTCGAATGTAATATTTTACATCATTCCTGGCGTGTCGTCGCCTACTTCTGGATGGGGACATTATATACGTCTATAACGTTATATATCCTAACCTAAGGCAACCTAACATCTCGGATGTAATATCTTACAACATTCTGGCGTGTCGTCGCCTGCTTCTCGATAGGGAGATTATATACGTCTATAACGTTGTATATCCTAACCTAACGCAACCTAACATTTGGGATGTAATATTTTACAACATTCGTTGCATGTCGGTGCCTACGTCTCGGTGGGAACATTATATACGTCTATAACGATATATATCCTAACCTAAGGCAACCTAACACCTCGGATGTAATAGTTGACAACATTCCTGGCGTGTAGGCCCGTACTTCTCGGTGGGAACATTGTATACGTCTATAACGTTATATATCCTAACCTAAGGCAACATAACATCTCGGATGTAATAGTTGACAACATTCCAGGCGTGTCCGCCCGTACTTTTCGGTGGGAAAATTATATACGTCTATAACGTTATATATCCTAGTCTAAGGCAACCTAACATGGCGAATGTAACATTTTACAACATTCCTGGCGTGTTGTCGCCTACTTCTCGATGGGGACATTATATACATCTATAATCTTGTATATCCTAACCTAAGGCAGCCTAACATCTCGGATGCAGTATTTTACAACATTCCTGGCGTGTCGTCTCCTACTTCTGGATGGGGTCATTATATACATCCATAACGTTGTATATCCTAACCTAAGAGAACCTAACATCTCGGGTGTAATATTTTACAACATTCCTGACGCGTCGGCCCCTACTTTTCGGTGGGAACATTATATACGTCTATAACGTTACATATCCTAACGTAAGGCAACATAACATCTCGGATGTTATATTTTACAACATTCCTGGCGTGTCGTCGCCTGCTCCTCGATGGGGTCATTATATACGTCTATAACGTTGTATAACCTAACCTAACGCAACCTAACATCTGGGATGTAATATTTTACAACATTCCTGGCATGTCGGCCCCTATTTCTCGGTGGGAATATTATATACGTCTATAACGTTATATATCCTAGCCTAAGGCAACCTAACATCTCGAGTTTAATATTTTACAACATTCCTGACGCGTCGGCCCCTACTTTTCGGTGTGAACATTATATACGTACATAACGTTATATATCATAACCTAAGGCAACCTAAAATCTCTACCGTAACAGTTTACCACATTCCTGGCGTGTCGGCTCGTACTTCTCGGTGCGAACATTATATACGTCTATAACGATATATATCCAAACTTAAGGGAAACTAACATCTCGGATGTAATATTTTATAACATTCCTGGCGCTTCGGCTCCTACTTTTCGGTGGGAACATTATATACGTCTATAACGTTGTATATCCTAACCTAACGCAACCTAACATCTGGGATGTAATATTTTACAACATTCCTGGCATGTCGGCCCCTATTTCTCGGTGGGAATATTATATACGTCTATAACGTTATATATCCTAGCCTAAGGCAACCTAACATCTCGAGTTTAATATTTTACGACATTCCTGACGCGTCGGCCCCTATTTCTCGGTGGGAACATTATATACGTCTATAACGTTATATATCATAACCTAAGGCAACCTAAAATCTCTACCGTAACAGTTTACAACATTCCTGGCGTGTCGGCTCGTACTTCTCGGTGCGCACATTATATACGTCTATAACGTTATATATCCTAACGAAAGGCAACATAACATCTCGGATGTAATATTTTACAACATTCCTGGCACGTCGGTCCCTACGTCTCGGTGGGAACGTTATATACGTCTATAACGATATATATCCAAACTTAAGGGAAACTAACATCTCGGATGTCATATTTTACAACATTCCTGGCGCTTCGGCCCCTATTTCTCGGTGGTAACATTATATACGTCTATAACGTTATATATCATAACCTAAGGCAACCTAAAATCTCTACCGTAATAGTTTACAACATTCCTGGCGTGTCGGCTCGTACTTCTCGGTGCGAACATTATATACGTCTATAACGTTATATATCCTAACGTAAGGCAACATAACATCTCGGATATAATATTTTACAACATTCCTGGCGTGTCGTAGCCTGCTTCTCGATGGGGACATTATATACGTCTATAACGTTGTATATCCTAACCTAACGCAACCTAACATCTGGGATGTAATATTTTACAACATTCCTGGCATGTCGGTCCCTACGTCTCGGTGGGGACGTTATATACGTCTATAACGACATATATCCAAACTTAAGGGAAACTAACATCTCGGATGTAATATTTTACAACATTCCTGGCTCTTCGGCTCCTACTTTTCGGTGGAAACATTATATACGTCTATAACGTTACATATCCTAACGTAAGGCAACATAACATCTCGGATGTTATATTTTACAACATTCCTGGCGTGTCGTCGCCTGCTCCTCGATGGGGTCATTATATACGTCTATAACGTTGTATATCCTAACCTAACGCAACCTAACATCTCGGATGTAATATTTTACAACATTCTGGCTTGTCGGTCCCCACGTCTCGATCTGGACATTATATACGTCTATAACGATATATATCCAAACTTAAGGGAAACTAACATCTCGGATGTAATATTTTACAACATTCCTGGCGCTTCGGCTCGTACTTTTCGGTGGGAACATTATATACGTCTATAACGTTACATATCCTAACGTAAGGCAACATAACATCTCAGATGTTATATTTTACAACATTCCTGGCGTGTCGTCGCCTGCTTCTCGATGGGGACATTATATACGTCTATAACGTTGTATATCCTAACCTAAGCAATCTAACATCTCGGATGTAATATTTTACAACATTCCTGGCGTGTCGTCGCCTGCTTCTCGATGGGGACATTATATACGTCTATAACGTTGTATATCCTAACCTAACGCAACCTAACATCTGGGATGTAATATTCTACAACATTCCTGGCATGTCGGCTCCTATTTCTCGGTGGGAAAATTATATACGTCTATAACGTTATATATCCTAGCCTAAGGCAACCTAACATCTCGGGTTTAATATTTTACAACATTCCTGGCGCTTCGGCCCCTATTTCTCGGTGGTAACATTATATACGTCTATAACGTTATATATCATAACCTAAGGCAACCTAAAATCTCTACCGTAATAGTTTACAACATTCCTGGCGTGTCGGCTCGTACTTCTCGGTGCGAACATTATATACGTCTATAACGTTATATATCCTAACGTAAGGCAACATAACATCTCGGATATAATATTTTACAACATTCCTGGCGTGTCGTCGCCTGCTTCTCGATGGGGACATTATATACGTCTATAACGTTGTATATCCTAACCTAACGCAACCTAACATCTGGGATGTAATATTTTACAACATTCCTGGCATGTCGGTCCCTACGTCTCGGTGGGGACGTTATATACGTCTATAACGACATATATCCAAACTTAAGGGAAACTAACATCTCGGATGTAATATTTTACAACATTCCTGGCTCTTCGGCTCCTACTTTTCGGTGGAAACATTATATACGTCTATAACGTTACATATCCTAACGTAAGGCAACATAACATCTCGGATGTTATATTTTACAACATTCCTGGCGTGTCGTCGCCTGCTCCTCGATGGGGTCATTATATACGTCTATAACGTTGTATATCCTAACCTAACGCAACCTAACATCTCGGATGTAATATTTTACAACATTCTGGCTTGTCGGTCCCCACGTCTCGATCTGGACATTATATACGTCTATAACGATATATATCCAAACTTAAGGGAAACTAACATCTCGGATGTAATATTTTACAACATTCCTGGCGCTTCGGCTCGTACTTTTCGGTGGGAACATTATATACGTCTATAACGTTACATATCCTAACGTAAGGCAACATAACATCTCAGATGTTATATTTTACAACATTCCTGGCGTGTCGTCGCCTGCTTCTCGATGGGGACATTATATACGTCTATAACGTTGTATATCCTAGCCTAAGCAATCTAACATCTCGGATGTAATATTTTACAACATTCCTGGCGTGTCGTCGCCTGCTTCTCGATGGGGACATTATATACGTCTATAACGTTGTATATCCTAACCTAACGCAACCTAACATCTGGGATGTAATATTCTACAACATTCCTGGCATGTCGGCGCCTATTTCTCGGTGGGAAAATTATATACGTCTATAACGTTATATATCATAACCTAAGGCAACCTAAAGTCTCTACCGTAATAGTTTACAACATTCCTGGCGTGTCGGCTCGTACTTCTCGGTGCGAACATTATATACGTCTATAACGTTATATATCCTAACGTAAGGCAACATAACATCTCGGATATAATATTTTACAACATTCTGGCGTGTCGTCGCCTGCTTCTCGATGGGGAGATTATATACGTCTATAACGTTGTATATCCCAACCTAACGCAACCTAACATTTGGGATGCATTATTTTACAACATTCCTGGCATGTCGGTGCCTACGTCTCGGTGGGAACATTATATACGTCTATAACGATATATGTCCCAACCTAAGGCAACCTAACACCTCGGATGTAATAGTTGACAACATTCCTGGCGTCTAGGCCCGTACTTCTCGGTGGGAACATTGTATACGTCTATAACGTTATATATCCTAGCCTAAGGCGACCTAACATGTCGAATGTAATATCTTACATCATTCCTGGCGTGTCGTCGCCTGCTTCTCGATGGGAACATTATATACGTCTATAACGTTGTGTATCCTAACCTAAAGCAACCTAACATCTGGGATGTAATATTCGTGGCGTGTCGTCGCCTACTTCTGGATGGGGAGATTATATACGCCTATAACGTTATATATCCTAACCTAAGGCAACCTAACATCTCGGACGTAATAGTTGACAACATTTCTGTCGTGTCCGCCCGTACTTCTCGGTGGGAACATTATATACGTCTATAACGTTATATATCCTAGCCTAAGGCCACATAACATGTCGGATGTAATATTTTACAACATTCCTGGCGTGTCGTCGCCTGCTTCTCGATGGGGACATTATATACGTCTATAACGTTGTATATCCTAACCTAACGCAACCTAACATCTCGTATGTAATATTTTACAACATTCCTGGCATGTCGGTCCCTACATCTCGGCGGGAACACACTATACGTCTATAACGTTGTATATCCTAACCTAACGCAACCTAACATTTGGGATGCAATATTTTACAACATTCCTGGCATGTCTGTTCCTACTTTTCGATGGGAACATTATATACGTCTATAACGTTGTATATCCTAGTCCAAGGCAACCTAACATGTCGAACGTAATATTTTACAACATTCCTGGCGTGTCGTCGCCTACTTCTCGATGGGGACATTATATACATCTATAACCTTGTATATCCTAACCTAAGGCAACCTAACATCTCGGATGTAATGTTTTACAACATTCTGGCGTGTCGTCGCCTGCTTCTCGATGGGGACATTATATACGTCTATAACATTGTATATCCTAACCTAACGCAACCTAACATTTGGGATGTAATATTTTACAACATTCCTGGCATGTCGGTGCCTACGTCTCGGTGGGAACATTATATACGTCTATAACGATAGATATCCTAACCTAAGGCAACCTAACACCTCGGATGTAATAGTTGACAACATTCCTGGCGTGTAGGCCCGTACTTACCGGTGGTAACATTACATACGTCTATAACGTTATATATCCTAGCCTAAGGCCACCTAACATGTCGAATGTAATATTTTACAACATTCCTGACGCGTCGGCCCCTATTTTTCGGTGGGAACATTATATACGTCTACAACGTTATATATCCTAGTCTAAGGCAACCTAACATGTCGAATGTAATATTTTACAACATTCCTGGCGTGTCGTCGCCTACTTCTCGATGGGGACATTATATACGTCTATAACGTTGTATATCCTAACCTAACGCAACCTAACATCTCGTATGTAATATTTTACAACTTTCCTGGCATGTTGGTCCCTACATCTCGGCGGGAACACACTATACGTCTATAACGTTGTATATCCTAACCTAACGCAACCTAACATTTGGGATGCAATATTTTACAACATTCCTGGCGTCTAGGCCCGTACTTCTCGGTGGGAACATTGTATACGTCTATAACGTTATATATCCTAGCCTAAGGCCACATAACATGTCGAATGTAATATTTTACAACATTCCTGGCGTGTCGTCGCCTGCTTCTCGATGGAGACATTATATACGTCTATAACGTTGTATATCCTAACCTAACGCAACCTAACATCTCGGATGTACTATTTTACAAAATTCCTGGCATGTCGGTCCCTACATCTCGGTGGGAACTGACTATACGTCTATAAAGTTGTATATCCTAACCTAAGGGAACCTAACATCTGGGGTGTAATATTTTACAACATTCCTGACTCGTCGGCCCCTATTTTTAGGTGGGAACATTATATACGTCTATAACGTTATATATCCTAGCCTAAGGCAACCTAAGATGTCGAATGTAATATTTTACAACATTCCTGGCGTGTCGTCGCCTACTTCACGATGGGGACATTATATACATCTGTAACATTGTATATCCTAACCTAAGGCAACCTAACATCTCGGATGTAATATTTTACAACATTCTGGCGTGTCGTCGCCTGCTTCTCGATGGGAACATTATATACGTCTATAACGTTGTGTATCCTAACCTAACGCAACCTAACATCTGGGATGTAATATTCCTGGCGTGTCGTCGCCTACTTCTGGATGGGGAGATTATATATGTCTTTAACGTTGTATATCCTAACCTAAAGCAACCTAACATCTGGGATGTAATATTTTACAAGATTCCTGGCATGTCGGTCCCCAAGTCTCGGTAGGAACATTATATACGTCTATAACGATATATATCCTAAAGTAAAGCAACCTAACATCTCGGATGTAATACTTTACAACATTCCTGGCATGTCGGTCCCTACATCTCGGTGGGAACATTCTATACTTCTATAATATTGTATATCCTAACCTAAGGCAACCTAACATCTCGGATGTAATATTTTACAACATTCCTGGCATGCCGGTCCCTACTTCTCGGTGGAAACATTGTATACGTCTATAACGATATATATCCTAACCCAAGGCAACCTAACATCTCGGATGTAATAGTTGACAACATTCCAGGCGTGTAGGCCCGTACTTCTCGGTGGGAAAATTGTATACGTCTATAACGTTATATATCCTAGCCTAAGGCGACCTAACATATCGAATGTAATATTTTACATCATTCCTGGCGTGTCGTCGCCTGCTTCCCGATGGGGACATAATATACGTCTATAACGTTGTATATCCTTACCTAACGCAACCTAACATCTGGGATGTAATATTTTACAAGATTCCTGGCTTGTCGGTCCTCAAGTCTCGGTAGGAACATTATATACGTCTATAACGATATATATCCTAAAGTAAAGCAACCTAACATCTCGGATGTAATACTTTACAACATTCCTGGCATGTCGGTCCCTACATCTCGGTGGGAACATTCTATACTTCTATAATATTGTATATCTTAACCTAAGGCAACCTAACATCTCGGATGTAATATTTTACAACATTCCTGGCATGCCGGTCCCTACTTCTCGGTGGAAACATTGTATACGTCTATAACGATATATATCCTAACCCAAGGCAACCTAACATCTCGGATGTAATAGTTGACAACATTCCAGGCGTGTAGGCCCGTACTTCTCGGTGGGAACATTGTATACGTCTATAACGTCATATATCCTAGCCTAAGGCGACCTAACATGTCGAATGTAATATTTTACAACATTCCTGGCGTGTCGTCGCCTACTTCTCGATGGGGACATTATATACATCTATAACATTGTATATCCTATCCTAAGGCAGCCTAAAATCTCGGATGTAATATTTTACAACATTCCTGTCATATCGGTCCTTACGTCTCGGTGTAAACATTGTATACGTCTATAACGATATATATCCTAGCCTAAGGCAACCTAACATCTCGGATGTAATATTTTACAACATTCTGGCATGTCGTCGCCTGCTTCTCGATGGGGACATTATATACGTCTATAACGTTGTATATCCTAATCTAACGCAACCGAACATTTGGGATGTAATATTTTACAACATTCCTGGCATGTCGGTCCCTACGACTCGGTGGGAACATTATATACGTCTATAACGATATATATCCTAACCTAAGGCTACCTAACACCTCGGCTGTAATAGTTGTCAACATTCCTGGCGTGTAGGCCCGTACTTCTTGGTGGGAACATTGTATACGTCTATAACGTTATATGTCCTAGCCTAAGGCGACCTAACATGTCGAATGTAATATTTTACATCATTCCTGGCGTGTCGTCACCTGCTTCTCGATGGGAACATTATATACGTCTATAATCGTGTATATCCTAACCTAAGGCAGCCTAACATCTCGGATGTAATATTTTACAACATTCCTGGCGTGTCGTCGCCTACTTCTGGATGGGGACATTATATACGTCTATAACGTTATATATCCTAACCTAAGGCAACCTAACATCTCGGATGTAATATTTTACAACATTCTGGCGTGTCGTCGCCTGCTTCTCGATGGGGAGATTATATACGTCTATAACGTTGTATATCCTAACCTAACGCAACCTAACATTTGGGATGTAATATTTTACAACATTCGTTGCATGTCGGTGCCTACGTCTCGGTGGGAACATTATATACGTCTATAACGATATATATCCTAACCTAAGGCAACCTAACACCTCGGATGTAATAGTTGACAACAATCCTGGCGTGTAGGCCCGTACTTCTCGGTGGGAACATTGTATACGTCTATAACGTTATATATCCTAACCTAAGGCAACCTAACATCTCGGATGTAATAGTTGACAACATTCCAGGCGTGTCCGCCCGTACTTTTCGGTGGGAAAATTATATACGTCTATAACGTTATATATCCTAGTCTAAGGCAACCTAACATGGCGAATGTAATATTTTACAACATTCCTGGCGTGTTGTCGCCTACTTCTCGATGGGGACATTATATACATCTATAATCTTGTATATCCTAACCTAAGGCAGCCTAACATCTCGGATGTAGTATTTTACAACATTCCTGGCGTGTCGTCGCCTGCTTCTCGATGGGAACATTATATACGTCTATAACGTTGTGTATCCTAACCAAACGCAACCTAACATCTGGGATGTAATATTCCTGGCGTGTCGTCGCCTACTTCTGGATGGGGACATTATATACGTCTATAACGTTATATATCCTAACCTAAGGCAACCTAACATCTCGGATGTAATATCTTACAACATTCTGGCGTGTCGTCGCCTGCTTCTCGATAGGGAGATTATATACGTCTATAACGTTGTATATCCTAACCTAACGCAACCTAACATTTGGGATGTAATATTTTACAACATTCGTTGCATGTCGGTGCCTACGTCTCGGTGGGAACATTATATACGTCTATAACGATATATATCCTAACCTAAGGCAACCTAACACCTCGGATGTAATAGTTGACAACATTCCTGGCGTGTAGGCCCGTACTTCTCGGTGGGAACATTGTATACGTCTATAACGTTATATATCCTAACCTAAGGCAACATAACATCTCGGATGTAATAGTTGACAACATTCCAGGCGTGTCCGCCCGTACTTTTCGGTGGGAAAATTATATACGTCTATAACGTTATATATCCTAGTCTAAGGCAACCTAACATGGCGAATGTAACATTTTACAACATTCCTGGCGTGTTGTCGCCTACTTCTCGATGGGGACATTATATACATCTATAATCTTGTATATCCTAACCTAAGGCAGCCTAACATCTCGGATGCAGTATTTTACAACATTCCTGGCGTGTCGTCTCCTACTTCTGTATGGGGTCATTATATACATCCATAACGTTGTATATCCTAACCTAAGAGAACCTAACATCTCGGGTGTAATATTTTACAACATTCCTGACGCGTCGGTCCCTATTTTTCGGTGGGAATATTATATACGTCTATAACGTTATATATCCTAGCCTAAGGCAACCTAACACCTCGGATGTAATAGTTGACAACATTCCTGGCGTGTAGGCCCGTACTTCTCGGTGGGAACGTTGTATACATCTATAACGTTATATATCCTAGCCTAAGGCGACCTAACATATCGAATGTAATATTTTACATCATTCCTGGCGTGTCGTCGCCTGCTTCTCGATGGGAACATTATATACGTCTATAACGTTGTGTATCCTAACCTAACGCAACCTAACATCTGGGATGTAATATTCCTGGCGTGTCGTCGCCTACTTCTGGATGGGGACATTATATACGTCTATAACGTTATATATCCTAACCTAAGGGAACCTAACATCTCGGGTGTAATACTTTACAACATTCCTGATGCGTCGGTCCCTATTTTTCGGTGGGAATATTATATACGTCTATAACGTTATATATCCTAACCTAAGGCAACCTAACACCTCGGATGTAATAGTTGACAACATTCCTGGCGTATAGGCCCGTACTTCTCGGTGGGAACGTTGTATACATCTATAACGTTATATATCCTAGCCTAAGGCGACCTAACATATCGAATGCAATATTTTACATCATTCCTGGCGAGTCGTCGCCTGCTTCTCGATGGGAACATTATATACGTCTATAACGTTGTGTATCCTAACCTAACGCAACCTAACATCTGGGATGTAATATTCCTGGCGTGTCGTCGCCTACTTCTGGATGGGGACATTATATACGTCTATAACGTTATATATCCTAACCTAAGGCAACCTAACATCTCGGATGTAATAGTTGACAACATTCCAGGCGTGTCCGCCCGTACTTCTCGGTGGGAACATTATATACGTCTGTAACGTTATATATCCTAGCCTAAGGCGACATAATATGTCGAATGTGATATTTTACAACATTCCTGGCGTGTCGTCTCCTGCTTCTCGATGGGGACATTATATAAGTCTATAACGTTGTGTATCCTAACCTAACGCAACCTAACATCTGGGATGTAATATTCCTGGCGTGTCGTCGCCTACTTCTGGATGGGGACATTATATACGTCTATAACGTTATATATCCTAACCTAAGGCAACCTAACATCTCGGATGTAATAGTTGACAACATTCCTGGCGTGTCCACCCGTACTTCTCGGTGGGAACATTGTATACGTCTATAACGTTATATATCCTAACCTAAGGCAACATAACATCTCGGATGTAATAGTTGACAACATTCCAGGCGTGTCCGCCCGTACTTTTCGGTGGGAAAATGATATACGTCTATAACGTTATATATCCTAGTCTAAGGCAACCTAACATGGCGAATGTAACATTTGACAACATTCCTGGCGTGTTGTCGCCTACTTCTCGATGGGGACATTATATACATCTATAATCTTGTATATCCTAACCTAAGGCAGCCTAACATCTCGGATGCAGTATTTTACAACATTCCTGGCGTGTCGTCTCCTACTTCTGGATGGGGTCATTATATACATCCATAACGTTGTATATCCTAACCTAAGAGAACCTAACATCTTGGGTGTAATATTTTACAACATTCCTGACGCGTCGGTCCCTATTTTTCGGTGGGAATATTATATACGTCTATAACGTTATATATCCTAGCCTAAGGCAACCTAACACCTCGGATGTAATAGTTGACAACATTCCTGGCGTGTAGGCCCGTACTTCTCGGTGGGAAAGTTGTATACATCTATAACGTTATATATCCTAGCCTAAGGCGACCTAACATATCGAATGTAATATTTTACATCATTCCTGGCGTGTCGTCGCCTGCTTCACGATGGGAACATTATATACGTCTATAACGTTGTGTATCCTAACCTAACGCAACCTAACATCTGGGATGTAATATTCCTGGCGTGTCGTCGCCTACTTCTGGACGGGGACATTTTATACGTTTATAACGTTATATATCCTAACCTAAGGCAACCTAACATCTCGGATGTAATAGTTGACAACATTCCTGGCGTGTCCACCCGTACTTCTCGGTGGGAACATTATATACGTCTATAACGTGATATATCCTAGCCTAAGGCAACCTAACATCTCGGATGTAATATTTCACAACATTCTGGCGTGTCGTCGCCTACTTCTGGATGGGGAGATTATATACGTCTATAGCGTTGTATATCCTAACCTAAGGGAACCTAACATCTCGGGTGTAATATTTTACAACATTCCTGACGCGTCGACTCCTATTCTTCGGTGGGAATATTATATACGTCTATAACGTTATATATCCTAGCCTAAGGCAACCTAACACCTCGGATTTAATAGTTGACAACATTCCTGGCGTGTAGGCACGTACTTCTCGGTGGGAACATTGTATACGTCTATAACGTTATATATCCTAGCCTAAGGCGACCTAACATATCGAATGTAATATTTTATATCATTCCTGGCGTGTCGTCGCCTGCTTCTCGATGGGAACATTATATACGTCTATAACGTTGTGTATCCTAACCTAACGCAACCTAACATCTGGGATGTAATATTCCTGGCGTGTCGTCGCCTGCTTCTCGATGGGGACATAATATACGTCTATAACATTGTATATCCTAACGTAACGCAACCTAACATCTGGAATGTAATATTTTACAACATTCCTGGCGTGTCGTCGCCTGCTTCCCGATGGGGACATAATATACGTCTATAACGTTGTATATCCTAATCTAACGCAACCGAACATTTGGGATGTAATATTTTACAACATTCCTGGCATGTCGGTCCCTACGACTCGGTGGGAACATTATATACGTCTATAACGATATATATCCTAACCTAAGGCTACCTAACACCTCGGCTGTAATAGTCGTCAACATTCCTGGCGTGTAGGCCCGTACTTCTTGGTGGGAACATTGTATACGTCTATAACGTTATATGTCCTAGCCTAAGGCGACCTAACATGTCGAATGTAATATTTTACAACATTCCAGGCGTGTCGTCGCCTGCTTCTCGATGGGGACATTATATACGTCTATAACGTTGTATATCCTAACCTAAAGCAACCTAACATCTGGGATGTAATATTTTACAAGATTCCTGGCATGTCGGTCCGCAAGTCTCGGTAGGAACATTATATACGTCTATAACGATATATATCCAAACCTAAGGGAACCTAACATCTCGGATGTAATATTTTACAACATTCCTGGCATGTCGGTCCCTACTTCTCGGTGGGAAAGTTATATACATCTATAACGTTATATATCATAACCTAAGGCAACCTAACTTCTCGGATGTAATATTTTACAACATTCCTGGCATATCAGTCCCTACATCTCGGTGGGGACATTATATACATCTATAACATTGTATATCCTAACCCAAGGCAACCTAACATCTCGGATGGAATATTTTACAACATTCCTGGCATATCGGTCCCTACTTATCGGTGGAAACATTGTATATGTCTATAACGATATATATCTTAGCCTAAGGCAACCTAACATCTCGGATGTAATATTTTACAACATTCTGGCGTGTCGTCGCCTGCTTCTCGATGGGGAGATTATATACGTCTGTAACGTTGTATATCCTAACCTAACGCAACCTAACATTTGGGATGTAATATTTTACAACATTCCTTGCATGTCGGTGCCTACGTCTCGGTGGAAACATTATGTACGTCTATAACGATATATATCCTAACCTAAGGCAACCTAGCACCTCGGATGTAATAGTTGACAACATTCCTCGCGTGTAGGCCCGTACATCTCGGCGGGAACATTGTATACGTCTATAACGTTATATATCGTAGCCTAAGGCGACCTAACATGTCGAATGTAATATTTTACATCATTCCTGGCGTGTCGTCGCCTGCTTCTCGATGGGAACATTATATACGTCTATAGCGTTATATATCATAACCTAAGGCAACCGAACATCTGGGATGTAATATTTTACAACATTCCTGGCATATCGGTCCCTACTTCTCGGTGGAAACATTGTATACGTCTATAACGATATATATCCTAGCCTAAGGCAACCTAACATCTCGCATGTAATATTTTACAACATTCCTGGCGTGTCGGCGCCTACTTCTCGATGGGGACATTATATACGTCTATAACGTTATATATCCTAGCCTAAGGCAACCTAACATGTCGAATGTAATATTTTACAACATTCCTGGCGTGTCGTCGCCTACTTCTCGATGGGGACATTATATACATCTATAACATTGTATATCCTAACCCAAGGCAACCTAACATCTCGGATGGAATATTTTACAACATTCCTGGCATATCGGTCCCTACTTCTCGGTGGAAACATTGCATACGCCTATAACGATATATATCCTAGCCTAAGGCAACCTAACATGTCGAATGTAATATTTTACATCATTCCTGGCGTGTCGTTGCCTGCTTCTCGATGGGAACATTATATATGTCTATAACGTTGTGTATCCTAACCTAACGCAACCTAACATCTGGGATGTAATATTCCTGGCGTGTCGTCGCCTACTTCTGGATGGGGAGATTATATACGTCTATAACGTTATATATCCTAACCTAAGGCAACCTAACATCTCGGATGTAGTAGTTGACAACATTCCTGGCGTGCCCGCCCGTACTTCTCGGTGGGAACATTATATACGTCTATAACGTTATATATCCTAGCCTAAGGCCACATAACATGTCGAATGTAATATTTTACAACATTCCAGGCGTGTCGTCGCCTGCTTCTCGATGGGGACATTATATACGTCTATAACGTTGTATATCCTAACCTAAAGCAACCTAACATCTGGGATGTAATATTTTACAAGATTCCTGGCATGTCGGTCCGCAAGTCTCGGTAGGAACGTTATATACGTCTATAACGATATATATCCAAACCTAAGGGAACCTAACATCTCGGATGTAATATTTTACAACATTCCTGGCATGTCGGTAACTACTTCTCGGTGGGAAAATTATATACGTCTATAACGTTATATATCATAACCTAAGGCAACCTAACTTCTCGGATGTAATATTTTACAACATTCCTGGCATATCAGTCCCTACATCTCGGTGGGGACATTATATACATCTATAACATTGTATATCCTAACCCAAGGCAACCTAACATCTCGGATGGAATATTTTACAACATTCCTGGCATATCGGTCCCTACTTATCGGTGGAAACATTGTATATGTCTATAACGATATATATCTTAGCCTAAGGCAACCTAACATCTCGGATGTAATATTTTACAACATTCTGGCGTGTCGTCGCCTGCTTCTCGATGGGGAGATTATATACGTCTATAACGTTGTATATCCTAACCTAACGCAACCTAACATTTGGGATGTAATATTTTACAACATTCCTTGCATGTCGGTGCCTACGTCTCGGTGGAAACATTATGTACGTCTATAACGATATATATCCTAACCTAAGGCAACCTAGCACCTCGGATGTAATAGTTGACAACATTCCTGGCGTGTAGGCCCGTACATCTCGGCGGGAACATTGTATACGTCTATAACGTTATATATCGTAGCCTAAGGCGACCTAACATGTCGAATGTAATATTTTACATCATTCCTGGCGTGTCGTCGCCTGCTTCTCGATGGGAACATTATATACGTCTATAACGTTATATATCATAACCTAAGGCAACCGAACATCTGGGATGTAATATTTTACAACATTCCTGGCATATCGGTCCCTACTTCTCGGTGGAAACATTGTATACGTCTATAACGATATATATCCTAGCCTAAGGCAACCTAACATCTCGCATGTAATATTTTACAACATTCCTGGCGTGTCGTCGCCTACTTCTCGATGGGGACATTATATACGTCTATAACGTTATATATCCTAGCCTAAGGCAACCTAACATGTCGAATGTAATATTTTACAACATTCCTGGCGTGTCGTCGCCTACTTCTCGATGGGGACATTATATACATCTATAACATTGTATATCCTAACCCAAGGCAACCTAACATCTCGGATGGAATATTTTACAACATTCCTGGCATATCGGTCCCTACTTCTCGGTGGAAACATTGCATATGCCTATAACGATATATATCCTAGCCTAAGGCAACCTAACATGTCGAATGTAATATTTTACATCATTCCTGGCGTGTCGTTGCCTGCTTCTCGATGGGAACATTATATACGTCTATAACGTTGTGTATCCTAACCTAACGCAACCTAACACCTGGGATGTAATATTCCTGGCGTGTCGTCGCCTACTTCTGGATGGGGAGATTATATACGTCTATAACGTTATATATCCTAACCTAAGGCAACCTAACATCTCGGATGTAGTAGTTGACAACATTCCTGGCGTGCCCGCCCGTACTTCTCGGTGGGAACATTATATACGTCTATAACGTTATATATCCTAGCCTAAGGCCACATAACATGTCGAATGTAATATTTTACAACATTCCAGGCGTGTCGTCGCCTGCTTCTCGATGGGGACATTATATACGTCTATAACGTTGTATATCCTAACCTAAAGCAACCTAACATCTGGGATGTAATATTTTACAAGATTCCTGGCATGTCGGTCCGCAAGTCTCGGTAGGAACATTATATACGTCTATAACGATATATATCCAAACCTAAGGGAACCTAACATCTCGGATGTAATATTTTACAACATTCCTGGCATGTCGGTCCCTACTTCTCGGTGGGAAAATTATATACGTCTATAACGTTATATATCATAACCTAAGGCAACCTAACTTCTCGGATGTAATATTTTACAACATTCCTGGCATATCAGTCCCTACATCTCGGTGGGGACATTATATACATCTATAACATTGTATATCCTAACCCAAGGCAACCGAACATCTCGGATGGAATATTTTACAACATTCCTGGCATATCGGTCCCTACTTATCGGTGGAAACATTGTATATGTCTATAACGATATATATCTTAGCCTAAGGCAACCTAACATCTCGGATGTAATATTTTACAACATTCTGGCGTGTCGTCGCCTGCTTCTCGATGGGGAGATTATATACGTCTATAACGTTGTATATCCTAACCTAACGCAACCTAACATTTGGGATGTAATATTTTACAACATTCCTTGCATGTCGGTGCCTACGTCTCGGTGGAAACATTATGTACGTCTATAACGATATATATCCTAACCTAAGGCAACCTAGCACCTCGGATGTAATAGTTGATAACATTCCTGGCGTGTAGGCCCGTACATCTCGGCGGGAACATTGTATACGTCTATAACGTTATATATCGTAGCCTAAGGCGACCTAACATGTCGAATGTCATATTTTACATCATTCCTGGCGTGTCGTCGCCTGTTTCTCGATGGGAACATCATATACGTCTATAACGTTGTGTATCCTAACGTAACGCAACCTAACATCTGGGATGTAATATTCCTGGCGTGTCGTCGCCTACTTCTGGATGGGGAGATTATATACGTCTATAACGTTATATATCCTAACCTAAGGCAACCTAACATCTCGGATGTAATAGTTGACAACATTCCTGGCGTGTCCGCCCGTACTTCTCGGTGGGAACATTATATACGCCTATAACGTTATATATCCTAGCCTAAGGCCACATAACATGTCGAATGTCATATTTTACAACATTCCTGGCGTGTCGTCGCCTGCTTCTCGATGGGGACATTATATACGTCTATAACGTTGTATATCCTAACCTAAAGCAACCTAACATCTGAGATGTAATATTCCTGGCGTGTCGTCGCCTACTTCTGGATGGGGACATTATATACGTCTATAACGTTATATATCCTAACCTAAGGCAACCTAACATCTCGGATGTAATAGTTGGCAAAATTCCTGGCGTGTCCGCCCGTACTTCTCGGTGGGAACATTATATACGTCTATAACGTTGTATATCCTAGCCTAAGGCCAGCTAACATGTCGAATGTAATATTTTACAACATTCCTGACGCGTCGGCCCCTATTTTTCGGTGGGAACATTATATACGTCTATAACGTTATATATCCTAGTCTAAGGCAACCTAACATGTCGACTGTAATATTTTACAACATTCCTGGCGTGTCGTCGCCTGCTTCTCGATGGGGACATAATATACATCTATAACATTGTATATCCTAACCCAAGGCAACCTAACATCTCGGATGGAATATTTTACAACATTGCTGGCATATCGGACCCTACATATCGGTGGAAACATTGTATACGTCTATAACGATATATATCTTAGCCTAACGCAACCTAACATCTCGGATGTAATATTTTACAACATTCTGGCGTGTCGTCGCCTGCTTCTCGATGGGGAGATTATATACGTCTATAACGTTGTATATCCTAACCTAAAGCAACCTAACATTTGGGATGTAATATTTTACAACATTCCTTGCATGTCGGTGCCTACGTCTCGGCGGAAACATTATGTACGTCTATAACGATATATATCCTAACCTAAGGCAACCTAGCACCTCGGATGTAATAGTTGACAACACTCCTGGCGTGTAGGCCCGTACATCTCGGCGGGAACATTGTATACGTCTATAACGTTATATATCGTAGCCTAAGGCGACCTAACATGTCGAATGTCATATTTTACATCATTCCTGGCGTGTCGTCGCCTTTTTCTCGATGGGAACATTATATACGTCTATAACGTTGTGTATCCTAACGTAACGCAACCTAACATCTGGGATGTAATATTCCTGGCGTGTCGTCGCCTACTTCTGGATGGGGAGATTATATACGTCTATAACGTTATATATCCTAACCTAAGGCAACCTAACATCTCGGATGTAATAGTTGACAACATTCCTGGCGTGTCCGCCCGTACTTCTCGGTGGGAACATTATATACGCCTATAACGTTATATATCCTAGCCTAAGGCCACATAACATGTCGAATGTCATATTTTTCAACATTCCTGGCGTGTCGTCGCCTGCTTCTCGATGGGGACATTATATACGTCTACAACGTTGTATATCCTAACCTAAAGCAACCTAACAACTGGGATGTAATATTTTACAAGATTCCTGGCATGTCGGTCCCCAAGTCTCGGTAGGAACATTATATACGTCTATAACGATATATATCCAAACCTAAGGGAACCTAACATCTCGGATGTAATATTTTACAACATTCCTGGCATGTCGGTCCCTACTTCTCGGTGGGAATATTATATACGTCTATAACGTTATATATCATAACCTAAGGCAACCTAACATCTGGGATGTAATATTTTACAACATTCCTGGTGTGTCGTCGCCTACTTCTGGCTAGGGTCATAATATACATCTATAACGTTGTATATCCTAACCTAAGGCGACCTAACATATCGAATGTAATATTTTACATCATTCCTGGCGTGTCGTCGCCTGCTTCTCGATGGGAACATTATATACGTCTATAACGTTGTGTATCCTAACCTAACGCAACCTAACATCTGGGATGTAATATTCCTGGCGTGTCGTCGCCTACTTCTGGATGGGGACATTATATACGTCTATAACGTTATATATCCTAACCTAAGGCAACCTAACATCTCGGATGTAATAGTTGGCAAAATTCCTGGCGTGTCCGCCCGTACTTCTCGGTGGGAACATTATATACGCCTATAACGTTATATATCCTAGCCTAAGGCCACATAACATGTCGAATGTCATATTTTACAACATTCCTGGCGTGTCGTCGCCTGCTTCTCGATGGGGACATTATATACGTCTACAACGTTGTATATCCTAACCTAAAGCAACCTAACAACTGGGATGTAATATTTTACAAGATTCCTGGCATGTCGGTCCCCAAGTCTCGGTAGGAACATTATATACGTCTATAACGATATATATCCAAACCTAAGGGAACCTAACATCTCGGATGTAATATTTTACAACATTCCTGGCATGTCGGTCCCTACTTCTCGGTGGGAATATTATATACGTCTATAACGTTATATATCATAACCTAAGGCAACCTAACATCTGGGATGTAATATTTTACAACATTCCTGGAGTGTCGTCGCCTACTTCTGGCTAGGGTCATAATATACATCTATAACGTTGTATATCCTAACCTAAGGCGACCTAACATATCGAATGTAATATTTTACATCATTCCTGGCGTGTCGTCGCCTGCTTCTCGATGGGAACATTATATACGTCTATAACGTTGTGTATCCTAATCTAACGCAACCTAACATCTGGGATGTAATATTCCTGGCGTGTCGTCGCCTACTTCTGGATGGGGACATTATATACGTCTATAACGTTATATATCCTAACCTAAGGCAACCTAACATCTCGGATGTAATAGTTGGCAAAATTCCTGGCGTGTCCGCCCGTACTTCTCGGTGGGAACATTATATACGTCTATAACGTTGTATATCCTAGCCTAAGGCCAGCTAACATGTCGAATGTAATATTTTACAACATTCCTGACGCGTCGGCCCCTATTTTTCGGTGGGAACATTATATACGTCTATAACGTTATATATCCTAGTCTAAGGCAACCTAACATGTCGACTGTAATATTTTACAACATTCTGGCGTGTCGTCGCCGGCTTCTCGATGGGGAGATTATATACGTCTATAACGTTGTATATCCTAACCTAACGCAACCTAACATTTGGGATGTAATATTTTACAACACTCCTTGCATGTCGGTGCCTACGTCTCGGTGGGAACATTATATACGTCTATAACGATATATATCCTAACCCAAGGCAACCTAACACCTCGGATGTAATAGTTGACCACATTCCTGGCATGTAGGCCCGTACTTCTCGGTGGGAACATTGTATACGCCTATAACGTTATATATCCTAGCCTAAGGCGACCTAACATGTCGAATGTAATATTTTACATCATTCCTGGCGTGTCGTCGCCTGCTTCTCGATGGGAACATTATATACGTCTATAACGTTATATATCATAACCTAAGGCAACCGAACATCTGGGATGTAATATTTTACAACATTCCTGGCATATCGGTCCCTACTTCTCGGTGGAAACATTGTATACGTCTATAACGATATATATCCTAGCCTAAGGCAACCTAACATCTCGCATGTAATATTTTACAACATTCCTGGCGTGTCGTCGCCTACTTCTCGATGGGGACATTATATACGTCTATAACGTTATATATCCTAGCCTAAGGCAACCTAACATGTCGAATGTAATATTTTACAACATTCCTGGCGTGTCGTCGCCAACTTCTCGATGGGGACATTATATACATCTATAACATTGTATATCCTAACCCAAGGCAACCTAACATCTCGGATGGAATATTTTACAACATTCCTGGCATATCGGTCCCTACTTCTCGGTGGAAACATTGCATACGCCTATAACGATATATATCCTAGCCTAAGGCAACCTAACATGTCGAATGTAATATTTTACATCATTCCTGGCGTGTCGTTGCCTGCTTCTCGATGGGGACATTATATACGTCTATAACGTTGTATATCCTAACCTAAAGCAACCTAATATTTGGGATGTAATATTTTACAACATTCCTTGCATGTCGGTACCTACGTCTCGGTGGAAACATTATGTACGTCTATAACGATATATATCCTAACCTAAGGCAACCTAGCACCTCGGATGTAATAGTTGACAACATTCCTGGCGTGTAGGCCCGTACATCTCGGCGGGAACATTGTATACGTCTATAACGTTATATATCGTAGCCTAAGGCGACCTAACATGTCGAATGTCATATTTTACATCATTCCTGGCGTGTCGTCGCCTGTTTCTCGATGGGAACATTATATACGTCTATAACGTTGTGTATCCTAACGTAACGCAACCTAACATCTGGGATGTAATATTCCTGGCGTGTCGTCGCCTACTTCTGGATGGGGAGATTATATACGTCTATAACGTTATATATCCTAACCTAAGGCAACCTAACATCTCGGATGTAATAGTTGACAACATTCCTGGCGTGTCCGCCCGTACTTCGCGGTGGGAACATTATATACGCCTATAACGTTATATATCCTAGCCTAAGGCCACATAACATGTCGAATGTCATATTTTACAACATTCCTGGCGTGTCGTCGCCTGCTTCTCGATGGGGACATTATATACGTCTATAACGTTGTATATCCTAACCTAAAGCAACCTAACATCTCGGATGTAATATTTTACAACATTCCTGGCATGTCGGTCCCTACTTCTCGGTGGGAAAATTATATACGTCTATAACGTTATATATCATAACCTAAGGCAACCTAACTTCTCGGATGTAATATTTTACAACATTCCTGGCATATCAGTCCCTACATCTCGGTGGGGACATTATATACATCTATAACATTGTATATCTTAAACCAAGGCAACCTAACATCTCGGATGGAATATTTTACAACATTCCTGGCATATCGGTCCCTACTTATCGGTGGAAACATTGTATACGTCTATAACGATATATATCTTAGCCTAAGGCAACCTAACATCTCGGATGTAATATTTTACAACATTCTGGCGTGTCGTCGCCTGCTTCTCGATGGGGAGATTATATACGTCTATAACGTTGTATATCCTAACCTAACGCAACCTAATATTTGGGATGTAATATTTTACAACATTCCTTGCATGTCGGTGCCTACGTCTCGGTGGAAACATTATGTACGTCTATAACGATATATATCCTAACATAAGGCAACCTAGCACCTCGTATGTAATAGTTGACAACATTCCTGGCGTGTAGGCCCGTACATCTCGGCGGGAACATTGTATACGTCTATAACGTTATATATCGTAGCCTAAGGCGACCTAACATGTCGAATGTCATATTTTACATCATTTCTGGCGTGTCGTCGCCTGTTTCTCGATGGGAACATTATATACGTCTATAACGTTGTGTATCCTAACGTAACGCAACCTAACATCTGGGATGTAATATTCCTGGCGTGTCGTCGCCTACTTCTGGATGGGGAGATTATATACGTCTATAACGTTATATATCCCTACCTAAGGCAACCTAACATCTCGGATGTAATAGTTGACAACATTCCTGGCGTGTCCGCCCGTACTTCTCGGTGGGAACATTATATACGCCTATAACGTTATATATCCTAGCCTAAGGCCACATAACATGTCGAATGTCATATTTTACAACATTCCTTGCGTGTCGTCGCCTGCTTCTCGATGGGGACATTATATACGTCTATAACGTTGTATATCCTAACCTAAAGCAACCTAACATCTGGGATGTAATATTTTACAAGATTCCTGGCATGTCGGTCCCCAAGTCTCGGTAGGAACATTATATACGTCTATAACGATATATATCCAAACCTAAGGGAACCTAACATCTCGGATGTAATATTTTACAACATTCCTGGCATGTCGGTCCCTACTTCTCGGTGGGAATATTATATACGTCTATAACGTTATATATCATAACCTAAGGCAACCTAACATCTGGGATGTAATATTTTTCAACATTCCTGGAGTGTCGTCGCCTACTTGTGGCTAAGGTCATAATATACATCTATAACGTTGTATATCCTAACCTAAGGCAACCTAACATCTCGAATGTAATATTTTATAACATTCCTGGCGTGTCGCCGCCTGCTTCTCGATGGGGAGATTATATACGTCTATAACGTTGTATATCCTAACCTAACGCAACCTAACATTTGGGATGTAATATTTTACAACATTCCTTGCATGTCGGTGCCTACGTCTCGGTGGGAACAGTATATACGTCTATAACGATATATATCCTAACCTAAGGCAACCTAACACCTCGGATGTAAGAGTTGACAACATTCCTGGCGTGTAGGCCCGTACTTCTCGGTGGGAACATTGTATACGTCTATAACATTGTATATCCTAACCTAACGCAACCTAACATTTGGGATGTAATATTTTACAACATTCCTGGCATGTCGGTCCCTACTCCTCGGCGGAAACATTGTATACGTCTATAACGATATATATCCTAGTCTAAGGCAACCTAATATGTCAAATGTAATATTTTACAACATTCCTGGCGTGTCGTCGCCTACTTCTCGATGGGGACATTATATAAATCTATAACCTTGTATATCCTAACCTAAAGCAGCCTAACATCTCGGATGTAATATTTCACAACATTCCTGGCATGTCGGTCCCTACTTCTCGGTGGAAACATTGTATACGTCTATAACGATATATATGCTAACCTAAGGCAAACTAACATCTCGGATGTAATAGTTGACAACATTCCAGGCGTGTCAGCCCGTACTTCTCGGTGGGAACATTATATACGTCTATAACGCTATATATCCTAGCCTAAGGCGACCTAACATGTCGAATGTAATATTTTACAACATTCCTGGCCTGTCGTCTCCTGCTTCTCGATGGGGACATTATATACGTCTATAACGTTGTATATCCTAACCTAACGCAACCTAACATCTGGGATGTAATATTCCTGTCGTGTCGTCGCCTACTTCTGGATGGGGACATTGTATACGTCTATAACGATATATATCCTAACCTAAGGCAACCTAACATCTCGGATGTAATAGTTGACAACATTCCTGGCATGTAGGCCCGTACTTCTCGGTGGAAACATTGTATACGTCTATAACGTTATATATCCTAGCCTAAGGCGACCTAAGATGTCGAATGTAATATTTTACATCATTCCTGGCGTGTCGTCGCCTACCTCTGGATGGGGACATTATATAAATCTATAACGTTGTATATCCTAACCGAAGGCAACATAAAATCTCGGATGTAATATTTTAGAACATTCATGGCGCGTCGGCTCCTACTTTTCGGTGGGAACATTATATACGTCTATAACGTTATATATCCTAACGTAAGGCAACATAACATCTCGGATGTAATATTTTGCAACATTCCTGGCGTGTCGTCGCCTGCTTCTCGATGGGGACATTATATACGTCTACAACGTTGTATATCCTAACCTAACGCAACCTAACACCTGGGATGTAATATTATGCAACCTTCCTGGCGTGTCGTCGTCTGCTTCTCGATGGGGACATTATGTACGTCTATAACGTTGTATATCCTAACCTAACGCAACCTAACATCTGGGATGTAATATTTTACAACATTCCTTGCATGTCGGTACCTACGTCTCGGTGGAAACATTATGTACGTCTATAACGATATATATCCTAACCTAAGGCAACCTAACATCTGGGATGTAATATTTTTCAACATTCCTGGAGTGTCGTCGCCTACTTCTGGCTAAGGTCATAATATACATCTATAACGTTGTATATCCTAACCTAAGGCAACCTAACACCTCGAATGTAATATTTTATAACATTCCTGGCGTGTCGCCGCCTGCTTCTCGATGGGGAGATTATATACGTCTATAACGTTGTATATCCTAACCTAACGCAACCTAACATTTGGGATGTAATATTTTACAACATTCCTTGCATGTCGGTGCCTACGTCTCGGTGGGAACAGTATATACGTCTATAACGATATATATCCTAACCTAAGGCAACCTAACACCTCGGATGTAATAGTTGACAACATTCCTGGCGTGTAGGCCCGTACTTCTCGGTGGGAACATTGTATACGTCTATAACATTGTATATCCTAACCTAACGCAACCTAACATTTGGGATGTAATATTTTACAACATTCCTGGCATGTCGGTCCCTACTCCTCGGCGGAAACATTGTATACGTCTATAACGATATATATCCTAGTCTAAGGCAACCTAATATGTCAAATGTAATATTTTACAACATTCCTGGCGTGTCGTCGCCTACTTCTCGATGGGGACATTATATAAATCTATAACCTTGTATATCCTAACCTAAAGCAGCCTAACATCTCGGATGTAATATTTCACAACATTCCTGGCATGTCGGTCCCTACTTCTCGGTGGAAACATTGTATACGTCTATAACGATATATATGCTAACCTAAGGCAAACTAACATCTCGGATGTAATAGTTGACAACATTCCAGGCGTGTCAGCCCGTACTTCTCGGTGGGAACATTATATACGTCTATAACGCTATATATCCTAGCCTAAGGCGACCTAACATGTCGAATGTAATATTTTACCACATTCCTGGCCTGTCGTCTCCTGCTTCTCGATGGGGACATTATGTACGTCTATAACGTTGTATATCCTAACCTAACGCAACCTAACATCTGGGATGTAATATTCCTGTCGTGTCGTCGCCTACTTCTGGATGGGGACATTGTATACGTCTATAACGATATATATCCTAACCTAAGGCAACCTAACATCTCGGATGTAATAGTTGACAACATTCCTGGCATGTAGGCCCGTACTTCTCGGTGGAAACATTGTATACGTCTATAACGTTATATATCCTAGCCTAAGGCGACCTAAGATGTCGAATGTAATATTTTACATCATTCCTGGCGTGTCGTCGCCTACCTCTGGATGGGGACATTATATAAATCTATAACGTTGTATATCCTAACCGAAGGCAACATAAAATCTCGGATGTAATATTTTAGAACATTCATGGCGCGTCGGCTCCTACTTTTCGGTGGGAACATTATATACGTCTATAACGTTATATATCCTAACGTAAGGCAACATAACATCTCGGATGTAATATTTTGCAACATTCCTGGCGTGTCGTCGCCTGCTTCTCGATGGGGACATTATATACGTCTACAACGTTGTATATCCTAACCTAACGCAACCTAACACCTGGGATATAATATTATGCAACCTTCCTGGCGTGTCGTCGTCTGCTTCTCGATGGGGACATTATGTACGTCTATAACGTTGTATATCCTAACCTAACGCAACCTAACATCTGGGATGTAATATTTTACAACATTCCTGGCGTTTCGTCGCCTGCTTCTCGATATGGACATTATATACGTCTATAACGTTGTATATCCTAACCTAACGCAATCTAACATCTGGGATGTAATATTTTACAACATTCCTGGCGCGTCGGCTCCTACTTTTCGGTGGGAACATTATATACATCTATAACTTTGTATATCCTAATCTAATGCAACCTAACATCTCGGATGTAGTATTTTACAACATTCCTGGCATGTCGGTCCCCACGTTTCGGTGGGAAAATTATATACGTCTATAACGTTGTATATCCTAACCTAAGGCAACCTAACACCTCGGATGTAATAGTTGACAACATTCCTGGCGTGTAGGCCCGTACTTCTTGGTGGGAACATTGTATACGTCTATAACGTTGTATATCCTAACCTAAGGGAATCTAACATCTCGGGTGTAATATTTTACAACATTCATGACACGTCGTCGCCAGCTTCTCGATGGGGACATTATATAAGTCTATAACGTTGTATATCCTAACCTAACGCAACCTAACATCTGGGATGTAATATTCCTGTCGTGTCGTCGCCTACTTCTGGATGGGGACATTGTATACGTCTATAACGATATATATCCTAACCTAAGGCAACCTAACATCTCGGATGTAATAGTTGACAACATTCCTGGCGTGTCCGCCAGTACTTCTCGGTGGGAACAGTATATACGTCTATAACGTTCTATATCCTAGCCTAAGGCGACCTAACATGTCGAATGTAATATTTTACATCATTCCTGGCGTGTCGTCGCCTACCTCTGGATGGGGACATTATATAAATCTATAACTTTGTATATCCTAACCTAAGGCAACCTAACATCTCGGATGTAATATTTGACAACATTCCTGACGTGTCGGCCCGTACTTCTCGGTGGGAACATCATATGCGTCTATAGCGATATATATCCTAACCGAACGCAACCTAACATCTCGGATGTAATATTTGACAACATTCCTGGCATGTCGGTCTCTACGTTTCGGTGGGAACATCCTATACGTCTATAACGTTGCATATCCTAACCTAAGGGAACCTAACATCTCGGGTGTAATATTTTACAACATTCCTGACGCGTCGGGACTATTTCTCAGTGGGAATGTTATATTCGTCTATAATGTTATACATCCTAGCCTAAGGCGCCCTAACATGTCGGATGTAATAGTTGATAACATTCCTGGCGTGTCGGCCCGTACTTCTCGGCGGGGAAATTATATACGTCTATAATGTTGTATATCCTAACCTAAGGCAATCTAACCTCAATACCGTAATATTTTACAACATTCCTGGCACGTCGGCTCCTACTTTTCGGTGGGAACATTATATACATCTATAACGGTATATATCCTAACGTAAGGCAACATAACATCTCGGATGTAATATTCTACAACATTCCTGGCGTGTCGGCCCGTACTTCTCGGTGGGAACATTGTATACCTCTATAACGATATATATACCAGCCTAAGGCAACCTAACATGTCGAATGTAATATTTTACAACATTCCTGGCGCGTCGTCGCCTACTTCTCGATGGGGACATTATATACATCTATAACGTTGTATATCCTAACCTAAGGCAACCTAACATCTCGGATGTAATATTTTACAACATTCCTGGCATGTAGGTCCCTACTTCTTGGTGGGAACATTCTATACGTCTATAACGATATATATCCTAACCTAAGGCAACCTAACATCTCGGATGTAATATTTTACAACATTCCTGGCGCTTCGGCTGCTACTTTTCGTGGGAACATTATATACGTCTATAACGTTACATATCCTAACGTATGGCAACATAACATCTCGGATGTTATATATTACAACATTCCTGGCGTGTCGTCGCCTGCTTCTCGATGGGGACTTTTTGTACGTCTATAACGTTGAATATCCTAACCTAAAGCAACATAACATCTGGGATGTAATATTTTACAAGATCCCTGGCATGTCGGTCCCCACGTCTCGGTGGGAACATTATATACGTCTATAACGATATATATCATAACCTAAAGCAACCTAACATCTCGGATGTAATATTTTACAACATTCCTGGCATGTCGGTCCCTACTTCTCGGTGGAAACAATTTATACGTCTATAACGATATATATCCTAGCCTAAGGCAACCTAACATGTCGAATGTAATATTTTGCAACATTCCTGTCGTGTCGTCGCCTGCTTCTCCATGGGGACATTATATACCTCTATAACGTTGTATATTCTAACCTAACGCAACCTAACATCTGGGATGTAATATTTTACAACATTCCTGGCGTGTCGTCGCCTACTTCTGGATGGGGACATTATATACATCTATAACGTCATATATCCTAACCTAAGGGAACCTAACATCTCGGGTGTAATATCTTACAACATTCCTGGCGTGTCGTCGCCTACTTCTCGATGGGGACATTATATACATCTATAAAGTTGTATATCCTAACCTAAGGCAACCTAACATCTCGGATGTAATATTTTACAACATTCTGGCGTGTCGTCGCCTGCTTCTTGATGGGAACATTATATACGTCTATAACCTTGTATATACTAACCTAACGCAACCTAACATCTGGGATGTAATATTTTCAACATTCCTGGCATGTCGTTCCCTACGTCTCGGTGGGAACGTTATATACGTCTATAACGATATATATCCTAACCTAAGGGAACCTTACATCTCGGATGTAATATTTTACAACATTCCTGGCATGTTGGGCCCTACTTCTCGGTGGGAACATTGTATACGTCTATAACTATATATATCCTAGCCTAAGGCAACCTAACATGTCGAATGTAATATTTTACAACATTCCTGTCGTGTTTTCTCCTGCATCTCGATGGGGACATTATATACGTCTATAACGTTGAATATCCTAACCTAAAGCAACCTAACATCTGGGATGTAATATTTTACAACATTCCTGGCATGCCGGTCCCTACTTCTCGGTGGAAACAATGTATACGTCTATATCGACATATATCCTATCCTAAGGCAACCCAACATGTAGAATGTAATATTTTACAACATTCCTGGCGTGTCGTCGCCTACTTCTGGATGGGGACATTATATACATCTATAACCTTGTATATTCTAACCTAACGGAACCTAACATCTGGGATTTAATATTTTAGAACATTCCTGGCGTGTCGTCGCCTACTTCTCGGTGGGAACATTGTATACGTCTATAACTATATATATCCTAGCCTAAGGCAACCTAACATGTCGAATGTAATATTGTACAACATTCCTGTCGTGTCGTCGCCTGCTTCTCGATGGGGATATTATATACGTCTATAACGTTGTATATTCTAACCTAACGCAACCTAACATCTGGGATGTAATATTTTACAACATTCCTGGCGTGTCGTCGCCTACTTCTGGATGGGGACATTATATACATCTATAACGTCATATATCCTAACCTAAGGGAACCTAACATCTCGGGTGTAATATTTTACAACATTCCTGGCGTGTCGTCGCCTACTTCTCGATGGGGACATTATATACATCTATAACGTTGTATATTCTAACCTAACGCAACCTAACATCTGGGATTTAATATTTTAGAACATTCCTGGCATGTAGGTCCCTACTTCTCGGTGGAAACATTCTATACGTCTATAACGTTGTATATCCTAACCTAAGGGAACCTAACATCTCGGGTGTAATATTTTACAACATTGCTGACGCGTCGGCCCCTATTTCTCGGTGGGAACATTCTATACGTCTATAACGTTGTATTTCCTAACCTAAGGGAACCTAACATCTCGGGTGTAATATTTTACAACATTGCTGACGCGTCGGTCCCTATTTCTCGGTGGGAACATTATATACGTCTATAACGTTATATATCCTAGCCTACGGCAACCTATCTTGTCGAATGTAATATTTTACAACATTCCTGGCGTGTCGTCGCCTACTTCTCAATGGGGACGTTATATACATCTATAACGTTGTATATCCTACCCTAAGGCAACCTAACAAACTCGGATGTAATATTTTACAACATTCCTGGCATGTCGGTCCCTACTTCTCGGTGGGAACTTTGTATACGTCTATAACGATATATATCCTAGCCTAACGCAACCTAACATGTCGAATGTAATATTTTACAACTTTCCTGTCGTGTCGTCGCCTGCTTCTCGATGGGGACATTCTGTACGTCTATAACGCTGTATATCCTAACCTAAGGGAACCTAACATCTCGGGTGTAATATTTTAGAACATTCCTGACGCGTCAGTCCCTATTTCTCGGTGGGAACATTATATACGTCTATAACGTTATATATCCTAGCCTAAGGCAACCTAACTTGTAGAATGTAATATTTTACAAAATTCCTGGCGTGTCGTCGCCTACTTCTGGATGGGGACATTATATACATCTATAACGTTATATATTCTAACCTAAGGGAACCTAACATCTCGGGTGTAATATTTTACAACATTCCTGTCGTGTCGTCTCCTGCATCTCGATGGGGACATTATATACGTCTATAACGTTGAATATCCTAACCTAAAGCAACCTAACATCTGGGATGTAATATTTTACAACATTCCTGGCATGTCGGTCCCTACTTCTCGGTGGAAACAATGTATACGTCTATAACGACATATATCCTATCCTAAGGCAACCCAACATGTAGAATGTAATATTTTACAACATTCCTGGCGTGTCGTCGCCTACTTCTGGATGGGGACATTATATACATCTATAACGTTATATATCCTAACCTAAGGGAACCTAACATCTCGGGTGTAATATTTTACAACATTCCTGGCGTGTGGTCGCCTACTTCTCGGTGGGAACATTGTATACGTCTATAACTATATATATCCTAGCCTAAGGCAACCTAACATGTCGAATGTAATATTTTACAACATTCCTGTCGTGTCGTCGCCGGCTTCTCGATGGGGATATTATATACGTCTATAACGTTGTATATTCTAACCTAACGCAACCTAACATCTGGGATGTAATATTTTACAACATTCCTGGCGTGTCGTCGCCTACTTCTGGATGGGGACATTATATACATCTATAACGTCATATATCCTAACCTAAGGGAACCTAACATCTCGGGTGTAATATTTTACAACATTCCTGGCGTGTCGTCGCCTACTTCTCGATGGGGACATTATATACATCTATAACGTTGTATATTCTAACCTAACGCAACCTAACATCTGGGATTTAATATTTTAGAACATTCCTGGCATGTAGGTCCCCACGTCTCGGTGGGAACATTATATAAGTCTATAACGATATATATCCTAACCTAAAACAACCTAACAACTCGGATGTAATAGTTTACAACATTCCTGGCATGTCGGTTCCTACATCTCGGTGGGAACATTCTATACGTCTATAACGTTGTATATCCTAACCTAAGGGAACCTAACATCTCGGATGTAATATTTTACAACATTCTGGCGTGTCGTCGCCTGCTTCTCGATGGGGACATTATATACGTCTATAACGTTGTATATCCTAACCCAAAGCAACCTAACTTCTGGGATGTAATACTTTACAACATTCCTGGCATGTAGGTCCCTACTTCTCGGTGGAAACAATGTATACGTCTATAACGACATATATCCTAGCCTAAGGCAACCCAAAATGTAGAATGTAATATTTTACAACATTCCTGGCGTGTCGTCGCCTGCTTCTCGATGGGGATATTATATACGTCCATAACGTTGTATATTCTAACCTAACGCAACCTAACATCTGGGATGTAATATTTTACAACATTCCTGGCGTGTCGTCGCCTACTTCTGGATGGGGACATTATATACATCTATAACGTCATATATCCTAACCTAAGGGAACCTAACATCTCGGGTGTAATATTTTACAACATTCCTGGCGTGTCGTCGCCTACTTCTCGATGGGGACATTATATACATCTATAACGTTGTATATTCTAACCTAACGCAACCTAACATCTGGGATTTAATATTTTAGAACATTCCTGGCATGTAGGTCCCTACTTCTCGGTGGAAACATTCTATACGTCTATAACGTTGTATATCCTAACCTAAGGGAACCTAACTTCTCGGGTGTAATATTTTACAACATTGCTGACGCGTCGGCCCCTATTTCTCGGTGGGAACATTCTATACGTCTATAACGTTGTATTTCCTAACCTAAGGGAACCTAACATCTCGGGTGTAATATTCTAGAACATTCCTGACGCGTCGGTCCCTATTTCTCGGTGGGAACATTATATACGTCTATAACGTTATATATCCTAGCCTACGGCAACCTAACTTGTCGAATGTAATATTTTACAACATTCCTGTCGTGTCGTCCCCTGCATCTCGATGGGGACATTATATACGTCTATAACGTTGAATATCCTAACCTAAAGCAACCTAACATCTGGGATGTAATATTTTACAACATTCCTGGCATGTCGGTCCCTACTTCTCGGTGGAAACAATGTATACGTCTATAACGACATATATCCTAGCCTAAGGCAACCCAAAATATAGAATGTAATATTTTACAACATTCCTGTCGTGTCATCGCCTGCTTCTCGATGGGGACATTATATACGTCTATAACGTTGTATATTCTAACCTAACGCAACCTAAAATCTGGGATGTAATATTTTACAACATTCCTGGCGTGTCGTCGCCTACTCCTGGATAGGGAAATTATATACATCTATAACGTCATATATCCTAACCTAAGGGAACCTAACATCTCGGGTGTAATATTTTACAACATTCCTGGCGTGTCGTCGCCTACTTCTCGATGGGGACATTATATACATCTATAACGTTGTATATTCTAACCTAACGCAACCTAACATCTGGTATTTAATATTTTAGAACATTCCTGGCATGTAGGTCCCTACTTCTCGGTGGAAACATTCTATACGTCTATAACGTTGTATATCCTAACCTAAGGGAACCTAACATCTCGGGTGTAATATTTTACAACATTGCTGACGCATCGGCCCCTATTTCTCGGTGGGAACATTCTATACGTCTATAACGTTGTATTTCCTAACCTAAGGGAACCTAACATCTCGGGTGTAATATTCTAGAACATTCCTGACGCGTCGGTCCCTATTTCTCGGTGGGAACATTATATACGTCTATAACGTTATATATCCTAGCCTACGGCAACCTAACTTGTCGAATGTAATATTTTACAACATTCCTGGCATGTTGGGCCCTACTTCTCGGTGGGAACATTGTATACGTCTATAACTATATATATCCTAGCCTAAGGCAACCTAACATGTCGAATGTAATATTTTACAACATTCCTGTCGTGTCGTCTCCTGCATCTCGATGGGGACATTATATACGTCTATAACGTTGAATATCCTAACCTAAAGCAACCTAACATCTGGGATGTAATATTTTACAACATTCCTGGCATGTCGGTCCCTACTTCTCGGTGGAAACAATGTATACGTCTATATCGACATATATCCTATCCTAAGGCAACCCAACATGTAGAATGTAATATTTTACAACATTCCTGGCGTGTCGTCGCCTACTTCTGGATGGGGACATTATATACATCTATAACCTTGTATATTCTAACCTAACGGAACCTAACATCTGGGATTTAATATTTTAGAACATTCCTGGCGTGTCGTCGCCTACTTCTCGGTGGGAACATTGTATACGTCTATAACTATATATATCCTAGCCTAAGGCAACCTAACATGTCGAATGTAATATTGTACAACATTCCTGTCGTGTCGTCGCCTGCTTCTCGATGGGGATATTATATACGTCTATAACGTTGTATATTCTAACCTAACGCAACCTAACATCTGGGATGTAATATTTTACAACATTCCTGGCGTGTCGTCGCCTACTTCTGGATGGGGACATTATATACATCTATAACGTCATATATCCTAACCTAAGGGAACCTAACATCTCGGGTGTAATATTTTACAACATTCCTGGCGTGTCGTCGCCTACTTCTCGATGGGGACATTATATACATCTATAACGTTGTATATTCTAACCTAACGCAACCTAACATCTGGGATTTAATATTTTAGAACATTCCTGGCATGTAGGTCCCTACTTCTCGGTGGAAACATTCTATACGTCTATAACGTTGTATATCCTAACCTAAGGGAACCTAACATCTCGGGTGTAATATTTTACAACATTGCTGACGCGTCGGCCCCTATTTCTCGGTGGGAACATTCTATACGTCTATAACGTTGTATTTCCTAACCTAAGGGAACCTAACATCTCGGGTGTAATATTTTACAACATTGCTGACGCGTCGGTCCCTATTTCTCGGTGGGAACATTATATACGTCTATAACTATATATATCCTAGCCTAAGGCAACCTAACATGTCGAATGTAATATTGTACAACATTCCTGTCGTGTCGTCGCCTGCTTCTCGATGGGGATATTATATACGTCTATAACGTTGTATATTCTAACCTAACGCAACCTAACATCTGGGATGTAATATTTTACAACATTCCTGGCGTGTCGTCGCCTACTTCTGGATGGGGACATTATATACATCTATAACGTCATATATCCTAACCTAAGGGAACCTAACATCTCGGGTGTAATATTTTACAACATTCCTGGCGTGTCGTCGCCTACTTCTCGATGGGGACATTATATACATCTATAACGTTGTATATTCTAACCTAACGCAACCTAACATCTGGGATTTAATATTTTAGAACATTCCTGGCATGTAGGTCCCTACTTCTCGGTGGAAACATTCTATACGTCTATAACGTTGTATATCCTAACCTAAGGGAACCTAACATCTCGGGTGTAATATTTTACAACATTGCTGACGCGTCGGCCCCTATTTCTCGGTGGGAACATTCTATACGTCTATAACGTTGTATTTCCTAACCTAAGGGAACCTAACATCTCGGGTGTAATATTTTACAACATTGCTGACGCGTCGGTCCCTATTTCTCGGTGGGAACATTATATACGTCTATAACGTTATATATCCTAGCCTACGGCAACCTAACTTGTCGAATGTAATATTTTACAACATTCCTGTCGTGTCGTCCCCTGCATCTCGATGGGGACATTATATACGTCTATAACGTTGAATATCCTAACCTAAAGCAACCTAACATCTGGGATGTAATATTTTACAACATTCCTGGCATGTCGGTCCCTACTTCTCGGTGGAAACAATGTATACGTCTATAACGACATATATCCTAGCCTAAGGCAACCCAAAATATAGAATGTAATATTTTACAACATTCCTGTCGTGTCATCGCCTGCTTCTCGATGGGGACATTATATACGTCTATAACGTTGTATATTCTAACCTAACGCAACCTAAAATCTGGGATGTAATATTTTACAACATTCCTGGCGTGTCGTCGCCTACTCCTGGATAGGGAAATTATATACATCTATAACGTCATATATCCTAACCTAAGGGAACCTAACATCTCGGGTGTAATATTTTACAACATTCCTGGCGTGTCGTCGCCTACTTCTCGATGGGGACATTATATACGTCTATAACGTTGTATATTCTAACCTAACGCAACCTAACATCTGGTATTTAATATTTTAGAACATTCCTGGCATGTAGGTCCCTACTTCTCGGTGGAAACATTCTATACGTCTATAACGTTGTATATCCTAACCTAAGGGAACCTAACATCTCGGGTGTAATATTTTACAACATTGCTGACGCATCGGCCCCTATTTCTCGGTGGGAACATTCTATACGTCTATAACGTTGTATTTCCTAACCTAAGGGAACCTAACATCTCGGGTGTAATATTCTAGAACATTCCTGACGCGTCGGTCCCTATTTCTCGGTGGGAACATTATATACGTCTATAACGTTATATATCCTAGCCTACGGCAACCTAACTTGTCGAATGTAATATTTTACAACATTCCTGGCATGTTGGGCCCTACTTCTCGGTGGGAACATTGTATACGTCTATAACTATATATATCCTAGCCTAAGGCAACCTAACATGTCGAATGTAATATTTTACAACATTCCTGTCGTGTCGTCTCCTGCATCTCGATGGGGACATTATATACGTCTATAACGTTGAATATCCTAACCTAAAGCAACCTAACATCTGGGATGTAATATTTTACAACATTCCTGGCATGTCGGTCCCTACTTCTCGGTGGAAACAATGTATACGTCTATATCGACATATATCCTATCCTAAGGCAACCCAACATGTAGAATGTAATATTTTACAACATTCCTGGCGTGTCGTCGCCTACTTCTGGATGGGGACATTATATACATCTATAACCTTGTATATTCTAACCTAACGGAACCTAACATCTGGGATTTAATATTTTAGAACATTCCTGGCGTGTCGTCGCCTACTTCTCGGTGGGAACATTGTATACGTCTATAACTATATATATCCTAGCCTAAGGCAACCTAACATGTCGAATGTAATATTGTACAACATTCCTGTCGTGTCGTCGCCTGCTTCTCGATGGGGATATTATATACGTCTATAACGTTGTATATTCTAACCTAACGCAACCTAACATCTGGGATGTAATATTTTACAACATTCCTGGCGTGTCGTCGCCTACTTCTGGATGGGGACATTATATACATCTATAACGTCATATATCCTAACCTAAGGGAACCTAACATCTCGGGTGTAATATTTTACAACATTCCTGGCGTGTCGTCGCCTACTTCTCGATGGGGACATTATATACATCTATAACGTTGTATATTCTAACCTAACGCAACCTAACATCTGGGATTTAATATTTTAGAACATTCCTGGCATGTAGGTCCCTACTTCTCGGTGGAAACATTCTATACGTCTATAACGTTGTATATCCTAACCTAAGGGAACCTAACATCTCGGGTGTAATATTTTACAACATTGCTGACGCGTCGGCCCCTATTTCTCGGTGGGAACATTCTATACGTCTATAACGTTGTATTTCCTAACCTAAGGGAACCTAACATCTCGGGTGTAATATTTTACAACATTGCTGACGCGTCGGTCCCTATTTCTCGGTGGGAACATTATATACGTCTATAACTATATATATCCTAGCCTAAGGCAACCTAACATGTCGAATGTAATATTGTACAACATTCCTGTCGTGTCGTCGCCTGCTTCTCGATGGGGATATTATATACGTCTATAACGTTGTATATTCTAACCTAACGCAACCTAACATCTGGGATGTAATATTTTACAACATTCCTGGCGTGTCGTCGCCTACTTCTGGATGGGGACATTATATACATCTATAACGTCATATATCCTAACCTAAGGGAACCTAACATCTCGGGTGTAATATTTTACAACATTCCTGGCGTGTCGTCGCCTACTTCTCGATGGGGACATTATATACATCTATAACGTTGTATATTCTAACCTAACGCAACCTAACATCTGGGATTTAATATTTTAGAACATTCCTGGCATGTAGGTCCCTACTTCTCGGTGGAAACATTCTATACGTCTATAACGTTGTATATCCTAACCTAAGGGAACCTAACATCTCGGGTGTAATATTTTACAACATTGCTGACGCGTCGGCCCCTATTTCTCGGTGGGAACATTCTATACGTCTATAACGTTGTATTTCCTAACCTAAGGGAACCTAACATCTCGGGTGTAATATTTTACAACATTGCTGACGCGTCGGTCCCTATTTCTCGGTGGGAACATTATATACGTCTATAACGTTATATATCCTAGCCTACGGCAACCTAACTTGTCGAATGTAATATTTTACAACATTCCTGGCGTGTCGTCGCCTACTTCTCAATGGGGACGTTATATACATCTATAACGTTGTATATCCTACCCTAAGGCAACCTAACAAACTCGGATGTAATATTTTACAACATTCCTGGCATGTCGGTCCCTACTTCTCGGTGGGAACTTTGTATACGTCTATAACGATATATATCCTAGCCTAACGCAACCTAACATGTCGAATGTAATATTTTACAACTTTCCTGTCGTGTCGTCGCCTGCTTCTCGATGGGGACATTCTGTACGTCTATAACGCTGTATATCCTAACCTAAGGGAACCTAACATCTCGGGTGTAATATTTTAGAACATTCCTGACGCGTCAGTCCCTATTTCTCGGTGGGAACATTATATACGTCTATAACGTTATATATCCTAGCCTAAGGCAACCTAACTTGTAGAATGTAATATTTTACAAAATTCCTGGCGTGTCGTCGCCTACTTCTGGATGGGGACATTATATACATCTATAACGTTATATATTCTAACCTAAGGGAACCTAACATCTCGGGTGTAATATTTTACAACATTCCTGTCGTGTCGTCTCCTGCATCTCGATGGGGACATTATATACGTCTATAACGTTGAATATCCTAACCTAAAGCAACCTAACATCTGGGATGTAATATTTTACAACATTCCTGGCATGTCGGTCCCTACTTCTCGGTGGAAACAATGTATACGTCTATAACGACATATATCCTATCCTAAGGCAACCCAACATGTAGAATGTAATATTTTACAACATTCCTGGCGTGTCGTCGCCTACTTCTGGATGGGGACATTATATACATCTATAACGTTATATATCCTAACCTAAGGGAACCTAACATCTCGGGTGTAATATTTTACAACATTCCTGGCGTGTGGTCGCCTACTTCTCGGTGGGAACATTGTATACGTCTATAACTATATATATCCTAGCCTAAGGCAACCTAACATGTCGAATGTAATATTTTACAACATTCCTGTCGTGTCGTCGCCGGCTTCTCGATGGGGATATTATATAAGTCTATAACGTTGTATATTCTAACCTAACGCAACCTAACATCTGGGATGTAATATTTTACAACATTCCTGGCGTGTCGTCGCCTACTTCTGGATGGGGACATTATATACATCTATAACGTCATATATCCTAACCTAAGGGAACCTAACATCTCGGGTGTAATATTTTACAACATTCCTGGCGTGTCGTCGCCTACTTCTCGATGGGGACATTATATACATCTATAACGTTGTATATTCTAACCTAACGCAACCTAACATCTGGGATTTAATATTTTAGAACATTCCTGGCATGTAGGTCCCCACGTCTCGGTGGGAACATTATATAAGTCTATAACGATATATATCCTAACCTAAAACAACCTAACAACTCGGATGTAATAGTTTACAACATTCCTGGCATGTCGGTTCCTACATCTCGGTGGGAACATTCTATACGTCTATAACGTTGTATATCCTAACCTAAGGGAACCTAACATCTCGGATGTAATATTTTACAACATTCTGGCGTGTCGTCGCCTGCTTCTCGATGGGGACATTATATACGTCTATAACGTTGTATATCCTAACCCAAAGCAACCTAACTTCTGGGATGTAATATTTTACAACATTCCTGGCATGTAGGTCCCTACTTCTCGGTGGAAACAATGTATACGTCTATAACGACATATATCCTAGCCTAAGGCAACCCAAAATGTAGAATGTAATATTTTACAACATTCCTGGCGTGTCGTCGCCTGCTTCTCGATGGGGATATTATATACGTCCATAACGTTGTATATTCTAACCTAACGCAACCTAACATCTGGGATGTAATATTTTACAACATTCCTGGCGTGTCGTCGCCTACTTCTGGATGGGGACATTATATACATCTATAACGTCATATATCCTAACCTAAGGGAACCTAACATCTCGGGTGTAATATTTTACAACATTCCTGGCGTGTCGTCGCCTACTTCTCGATGGGGACATTATATACATCTATAACGTTGTATATTCTAACCTAACGCAACCTAACATCTGGGATTTAATATTTTAGAACATTCCTGGCATGTAGGTCCCTACTTCTCGGTGGAAACATTCTATACGTCTATAACGTTGTATATCCTAACCTAAGGGAACCTAACTTCTCGGGTGTAATATTTTACAACATTGCTGACGCGTCGGCCCCTATTTCTCGGTGGGAACATTCTATACGTCTATAACGTTGTATTTCCTAACCTAAGGGAACCTAACATCTCGGGTGTAATATTCTAGAACATTCCTGACGCGTCGGTCCCTATTTCTCGGTGGGAACATTATATACGTCTATAACGTTATATATCCTAGCCTACGGCAACCTAACTTGTCGAATGTAATATTTTACAACATTCCTGTCGTGTCGTCCCCTGCATCTCGATGGGGACATTATATACGTCTATAACGTTGAATATCCTAACCTAAAGCAACCTAACATCTGGGATGTAATATTTTACAACATTCCTGGCATGTCGGTCCCTACTTCTCGGTGGAAACAATGTATACGTCTATAACGACATATATCCTAGCCTAAGGCAACCCAAAATATAGAATGTAATATTTTACAACATTCCTGTCGTGTCATCGCCTGCTTCTCGATGGGGACATTATATACGTCTATAACGTTGTATATTCTAACCTAACGCAACCTAAAATCTGGGATGTAATATTTTACAACATTCCTGGCGTGTCGTCGCCTACTCCTGGATAGGGAAATTATATACATCTATAACGTCATATATCCTAACCTAAGGGAACCTAACATCTCGGGTGTAATATTTTACAACATTCCTGGCGTGTCGTCGCCTACTTCTCGATGGGGACATTATATACATCTATAACGTTGTATATTCTAACCTAACGCAACCTAACATCTGGTATTTAATATTTTAGAACATTCCTGGCATGTAGGTCCCTACTTCTCGGTGGAAACATTCTATACGTCTATAACGTTGTATATCCTAACCTAAGGGAACCTAACATCTCGGGTGTAATATTTTACAACATTGCTGACGCATCGGCCCCTATTTCTCGGTGGGAACATTCTATACGTCTATAACGTTGTATTTCCTAACCTAAGGGAACCTAACATCTCGGGTGTAATATTCTAGAACATTCCTGACGCGTCGGTCCCTATTTCTCGGTGGGAACATTATATACGTCTATAACGTTATATATCCTAGCCTACGGCAACCTAACTTGTCGAATGTAATATTTTACAACATTCCTGGCATGTTGGGCCCTACTTCTCGGTGGGAACATTGTATACGTCTATAACTATATATATCCTAGCCTAAGGCAACCTAACATGTCGAATGTAATATTTTACAACATTCCTGTCGTGTCGTCTCCTGCATCTCGATGGGGACATTATATACGTCTATAACGTTGAATATCCTAACCTAAAGCAACCTAACATCTGGGATGTAATATTTTACAACATTCCTGGCATGTCGGTCCCTACTTCTCGGTGGAAACAATGTATACGTCTATATCGACATATATCCTATCCTAAGGCAACCCAACATGTAGAATGTAATATTTTACAACATTCCTGGCGTGTCGTCGCCTACTTCTGGATGGGGACATTATATACATCTATAACCTTGTATATTCTAACCTAACGGAACCTAACATCTGGGATTTAATATTTTAGAACATTCCTGGCGTGTCGTCGCCTACTTCTCGGTGGGAACATTGTATACGTCTATAACTATATATATCCTAGCCTAAGGCAACCTAACATGTCGAATGTAATATTGTACAACATTCCTGTCGTGTCGTCGCCTGCTTCTCGATGGGGATATTATATACGTCTATAACGTTGTATATTCTAACCTAACGCAACCTAACATCTGGGATGTAATATTTTACAACATTCCTGGCGTGTCGTCGCCTACTTCTGGATGGGGACATTATATACATCTATAACGTCATATATCCTAACCTAAGGGAACCTAACATCTCGGGTGTAATATTTTACAACATTCCTGGCGTGTCGTCGCCTACTTCTCGATGGGGACATTATATACATCTATAACGTTGTATATTCTAACCTAACGCAACCTAACATCTGGGATTTAATATTTTAGAACATTCCTGGCATGTAGGTCCCTACTTCTCGGTGGAAACATTCTATACGTCTATAACGTTGTATATCCTAACCTAAGGGAACCTAACATCTCGGGTGTAATATTTTACAACATTGCTGACGCGTCGGCCCCTATTTCTCGGTGGGAACATTCTATACGTCTATAACGTTGTATTTCCTAACCTAAGGGAACCTAACATCTCGGGTGTAATATTTTACAACATTGCTGACGCGTCGGTCCCTATTTCTCGGTGGGAACATTATATACGTCTATAACGTTATATATCCTAGCCTACGGCAACCTAACTTGTCGAATGTAATATTTTACAACATTCCTGGCGTGTCGTCGCCTACTTCTCAATGGGGACGTTATATACATCTATAACGTTGTATATCCTACCCTAAGGCAACCTAACAAACTCGGATGTAATATTTTACAACATTCCTGGCATGTCGGTCCCTACTTCTCGGTGGGAACTTTGTATACGTCTATAACGATATATATCCTAGCCTAACGCAACCTAACATGTCGAATGTAATATTTTACAACTTTCCTGTCGTGTCGTCGCCTGCTTCTCGATGGGGACATTCTGTACGTCTATAACGCTGTATATCCTAACCTAAGGGAACCTAACATCTCGGGTGTAATATTTTAGAACATTCCTGACGCGTCAGTCCCTATTTCTCGGTGGGAACATTATATACGTCTATAACGTTATATATCCTAGCCTAAGGCAACCTAACTTGTAGAATGTAATATTTTACAAAATTCCTGGCGTGTCGTCGCCTACTTCTGGATGGGGACATTATATACATCTATAACGTTATATATTCTAACCTAAGGGAACCTAACATCTCGGGTGTAATATTTTACAACATTCCTGTCGTGTCGTCTCCTGCATCTCGATGGGGACATTATATACGTCTATAACGTTGAATATCCTAACCTAAAGCAACCTAACATCTGGGATGTAATATTTTACAACATTCCTGGCATGTCGGTCCCTACTTCTCGGTGGAAACAATGTATACGTCTATAACGACATATATCCTATCCTAAGGCAACCCAACATGTAGAATGTAATATTTTACAACATTCCTGGCGTGTCGTCGCCTACTTCTGGATGGGGACATTATATACATCTATAACGTTATATATCCTAACCTAAGGGAACCTAACATCTCGGGTGTAATATTTTACAACATTCCTGGCGTGTGGTCGCCTACTTCTCGGTGGGAACATTGTATACGTCTATAACTATATATATCGTAGCCTAAGGCAACCTAACATGTCGAATGTAATATTTTACAACATTCCTGTCGTGTCGTCGCCGGCTTCTCGATGGGGATATTATATACGTCTATAACGTTGTATATTCTAACCTAACGCAACCTAACATCTGGGATGTAATATTTTACAACATTCCTGGCGTGTCGTCGCCTACTTCTGGATGGGGACATTATATACATCTATAACGTTATATATCCTAACCTAAGGGAACCTAACATCTCGGGTGTAATATTTTACAACATTCCTGGCGTGTCGTCGCCTACTTCTCGATGGGGACATTATATACATCTATAACGTTGTATATTCTAACCTAACGCAACCTAACATCTGGGATTTAATATTTTAGAACATTCCTGGCATGTAGGTCCCCACGTCTCGGTGGGAACATTATATAAGTCTATAACGATATATATCCTAACCTAAAACAACCTAACAACTCGGATGTAATAGTTTACAACATTCCTGGCATGTCGGTTCCTACATCTCGGTGGGAACATTCTATACGTCTATAACGTTGTATATCCTAACCTAAGGGAACCTAACATCTCGGATGTAATATTTTACAACATTCTGGCGTGCCGTCGCCTACTTCTCGATGGGGACATTATATACATCTATAACGTTGTATATTCTAACCTAACGCAACCTAACATCTGGGATTTAATATTTTAGAACATTCCTGGCATGTAGGTCCCTACTTCTCGGTGGAAACATTCTATACGTCTATAACGTTGTATATCCTAACCTAAGGGAACCTAACATCTCGGGTGTAATATTTTACAACATTGCTGACGCGTCGGCCCCTATTTCTCGGTGGGAACATTCTATACGTCTATAACGTTGTATTTCCTAACCTAAGGGAACCTAACATCTCGGGTGTAATATTTTACAACATTGCTGACGCGTCGGTCCCTATTTCTCGGTGGGAACATTATATACGTCTATAACGTTATATATCCTAGCCTAAGGCAACCTAACTTGTAGAATGTAATATTTTACAACATTCCTGTCGTGTCGTCGCCTGCTTCTCGATGGGGATATTATATACGTCTATAACGTTGTATATTCTAACCTAACGCAACCTAACATCTGGGATGTAATATTTTACAACATTCCTGGCGTGTCGTCGCCTACTTCTGGATGGGGACATTATATACATCTATAACGTCATATATCCTAACCTAAGGGAACCTAACATCTCGGGTGTAATATTTTACAACATTCCTGGCGTGTCGTCGCCTACTTCTCGATGGGGACATTATATACATCTATAACGTTGTATATTCTAACCTAACGCAACCTAACATCTGGGATTTAATATTTTAGAACATTGCTGGCATGTAGGTCCCCACGTCTCGGTGGGAACATTATATAAGTCTATAACGATATATATCCTAACCTAAAACAACCTAACAACTCGGATGTAATAGTTTACAACATTCCTGGCATGTCGGTTCCTACATCTCGGTGGGAACATTCTATACGTCTATAACGTTGTATATCCTAACCTAAGGGAACCTAACATCTCGGATGTAATATTTTACAACATTCTGGCGTGTCGTCGCCTGCTTCTCGATGGGGACATTATATACGTCTATAACGTTGTATATCCTAACCCAAAGCAACCTAACTTCTGGGATGTAATATTTTACAACATTCCTGGCATGTAGGTCCCTACTTCTCGGTGGAAACAATGTATACGTCTATAACGACATATATCCTAGCCTAAGGCAACCCAAAATGTAGAATGTAATATTTTACAACATTCCTGGCGTGTCGTCGCCTGCTTCTCGATGGGGATATTATATACGTCTATAACGTTGTATATTCTAACCTAACGCAACCTAACATCTGGGATGTAATATTTTACAACATTCCTGGCGTGTCGTCGCCTACTTCTGGATGGGGACATTATATACATCTATAACGTCATATATCCTAACCTAAGGGAACCTAACATCTCGGGTGTAATATTTTACAACATTCCTGGCGTGTCGTCGCCTACTTCTCGATGGGGACATTATATACATCTATAACGTTGTATATTCTAACCTAACGCAACCTAACATCTGGGATTTAATATTTTAGAACATTCCTGGCATGTAGGTCCCTACTTCTCGGTGGAAACATTCTATACGTCTATAACGTTGTATATCCTAACCTAAGGGAACCTAACTTCTCGGGTGTAATATTTTACAACATTGCTGACGCGTCGGCCCCTATTTCTCGGTGGGAACATTCTATACGTCTATAACGTTGTATTTCCTAACCTAAGGGAACCTAACATCTCGGGTGTAATATTCTAGAACATTCCTGACGCGTCGGTCCCTATTTCTCGGTGGGAACATTATATACGTCTATAACGTTATATATCCTAGCCTACGGCAACCTAACTTGTCGAATGTAATATTTTACAACATTCCTGTCGTGTCGTCCCCTGCATCTCGATGGGGACATTATATACGTCTATAACGTTGAATATCCTAACCTAAAGCAACCTAACATCTGGGATGTAATATTTTACAACATTCCTGGCATGTCGGTCCCTACTTCTCGGTGGAAACAATGTATACGTCTATAACGACATATATCCTAGCCTAAGGCAACCCAAAATATAGAATGTAATATTTTACAACATTCCTGTCGTGTCATCGCCTGCTTCTCGATGGGGACATTATATACGTCTATAACGTTGTATATTCTAACCTAACGCAACCTAAAATCTGGGATGTAATATTTTACAACATTCCTGGCGTGTCGTCGCCTACTCCTGGATAGGGAAATTATATACATCTATAACGTCATATATCCTAACCTAAGGGAACCTAACATCTCGGGTGTAATATTTTACAACATTCCTGGCGTGTCGTCGCCTACTTCTCGATGGGGACATTATATACATCTATAACGTTGTATATTCTAACCTAACGCAACCTAACATCTGGTATTTAATATTTTAGAACATTCCTGGCATGTAGGTCCCTACTTCTCGGTGGAAACATTCTATACGTCTATAACGTTGTATATCCTAACCTAAGGGAACCTAACATCTCGGGTGTAATATTTTACAACATTGCTGACGCATCGGCCCCTATTTCTCGGTGGGAACATTCTATACGTCTATAACGTTGTATTTCCTAACCTAAGGGAACCTAACATCTCGGGTGTAATATTCTAGAACATTCCTGACGCGTCGGTCCCTATTTCTCGGTGGGAACATTATATACGTCTATAACGTTATATATCCTAGCCTACGGCAACCTAACTTGTCGAATGTAATATTTTACAACATTCCTGGCATGTTGGGCCCTACTTCTCGGTGGGAACATTGTATACGTCTATAACTATATATATCCTAGCCTAAGGCAACCTAACATGTCGAATGTAATATTTTACAACATTCCTGTCGTGTCGTCTCCTGCATCTCGATGGAGACATTATATACGTCTATAACGTTGTATATTCTAACATAACGCAACCTAACATCTGGGATGTAATATTTTACAACATTCCTGGCGTGTCGTCGCCTACTTCTGGATGGGGACATTATATACATCTATAACGTCATATATCCTAACCTAAGGGAACCTAACATCTCGGGTGTAATATTTTACAACATTCCTGGCGTGTCGTCGCCTACTTCTCGATGGGGACATTATATACATCTATAACGTTGTATATTCTAACCTAACGCAACCTAACATCTGGGATTTAATATTTTAGAACATTCCTGGCATGTAGGTCCCTACTTCTCGGTGGAAACATACTATACGTCTATAACGTTCTATATCCTAACCTAAGGGAACCTAACATCTCGGGTGTAATATTTTACAACATTGCTGACGCATCGGCCCCTATTTCTCGGTGGGAACATTCTATACGTCTATAACGTTGTATTTCCTAACCTAAGGGAACCTAACATCTCGGGTGTAATATTCTAGAACATTCCTGACGCGTCGGTCCCTATTTCTCGGTGGGAACATTATATACGTCTATAACGTTATATATCCTAGCCTACGGCAACCTAACTTGTCGAATGTAATATTTTACAACATTCCTGGCGTGTCGTCGCCTACTTCTCAATGGGGACGTTATATACATCTATAACGTTGTATATCCTAACCTAAGGCAACCTAACAAACTCGGATGTAATATTTTACAACATTCCTGGCATGTCGGTCCCTACTTCTCGGTGGGAATTTTGTATACGTCTATAACGATATATATCCTAGCCTAAGGCAACCCAAAATATAGAATGTAATATTTTACAACATTCCTGTCGTGTCATCGCCTGCTTCTCGATGGGGACATTATATACGTCTATAACGTTGTATATTCTAACCTAACGCAACCTAAAATCTGGGATGTAATATTTTACAACATTCCTGGCGTGTCGTCGCCTACTCCTGGATAGGGAAATTATATACATCTATAACGTCATATATCCTAACCTAAGGGAACCTAACATCTCGGGTGTAATATTTTACAACATTCCTGGCGTGTCGTCGCCTACTTCTCGATGGGGACATTATATACATCTATAACGTTGTATATTCTAACCTAACGCAACCTAACATCTGGTATTTAATATTTTAGAACATTCCTGGCATGTAGGTCCCTACTTCTCGGTGGAAACATTCTATACGTCTATAACGTTGTATATCCTAACCTAAGGGAACCTAACATCTCGGGTGTAATATTTTACAACATTGCTGACGCATCGGCCCCTATTTCTCGGTGGGAACATTCTATACGTCTATAACGTTGTATTTCCTAACCTAAGGGAACCTAACATCTCGGGTGTAATATTCTAGAACATTCCTGACGCGTCGGTCCCTATTTCTCGGTGGGAACATTATATACGTCTATAACGTTATATATCCTAGCCTACGGCAACCTAACTTGTCGAATGTAATATTTTACAACATTCCTGGCATGTTGGGCCCAACTTCTCGGTGGGAACATTGTATACGTCTATAACTATATATATCCTAGCCTAAGGCAACCTAACATGTCGAATGTAATATTTTACAACATTCCTGTCGTGTCGTCTCCTGCATCTCGATGGAGACATTATATACGTCTATAACGTTGTATATTCTAACATAACGCAACCTAACATCTGGGATGTAATATTTTACAACATTCCTGGCGTGTCGTCGCCTACTTCTGGATGGGGACATTATATACATCTATAACGTCATATATCCTAACCTAAGGGAACCTAACATCTCGGGTGTAATATTTTACAACATTCCTGGCGTGTCGTCGCCTACTTCTCGATGGGGACATTATATACATCTATAACGTTGTATATTCTAACCTAACGCAACCTAACATCTGGGATTTAATATTTTAGAACATTCCTGGCATGTAGGTCCCTACTTCTCGGTGGAAACATACTATACGTCTATAACGTTCTATATCCTAACCTAAGGGAACCTAACATCTCGGGTGTAATATTTTACAACATTGCTGACGCATCGGCCCCTATTTCTCGGTGGGAACATTCTATACGTCTATAACGTTGTATTTCCTAACCTAAGGGAACCTAACATCTCGGGTGTAATATTCTAGAACATTCCTGACGCGTCGGTCCCTATTTCTCGGTGGGAACATTATATACGTCTATAACGTTATATATCCTAGCCTACGGCAACCTAACTTGTCGAATGTAATATTTTACAACATTCCTGGCGTGTCGTCGCCTACTTCTCAATGGGGACGTTATATACATCTATAACGTTGTATATCCTAACCTAAGGCAACCTAACAAACTCGGATGTAATATTTTACAACATTCCTGGCATGTCGGTCCCTACTTCTCGGTGGGAATTTTGTATACGTCTATAACGATATATATCCTAGCCTAACGCAACCTAACATGTCGAATGTAATATTTTACAACTTTCCTGTCGTGTCGTCGCCTGCTTCTCGATGGGGACATTCTGTACGTCTATAACGCTGTATATCCTAACCTAAGGGAACCTAACATCTCGGATGTAATATTTTACAACATTCCTGGCGTGTCGTCGCCTACTTCTCGGTGGGAACATTGTATACGTCTATAACTATATATATCCTAGCCTAAGGCAACCTAACATGTCGAATGTAATATTTTACAACATTCCTGTCGTGTCGTCGCCTGCTTCTCGATGGGGATATTATATACGTCTATAACGTTGTATATTCTAACCTAACGCAACCTAACATCTGGGATGTAATATTTTACAACATTCCTGGCGTGTCGTCGCCTACTTCTGGATGGGGACATTATATACATCTATAACGTCATATATCCTAACCTAAGGGAACCTAACATCTCGGGTGTAATATTTTACAACATTCCTGGCGTGTCGTCGCCTACTTCTCGATGGGGACATTATATACATCTATAACGTTGTATATTCTAACCTAGCGCAACCTAACATCTGGGATTTAATATTTTAGAACATTCCTGGCATGTAGGTCCCCACGTCTCGGTGGGAACATTATATAAGTCTATAACGATATATATCCTAACCTAAAACAACCTAACAACTCGGATGTAATAGTTTACAACATTCCTGGCATGTCGGTTCCTACATCTCGGTGGGAACATTCTATACGTCTATAACGTTGTATATCCTAACCTAAGGGAACCTAACATCTCGGATGTAATATTTTACAACATTCTGGCGTGTCGTCGCCTGCTTCTCGATGGGGACATTATATACGTCTATAACGTTGTATATCCTAACCCAAAGCAACCTAACTTCTGGGATGTAATATTTTACAACATTCCTGCATGTAGGTCCCTACTTCTCGGTGGAAACAATGTATACGTCTATAACGACATATATCCTAGCCTAAGGCAACCCAAAATGTAGAATGTAATATTTTACAACATTCCTGGCGTGTCGTCGTCTGCTTCTCGATGGGGATATTATATACGTCCATAACGTTGTATATTCTAACCTAACGCAACCTAACATCTGGGATGTAATATTTTACAACATTCCTGGCGTGTCGTCGCCTACTTCTGGATGGGGACATTATATACATCTATAACGTCATATATCCTAACCTAAGGGAACCTAACATCTCGGGTGTAATATTTTACAACATTACTGGCGTGTCGTCGCCTACTTCTCGATGGGGACATTATATACATCTATAACGTTGTATATTCTAACCTAACGCAACCTAACATCTGGGATTTAATATTTTAGAACATTCCTGGCATGTAGGTCCCTACTTCTCGGTGGAAACATTCTATACGTCTATAACGTTGTATATCCTAACCTAAGGGAACCTAACATCTCGGGTGTAATATTTTACAACATTGCTGACGCGTCGGCCCCTATTTCTCGGTGGGAACATTCTATACGTCTATAACGTTGTATTTCCTAACCTAAGGGAACCTAACATCTCGGGTGTAATATTCTAGAACATTCCTGACGCGTCGGTCCCTATTTCTCGGTGGGAACATTATATACGTCTATAACGTTATATATCCTAGCCTACGGCAACCTAACTTGTCGAATGTAATATTTTACAACATTCCTGTCGTGTCGTCCCCTGCATCTCGATGGGGACATTATATACGTCTATAACGTTGAATATCCTAACCTAAAGCAACCTAACATCTGGGATGTAATATTTTACAACATTCCTGGCATGTCGGTCCCTACTTCTCGGTGGAAACAATGTATACGTCTATAACGACATATATCCTATCCTAAGGCAACCCAACATGTAGAATGTAATATTTTACAACATTCCTGGCGTGTCGTCGCCTACTTCTGGATGGGGACATTATATACATCTATAACGTTATATATCCTAACCTAAGGGAACCTAACATCTCGGGTGTAATATTTTACAACATTCCTGGCGTGTGGTCGCCTACTTCTCGGTGGGAACATTGTATACGTCTATAACTATATATATCCTAGCCTAAGGCAACCTAACATGTCGAATGTAATATTTTACAACATTCCTGTCGTGTCGTCGCCGGCTTCTCGATGGGGATATTATATACGTCTATAACGTTGTATATTCTAACCTAACGCAACCTAACATCTGGGATGTAATATTTTACAACATTCCTGGCGTGTCGTCGCCTACTTCTGGATGGGGACATTATATACATCTATAACGTTATATATCCTAACCTAAGGGAACCTAACATCTCGGGTGTAATATTTTACAACATTCCTGGCGTGTCGTCGCCTACTTCTCGATGGGGACATTATATACATCTATAACGTTGTATATTCTAACCTAACGCAACCTAACATCTGGGATTTAATATTTTAGAACATTCCTGGCATGTAGGTCCCCACGTCTCGATGGGAACATTATATAAGTCTATAACGATATATATCCTAACCTAAAACAACCTAACAACTCGGATGTAATAGTTTACAACATTCCTGGCATGTCGGTTCCTACATCTCGGTGGGAACATTCTATACGTCTATAACGTTGTATATCCTAACCTAAGGGAACCTAACATCTCGGATGTAATATTTTACAACATTCTGGCGTGCCGTCGCCTACTTCTCGATGGGGACATTATATACATCTATAACGTTGTATATTCTAACCTAACGCAACCTAACATCTGGGATTTAATATTTTAGAACATTCCTGGCATGTAGGTCCCTACTTCTCGGTGGAAACATTCTATACGTCTATAACGTTGTATATCCTAACCTAAGGGAACCTAACATCTCGGGTGTAATATTTTACAACATTGCTGACGCGTCGGCCCCTATTTCTCGGTGGGAACATTCTATACGTCTATAACGTTGTATTTCCTAACCTAAGGGAACCTAACATCTCGGGTGTAATATTTTACAACATTGCTGACGCGTCGGTCCCTATTTCTCGGTGGGAACATTATATACGTCTATAACGTTATATATCCTAGCCTAAGGCAACCTAACTTGTAGAATGTAATATTTTACAACATTCCTGTCGTGTCGTCGCCTGCTTCTCGATGGGGATATTATATACGTCTATAACGTTGTATATTCTAACCTAACGCAACCTAACATCTGGGATGTAATATTTTACAACATTCCTGGCGTGTCGTCGCCTACTTCTGGATGGGGACATTATATACATCTATAACGTCATATATCCTAACCTAAGGGAACCTAACATCTCGGGTGTAATATTTTACAACATTCCTGGCGTGTCGTCGCCTACTTCTCGATGGGGACATTATATACATCTATAACGTTGTATATTCTAACCTAACGCAACCTAACATCTGGGATTTAATATTTTAGAACATTGCTGGCATGTAGGTCCCCACGTCTCGGTGGGAACATTATATAAGTCTATAACGATATATATCCTAACCTAAAACAACCTAACAACTCGGATGTAATAGTTTACAACATTCCTGGCATGTCGGTTCCTACATCTCGGTGGGAACATTCTATACGTCTATAACGTTGTATATCCTAACCTAAGGGAACCTAACATCTCGGATGTAATATTTTACAACATTCTGGCGTGTCGTCGCCTGCTTCTCGATGGGGACATTATATACGTCTATAACGTTGTATATCCTAACCCAAAGCAACCTAACTTCTGGGATGTAATATTTTACAACATTCCTGGCATGTAGGTCCCTACTTCTCGGTGGAAACAATGTATACGTCTATAACGACATATATCCTAGCCTAAGGCAACCCAAAATGTAGAATGTAATATTTTACAACATTCCTGGCGTGTCGTCGCCTGCTTCTCGATGGGGATATTATATACGTCTATAACGTTGTATATTCTAACCTAACGCAACCTAACATCTGGGATGTAATATTTTACAACATTCCTGGCGTGTCGTCGCCTACTTCTGGATGGGGACATTATATACATCTATAACGTCATATATCCTAACCTAAGGGAACCTAACATCACGGGTGTAATATTTTACAACATTCCTGGCGTGTCGTCGCCTACTTCTCGATGGGGACATTATATACATCTATAACGTTGTATATTCTAACCTAACGCAACCTAACATCTGGGATTTAATATTTTAGAACATTCCTGGCATGTAGGTCCCTACTTCTCGGTGGAAACATTCTATACGTCTATAACGTTGTATATCCTAACCTAAGGGAACCTAACTTCTCGGGTGTAATATTTTACAACATTGCTGACGCGTCGGCCCCTATTTCTCGGTGGGAACATTCTATACGTCTATAACGTTGTATTTCCTAACCTAAGGGAACCTAACATCTCGGGTGTAATATTCTAGAACATTCCTGACGCGTCGGTCCCTATTTCTCGGTGGGAACATTATATACGTCTATAACGTTATATATCCTAGCCTACGGCAACCTAACTTGTCGAATGTAATATTTTACAACATTCCTGTCGTGTCGTCCCCTGCATCTCGATGGGGACATTATATACGTCTATAACGTTGATTATCCTAACCTAAAGCAACCTAACATCTGGGATGTAATATTTTACAACATTCCTGGCATGTCGGTCCCTACTTCTCGGTGGAAACAATGTATACGTCTATAACGACATATATCCTAGCCTAAGGCAACCCAAAATATAGAATGTAATATTTTACAACATTCCTGTCGTGTCATCGCCTGCTTCTCGATGGGGACATTATATACGTCTATAACGTTGTATATTCTAACCTAACGCAACCTAAAATCTGGGATGTAATATTTTACAACATTCCTGGCGTGTCGTCGCCTACTCCTGGATAGGGAAATTATATACATCTATAACGTCATATATCCTAACCTAAGGGAACCTAACATCTCGGGTGTAATATTTTACAACATTCCTGGCGTGTCGTCGCCTACTTCTCGATGGGGACATTATATACATCTATAACGTTGTATATTCTAACCTAACGCAACCTAACATCTGGTATTTAATATTTTAGAACATTCCTGGCATGTAGGTCCCTACTTATCGGTGGAAACATTCTATACGTCTATAACGTAGTATATCCTAACCTAAGGGAACCTAACATCTCGGGTGTAATATTTTACAACATTGCTGACGCATCGGCCCCTATTTCTCGGTGGGAACATTCTATACGTCTATAACGTTGTATTTCCTAACCTAAGGGAACCTAACATCTCGGGTGTAATATTCTAGAACATTCCTGACGCGTCGGTCCCTATTTCTCGGTGGGAACATTATATACGTCTATAACGTTATATATCCTAGCCTACGGCAACCTAACTTGTCGAATGTAATATTTTACAACTTTCCTGTCGTGTCGTCGCCTGCTTCTCGATGGGGACATTCTGTACGTCTATAACGCTGTATATCCTAACCTAAGGGAACTTAACATCTCGGGTGTAATATTTTAGAACATTCCTGACGCGTCAGTCCCTATTTCTCGGTGGGAACATTATATACGTCTATAACGTTATATATCCTAGCCTAAGGCAACCTAACTTGTAGAATGTAATATTTTACAACATTCCTGGCGTGTCGTCGCCTACTTCTGGATGGGGACATTATATACATCTATAACGTTATATATCCTAACCTAAGGGAACCTAACATCTCGGGTGTAATATTTTACAACATTCCTGTCGTGTCGTCTCCTGCATCTCGATGGGGACATTATATACGTCTATAACGTTGAATATCCTAACCTAAAGCAACCTAACATCTGGGATGTAATATTTTACAACATTCCTGGCATGTCGGTCCCTACTTCTCGGTGGAAACAATGTATACGTCTATAACGACATATATCCTATCCTAAGGCAACCCAACATGTAGAATATAATATTTTACAACATTCCTGGCGTGTCGTCGCCTACTTCTGGATGGGGACATTATATACATCTATAACGTTATATATCCTAACCTAAGGGAACCTAACATCTCGGATGTAATATTTTACAACATTCCTGGCGTGTCGTCGCCTACTTCTCGGTGGGAACATTGTATACGTCTATAACTATATATATCCTAGCCTAAGGCAACCTAACATGTCGAATGTAATATTTTACAACATTCCTGTCGTGTCGTCGCCTGCTTCTCGATGGGGATATTATATACGTCTATAACGTTGTATATTCTAACCTAACGCAACCTAACATCTGGCATGTAATATTTTACAACATTCCTGGCGTGTCGTCGCCTACTTCTGGATGGGGACATTATATACATCTATAACGTCATATATCCTAACCTAAGGGAACCTAACATCTCGGGTGTAATATTTTACAACATTCCTGGCGTGTCGTCGCCTACTTCTCGATGGGGACATTATATACATCTATAACGTTGTATATTCTAACCTAACGCAACCTAACATCTGGGATTTAATATTTTAGAACATTCCTGGCATGTAGGTCCCCACGTCTCGGTGGGAACATTATATAAGTCTATAACGATATATATCCTAACCTAAAACAACCTAACAACTCGGATGTAATAGTTTACAACATTCCTGGCATGTCGGTTCCTACATCTCGGTGGGAACATTCTATACGTCTATAACGTTGTATATCCTAACCTAAGGGAACCTAACATCTCGGATGTAATATTTTACAACATTCTGGCGTGTCGTCGCCTGCTTCTCGATGGGGACATTATATACGTCTATAACGTTGTATATCCTAACCCAAAGCAACCTAACTTCTGGGATGTAATATTTTACAACATTCCTGCATGTAGGTCCCTACTTCTCGGTGGAAACAATGTATACGTCTATAACGACATATATCCTAGCCTAAGGCAACCCAAAATGTAGAATGTAATATTTTACAACATTCCTGGCGTGTCGTCGCCTGCTTCTCGATGGGGATATTATATACGTCCATAACGTTGTATATTCTAACCTAACGCAACCTAACATCTGGGATGTAATATTTTACAACATTCCTGGCGTGTCGTCGCCTACTTCTGGATGGGGACATTATATACATCTATAACGTCATATATCCTAACCTAAGGGAACCTAACATCTCGGGTGTAATATTTTACAACATTACTGGCGTGTCGTCGCCTACTTCTCGATGGGGACATTATATACATCTATAACGTTGTATATTCTAACCTAACGCAACCTAACATCTGGGATTTAATATTTTAGAACATTCCTGGCATGTAGGTCCCTACTTCTCGGTGGAAACATTCTATACGTCTATAACGTTGTATATCCTAACCTAAGGGAACCTAACATCTCGGGTGTAATATTTTACAACATTGCTGACGCGTCGGCCCCTATTTCTCGGTGGGAACATTCTATACGTCTATAACGTTGTATTTCCTAACCTAAGGGAACCTAACATCTCGGGTGTAATATTCTAGAACATTCCTGACGCGTCGGTCCCTATTTCTCGGTGGGAACATTATATACGTCTATAACGTTATATATCCTAGCCTACGGCAACCTAACTTGTCGAATGTAATATTTTACAACATTCCTGTCGTGTCGTCCCCTGCATCTCGATGGGGACATTATATACGTCTATAACGTTGAATATCCTAACCTAAAGCAACCTAACATCTGGGATGTAATATTTTACAACATTCCTGGCATGTCGGTCCCTACTTCTCGGTGGAAACAATGTATACGTCTATAACGACATATATCCTAGCCTAAGGCAACCCAAAATATAGAATGTAATATTTTACAACATTCCTGTCGTGTCGTCGCCTGCTTCTCGATGGGGACATTATATACGTTTATAACGTTGTATATTCTAACCTAACGCAACCTAAAATCTGGGATGTAATATTTTACAACATTCCTGGCGTGTCGTCGCCTACTCCTGGATAGGGAAATTATATACATCTATAACGTCATATATCCTAACCTAAGGGAACCTAACATCTCGGGTGTAATATTTTACAACATTCCTGGCGTGTCGTTGCCTACTTCTCGATGGGGACATTGTATACATCTATAACGTTGTATATCCTAACCAAAGGCAACCTAACATCTCGGATGTAATATTTTACAACATTCCTGGCATGTCGGGCCCTACTTCTCGGTGGGAACATTGTATACGTCTATAACGACATATATCCTAGCCTAAGGCAACCCAACATGTAGAATGTAATATTTTACAACATTCCTGGCGTGTCGTCGCCTGCTTCTCGATGGGGACATTCTATACGTCTATAACGCTGTATGTCCTAACCTAAGGGAACCTAACATCTCGGGTGTAATATTTTAGAACATTCCTGACGCGTCAGTCCCTATTTCTCGGTGGGAACATTATATACGTCTATAACGCTATATATCCTAGCCTAAGGCAACCTAACTTGTAGAATGTAATATTTTAGAACATTCCTGGCGTGTGGTCGCCTACTTCTCGATGGGGACATTATATACATCCATAACGTTGTATATCCTAACATAAGGCAACCTAACATCTGGGGTGTAATATTTTACAACATTTCTGGCATGTCGGTCCCTACGTCTCGGTGGGAACGTTATATACGTCTATAACGATATATATCCTAACCTAAGGGAACCTTACATCTCGGATGTAATATTTTACAACATTCCTGGCATGTTGGGCCCTACTTCTCGGTGGGAACATTGTATACGTCTATAACTATATATATCCTAGCCTAAGGCAACCTAACATGTCGAATGTAATATTTTACAACATTCCTGTCGTGTCGTCTCCTGCATCTCGATGGGGACATTATATACGTCTATAACGTTGAATATCCTTACCTAAAGCAACCTAACATCTGGGATGTAATATTTTACAACATTCCTGGCATGTAGGTCCCTACTTCTCGGTGGAAACAATGTATACGTCTATAACGACATATATCCTAGCCTAAGGCAACCCAAAATGTAGAATGTAATATTTTACAACATTCCTGGCGTGTCGTCGCCTACTTCTCTATGGGGACGTTATATACATCTATAACGTTGTATATCCTACCCTAAGGCAACCTAACAAACTCGGATGTAATATTTTACAACATTCCTGGCATGTCGGTCCCTACTTCTCGGTGGGAACATTGTATACGTCTATAACGATATATATTCTAGCCTAAGGCAACCTAACATGTCGAATGTAATATTTTACAACATTCCTGGCGTGTCGTTGCCTACTTCTCGATGGGGACATTACATACATCTATAACGTTGTATATCCTAACCTAAGGCAACCTAACATCTCGGATGTAATACTTTACAACATTCCTGGCATGTCGGGCCCTACTTCTCGGTGGGAACATTGTATACGTCTATAACGATATATATCCTAGCCTAACGCAACCTAACATGTCGAATGTAATATTTTACAACATTCCTGGCGTGTCGTCGCCTGCTTCTCGATGGGGACATTCTATACGTCTATAACGCTGTATGTCCTAACCTAAGGGAACCTAACATCTCGGGTGTAATATTTTAGAACATTCCTGACGCGTCAGGCCCTATTTCTCGGTGGGAACATTATATACGTCTATAACGTTATATATCCTAGCCTAAGGCAACCTAACTTGTAGAATGTAATATTTTACAACATTCCTGGCGTGTCGTCGCCTACTTCTGGATGGGGCATTATATACATCTATAACGTTATATATCCTAACCTAAGGGAACCTAACATCTCGGGTGTAATATTTTACAACATTCCTGGCGTGTCGTCGCCTACTTCTCGGTGGGAACATTGTATACGTCTATAACTATATATATCCTAGCCTAAGGCAACCTAACATGTCGAATGTAATATTTTACAACATTCCTGTCGTGTCGTCTCCTGCATCTCGATGGGGACATTATATACGTCTATAACGTTGAATATCCTAACCTAAAGCAACCTAACATCTGGGATGTAATATTTTACAACATTCCTGGCATGTCGGTCCCAACTTCTCGGTGGAAACAATGTATACGTCTATAACGACATATATCCTAGCCTAAGGCAACCCAACATGTAGAATGTAATATTTTACAACGTTCCTGGCGTGTCGTCGCCTACTTCTGGATGGGGACATTATATACATCTATAACGTTATATATCCTAACCTAAGGGAACCTAACATCTCGGGTGTAATATTTTACAACATTCCTGGCGTGTCGTCGCCTACTTCTCGGTGGGAACATTGTATACGTCTATAACTATATATATCCTAGCCTAAGGCAACCTAACATGTCGAATGTAATATTTTACAACATTCCTGTCGTGTCGTCGCCTGCTTCTCGATGGGGATATTATATACGTCTATAACGTTGTATATTCTAACCTAAAGCATCCTAACATCTGGGATGTAATATTTTACAACATTCCTGGCGTGTCGTCGCCTACTTCTGGATGGGGACATTATATACATCTATAACGTCATATATCCTAACCTAAGGGAACGTAACATCTCGGGTGTAATATTTTACAACATTCCTGGCGTGTCGTCGCCTACTTCTCGATGGGAACATTCTATACGTCTATAACGTTGTATATCCTAACCTAAGGGAACCTAACATCTCGGGTGTAATATTTTACAACATTGCTGACGCGTCGGCCCCTATTTCTCGGTGGGAACATTCTATACGTCTATAACGTTGTATATCCTAACCTAAGGGAACCTAACATCTCAGGTGTAATATTTTAGAACATTCCTGACGCGTCGGTCCCTATTTCTCGGTGGGAACATTATATACGTCTATAACGTTATATATCCTAGCCTACGGCAACCTAACTTGTCGAATGTAATATTTTACAACATTCCTGGCGTGTCGTCACCTACTTCTCGATGGGGACATTATACACATCTATAACGTTGTATATCCTAACCTAAGGCAACCTAACATCTGGGATGTAATATTTTACAACATTTCTGGCATGTTGGGCCGTACTTTTCGGTGGGAACATTGTATACGTCTATAACTATATATATCCTAGCCTAAGGCAACCTAACATGTCGAATGTAATATTTTACAACATTCCTGTCGTGTCGTCTCCTGCATCTCGATGGGGACATTATATACGTCTATAACGTTGAATGTCCTAACCTAAAGCAACCTTACATCTGGGATGTAATATTTTACAACATTCCTGGCATGTCGGTCCCTACTTCTCGGTGGAAACAATGTATACGTCTATAACGACATATATCCTAGCCTAAGGCAACCCAAAATGTAGAATGTAATATTTTACAACATTCCTGGCGTGTCGTCGCCTACTTCTCGATGGGGACGTTATATACATCTATAACGTTGTATATCCTACCCTAAGGCAACCTAACATCTCGGATGCAATATTTTACAACATTCCTGGCATGTCGGTCCCTACTTCTCGGTGGGAACATTGTATACCTCTATAACGTTGAATATCCTAACCTAAAGCAACCTAACATCTGGGATATAATATTTTACAACATTCCTGGCGTGTCGTCGCCTACTTCTGGATGGGGACATTATATACATCTATAACGTCATATATCCTAACCTAAGGGAACCTAACATCTCGGGTGTAATATTTTACAACATTCCTGGCGTGTCGTCGCCTACTTCTCGATGGGAACATTCTATACGTCTATAACGTTGTATATCCTAACCTAAGGGAACCTAACATCTCGGGTGTAATATTTTACAACATTGCTGACGCGTCGGCCCCTATTTCTCGGTGGGAACATTCTATACGTCTATAACGTTCTATATCCTAACCTAAGGGAACCTAACATCTCGGGTGTAATATTTTAGAACATTCCTGACGCGTCGGTCCCTATTTCTCGGTGGGAACATTATATACGTCTATAACGTTATATATCCTAGCCTACGGCAACCTAACTTGTCGAATGTAATATTTTACAACATTCCTGGCATGTCGGTCCCTACTTCTCGGTGGGAACATTGTACACGTCTATAACGTTGAATATCCTAACCTAAAGCAACCTAACATCTGGGATGTAATATTTTACAACATTCCTGGCGTGTCGTCGCCTACTTCTGGATGGGGACATTATATACATCTATAACGTTATATATCCTAACCTAAGGGAACCTAACATCTCGAGTGTAATATTTTACAACGTTCCTGGCGTGTCGTCGCCTACTTCTCGGTGGGAACATTGTATACGTCTATAACGATATATATTCTAGCCTAAGGCAACCTAACATGTCGAATGTAATATTTTACAACATTCCTGTCGTGTGGTCGCCTGCTTCTCGATGGGGACATTATATACGTCTATAACGTTGTATATTCTAACCTAACGCAACCTAACATCTGGGATGTAATATTTTACAACATTCCTTGCATGTCGGTGCCCACGCCTCGGTGGGAACATTATATACGTCTATAACGATATATATCCTAACCTAAGGCAACCTAACACCTCGGATGTAATAGTTGACAACATTCCTGGCATATTGGTCCCTACTTCTCGGTGGAAACATTGTATACGTCTATAACGATATATATCCTAGCCTAAGGCAACCTAACATCTCGGATGTAATATTTTACAACATTCCTGGCGTGTCGTCGCCTACTTCTCGATGGGGATATTATATACGTCGATAACGTTGTATATACTAACCTAACGCAACCTATCATTTGGGATGTAATATTTTACAACATTGCTGTCGCGTCAGCCCCTATTACTCGGTGGGATCTTTATATACGTCTATAACGATATATATCCTAACCTAAGGCAACCTAACACCTCGGATGTAATAGTTGACAACATTCCTGGCGTGTAGGAACGTACTTCTCGGTGGGAACATTGTATACGTCTATAACGATATATATCCTAGCCTAAGGCAACCTAACATCTCGGATGTAATATTTTACAAGATTCCTGGCATGTCGGTCCCCAAGTCTCGGTAGGAACATTATATACGTCTACAACGATATATATCCAAACCTAAGGGAACCTAACATCTCGGATGTAATATTTTACAACATTCCTGGCATGTCGGTCCCTACATCTCGGTGGGAACATACTATACGTCTATAACGTTATATATCTTAGCCTAAGGCAACCTAACATGTCGAATGTAATATTTTACAACATTCCTGGAGTGTCGTCGCCTACTTCTGGATAGGGCCATTATATACATCTATAACGTTGTATATCCTAACCTAAGGCAACCTAACATCTGGAATGTAATATTTTATAACATTCCTGGCGTGTCGTCGCCTGCTTCTCGATGGGGACATTATATACATCTATAACATTGTATATCCTAACCTAAGGCAACCTAACATCTCGGATGTAATATTTTACAATATTCCTGGCATATCGGTCCCTACTTCTCGGTGCAAACATTGTATACGTCTATAACGATATATATCCTAGCCTAAGGCAACCTAACATCTCGGATGTAATATTTTACAACATTCCTGGCGTGTCGTCGCCTACTTCTCGATGGGGACACTCTACACATCTATAACATTGTATATCCTAACCTAACGCAACCTAACGTTTCGGATGTAATATTTCACAACATTCCTTGCATATCGGTGCCTACGTCTCGGTGAGAACATTATATACGTCTATAACGATATATATCCTAACCTAAGGCAACCTAACACCTCGGATGTAATAGTTGACAACATTCCTGGCGTGTAGGAACGTACTTCTCGGTGGGAACATTGTATACGTCTATAACGATATATATCCTAGCCTAACGCAACCTAACATGTCGAATGTAATATTTTACAACATTCCTGGCGTGTCGTCGCCTGCTTCTCGATGGGGACATTCTATACGTCTATAACGCTGTATGTCCTAACCTAAGGGAACCTAACATCTCGGGTGTAATATTTTAGAACATTCCTGACGCGTCAGTCCCTATTTCTCGGTGGGAACATTATATACGTCTATAACGTTATATATCCTAGCCTAAGGCAACCTAACTTGTAGAATGTAATATTTTACAACATTCCTGGCGCGTCGTCGCCTACTTCTGGATGGGGACATTATATACATCTATAACGTTATATATCCTAACCTAAGGGAACCTAACATCTCGGGTGTAATATTTTACAACATTTCTGGCGTGTCGTCGCCTACTTCTCGGTGGGAACATTGTATACGTCTATAACTATATATATCCTAGCCTAAGGCAACCTAACATGTCGAATGTAATATTTTACAACATTCCTGTCGTGTCGTCTCCTGCATCTCGATGGGGACATTATATACGTCTATAACGTTGAATATCCTAACCTAAAGCAACCTACCATCTGGGATGTAATATTTTACAACATTCCTGGCATGTCGGTCCCTACTTCTCGGTGGAAACAATGTATACGTCTATAACGACATATATCCTAGCCTAAGGCAACCCAACATGTAGAATGTAATATTTTACAACATTCCTGGCGTGTCGTCGCCTACTTCTGGATGGGGACATTATATACATCTATAACGTTATATATCCTAACCTAAGGGAACCTAACATCTCGGGTGTAATATTTTACAACATTCCTGGCGTGTCGTCGCCTACTTCTCGGTGGGAACATTGTATACGTCTATAACTATATATATCCTAGCCTAAGGCAACCTAACATGTCGAATGTAATATTTTACAACATTCCTGTCGTGTCGTCGCCTGCTTCTCGATGGGGATATTATATACGTCTATAACGTTGTATATTCTAACCTAAAGCATCCTAACATCTGGGATGTAATATTTTACAACATTCCTGGCGTGTCGTCGCCTACTTCTGGATGGGGACATTATATACATCTATAACGTCATATATCCTAACCTAAGGGAACGTAACATCTCGGGTGTAATATTTTACAACATTCCTGGCGTGTCGTCGCCTACTTCTCGATGGGAACATTCTATACGTCTATAACGTTGTATATCCTAACCTAAGGGAACCTAACATCTCGGGTGTAATATTTTACAACATTGCTGACGCGTCGGCCCCTATTTCTCGGTGGGAACATTCTATACGTCTATAACGTTGTATATCCTAACCTAAGGGAACCTAACATCTCGGGTGTAATATTTTAGAACATTCCTGACGCGTCGGTCCCTATTTCTCGGTGGGAACATTATATACGTCTATAACGTTATATATCCTAGCCTACGGCAACCTAACTTGTCGAATGTAATATTTTACAACATTCCTGGCGTGTCGTCGCCTACTTCTCGATGGGGACATTATATACATCTATAACGTTGTATATCTTAACCTAAGGCAACCTAACATCTGGGATGTAATATTTTACAACATTCCTTCCATGTCGGTGCCTACGTCTCGGTGGGAACATTATATACGTCTATAGCGATATATATCCTAACCTAAGGCAACCTAACGCCGCGGATGTAATAGTTGACAACATTCCTGGCGTGTCCGCCCGTACTTCTCGGTGGGAACATTATATACGTCTATAACGTTATATATCCTAGCCTAAGGCCACATAACATGTCGAACGTAATATTTTACAACATTCCAGGCGTGTCGTCGCCTGCTTCTCGATGGGGACATTATATACGTCTATAACGTTGTATATCCTAACCTAACACAACCTAATATCGGGGATGTAATATTTTACAACATTCCTGGAGTGTCGTCGCCTACTTCTGGATAGGGCCATTATATACATCTATAACGTTGTATATCCTAACCTAAGGCAACCTAACATCTCGAATGTAATATTTTATAACATTCCTGGCGTGTCGTCGCCTGCTTATCGATGGGGACATTATATACATCTATAACATTGTATATCCTAACCTAAGGCAACCTAACATCTCGGATGTAATATTTTACAATATTCCTGGCATATCGGTCCCTACTTCTCGGTGCAAACATTGTGTACGTCTATAACGATATATATCCTAGCCTAAGGCAACCTAACATCTCGGATGTAATATTTTACAACATTCCTGGCGTGTCGTCGCCTACTTCTCGATGGGGACACTCTATACATCTATAACATTGTATATCCTAACCTAACGCAACCTAACGTTTCGGATGTAATATTTCACAACATTCCTTGCATATCGGTGCCTACGTCTCGGTGAGAACATTATATACGTCTATAACGATATATATCCTAACCTAAGGCAACCTAACACCTCGGATGTAATAGTTGACAACATTCCTGGCGTGTAGGAACGTACTTCCCGGTGGGAACATTGTATACGTCTATAACGTTATATATCCTAGCCTAAGGCGACCTAACATGTCGAATGTAATATTTTACATCATTCCTGGCGTGTCGTCGCCTGCTTCTCGATGGGAACATTATATACGTCTATAACGTTATATATCATAACCTAAGGCAACCGAACATCTGGGATGTAATATTTTACAAGATTCCTGGCATGTCGGTCCCCAAGTCTCGGTAGGAACATTATATACGTCTACAACGATATATATCCAAACCTAAGGGAACCTAACATCTCGGATGTAATATTTTACAACATTCCTGGCATGTCGGTCCCTACTTCTCGGTGGGAATATTATATACGTCTATAACGTTATATATCATAACCTAAGGCAACCTAACATCTCGGATGTAATATTTTACAACATTCCTGGCATATCGGTCCCTACTTCTCGGTGGAAACATTGTATACGTCTATAACGATATATATCCTAACCTAAGGCAACCTAACACCTCGGATATAATATTTTACAACATTCTTGACGCGTCGGCCCCTATTTTTCGGTGGGAACATTATATACGTCTATAACGTTATATATCCTAGTCTAAGGCAACCTAACATGTCGAATGTAATATTTTACAACATTCCTGGCGTGTCGTCGCCTGCTTCTCGATGGGGACATAATATACGTCTATAACGTTGTATATCCTTACCTAACGCAACCTAATATCTGGGATGTAATATTTTACAACATTCCTGGAGTGTCGTCGCCTACTTCTCGATAGGGTCATTATATACATCTATAACGTTGTATATCCTAACCTAAGGAAACCTAACATCTCGAATGTAATATTTTATAACATTCCTGGCGTGTCGTCGCCTGCTTCTCGATGGGGACATTATATACGTCTATAACGTTGTATATCCTAACCTAACGCAACCTAACATCTCGGATGTAATATTTTACAACATTCCTGGCATGTCGGTCCCTACATCTCGGTGGGAACATACTATACGTCTATAACGTTGTATATCCTAACCTAAGGGAACCTAACATCTCGGGTGTAATATTTTACAACATTCCTGACGCGTCGGCACCTATTTTTCGGTGGGAACATTATATACGTCTACAACGTTATATATCCTAGCCTAAGGCAACCTAACATGTCGAATGTAATATTTTACAACATTCCTGGCGTGTCGTCGCCTACTTCTCGAAGGGGAGATTACATACATCTATAACATTGTATATCCTAACCTAAGGCAACCTAACATCTCGGATGTAATATTTTACAATATTCCTGGCATATCGGTCCCTACTTCTCGGTGCAAACATTGTATACGTCTATAACGATATATATCCTAGCCTAAGGCAACCTAACATCTCGGATGTAATATTTTACAACATTCCTGGCGTGTCGTCGCCTACTTCTCGATGGGGACATTCTATACATCTATAGCATTGTATATCCTAACCTAAGGCAACCTAACATCTCGGATGTAATATTTTACAACATTCTGGCGTGTCGTCGCCTGCTTCTCGATGGGGAGATTATATACGTCTATAACGTTGTATATCCTAACCTAACGCAACCTAACGTTTCGGATGTAATATTTTACAACAATTCCTTGCATATCGGTGCCAACGTCTCGGTGAGAACATTATATACGTCTATAACGATATATATCCTAACCTAAGGCAACCTAACACCTCGGATGTAATATTTTACAACATGCCTGGCATATCGGTCCCTACTTCTCGGTGGAAACATTCTATACGTCTATAACGATATATATCCTAGCCTAAGGCCACATAACATGTCGAATGTAATATTTTACAACATTCCAGGCGTGTCGTCGCCTGCTTCTCGATGGGGACATTATATACGTCTATAACGTTGTATATCCTAACCTAACACAACCTAATATCTGGGATGTAATATTTTACAACATTCCTGGAGTGTCGTCGCCTACTTCTAGATAGGGCCATTATATACATCTATAACGTTGTATATCCTAACCTAAGGCAACCTAACATCTCGAATGTAATATTTTATAACATTCCTGGCGTGTCGTCGCCTGCTTCTCGATGGGGACATTATATACGTCTATAACGTTGTATATTCTAACCTAACGCAACCTAACATCTCGGATGTAATATTTTACAACATTCCTGGCATGTCGGTCCCTACATCTCGGTGGGAACATACTATACGTCTATAACGTTGTATATCCTAACCTAAGGGAACCTAACATCTCGGGTGTAATATTTTACAACATTCCTGACGCGTCGGCCCCTATTTTTCGGTGGCAACATTTTATACGTCTATAACGTTATATATCCTAGCCTAAGGCAACCTAACATGTCGAATGTAATATTTTACAACATTCCTGGCGTGTCGTCGCCTACTTCTCGATGGGGACATTATATACATCTATAACATTGTATATCCTAACCTAAGGCAACATACCATTTGGGAGGTAATATTTTACAACATTCCTGGCATATCGGTCCCTACTTCTCAGTGGAAACATTGTATACATCTGTAACATTGTATATCCTACCCTAAGGCAACCTAACATCTCGGATGTAATATTTTACAACATTCCTGGCGTGTCGTCGCCTACTTCTCGATGGGGACATTCTATACATCTATGACATTGTATATCCTAACCTAAGGGAACCTAACACCTCGGATGTAATAGTTGACAACATTCCTGGCGTGTAGGCCCGTACTTCTCGGTGGGAACATTGTATACGTCTATAACGTTATATATCCTAGCCTAAGGCGACCTAACATGTCGAATGTAATATTTTACATCATTCCTGGCGTGTCGTCGCCTGCTTCTCGATGGGAACATTATATACGTCTATAACGTTGTGTATCCTAACCTAACGCAACCTAACATCTGGGATCTAATATTTTACAAGATTCCTGGCATGTCGGTCCCCAAGTCTCGGCAGGGACATTATATACGTCTATAACGATATATATCCAAACCTAAGGGAACCTAACATCTCGGATGTAATATTTTACAACATTCCTGGCATATCGGTCCCTACTTCTCGGTGGGAATATTATATACGTCTATAACGTTATATATCATAACCTAAGGCAACCTAACACCTCGGATGTAATAGCTGACAACATTCCTGGCGTGTAGGCCCATACTTCTCGGTGGGAACATTGTATACGTCTATAACGTTATATATCCTAGCCTAAGGCAACCTAACATCTCGGATGTAATATTTTACAACATTCCTGGCGTGTCGTCGCCTACTTCTCGATGGGGACATTATATACATCTATAACATTGTATATCCTAACCTAAGGCAACCTAACATCTCGGATGTAATATTTTACAACATTCTGGCGTGTCGTCGCCTGCTTCTCGATGGGGAGATTATATACGTCTATAACGTTGTATATCCTAACCTAACGCAACCTAACATTTGGGATGTAATATTTTACAACATTCCTTGCATGTCGGTGCCTACGTCTCGGTGGGAACATTATATACGTCTATAACGATATATATCCTAACCTAAGGCAACCTAACACTTCGGATGTAATAGCTGACAACATTCCTGGCGTGTAGGCCCGTACTTCTCGGTGGGAACATTGTATACGTCTATAACGTTATATATCCTAGCCTAAGGCGACCTAACATGTCGAATGTAATATTTTACATCATTCCTGGCGTGTCGTCGCCTGCTTCTCGATGGGAACATTATATAAGTCTATAACGTTGTGTATCCTAACCTAACGCAACCTAACATCTGGGATGTAATCTTCCTGGCGTGTCGTCGCCTACTTCTGGATGGGGACATTATATACGTCTATAACGTTATATATCCTAACCTAAGGCAACCTAACATCTCGGATGTAATAGTTGACAAAATTCCTCGCGTGTCCGCCCGTACTTCTCGGTGGGAACATTATATACGTCTATAACGTTGTATATCCTAGCCTAAGGCCTCCTAACATGTCGAATGTAATATTTTACAACATTCCTGACGTGTCGTCGCCTACTTCTCGATGGGGACATTATATACATCTATAACATTGTATATCCTAACCCAATGCAACCTAACATCTGGGATGGAATATTTTACAACAGTCCTGGCATATCGGTCCCTACTTCTCGGTGGAAACATTGTATACGTCTATAACGATATATATCCTAGCCTAAGGCAACCTAACATCTCGGATGTAATATTTTACAACATTCCCGGCGTGTCGTCGCCTGCTTCTCGATGGGGACATTATATACGTCTATAACGTTGTATATCCTAACCTAACGCAACCTAACATCTGGGATGTAATATTTTACAAGATTCCTGGCATGTCGGTCCCCAAGTCTCGGTAGGAACATTATATACGTCTACAACGATATATATCTAAACGTAAGGGAACCTAACATCTCGGATGTAATATTTTACAACATTCCTGGCATGTCGGTCCCTACTTCTCGGTGGGAATATTATATACGTCTATAACGTTATATATCATTACCTAAGGCAACCTAACTTCTCGGATGTAATATTTTACAACATTCCTGGCATATCGGTCCCTACTTCTCGGTGGAAACATTGTATACGTCTATAACGATATATATCCTAGCCTAAGGCAACCTAACATCTCGGATCTAATATTTTACAACATTCCAGGCGTGTCGTCGCCTGCCTCTCGATGGGAACATTATATACGTCTATAACGTTGTATATCCTAACCTAAAGCAACCTAACATCTGGGATGTAATATTTTACAAGATTCCTGGCATGTCGGTCCCCAAGTCTCGGTAGGAACATTATATACGTCTACAACGATATATATCCAAACCTAAGGGAACCTAACATCTCGGATGTAATATTTTACAACATTCCTGGCATGTCGGTCCCTACTTCTCGGTGGGAATATTATATACGTCTATAACGTTATATATCATAACCTAAGGCAACCTAACATCTCGGATGTAATATTTTACAACATTCCTGGCATATCGGTCCCTACTTCTCGGTGCAAACATTGTATACGTCTATAACGATATATATCCTAGCCTAAGGCAACCTAACATCTCGGATGTAATATTTTACAACATTCCTGGCGTGTCGTCGCCTACTTCTCGATGGGGACATTATATACATCTATAACATTGTATATCCTAACCTAAGGCAACCTAACATCTCGGATGTAATATTTTACAACATTCTTGCGTGTCGTCGCCTGCTTCTCGATAGGGAGATTATATACGTCTATAACGTTGTATATCCTAACCTATCGCAACCTAATATTTGGGATGTAATATTTTACAACATTCCTTGCATGTCGGTGCCTACGTCTCGGTGGGAACATTATATACGCCTATAATGATATATATCCTAACCTAAGGCAACCTAACACCTCGGATGTAATAGTTGACAACATTCCTGGCGTGTAGGAACGTACTTCTCGGTGGGAACATTGTATACGTCTATAACGTTATATATCCTAGCCTAAGGCGACCTAACATGTCGAATGTAATATTTTACATCATTCCCGGCGTGTCGTCGCCTGCTTCTCGATGGGAACATTACATACGTCTATAACGTTATATATCATAACCTAAGGCAACCGAACATCTCGGATGTAATATTTTACAACATTCCTGGCGTGTCGTTGCCTACTTCTCGATGGGAACATTATATACGTCTATAACGATATATATCCTAGTCTAAGGCAACCTAACATGTCGAATGTAATATTTTACAACATTCCTGGCGTGTCGTCGCCTGCTTCTCGATGGGGACATAATATACATCTATAACACTGTATATCCTAACCTAAGGCAACCTAACATCTCGGACGTAATATCTTACAACATTCTGGCGTGTCGTCGCCTGCTTCTCGATGGGGACATTATATACGTCTATAACGTTGTATATACTAACCTAACGCAACCTATCATTTGGGATGTAATGTTTTACAACATTGCTGTCGCGTCAGCCCCTATTACTCGGTGGGATCTTTATATACGTCTATAACGATATATATCCTAACCTAAGGCAACCTAACACCTCGGATGTAATAGCTGACAACATTCCTGGCGTGTAGGAAAGTACTTCTCGGTGGGAACATTGTATACGTCTATAACGATATATATCCTAGCCTAAGGCAACCTAACATCTCGGATGTAATATTTTACAACATTCTGGCGTGTCGTCTCCTGCTTCGCGATGGGGACATTATATACGTCTACAATGTTGTATATCCTAACCTAAAGCAACCTAACATCTGGGATGTAATATTTTACAATATTCCTGGCATGTCGGTCCCCAAGTCTCGGTAGGAACATTATATACGTCTACAACGATATATATCCAAATCTAAGGGAACCTAACATCTCGGATGTAATATTTTACAACATTCCTGGCATGTCGGTCCCTACATCTCGGTGGGAACATACTATACGTCTATAACGTTATATATCCTAGCCTAAGGCAACCTAACATGTCGAATGTAATATTTTACAACATTCCTGGCGTGTAGTCGCCTACTTCTCGATGGGGACATTATATACATCTATAACATCGTATATCCTAACCTAAGGCAACATACCATTTGGGATGTAATATTTTACAACATTCCTGGCATATCGGTCCCTACTTCTCGGTGGAAACATTGTATACATCTGTAACATTGTATATCCTACCCTAAGGCAACCTAACGTCTCGGATGTAATATTTTACAACATTCTGGCGTGTCCTCGCCTGCTTCCCGATGGGGAGATTATATACATCTATAACATTGTATATCCTAACCTAAGGCAACCTAACATCTCGGATGTAATATTTTACAATATTCCTGGCATATCGGTCCCTACTTCTCGGTGCAAACATTGTATACGTCTATAACGATATATATCCTAGCCTAAGGCAACCTAACATCTCGGATGTAATATTTTACAACATTCCTGGCGTGTCGTCGCCTACTTCTCGATGCGGACATTCTATACATCTATAACATTGTATATCCTAACCTAAGGGAACCTAACACCTCGGATGTAATAGTTGACAACATTCCTGGCGTGTAGGCCCGTACTTCTCGGTGGGAACGTTGTATACGTCTATAACGCTATATATCCTAGCCTAAGGCGACCTAACTTGTCGAATGTACTATTTTACATCATTCCTGGCTTGGCGTCGCCTGCTTCTCGATGGGAACATTATATACGTCTATAAAGTTGTGTATCCTAACCTAACGCAACCTAACATCTGGGATCTAATATTTTACAAGATTCCTGGCATGTCGGTCCCCAAGTCTCGGCAGGGACATTATATACGTCTATAACGATATATATCCAAACCTAAGGGAACCTAACATCTCGGATGTAATATTTTACAACATTCCTGGCATATCGGTCCCTACTTCTCGGTGGGAATATTATATACGTCTATAACGTTATATATCATAACCTAAGGCAACCTAACACCTCGGATGTAATAGCTGACAACATTCCTGTCGCGTAGGCCCGTACTTCTCGGTGGGAACATTGTATACGTCTATAACGTTATATATCCTAGCCTAAGGCAACCTAACATCTCGGATGTAATATTTTACAACATTCCTGGCGTGTCGTCGCCTACTTCTCGATGGGGACATTATATACATCTATAACATTGTATATCCTAACCTAAGGCAACCTAACATCTCGGATGTAATATTTTACAACATTCTGGCGTGTCGTCGCCTGCTTCTCGATGGGGAGATTATATACGTCTATAACGTTGTATATCCTAACCTAACGCAACCTAACATTTGGGATGTAATATTTTACAACATTCCTTGCATGTCGGTGCCTACGTCTCGGTGGGAAAATTATATACGTCTATAACGATATATATCCTAACCTAAGGCAACCTAACACTTCGGATGTAATAGCTGACAACATTCCTGGCGTGTAGGCCCGTACTTCTCGGTGGGAACATTGTATACGTCTATAACGTTATATATCCTAGCCTAAGGCGACCTAACATGTCGAATGTAATATTTTACATCATTCCTGGCGTGTCGTCGCCTGCTTCTCGATGGGAACATTATATAAGTCCATAACGTTGTGTATCCTAACCTAACGCAACCTAACATCTGGGATGTAATCTTCCTGGCGTGTCGTCGCCTACTTCTGGATGGGGACATTATATACGTCTATAACGTTATATATCCTAACCTAAGGCAACCTAACATCTCGGATGTAATAGTTGACAAAATTCCTGGCGTGTCCGCCCGTACTTCTCGGTGGGAACATTATATACGTCTATAGCGTTGTATATCCTAGCCTAAGGCCTCCTAACATGTCGAATGTAATATTTTACAACATTCCTGACGCGTCGGCCCCTATTTTTCGGTGGGAACATTATATACGTCTATAACGTTATATATCCTAGCCTAAGGCGACCTAACATGTCGAATGTAATATTTTACGTCATTCCCGGCGTGTCGTCGCCTGCTTCTCGATGGGAATATTACATACGTCTATAACGTTATATATCATAACCTAAGGCAACCGAACATCTGGGATGTAATATTTTACAACATTCCTGACATATTGGTCCCTACTTCTCGGTGGAAACATTGTATACGTCTATAACGATATATATCCTAGCCTAAGGCAACCTAACATCTCGGACGTAATATTTTACAACATTCCTGGCGTGTCGTCGCCTACTTCTCGATGGGGACATTATATACGTCGATAACGTTATATATCCTAGCCTAAGGCAACCTAACATGTCGAACGTAATATTTTACAACATTCCTGGCGTGTCGTCGCCTACTTCTCGATGGGGACATTATATACATCTATAACATTGTATATCCTAACCCAATGCAACCTAACATCTGGGATGGAATATTTTACAACATTCCTGGCATATCGGTCCCTACTTCTCGGTGGAAACATTGTATACGTCTATAACGATATATATCCTAGCCTAAGGCAACCTAACATCTCGGATGTAATATTTTACAACATTCCCGGCGTGTCGTCGCCTGCTTCTCGATGGGGACATTATATACGTCTATAACGTTGTATATCCTAACCTAACGCAACCTAACATCTGGGATGTAATATTTTACAAGATTCCTGGCTTGTCGGTCCCCAAGTCTCGGTAGGAACATTATATACGTCTATAACGATATATATCTAAACGTAAGGGAACCTAACATCTCGGATGTAATATTTTACAACATTCCTGGCATGTCGGTCCCTACTTCTCGGTGGGAATATTATATACGTCTATAACGTTATATATCATTACCTAAGGCAACCTAACTTCTCGGATGTAATATTTTACAACATTCCTGGCATATCGGTCCCTACTTCTCGGTGGAAACATTGTATACGTCTATAATGATATATATCCTAGCCTAAGGCAACCTAACATCTCGGATGTAATATTTTACAACATTCCAGGCGTGTCGTCGCCTGCCTCTCGATGGGAACATTATATACGTCTATAACGTTGTATATCCTAACCTAAAGCAACCTAACATCTGGAATGTAATATTTTACAAGATTCCTGGCATGTCGGTCCCCAAGTCTCGGTAGGAACATTATATACGTCTACAACGATATATATCCAATCCTAAGGGAACCTAACATCTCGGATGTAATATTTTACAACATTCCTGGCATGTCGGTCCCTACTTCTCGGTGGGAATATTATATACGTCTATAACGTTATATATCATAACCTAAGGCAACCTAACATCTCGGATGTAATATTTTACAACATTCCTGGCATATCGGTCCCTACTTCTCGGTGCAAACATTGTATACGTCTATAACGATATATATCCTAGCCTAAGGCAACCTAACATCTCGGATGTAATATTTTACAACATTCCTGGCGTGTCGTCGCCTACTTCTCGATGGGGACATTATATACATCTATAACATTGTATATCCTAACCTAAGGCAACCTAACATCTCGGATGTAATATTTTACAACATTCTTGCGTGTCGTCGCCTGCTTCTCGATAGGGAGATTATATACGTCTATAACGTTGTATATCCTAACCTATCGCAACCTAATATTTGGGATGTAATATTTTACAACATTCCTTGCATGTCGGTGCCTACGTCTCGGTGGGAACACTATATACGCCTATAATGATATATATCCTAACCTAAGGCAACCTAACACCTCGGATGTAATAGTTGACAACATTCCTGGCGTGTAGGAACGTACTTCTCGGTGGGAACATTGTATACGTCTATAACGTTATATATCCTAGCCTAAGGCGACCTAACATGTCGAATGTAATATTTTACATCATTCCTGGCGTGTCGTCGCCTGCTTCTCGATGGGGACATTATATACGTCTATAACGTTATATATCATAACCTAAGGCAACCTAACATCTCGGATGTAGTATTTTATAACATTCCTGACGCGTCGGGCCCTATTTCTCGGTGGGAATATTATATACGTCTATAACGTTGTATATCCTAACCTAAGGGAACCTAACATTTCGGGTGTAATATTTTGCAACATTCCTGACGCGTCGGCCCCTATTTCTCGGTGGGAATATTATATACGTCTATAACGTTACATATCCTAGCCTAAGGCAACCTAACATGTCGAATGTAATATTTTACAACATTCTGGCGTGTCGTCGCCTGCTTCTCAAAGGGGACATTATATACGTCTATAACGTTGTATATCCTAACCCAACGCAACCTAACATCTGGGATGTAATATTTTACAACATTCCTGACGCGTCGGCCCCTATTTCTCGGTCGGAACATTATATACGTCTATCACGTTATATATCCTAGCCTAAGGCAACCTAACATCTCGGACGTAATATTTTACAACATTCCTGACGCGTCGGCCCCTATTTCTCGGTGGGAACATTATATACGTCTATAACGTCATATATCCTAGCCTAAGGCAACCTAACATGTCGAACGTAATATTTTACAACATTCCTGGCGTGTCGTCGCCTGCTTCTCGATTGGGACAATATACGTCTATAACGTTGTATATCCTAACCCAATGCAACCTAACATCTGGGATGGAATATTTTACAACATTCCTGGCATATCGGTCCCTACTTCTCGGTGGAAACATTGTATACGTCTATAACGATATATATCCTAGCCTAAGGCAACCTAACATCTCGGATGTAATATTTTACAACATTCCCGGCGTGTCGTCGCCTGCTTCTCGATGGGGACATTATATACGTCTATAACGTTGTATATCCTAACCTAACGCAACCTAACATCTGGGATGTAATATTTTACAAGATTCCTGGCTTGTCGGTCCCCAAGTCTCGGTAGGAACATTATATACGTCTATAACGATATATATCTAAACGTAAGGGAACCTAACATCTCGGATGTAATATTTTACAACATTCCTGGCATGTCGGTCCCTACTTCTCGGTGGGAATATTATATACGTCTATAACGTTATATATCATTACCTAAGGCAACCTAACTTCTCGGATGTAATATTTTACAACATTCCTGGCATATCGGTCCCTACTTCTCGGTGGAAACATTGTATACGTCTATAATGATATATATCCTAGCCTAAGGCAACCTAACATCTCGGATGTAATATTTTACAACATTCCAGGCGTGTCGTCGCCTGCCTCTCGATGGGAACATTATATACGTCTATAACGTTGTATATCCTAACCTAAAGCAACCTAACATCTGGAATGTAATATTTTACAAGATTCCTGGCATGTCGGTCCCCAAGTCTCGGTAGGAACATTATATACGTCTACAACGATATATATCCAATCCTAAGGGAACCTAACATCTCGGATGTAATATTTTACAACATTCCTGGCATGTCGGTCCCTACTTCTCGGTGGGAATATTATATACGTCTATAACGTTATATATCATAACCTAAGGCAACCTAACATCTCGGATGTAATATTTTACAACATTCCTGGCATATCGGTCCCTACTTCTCGGTGCAAACATTGTATACGTCTATAACGATATATATCCTAGCCTAAGGCAACCTAACATCTCGGATGTAATATTTTACAACATTCCTGGCGTGTCGTCGCCTACTTCTCGATGGGGACATTATATACATCTATAACATTGTATATCCTAACCTAAGGCAACCTAACATCTCGGATGTAATATTTTACAACATTCTTGCGTGTCGTCGCCTGCTTCTCGATAGGGAGATTATATACGTCTATAACGTTGTATATCCTAACCTATCGCAACCTAATATTTGGGATGTAATATTTTACAACATTCCTTGCATGTCGGTGCCTACGTCTCGGTGGGAACACTATATACGCCTATAATGATATATATCCTAACCTAAGGCAACCTAACACCTCGGATGTAATAGTTGACAACATTCCTGGCGTGTAGGAACGTACTTCTCGGTGGGAACATTGTATACGTCTATAACGTTATATATCCTAGCCTAAGGCGACCTAACATGTCGAATGTAATATTTTACATCATTCCTGGCGTGTCGTCGCCTGCTTCTCGATGGGGACATTATATACGTCTATAACGTTATATATCATAACCTAAGGCAACCTAACATCTCGGATGTAATATTTTATAACATTCCTGACGCGTCGGGCCCTATTTCTCGGTGGGAATATTATATACGTCTATAACGTTGTATATCCTAACCTAAGGGAACCTAACATTTCGGGTGTAATATTTTGCAACATTCCTGACGCGTCGGCCCCTATTTCTCGGTGGGAATATTATATACGTCTATAACGTTACATATCCTAGCCTAAGGCAACCTAACATGTCGAATGTAATATTTTACAACATTCTGGCGTGTCGTCGCCTGCTTCTCAAAGGGGACATTATATACGTCTATAACGTTGTATATCCTAACCCAACGCAACCTAACATCTGGGATGTAATATTTTACAACATTCCTGACGCGTCGGCCCCTATTTCTCGGTCGGAACATTATATACGTCTATCACGTTATATATCCTAGCCTAAGGCAACCTAACATCTCGGACGTAATATTTTACAACATTCCTGACGCGTCGGCCCCTATTTCTCGGTGGGAACATTATATACGTCTATAACGTCATATATCCTAGCCTAAGGCAACCTAACATGTCGAACGTAATATTTTACAACATTCCTGGCGTGTCGTCGCCTGCTTCTCGATTGGGACAATATACGTCTATAACGTTGTATATCCTAACCCAATGCAACCTAACATCTGGGATGGAATATTTTACAACATTCCTGGCATATCGGTCCCTACTTCTCGGTGGAAACATTGTATACGTCTATAACGATATATATCCTAGCCTAAGGCAACCTAACATCTCGGATGTAATATTTTACAACATTCCCGGCGTGTCGTCGCCTGCTTCTCGATGGGGACATTATATACGTCTATAACGTTGTATATCCTAACCTAACGCAACCTAACATCTGGGATGTAATATTTTACAAGATTCCTGGCTTGTCGGTCCCCAAGTCTCGGTAGGAACATTATATACGTCTATAACGATATATATCTAAACGTAAGGGAACCTAACATCTCGGATGTAATATTTTACAACATTCCAGGCGTGTCGTCGCCTGCCTCTCGATGGGAACATTATATACGTCTATAACGTTGTATATCCTAACCTAAAGCAACCTAACATCTGGGATGTAATATTTTACAAGATTCCTGGCATGTCGGTCCCCAAGTCTCGGTAGGAACATTATATACGTCTACAACGATATATATCCAATCCTAAGGGAACCTAACATCTCGGATGTAATATTTTACAACATTCCTGGCATGTCGGTCCCTACTTCTCGGTGGGAATATTATATACGTCTATAACGTTATATATCATAACCTAAGGCAACCTAACATCTCGGATGTAATATTTTACAACATTCCTGGCATATCGGTCCCTACTTCTCGGTGCAAACATTGTATACGTCTATAACGATATATATCCTAGCCTAAGGCAACCTAACATCTCGGATGTAATATTTTACAACATTCCTGGCGTGTCGTCGCCTACTTCTCGATGGGGACATTATATACATCTATAACATTGTATATCCTAACCTAAGGCAACCTAACATCTCGGATGTAATATTTTACAACATTCTTGCGTGTCGTCGCCTGCTTCTCGATAGGGAGATTATATACGTCTATAACGTTGTATATCCTAACCTATCGCAACCTAATATTTGGGATGTAATATTTTACAACATTCCTTGCATGTCGGTGCCTACGTCTCGGTGGGAACACTATATACGCCTATAATGATATATATCCTAACCTAAGGCAACCTAACACCTCGGATGTAATAGTTGACAACATTCCTGGCGTGTAGGAACGTACTTCTCGGTGGGAACATTGTATACGTCTATAACGTTATATATCCTAGCCTAAGGCGACCTAACATGTCGAATGTAATATTTTACATCATTCCTGGCGTGTCGTCGCCTGCTTCTCGATGGGGACATTATATACGTCTATAACGTTATATATCATAACCTAAGGCAACCTAACATCTCGGATGTAATATTTTATAACATTCCTGACGCGTCGGGCCCTATTTCTCGGTGGGAATATTATATACGTCTATAACGTTGTATATCCTAACCTAAGGGAACCTAACATTTCGGGTGTAATATTTTGCAACATTCCTGACGCGTCGGCCCCTATTTCTCGGTGGGAATATTATATACGTCTATAACGTTACATATCCTAGCCTAAGGCAACCTAACATGTCGAATGTAATATTTTACAACATTCTGGCGTGTCGTCGCCTGCTTCTCAAAGGGGACATTATATACGTCTATAACGTTGTATATCCTAACCCAACGCAACCTAACATCTGGGATGTAATATTTTACAACATTCCTGACGCGTCGGCCCCTATTTCTCGGTCGGAACATTATATACGTCTATCACGTTATATATCCTAGCCTAAGGCAACCTAACATATCGGATGTAATATTTTACAACATTCCTGACGCGTCGGCCCCTATTTCTCGGTGGGAACATTATATACGTCTATAACGTCATATATCCTAGCCTAAGGCAACCTAACATCTCGGATGTAATATTTTACAACATTCCTGGCGTGTTGTCGCCTGCTTCTCGATTGGGACAATATACGTCTATAACGTTGCATATCCTAACCCAAAGCAACCTAACTTCTGGGATGTAATATTTTACAACATTCCTGGCATGTCGGTTCCAACGTCTCGGTGGGAACATTATATAAGTCTATAACGATATATATCCTAACCTAAAGCAACCTAACAACTAGGATGTAATATTTTACAACATTCCTGGCATGTCGGTCCCTGCATCTCGGGGGGAACATTCTATCCGTCTATAACGTTGTATATGCTAACCGAAGGGAACCTAACATCTCGGGTGGAATATTTTACAACATTCCTGACGCGTCGGCCCCTATTTCTCGGTGGGAATATTATATACGTCTATAACGATATATATCCTAACCTAAAGCAACCTAACAACTCGTGTGTAATATTTTACAACATTCCTGGCATGTCGGTCCCCATGTCTGGGTGGGAACATTATATAAGTCTATAACGATATATATCCTAACCTAAAGCAACCTAACAACTCGTGTGTAATATTTTACAACATTCCTGGCATGTCGGTCCATACATCTCGGTGGGAACATTCTATACGTCTATAACGTTGTATATCCTAACCTAAGGGAACCCAACATTTCGGGTGTAATATTTTGCAACATTCCTGACGCGTCGGCCCCTATTTCTCGGTGGCAATGTTATACACGTCTATAACGTTACATATCCTAGCCTAAGGCAACCTAACATGTCGAATGTAATATTTTACAACATTCTGGCGTGTCGTCGCCTGCTTCTCAAAGGGGACATTATATACGTCTATAACGTTGTATATCCTAACCTAACGCAACCTAACATCTGGGATGTAATATTTTACAACATTCCTGACGCGTCGGCCCCTATTTCTCGGCGTGAACATTATATACGTCTATAACGTTATATATCGTAGCCTAAGGCAACCTAACATGTCGAAAGTAATATTTTACAACATTCCTGGCGTGTCGTCGCCTACTTCGCGATGGGGACATTATATACATCTATAACGTTGTATATCCTAACCTAATGGAACCTAACATTTCGGGTGTAATATTTTATAACATTCCTGACGCGTCGGGCCCTATTTCTCGGTGGGAATATTATATACGTCTATAACGTTGTATATCCTAACCTAAGGGAACCTAACGTTTCGGGTGTAATATTTTGCAACATTTCTGACGCGTCGGCCCCTATTTCTCGGTGGGAATATTATATACGTCTATAACGTTACATATCCTAGCCTAAGGCAACCTAACATGTCGAATGTAATATTTTACAACATTCTGGCGTGTCGTCGCCTGCTTCTCAAAGGGGACATTATATACGTCTATAACGTTGTATATCCTAACCCAACGCAACCTAACATCTGGGATGTAATATTTTACAACATTCCTGACGCGTCGGCCCCTATTTCTCGGTCGGAACATTATATACGTCTATCACGTTATATATCCTAGCCTAAGGCAACCTAACATATCGGATGTAATATTTTACAACATTGCTGACGCGTCGGCCCCTATTTCTCGGTGGGAACATTATATACGTCTATAACGTCATATATCCTAGCCTAAGGCAACCTAACATCTCGGATGTAATATTTTACAACATTCCTGGCGTGTCGTCGCCTGCTTCTCGATTGGGACAATATACGTCTATAACGTTGCATATCCTAACCCAAAGCAACCTAACTTCTGGGATGTAATATTTTACAACATTCCTGGCATGTCGGTTCCCACGACTCGGTGGGAACATTATATAAGTCTATAACAATATATATCCTAACCTAAAGCAACCTAACAACTAGGATGTAATATTTTACAACATTCCTGGCATGTCGGTCCCTGCATCTCGGTGGGAACATTCTATCCGTGTATAACGTTGTATATGCTAACCTAAGGGAACATAACATCTCGGGTGTAACATTTTACAACATTCTTGACGCGTCGGCCCCTATTTCCCGGTGGGAATATTATATACGTCTATAACGTTATATATCCTAACCTAAGGGAACCTAACATATCGGATGTAATATTTTACAACATTCCTGACGCGTCGGCCCCTATTTCTCGGTGGGAACATTATATACGTCTATAACGTCATATATCCTAGCCTAAGGCAACCTAACATCTCGGATGTAATATTTTACAACATTCCTGGCGTGTCGTCGCCTGCTTCTCGATTGGGACAATATACGTCTATAACGTTGCATATCCTAACCCAAAGCAACCTAACTTCTGGGATGTAATATTTTACAACATTCCTGGCATGTCGGTTCCCACGTCTCGGTGGGAACATTATATAAGTCTATAACGATATATATCCTAACCTAAAGCAACCTAACATCTAGGATGTAATATTTTACAACATTCCTGGCATGTCGGTCCCTGCATCTCGGTGGGAACATTCTATCCGTCTATAACGTTGTATATGCTAACCTAAGGGAACCTAACATCTCGGGTGTAACATTTTACAACATTCTTGACGCGTCGGCCCCTATTTCCCGGTGGGAATATTATATACGTCTATAACGTTATATATCCTAACCTAAGGGAACCTAACATATCGGATGTAATATTTTACAACATTCCTGACGCGTCGGCCCCTATTTCTCGGTGGGAACATTATATACGTCTATAACGTCATATATCCTAGCCTAAGGCAACCTAACATCTCGGATGTAATATTTTACAACATTCCTGGCGTGTCGTCGCCTGCTTCTCGATTGGGACAATATACGTCTATAACGTTGCATATCCTAACCCAAAGCAACCTAACTTCTGGGATGTAATATTTTACAACATTCCTGGCATGTCGGTTCCCACGTCTCGGTGGGAACATTATATAAGTCTATAACGATATATATCCTAACCTAAAGCAACCTAACAACTAGGATGTAATATTTTACAACATTCCTGGCATGTCGGTCCCTGCATCTCGGTGGGAACATTCTATCCGTCTATAACGTTGTATATGCTAACCTAAGGGAACCTAACATCTCGGGTGTAACATTTTACAACATTCTTGACGCGTCGGCCCCTATTTCCCGGTGGGAATATTATATACGTCTATAACGTTATATATCCTAACCTAAGGGAACCTAACATATCGGATGTAATATTTTACAACATTCCTGACGCGTCGGCCCCTATTTCTCGGTGGGAAAATTATATACGTCTATAACGTTACATATCCTAGCCTAAGGCAACCTAACATGTCGAATGTAATATTTTACCACATTCTGGCGTGTCGTCGCCTGCTTCTCAAAGGGGACATTATATACGTCTATAACGTTGTATATCCTAACCTAACGCAACCTAACATCTGGGATGTAATATTTTACAACATTCCTGACGCGTCGGCCCCTATTTCTCGGCGTGAACATTATATACGTCTATAACGTTATATATCGTAGCCCAAGGCAACCTAACATGTCGAAAGTAATATTTTACAACATTCCTGGCGTGTCGTCGCCTACTTCGCGATGGGGACATTATATACATCTATAACGTTGTATATCCTAATCTAAGGGAACCTAACATTTCGGGTGTAATATTTTATAACATTCCTGACGCGTCGGGCCCTATTTCTCGGTGGGAATATTATATACGTCTATAACGTTGTATATCCTAACCTAAGGGAACCTAACATTTCGGGTGTAATATTTTGCAACATTCCTGACGCGTCGGCCCCTATTTCTCGGTGGGAATATTATATACGTCTATAACGTTACACATCCTAGCCTAAGGCAACCTAACATGTCGATTGTAATATTTTACAACATTCTGGCGTGTCGTCGCCTGCTTCTCAAAGGGGACATTATATACGTCTATAAGGTTGTATATCCTAACCCAACGCAACCTAACATCTGGGATGTAATATTTTACAACATTCCTGACGCGTCGGCCCCTATTTCTCGGTCGGAACATTATATACGTCTATCACGTTATATATCCTAACCTAAGGGAACCTAACATATCGGATGTAATATTTTACAACATTCCTGACGCGTCGGCCCCTATTTCTCGGTGGGAACATTATATACGTCTATAACGTCATATATCCTAGCCTAAGGCAACCTAACATCTCGGATGTAATATTTTACAACATTCCTGGCGTGTCGTCGCCTGCTTCTCGATTGGGACAATATACGTCTATAACGTTGCATATCCTAACCCAAAGCAACCTAACTTCTGGGATGTAATATTTTACAACATTCCTGGCATGTCGGTTCCCACATCTCGGTGGGAACATTATATAAGTCTATAACGATATATATCCTAACCTAAAGCAACCTAACAACTAGGATGTAATAGTTTACAACATTCCTGGCATGTCGGTCCCTGCATCTCGGTGGGAACATTCTATCCGTCTATAACGTTGTATATGCTAACCTAAGGGAACCTAACATCTCGGGTGTAACATTTTACAACATTCTTGACGCGTCGGCCCCTATTTCCCGGTGGGAATATTATATACGTCTATAACGTTATATATCCTAACCTAAGGGAACCTAACATATCGGATGTAATATTTTACAACATTCCTGACGCGTCGGCCCCTATTTCTCGGTGGGAATATTATATACGTCTATAACGTTACATATCCTAGCCTAAGGCAACCTAACATGTCGAATGTAATATTTTACCACATTCTGGCGTGTCGTCGCCTGCTTCTCAAAGGGGACATTATATACGTCTATAACGTTGTATATCCTAACCTAACGCAACCTAACATCTGGGATGTAATATTTTACAACATTCCTGACGCGTCGGCCCCTATTTCTCGGCGTGAACATTATATACGTCTATAACGTTATATATCGTAGCCGAAGGCAACCTAATATGTCGAAAGTAATATTTTACAACATTCCTGGCGTGTCGTCGCCTACTTCGCGATGGGGACATTATATACATCTATAACGTTGTATATCCTAACCTAAGGGAACCTAACATTTCGGGTGTAATATTTTATAACATTCCTGACGCGTCGGGCCCTATTTCTCGGTGGGAATATTATATACGTCTATAACGTTGTATATCCTAACCTAAGGGAACCTAACATTTCGGGTGTAATATTTTACAACATTCCTGACGCGTCGGCCCCTATTTCTCGGTGGGAACATTATATACGTCTATAACGTCATATATCCTAGCCTAAGGCAACCTAACATCTCGGATGTAATATTTTACAACATTCCTGGCGTGTCGTCGCCTGCTTCTCGATTGGGACAATATACGTCTATAACGTTGCATATCCTAACCCAAAGCAACCTAACATCTGGGATGTAATATTTTACAACATTCCTGGCATGTCGGTTCCCACATCTCGGTGGGAACATTATATAAGTCTATAACGATATATATCCTAACCTAAAGCAACCTAACAACTAGGATGTAATAGTTTACAACATTCCTGGCATGTCGGTCCCTGCATCTCGGTGGGAACATTCTATCCGTCTATAACGTTGTATATGCTAACCTAAGGGAACCTAACATCTCGGGTGTAACGTTTTACAACATTCTTGACGCGTCGGCCCCTATTTCCCGGTGGGAATATTATATACGTCTATAACGTTATATATCCTACCCTAAGGGAACCTAACATATCGGATGTAATATTTTACAACATTCCTGACGCGTCGGCCCCTTTTTCTCGGTGGGAATATTATATACGTCTATAACGTTACATATCCTAGCCTAAGGCAACCTAACATATCGAATGTAATATTTTACAACATTCTGGCGTGTCGTCGCCTGCTTCTCAAAGGCGACATTATATACGTCTATAACGTTGTATATCCTAACCTAAAGCAACCTAACAACTCGGATGTAATATTTTACAACATTCCTAGCATGTCGGTCCCTGCATCTCGGTGGGAACATTCTATCCGTCTATAACGTTGTATATGCTAACCTAAGGGAACCTAACATCTCGGGTGTAATATTTTACAACATTCCTGACGCGTCGGCCCCTATTTCTCGGCGTGAACATTATATACGTCTATAACGTTATATATCGTAGCCTAAGGCAACCTAACATGTCGAAAGTAATATTTTACAACATTCCTGGCGTGTCGTCGCCTACTTCGCGATGGGGACATTATATACATCTATAACGTTGTATATCCTAACCTAAGGGAACCTAACATTTCGGGTGTAATATTTTATAACATTCCTGACGCGTCGGCCCCTATTTCTCGGTGGGAATATTATATACGTCTATAACGTTACATATCCTAGCCTAAGGCAACCTAACATGTCGAATGTAATATTTTACAACATTCTGGCGTGTCGTCGCCTGCTTCTCAAAGGGGACATTATATACGTCTATAACGTTGTATATCCTAACCCAACGCAACCTAACATCTGAGATGTAATATTTTACAACATTCCTGACGCGTCGGCCCCTATTTCTCGGTCGGAACATTATATACGTCTATCACGTTATATATCCTAGCCTAAGGCAACCTAACATATCGGATGTAATATTTTACAACATTCCTGACGCGTCGGCCCCTATTTCTCGGTGGGAACATTATATACGCCTATAACGTCATATATCCTAGCCTAAGGCAACCTAACATCTCGGATGTAATATTTTACAACATTCCTGGCGTGTCGTCGCCTGCTTCTCGATTGGGACAATATACGTCTATAACGTTGCATATCCTAACCCAAAGCAACCTAACTTCTGGGATGTAATATTTTACAACATTCCTGGCATGTCGGTTCCCAGGTCTCGGTGGGAACATTATATAAGTCTATAACGATATATATCCTAACCTAAAGCAACCTAACAACTAGGATGTAATAGTTTACAACATTCCTGGCATGTCGGTCCCTGCATCTCGGTGGGAACATTCTATCCGTCTATAACGTTGTATATGCTAACCTAAGGGAACCTAACATCTCGGGTGTAACATTTTACAACATTCTTGACGCGTCGGCCCCTATTTCCCGGTGGGATTATTATATACGTCTATAACGTTATATATCCTAGCCTAAGGCAATCCGAACACGTCGAATGTAATATATTACAACATTCCTGGCGCGTCAGTCCCAACTTCTCGGTGGGAACATTATAGAAGTCAATAACGTTATATATCCTAACCTAAGGCTACCTAACGTGCGGAATGTAATATTTTACAACATTCCTGGCACGTCGGCACCTACTTCTCGGTGGGATCACTACATACGTCTATAACGCTATATATCCTAGCCTAAGGCAACCTAACATGTCGAATGTAATATTTTACCACAATCCTGGCTCGTTGGCCCCTACTTCACGGTGGCAACATTATATACGTCTATAATGTTACATATCCTATCCTAAGGCAACATAACATCTCGGATGTAATATTTTACAACATTCCTCGCGCGCCGGCCCATACTTCTCGGTGGGAACATTATATACGTCGATAACGTTATATACCCTAACCGAAGGGAACCTAACACCTCGGATGTAATATTTTACTACATTCCTGGCACGTGGGCCCCTACTTTTCGGTGGGAACATTATATACGTCTACAAAGTTACATATCCTAACCTAAGGCAACCTAATATGTCGAATGTAATATTTCACCACATTCCTGGCTCGTTGGCCCCTACTTCTCGGTGGGAACATTATATACGTCTATAACGTTACATATCCTAGCCTAAGGCAACCTAACATCTCGGATGTAATATTTTACTACATTCCCGGCGCGCCGGCCCCTACTTTTCGGTGGGAACATTATATACGTCTATATCGCTATATATACTAGCCTAAGGCAACCTAACATGTCGAATGTAATATTTTACAGCATTCCTGGCGCGCCGGCCCCTACTTCTCGGTGGGAACATTATATACGTCTATAACGTTACATATCCTAACCTAAGGCAACCTAACATGTCGAATGTAATATTTTACAGCATTCCTGGCGCGCCGGCCCCTACTTCTCGGTGGGAACATTATATACGTCTATAACGTTACATATCCTAACCTAAGGCAACCTAACATGTCGAATGTAATATTTTACAACATTCCTGGCGCGTGGGCCCCTACTTCTCGGTGGGAACATTATATAAGTCAATAACGTTATATATCCTAACCTATGGCAACCTAGCATCTCGGATGTAATATTTTACTACATTCCTGGCACGTCGGCCCCTACTTCTCGGTGGGAACATTATATACGTCTATAACGTGATATGTCCTAGCCTAAGGCAATCCTATCATCTCGGAAGTAATATTTTACAACATTCCTGGGGCGTCGGCATCTACTTCTCGGTGGGAACAGTATATTAGTCAATAACGTTATATATCCTAACCTAAGGCAATCTAACATCTCGGATGTAATATTTTACTACATTCCTAGCACGTCTATATGTCCTAGCCTGAGACAACCTAGCATGTCGAATATTATATTTTACAATATTCCTGGAGCGTCGGCAACTACTTCTCGGTGGGAACTGCATATACGTCTATAACGTTATATATCCTAACCTGAGACAACTTGACGTGTCGAGCGTAATATTTTACTACATTCCTGGCTCGTCGGCCCCTACTTCTCGGTGGGAACATTATATACGTCTATAACGTTATATATCCTAGCCTAAGGCAACCTAACATCTCGGATGTAATATTTTACTACATTCCTGGGGCGCTGGCCCCTACTTCTCGGTGGGAACATTATATACGTCTATAACGCCATATATCCTAACCTAAGGCAACCTAACATCTCGGATGTAATATTTTACTACATTCCTGGCACGTCGGCCCCTACTTCTCGGTGGGAACATTATATACGTCTATAACTCTATATATCCTAGCCTAAGGCAAACTGACATGTCGAATGTAATATTTTACAACATTCCCGTCACTTCGGCCCCTACTTCTCGGTGGGAACCTTATATACGTCTATAACGTTATATATCCTAGTTTACGGCAACCTAACATCTCGGATGTAATATATAATATATATTATTTTACTACATTCGTGGCGCACCGGCCCCTACTTCTCGGTGGGAACATTATATACGTCTATAACGTTATATATCCTAGCCTAAGGCAATCCTAACATCTCGGATGTAATATTTTACAACATTCCTGGCGCGTCGGCACCTACTTCTCGGTGGGAACATTATATAAGTCTATAACGCTATATATCCTAGCCTAAGGCAACCTAACATGTCGAATGTAATATTTTACCACAATCCTGGCTCGTTGGCCCCTACTTCACGGTGGCAACATTATATACGTCTATAACGTTATATATTCTAGCCTAAGGCAACCTAACATCTCGGATGTAATATTTTACTACATTCCTGTCTCGTTGGCCCCTACTTCACGGTGGGAACATTATATACGCCTATAATGTTACATATCCTAGGCTAAGGCAACCTAACACGTCGAATATAATATTTTACAACATTCCAGCACTTCGGCCCCTACTTCTCGGTGGGAACGTTATATACGTCTATAACGTTATATATCCTAGCTTAAGGCAACATAGCATGTCGAATTTAATATTTTACAACATTCCTGGCGCGTCGGCAACTACTTCTCGGTGGGAACATTATATAAGTCTATAACGCTATATATCCTAGCCCAAGGCAAACTAACATGTCGAATGTAATATTTTACAACATTCCCGTCACTTCGGCACCTACTTCTCGGTGGGAACATTATATACGTCTATAACGTTATATATCTTAGCCTAAGGCAACCTAGCATCCCGGATGTTATATTTTACTACAGTCCCGGCGCGCCGGCCCCTACTTCTCGGTGGGAACATTATATAAGTCTACAACGTTATATATCCTAGCCTAAGGTAATCCTAACATCTCGGATGTAATATTTTACAACATTCCTGGCGCGTCGGCACCTACTTCACGGTGGGAACAGTATATAAGTCTATAACGTTATATATCCTAACCTAAGGCAACCTAACATCTCGGATGTCATATTTTACTACATTCCTGGCACGTCGGCCCCTACTTCTCGGTGGGAACATTATATACGTCTATAACGCTATATATCCTAGCCTAAGGCAAACTAACATGTCGAATGTAATATTTTACAGCATTCCCGTCACTTCGGCCCCTACTTCTCGGTGGGAACTTTATATACGTCTATAACGTTATATATCCTAGTCTAAGGCAACCTAACATCTCGGATGTAATATTTTACTACATTCGTGGCGCACCGGCACCTACTACCCGGTGGGAACATTATATACGTCTATAGCGTTATATATCCTAGCCTAAGGCAATCATAACTTCTCGGATGTAATATTTTACAACATTCCTGGCGCCTCGGCACCTATTTCTCGGTGGGAACATTATATATGTCTATAACGTTATATATCCTAACCTAAGGGAACCTAACTCCTCGGATGTAATGTTTTACAACATTCCTGGCGAGTCGGCCCCTATTTCTCCGTGGGAACATTATATAAGTCAATAACGTTATATATCCTAACCTAAGGCAACCTAACATCTCGGATGTAATATTTTACTACATTCCTGGCACGTCGGCCCCTACTTCTCGGTGGGAACATTATATACGTCTATAACGTTATATATCCTAGCCTAAGGTAATCCTAACATCTCGGATGTAATATTTTACAACATTCCTGGCGCGTCGGCACCTACTTCTAGGTGGGAACAGTATATAAGTCTATAACGTTATATATCCTAACCTAAGGCAACCTAACATCTCGGATGTAATATTTTACAACATTCCTGGTCGTCGGCCCCTACTTCTCGGTGGGAACATTATATACTCCTATAACGTTACTTATCCTAGCCTAAGGCAACCTAACATCTCGGATGTAATATTTTACCACATTCCTGGCGCACCGGCCCCTACTCCTCGGTGGAAACATTATATACGTCTATAACGTTATATATCCTAGCCTAAGGCAATCCTAACTTCTCGGATGTAATATTTTACAACATTCCTGGCGCGTCGGCACCTACTTCTCGGTGGGAGCATTATATAAGCCTATAACGTTATATATGCTAACCTAAGGAAACCTAACACCTCGAATGTAATGTTATACAACATTCCTGGCGTGTCGGTCCCTATTTCTCAATGGGAACATTATATATGTCTATAACGCCATATGTCCTAGCCTGAGACAACCTAGCATGTCAAATATAATATATTACAATATTCCTGGCGCGTCGGCAACTACTTCTCGGTGGGAACTGTATATACGTCTATAACGTTATATATCCTAACCTAAGACAACTTAACATGTCGAGCGTGATATTTTACAACACTCCTGGCTCGTCGGCCTCTACCTCTCGGTGGGAACATCATATACGTCTATAACGTTATATATCCTAACCTAAGGCAACTTAACATGTCGAATGTAATATTTTCCCACATTCCTGGCGCGCTGGCCCCTACTTCTCGGTGGGAACATTATATACGTCTATAACGCCATATATCCTAACCTAAGGCAACCTAACATCTCGGATGTAATATTTTACTACATTCGTGGCGCACCGGCCCCTACTTCTCGGTGGGAACATTATTTACGTCTATAACGTTATATATCCTAGGCTAAGGCAATCCTAACATGTCGATTGTATAATAATACAACATTCCTGGCGAGTCAGCCCCTATTTCTCCGCGGGAACATTATATAAGTCAACAACGTTATATATCCTAACCTAAGGTCACCTAACATCTCGGTTGTAATATTTTACTACATTCCTGGCTCGTCGGCCCCTACTTCTCGGTGGGAACATTATATACATCTATAACGTTACTATTCCTAGCCTAACGCAACCTAACATCTCGGATGTAATATTTTACTACATTCGTGGCGCACCGGCCCCTACTTCTCGGTGGGAACATTATATACGTCTATAACGTTATATATCCTAGCCTAAGGCAATCGTAACATCTCGGATGTAATATTTTACAACATTCCTGGCGCGTCGGCACCTACTTCTCGGTGGGAACATTATATACGTCTATAACGTTATATATCCTAACCTGAGGAAACCTAACACCTCGAATGTAATGTTATACAACATTCCTCGCGTGTCGGTCCCTATTTCTCGGTGGGAACATTATATATGTCTATAACGCTATATGTCCTAGCCTGAGACAACCTAGCATGTCGAATATAATATTTTACAATATTCCTGGCGCGTCGGCAACTACTTCTCGGTGGGAACTGTATATACGTCTATAATGTTATATATCCTAACCTAAGACAACTTAACATGTCGAGCGTAATATTTTACAACATTCCTGGCTCGTCGGCCTCTACCTCTCGGTGGGAACATCATATACGTCTATAGCGTTATATATCCTAGCCTAAGACAACCTAACATGTCGAATGTAATATTTTACAGCATTCCAGGCGCGTCGGCCCCTACTTCTCGGTGGGAACATTATATACGTCTATAACGCTATATATCCTAACCTAAGGCAACCTAACGTCTCGGATGTAATATTTTACTACATTCCTGGCACGTCGGCCCCTACTTCTCGGTGGGAACATTATATACGTCTATAACGTTATATATCCTAACCTGAGGCAATCCTAACATCTCGGATGTAATATTTTACAACATTCCAGGCGCGTCGGCACCTACTTCTCGGTGGGAACATTATATACGTCTATAACGTTATATATCCTAACCTAAGGGAAACTAACACCTCGGATGTAATGTTTTACAACATTCCTGGCGTGTCGGCCCCTATTTCTCGGTGGGAACATTGTATATGTCTATAACGCTATATGTCCTAGCCTGAGACAACCTGACATGTCGAATATAATATTTTACAACATTCCTGGCGCGTCGGCATTTACTTCTCGGTGGGAACAGTATATAAGTCAATAACGTTATATATCCTAACCTAAGGCAACCTAACATCTCGGATGTAATATTTTACTACATTCCTGGCACGTCGGCCCCTACTTCTCGGTGGGAACATTATATACGTCTATAACGTTATATATCCTAACCTGAGGCAATCCTAACATCTCGGATGTAATATTTTACAACATTCCTGGCGCGTCGGCACCTACTTCTCGGTGGGAACAGTATCTAAGTCTATAACGTTATATATCCTAACCTAAGGCAACCTAACATCTCGGATGTCATATCTTACTACATTCCTGGCACGTCGGCCCCTACTTCTCGGTGGGAACATTATATACGTCTATAACGCTATATATCCTAGCCTAAGGCAAACTAACATGTCGAATGTAATATTTTACAGCATTCCCGACACATCGGCCCCTCCTTCTCGGTGGGAACTTTATATACGTCTATAACGTTATATATCCTAGTCTAAGGCAACCTAATATCTCGGATGTAATATTTTACTACATTCGTGGCGCACCGGCACCTACTACTCGGTGGGAACATTATATACGTCTATAGCGTTATATATCCTAGCCTAAGGCAATCCTAACATCTCGGATGTAATATTTTACAACATTCCTGGCGCGTCGGCATCTATTTCTCGGTGGGAACATTATATATGTCTATAACGTTATATATCCTAACCTAAGGGAACCTAACTCCTCGGATGTAATGTTTTACAACATTCCTGGCGAGTCGGCCCCTATTTCTCCGTGGGAACATTATATAAGTCAATAACGTTATATATCCTAACCTAAGGCAACCTAACATCTCGGATGTAATATTTTACTACATTCCTGGTCGTCGGCCCCTACTTCTCGGTGGGAACATTATATACTCCTATAACGTTACTTATCCTAGCCTAAGGCAACCTAACATCTCGGATGTAATATTTTACCACATTCGTGGCGCACCGGCCCCTACTCCTCGGTGGAAACATTATATACGTCTATAACGTTATATATCCTAGCCTAAGGCAATCCTAACTTCTCGGATGTAATATTTTACAACATTCCTGGCGCGTCGGCACCTACTTCTCGGTGGGAGCATTATATACGCCTATAACGTTATATATGCTAACCTAAGGAAACCTAACACCTCGAATGTAATGTTATACAACATTCCTGGCGTGTCGGTCCCTATTTCTCAATGGGAACATTATATATGTCTATAACGCCATATGTCCTAGCCTGAGACAACCTAGCATGTCAAATATAATATATTACAATATTCCTGGCGCGTCGGCAACTACTTCTCGGTGGGAACTGTATATACGTCTATAACGTTATATATCCTAACCTAAGACAACTTAACATGTCGAGCGTAATATTTTACAACACTCCTGGCTCGTCGGCCTCTACCTCTCGGTGGGAACATCATATACGTCTATAACGTTATATATCCTAACCTAAGGCAACTTAACATGTCGAGTGTAATATTTTCCCACATTCCTGGCGCGCTGGCCCCTACTTCTCGGTGGGAACATTATATACGTCTATAACGCCATATATCCTAACCTAAGGCAACCTAACATCTCGGATGTAATATTTTACTACATTCGTGGCGCACCGGCCCCTACTTCTCGGTGGGAACATTATTTACGTCTATAACGTTATATATCCTAGGCTAAGGCAATCCTAACATGTCGATTGTATAATTATACAACATTCCTGGCGAGTCGGCCCCTATTTCTCCGTGGGAACATTATATAAGTCAATAACGTTATATATCCTAACCTAAGGTAACCTAACATCTCGGATGTAATATTTTACTACATTCCTGGCTCGTCGGCCCCTACTTCTCGGTGGGAACATTATATACATCTATAACGTTACTATTCCTAGCCTAACGCAACCTAACATCTCGGATGTAATATTTTACTACATTCGTGGCGCACCGGGCCCTACTTCTCGGTGGGAACATTATATACGTCTATAACGTTATATATCCTAGCCTAAGGCAATCCTAACATCTCGGATGTAATATTTTACAACATTCCTGGCGCGTCGGCACCTACTTCTCGGTGGGAACATTATATATGTCTATAACGCTATATGTCCTAGCCTGAGACAACCTAGCATGTCGAATATAATATTTTACAATATTCCTGGCGCGTCGGCAACTACTTCTCGGTGGGAACTGTATATACGACTATAACGTTATATATCCTAATCTAAGACAACTTATCATGTCGAATGTAATATTTTACTACATTCCTGGCACGTCGGCCCCTACTTCTCGGAGGGAACATTATATACGTCTATAACGTTATATATCCTAGCCTAAGGCAACCTAACATCTCGGATGTTATATTTTACTACAGTCCCGTCGCGCCGGCCCCGACTTCTCGGTGGGAACATTATGTAAGTCTACAACGTTATATATCTTAGCCTAAGGCAACCTAACATCTCGCATGTAATATTTTACTACATTCGTGGCACGTCGGCCCCTACTTCTCGGTGGGAACATTATATACGTCTATAACGCTATATATCCTAACCTAAGGCAACCTAACATCTCGGATGTCATATTTTACTACATTCCTGGCACGTCGGCCCCTACTTCTCGGTGGGAACATTATATACGTCTATAACTCTATATATCCTAGCCTAAGGCAAACTAACATGTCAAATGTATCATTTTACAACATTCCCGTCACTTCGGCCCCTACTTCTCGGTGGGAACTTTATATACGTCTATAACGTTATATATCCTAGTTTAAGGCAACCTAACATCTCGGATGTAATATTTTACTACATTCCTGGCGCGTCGGCACCTATTTCTCGGTGGGAACATTATATATGTCTATAACGTTATATATCCTAACATAAGGGAACCTAACACCTCGGATGTAATGTTTTACAACATTCTTGGCGAGTCGGCCCCTATTTCTCCGTGGGAACATTATATAAGTCAATAACGTTATATATCCTAACCTAAGGCAACCTAACATCTCGGATGTAATATTTTACTACATTCCTGGCGCGCTGGCTCCTACTTCTCGGTGGGAACATTATATACGTCTATAACGCCATATATCCTAACCTAAGGCAACCTAACATCTCGGATGTAATATTTTACTACATTCCTGGCACGTCGGCCCCTACTTCTCGGTGGGAACATTATATACGTCTATAACGCTGTATATCCTAGCCTAAGGCAAACTAACATGTCGAATGTAATATTTTACAACATTCCCGTCACTTCGGATCCTACTTCTCGGTGGGAACTTTATATACGTCTATAACGTTATATATCCTAGTCTAAGGCAACCTAACATCTCGGATGTAATATTTTACTACATTCCTGGCGTGTCGGCCCCTATTTCTCGGTGGGAACATTATATACGTCTATAACGTTATATATCCTAGCCTAAGGTAATCCTAACATCTCGGATGTAATATTTTACAACATTCCTGGCGCTTCGGCACCTACTTCTAGGTGGGAACAGTATATAAGTCTATAACGTTATATATCCTAACCTAAGGCAACCTAAGATCTCGGATGTAATATTTTACTACATTCCTGGTCGTCGGCCCCTACTTCTCGGTGGGAACATTATATACGCCTATAACGTTACTTATCCTAGCCTAAGGCAACCTAACATCTCGGATGTAATATTTTACTACATTCGTGGCGCACCGGCCCCTACTCCTCGGTGGAAACATTATATACGTCTATAACGTTATATATCCTAGCCTAAGGCAATCCTAACATCTCGGATGTAATATTTTACAACATTCCTGGCGCGTCGGCACCTACTTCTCGGTGGGAACATTATATACGTCTATAACGTTATATATCCTAACCTAAGGCAAACTAACTTGTCGAATGTAATATTTTACAACATTCCCGTCACTTCGGCACCTACTTCTCGGTGGGAACATTATATACGTCTATAACGTGATATGTCCTAGCCTAAGGCAATCCTAACATCTCGGAAGTAATATTTTAAAACATTCCTGGCGCGTCGGCATCTACTTCTCGGTGGGAACAGTATATAAGTCAATAACGTTATATATCCTAACCTAAGGCAACCTAACATCCCGGATTTAATATTTTACTACATTCCTGGCACGTCGGCCACTACTTCTCGGTGGGAACATTATATGAGTCTATAACGCTATATATCCTAGCCTAAGGCAAACTAACATGTCGAATGTAATATTTTACAACATTCCCGTCACTTCGGACCCTACTTCTCGGTGCGAACTTTATATACGTCTGTAACGTTATATATCCTAGTCTAAGGCAACCTAACATCTCGGATGTAATATTTTACAACATTCCTGGCGTGTCGGCCCCTATTTCTCGGTGGAAACATTATATACGTCTATAACGTTATATATCCTAGCCTGAGGTAATCCTAACATCTCGGATGTAATATTTTACAACATTCCTGGCGCTTCGGCACCTACTTCTAGGTGGGAACAGTATATAAGTCTATAACGTTATATATCCTAACCTAAGGCAACCTAAGATCTCGGGTGTAATATTTTACTACATTCCTGGTCGTCGGCCCCTACTTCTCGGTGGGAACATTATATACGCCTATAACGTTACTTATCCTAGCCTAAGGCAACCTAACATCTCGGAAGTAATATTTTACTACATTCGTGGCGCACCGGCCCCTACTCCTCGGTGGAAACATTATATACGTCTATAACGTTATATATCCTAGCCTAAGGCAATCCTAACATCTCGGAAGTAATAGTTTAAAACATTCCTGGCACGTCGGCCACTACTTCTCGGTGGGAACATTATATATGTCTATTACGCTATATGTCCTAGCCTAAGGCAAACTAACATGTCGAATGTAATATTTTACAACATTCCCGTCACTTCGGCACCTACTTCTCGGTGGGAACATTATATACGTCTATAACGTTATACATCCTAACCTAAGGGAACCTAACACATCCGATGTAATGTTTTACAACATTCCTGGCGTGTCGGCCCCTATTTCTCGGTGGGAACATTATATACGTCTATAACGTGATATGTCCTAGCCTAAGGCAATCCTAACATCTCGGAAGTAATATTTTAAAACATTCCTGGCACGTCGGCCACTACTTCTCGGTGGGAACATTATATAAGTCTATAACGCTATATATCCTAGCCTAAGGCAAACTAACATGTCGAATGTAATATTTTACAACATTCCCGTCACTTCGGCACCTACTTCTCGGTGGGCACAGTATATACGTCTATAACGTTATATATCCTAGCCTAAGGCAATCCTAACATGTCGAATGTAAAATTTTACATCATTCCTGGGGCGTCGGCCCCTATTTCTCGATGGGAAAATTATATAAGTCAATAACGTTATATATCCTAACCTACGGCAACCTAACATGTCGAGCGTAATATTTTACAACTTTCCTGGCTCTGCGGCCCCTACTTCTCGGTGGGAACATTATATACGTCTATATCGCTATATATCCTAGCCTAAGGCAACCTAACATGTCGAGCGTAATATTTTACAACATTCCTGGCTCGTCGGCACCTACTTCTCGGTGGGAACTTTATATACGTCTATAACGTTATATATCCTAGCATAAGGCATCCTTACATGTCGAATGTAATATTTTACAATATTCCTGGCGCGTCGGCAACTACTTCTCGGTGGGAACAGTATATCCGTCTATAACGTTATATATCCTAACCTAAGGCAACTTAACATGTCGAGCGTAATATTTTACAACATTCCTGGCTCGACGGCCCCTACTTCTCGTTGGGAACATTATATACGTCTATAACGTTATATATCCTAGCCTAAGGCAACCTAACATCTCGGATGTAATATTTTACTACATTCCTGCCACGCCGGCCCCTACTTTTCGGTGGGAACATTATATACGTCTGTAACGCTATATATCCTAGCATAAGGCAACCTAACATGTCGAGCGTAATATTTTACAACATTCCTGGCTCGTCGGCCTCTACCTCTCGGTGGGAACATTATATACGTCTATAACGTTATATATCCTAACCTAAGGCAACTTAACATGTCGAATGTAATATTTTCCCACATTTCTGGCTCGTTGGCCCCTACTCCTCGGTGGGAACATTATATACGTCGATAAAGTTACATATCCTAGCGTAAGGCAACCTAACATCTCGGATGTAATATTTTACTACATTCCTGGCGCGCCGGCCCCTACTTCTCGGTGGGAAGATTATATACGTCTATAACGCCATATATCCTAACCTAAGGCAACCTAACATCTCGGATGTAATATTTTACTACATTCCTGGCACGGCGGCCCCTACTTCTCGGTGGGAACATTATATACGTCTATAACGTTCTATATCCTAGCCTAAGGCAACCTAACATCTCGGATGTTATATTTTACTTCATTCCTGGCGCGCCGGCCCCTACTTCTCGGTGGGAACAGTATATACGTCTATAACGTTATATATCCTAGCCTAAGGCAATCCTAACATCTCGGAAGTAATATTTTACAACATTCCTAGCGCGTCGGCACCTACTTCTCGGTGGGAACATTATATACGTCTATAACGCTATATATCCTAACCTAAGGCAACCTAACATCTCGGATGTAATATTTTACTACATTCCTGGCACGTCGGCCCCTACTTCTCGGTGGGAACATTATATACGTCTATAACGTTATATATCCTAACCTAAGGGAACCTAACACATCCGATGTAATGTTTTACAACATTCCTGGCGTGTCGGCCCCTATTTCTCGGTGGGAACATTGTATATGTCTATAACGCTATATGTCCTAGCCTGAGACAACCTAACAGGTCGAATATAATATTTTACAATATTCCTGGCGCGTCGGCAACTACTTCTCGGTGGGAACTGTATATACGACTATAACGTTATATATCCTAATCTAAGACAACTTATCATGTCGAATGTAATATTTTACTACATTCCTGGCACATCGGCCCCTACTTCTCGGTGGGAACATTATATACGTCTATAACGTGATATGTCCTAGCCTAAGGCAATCCTAACATCTCGGAAGTAATATTTTAAAACATTCCTGGCGCGTCGGCACCTATTTCTCGGTGGGAACATTATATATGTCTATAACGTTATATATCCTAACCTAAGGGAACCTAACACCTCGGATTTAATGTTTTACAACATTCCTGGCGAGTCGGCCCCTATTTCTCCGTGGGAACATTATATAAGTCAATAACGTTATATATCCTAACCTAAGGCAACCTAACATCTCGGATGTAATATTTTACTACATTCCTGGCGCGCAGGCCCCTACTTCTCGGTGGGAACATTATATGCGTCTATAACGCCATATATCCTAACCTGAGGCAACCTAGCATCTCGGATGTAATATTTTACTACATTCCTGGCACGTCGGCCCCTACTTCTCGGTGGGAACATTATATACGTCTATAACGCTATATATCCTAGCCTAAGGCAAACTAACATGTCGAATGTAATATTTTACAACATTCCCGTCACTTCGGCCCCTACTTCTCGGTGGGAACTTTATATACGTCTATAACGTTATATATCCTAGTTTAAGGCAACCTAACATCTCGGATGTAATATTTTACTACATTCGTGGCGCACCGGCACCTACTTTTCGGTGGGAACATTATATACGTCTATAACGTTATATATCCTAGCCTAAGGCAATCCTAACATCTCGGATGTAATATTTTACTACATTCGTGGCGCACCGGCCCCTACTTCTCGGTGGAAACATTATATACGTCTGAAACGTTATATATCCTAGCCTAAGGCAATCCTAACATCTCGGATGTAATATTTTACAACATTCCTGGCGCGTCGGCACCTACTTCTCGGTGGGAGCAATATATACGCCTATAACGTTATATATCCTAACCTAAGGAAACCTAACACCTCGAATGTAATGTTATACAACATTCCTGGCGTGTCGGTCCCTATGTCTCAATGGGAACATTATATATGTCTATAACGCCATATGTCCTAGCATGAGACAGCCTAGCATGTCGAATATAATATATTACAATATTCCTGGCGCGTCGGCAACTACTTCTCGGTGGGAACTGTATATACGTCTATAACGTTATATATCCTAACCTAAGACAACTTAACATGTCGAGCGTAATATTTTACAACATTCCTGGCTCGACGGCCCCTACTTCTCGTTGGGAACATTATATACGTCTATAACGTTATATATCCTAGCCTAAGGCAACCTAACATCTCGGATGTAATATTTTACTACATTCCTGCCACGCCGGCCCCTACTTTTCGGTGGGAACATTATATACGTCTGTAACGCTATATATCCTAGCATAAGGCAACCTAACTTGTCGAGCGTAATATTTTACAACATTCCTGGCTCGTCGGCCTCTACCTCTCGGTGGGAACATTATATACGTCTATAACGTTATATATCCTAACCTAAGGCAACTTAACATGTCGAATGTAATATTTTCCCACATTTCTGGCTCGTTGGCCCCTACTCCTCGGTGGGAACATTATATACGTCGATAAAGTTACATATCCTAGCGTAAGGCAACCTAACATCTCGGATGTAATATTTTACTACATTCCTGGCGCGCCGGCCCCTACTTCTCGGTGGGAAGATTATGTACGTCTGTAACGCTATATATCCTAGCCTACGGCAACCTAACTTGTCGAGCGTAATATTTTACAACATTCCTGCCTCGTCGGCCCCTACCTCTCGGTGGGAACATTATATACGTCTATAACGTGATATATCCTAGCCTAAGGCAATCCTAACATCTCGGATGTAATATTTTACTACATTCCTGGCGCGCAGGCCCCTACTTCTCGGTGGGAACATTATATGCGTCTATAACGCCATATATCCTAACCTAAGGCAACCTAGCATCTCGGATGTAATATTTTACTACATTCCTGGCACGTCGGCCCCTACTTCTCGGTGGGAACATTATATACGTCTATAACGCTATATATCCTAGCCTAAGGCAAACTAACATGTCGAATGTAATATTTTACAACATTCCCGTCACTTCGGCCCCTACTTCTCGGTGGGAACTTTATATACGTCTATAACGTTATATATCCTAGTTTAAGGCAACCTAACATCTCGGATGTAATATTTTACTACATTCGTGGCGCACCGGCACCTACTTTTCGGTGGGAACATTATATACGTCTATAACGTTATATATCCTGGCCTAAGGCAATCCTAACATCTCGGATGTAATATTTTACTACATTCGTGGCGCACCGGCCCCTACTTCTCGGTGGAAACATTATATACGTCTGAAACGTTATATATCCTAGCCTAAGGCAATCCTAACATCGCGGATGTAATATTTTACAACATTCCTGGCGCGTAGGCACCTACTTCTCGGTGGGAGCAATATATACGCCTATAACGTTATATATCCTAACCTAAGGAAACCTAACACCTCGAATGTAATGTTATACAACATTCCTGGCGTGTCGGTCCCTATTTCTCAATGGGAACTTTATATACGTCTATAACGTTATATATCCTAGCATAAGGCATCCTTACATGTCGAATGTAATATTTTACAATATTCCTGGCGCGTCGGCAACTACTTCTCGGTGGGAACAGTATATCCGTCTATAACGTTATATATCCTAACCTAAGGCAACCTAACATCTCGGATGTAATATTTTACTACATTCCTGGCACGTCGGCCCCTACTTCTCGGTGGGAACATTATATATGTCTATAACGGTATATATCCTAACCTAAGGCAACCTAACATCTCGGATGTAATATTTTACTACATTCCTGGCACGTTGGCCCCTACTTCTCGGTGGGAACATTATATACGTCTATAACGTTATATATCCTAGCATAAGGCATCCTTACATGTCGAATGTAATATTTTACAACATTCCTGGCGCGCCGGCACCTATTTCTCGGTGGGAACATTATATACGTCTATATCGCTATATATACTAGCCTAAGGCAACCTAACATGTCGAATGTAATATTTTACAGCATTCCTGGCGCGCCGGCCCCTACTTCTCGGTGGGAACATTATATACGTCCATAACGTGATATATCCTAGCCTAAGGCAATCCTAACATCTCGGATGTAATATTTTACTACATTCGTGGCGCGCCGACCGCTATTTGTCGATGGGAACATTATATACGTCTATATCGCTATATATCCTAGCCTAAGGCAACCTAACATGTCGAGCGTAATATTTTACAACATTCCTGGCTCGTCGGCACCTACTTCTCGGTTGGAACTTTATATACGTCTATAACGTTATATATCCTAGCCTAAGGCAACCTAACATGTCGAGCGTAATATTTTACAACATTCCTGGCTCGTCGGCACCTACTTCTCGGTGGGAACTTTATATACGTCTATAACGTTATATATCCTAGCATAAGGCATCCTTACATGTCGAATGTAATATTTTACAACATTCCTGGCGCGCCGGCACCTATTTCTCGGTGGGAACATTATATACGTCTATAACTTTACATATCCTAGCCTAAGGCAACCTAACATCTCGGACGTAATATTTTACTACATTCCTGGCGCGCCGGCCCCCACTTCTCGGTGGGAATATTATATACGTTTATAACGTTATATATCCTAGCATAAGGCATCCTTACATGTCGAATGTAATATTTTACAACATTACTGGCGCGCCGGCACCTATTTCTCGGTGGGAACATTATATACGTCTATAACTTTACATATCCTAGCCTAAGGCAACCTAACATCTCGGACGTAATATTTTACTACATTCCTGGCGCGCCGGCCCCCACTTCTCGGTGGGAATATTATATACGTTTATAACGTTCTATATCCTAGCATAAGGCATCCTTACATTTCGAATGTAATATTTTACAACATTCCTGGCTCGTTGGCCCCTACTTCTCGGTGGGAACATTATATACGTCTATAACGTTATAGATTCTAACCTAGGGGAACCTAACATCTCGGATGTAATATTTTACAACAATCCTGGCTCGTCGGCACCTACTTCTCGGTGGGAACATTATATAAGTCAATAACGTTATATATCCTAACCTAAGGCAACCTAACATCTCGGATGTAATATTTTAGTACATTCCTGGCGCGCAGGCCCCTACTTCTCGGTGGGAACATTATATGCGTCTATAACGCCATATATCCTAACCTAAGGCGACCTAGCATCTCGGATGTAATATTTTACTACATTCCTGGCACGTCGGCCCCTACTTCTCGGTGGGAACATTATATACGTCTATAACGCTATATATCCTAGCCTAAGGCAAACTAACATGTCGAATGTAATATTTTACAACATTCCCGTCACTTCGGCCCCTACTTCTCGGTGGGAACTTTATATACGTCTATAACGTTATATATCCTAGTTTAAGGCAACCTAACATCTCGGATGTAATATTTTACTACATTCGTGGCGCACCGGCACCTACTTCTCGGTGGGAACATTATATACGTCTATAACGTTATATATCCTAGCCTAAGGCAATCCTAACATCTCGGATGTAATATTTTACTACATTCGTGGCGCACCGGCCCCTACTTCTCGGTGGAAACATTATATACGTCTGAAACGTTATATATCCTAGCCTAAGGCAATCCTAACATCTCGGATGTAATATTTTACAACATTCCTGGCGCGTCGGCACCTACTTCTCGGTGGGCGCGTCGGCACCTACTTCTCGGTGGGAGCAATATATACGCCTATAACGTTATATATCCTAACCTAAGGAAACCTAACACCTCGAATGTAATGTTATACAACATTCCTGGCGTGTCGGTCCCTATTTCTCAATGGGAACATTATATATGTCTATAACGCCATATGTCCTAGCCTGAGACAGCCTAGCATGTCGAATATAATATATTACAATATTCCTGGCGCGTCGGCAACTACTTCTCGGTGGGAACTGAATATACGTCTATAACGTTATATATCCTAACCTAAGACAACTTAACATGTCGAGCGTAATATTTTACAACATTCCTGGCTCGACGGCCCCTACTTCTCGTTGGGAACATTATATACGTCTATAACGTTATATATCCTAGCCTAAGGCAACCTAACATCCCGGATGTAATATTTTACTACAATCCTGCCACGCCGGCCCCTACTTTTCGGTGGGAACATTATATACGTCTGTAACGCTATATATCCTAGCATAAGGCAACCTAACTTGTCGAGCGTAATATTTTACAACATTCCTGGCTCGTCGGCCTCTACCTCACGGTGGGAACATTATATACGTCTATAACGTTATATATCCTAACCTAAGGCAACTCAACATGTCAAATGTAATATTTTCCCACATTTCTGGCTCGTTGGCCCCTACTCCTCGGTGGGAACATTATATACGTCGATAAAGTTACATATCCTAGCGTAAGGCAACATAACATCTCGGATGTAATATTTTACTACATTCCTGGCGCGCCGGCCCCTACTTCTCGATGGGAAGATTATGTACGTCTGTAACGCTATATATCCTAGCCTACGGCAACCTAACTTGTCGAGCGTAATATTTTACAACATTCCTGCCTCGTCGGCCCCTACCTCTCGGTGGGAACATTATATACGTCTATAACGTGATATATCCTAGCCTAAGGCAATCCTAACATCTCGGATGTACTGTTTTACTACATTCGTGGCGCGCCGACCGCTATTTCGCGATGGGAACATTATACAAGTCAATAACGTTATATATCCTAACCTAAGACAACCTAACATCTCGGATGTAATATTTTACAACATTCCCGTCACTTCGGCCCCTACTTCTCGGTGGGAACATTATATACGTCTATAACGTTATATATCTTAGCCTAAGGCAATCCTAACATGTCGAATGTGTAATTTTCCAACATTCCCGTCACTTCGGCACTTACTTCTAGGTGGGAACATTATATACGTCTATAACGTTATATATCCTAACCTAAGACAACTTTACATGTCGAATGTAATATTTTACCACATTCCTGGCTCGTTGGCCCCTACTCCTCGGTGGGAGTATCGTATACGTCTATAACGTTATATATCCTAGCCTAAGGCAATCCTAACACGTCGAATGTAATATTTTACAACATTCCTGGCGCGGTGGCCCCTACTTCTCGGTGGGAACATTATATACGTCTATATCGCTATATATCCTAGACTAAGGCAACCTAACATGTCGAGCGTAATATTTTACAACATTCCTGGCTCGTCGGCCTCTACCTCTCGGTGGGAACATTATATACGTCTATAACGTGATATATCCTAGCCTAAGGCAATCCTAACATCTCGGATGTATTGTTTTACTACATTCGTGGCGCGCCGACCGCTATTTCGCGATGGGAACATTATACAAGTCAATAACGTTATATATCCTAACCTAAGGCAACCTAACATCTCGGATGTAATATTTTACAACATTCCCGTCACTTCGGCCCCTACTTCTCGGTGGGCACAGTATATACGTCTATAACGTTATATATCCTAGCCTAAGGCAATCCTAACATGTCGAATGTAAAATTTTACATCATTCCTGGGGCGTCGGCCCCTATTTCTCGATGGGAAAATTATATAAGTCAATAACGTTATATATCCTAACCTACGGCAACCTAACATGTCGAGCGTAATATTTTACAACATTCCTGGCTCTTCGGCCCCTACTTCTCGGTTGGAACATTATATACGTCTATAACGTTATATATCCTAACCTAAGGGAACCTAACATCTCGGATGTAATATTTGACAACATTCTTGTCGTGTCGGCCCGTACTCCTCGGTGGGAATATCGTATACGTCTATAACGTTATATATCCTAGCCTAAGGCAATCCTAGCACGTCGAATGTAATATTTTACAACATTCCTGGCGCGGCGGCCCCTACTTCTCGTTGGGAACATTATATACGTCTATATCGCTATATATCCTAGCCTAAGGCAACCTAACATGTCGAGCGTAATATTTTACAACATTCCTGGCTCGTCGGCACCTACTTCTCGGTGGGAACTTTATATACGTCTATAACGTTATATATCCTAGCATAAGGCATCCTTACATGTCGAATGTAATATTTTACAATATTCCTGGCGCGTCGGCAACTACTTCTCGGTGGGAACAGTATATCCGTCTATAACGTTATATATCCTAACCTAAGGCAACTTAACATGTCGAATGTAATGTTTCACCACATTCCTGGCTCGTTGGCCCCTACTTCTCGGTGGGAACATTATGAGCGTCTATAACGTTATATATCCTAACCTAAGGCAACCTAACATCTCGGATGTAATATTTTACAACATTCGTGGCTCGTTGGCCCCTACTTCTCGGTGGGAACATTATATACGTCTATAACGTTATATATTCTAACCTAAGGGAACCTAACATCTCGGATGTAATATTTTACAACATTCCTGGCTCGTCGGCACCTACTTCTCGGTGGGAACATTATATATGTCTATAACGGTATATATCCTAACCTAAGGCAACCTAACATCTCGGATGTAATATTTTACTACATTCCTGGCACGTTGGCCCCTACTTCTCGGCGGGAACATTATATACGTCTATAACGTTATATACCCTAGCATAAGGCATCCTTACATGTCGAATGTAATATTTTACAACATTCCTGGCGCGCCGGCACCTATTTCTCGGTGGGAACATTATATACGTCTATATCGCTATATATCCTAGCCTAAGGCAACCTAACATGTCGACCATAATATTTTACAACATTCCTGGCTCGTCGGCACCTACTTCTCGGTGGGAACTTTATATACGTCTATAACGTTATATATCCTAACATAAGGCATCCTTACATGTCGAATGTAATATTTTACAACATTCCTGGCGCGCCGGCACCTATTTCTCGGTGGGAACATTATATACGTCTATAACTTTACATATCCTAGCCTAAGGCAACCTAACATCTCGGATGTAATGTTTTACTACATTCCTGGCGCGCCGGCCCCCACTTCCCGGTGGGAATATTATATACGTTTATAACGTTATATATCCTAGCATAAGGCAACCTAACATGTCGAATGTAATATTCTACAGCATTCCTGGCGCGCCGGCTCCTACTTCTCGGTGGGAACATTATATACGTCCATAACGTGATATATCCTAGCCTAAGGCAATCCTAACATCTCGGATGTAATATTTTACTACATTCGTGGCGCGCCGACCGCTATTTGTCGATGGGAACATTATATACGTCTATATCGCTATATATCCTAGCCTAAGGCAACCTAACATGTCGAGCGTAATATTTTACAACATTCCTGGCTCGTCGGCACCTACTTCTCGGGTGGAACTTTATGCACGTCTATAACGTTATATATCCTAGCCTAAGGCAACCTAACATGTCGAGCGTAATATTTTACAACATTCCTGGCTCGTCGGCACCTACTTCTCGGTGGGAACTTTATATACGTCTATAACGTTATATATCCTAGCATAAGGCATCCTTACATTTCGAATGTAATATTTTACAACATTCCTGGCTCGTTGGCCCCTACTTCTCGGTGGGAACATTATATACGTCTATAACGTTATAGATTCTAACCTAGGGGAACCTAACATCTCGGATGTAATATTTTACAACAATCCTGGCTCGTCGGCACCTACTTCTCGGTGGGAACATTATATAAGTCAATAACGTTATATATCCTAACCTAAGGCAACCTAACATCTCGGATGTAATATTTTAGTACATTCCTGGCGCGCAGGCCCCTACTTCTCGGTGGGAACATTATATGCGTCTATAACGCCATATATCCTAACCTAAGGCAACCTAGCATCTCGGATGTAATATTTTACTACATTCCTGGCACGTCGGCCCCTACTTCTCGGTGGGAACATTATATACGTCTATAACGCTATATATCCTAGCCTAAGGCAAACTAACATGTCGAATGTAATATTTTACAACATTCCCGTCACTTCGGCCCCTACTTCTCGGTGGGAACTTTATATACGTCTATAACGTTATATATCCTAGTTTAAGGCAACCTAACATCTCGGATGTAATATTTTACTACATTCGTGGCGCACCGGCCCCTACTTCTCGGTGGAAACATTATATACGTCTGAAACGTTATATATCCTAGCCTAAGGCAATCCTAACATCTCGGATGTAATATTTTACAACATTCCTGGCGCGTCGGCACCTACTTCTCGGTGGGCGCGTCGGCACCTACTTCTCGGTGGGAGCAATATATACGCCTATAACGTTATATATCCTAACCTAAGGAAACCTAACACCTCGAATGTAATGTTATACAACATTCCTGGCGTGTCGGTCCCTATTTCGCAATGGGAACATTATATATGTCTATAACGCCATATGTCCTAGCCTGAGACAGCCTAGCATGTCGAATATAATATATTACAATATTCCTGGCGCGTCGGCAACTACTTCTCGGTGGGAACTGAATATACGTCTATAACGTTATATATCCTAACCTAAGACAACTTAACATGTCGAGCGTAATATTTTACAACATTCCTGGCTCGACGGCCCCTACTTCTCGTTGGGAACATTATATACGTCTATAACGTTATATATCCTAGCCTAAGGCAACCTAACATCTCGGATGTAATATTTTACTACAATCCTGCCACGCCGGCCCCTACTTTTCGGTGGGAACATTATATACGTCTGTAACGCTATATATCCTAGCATAAGGCAACCTAACTTGTCGAGCGTAATATTTTACAACATTCCTGGCTCGTCGGACTCTACCTCTCGGTGGGAACATTATATACGTCTATAACGTTATATATCCTAACCTAAGGCAACTTAACATGTCGAATGTAATATTTTCCCACATTTCTGGCTCGTTGGCCCCTACTCCTCGGTGGGAACATTATATACGTCGATAAAGTTACATATCCTAGCGTAAGGCAACATAACATCTCGGATGTAATATTTTACTACATTCCTGGCGCGCCGGCCCCTACTTCTCGATGGGAAGATTATGTACGTCTGTAACGCTATATATCCTAACCTAAGGCAACTTAACATGTCGAATGTAATGTTTCACCACATTCCTGGCTCGTTGGCCCCTACTTCTCGGTGGGAACATTATGAGCGTCTATAACGTTATATATCCTAGCCTAAGGCAATCCTAACATCTCGGATGTACTGTTTTACTACATTCGTGGCACGCCGACCGCTATTTCGCGATGGGAACATTATACAAGTCAATAACGTTATATATCCTAACCTAAGACAACCTAACATCTCGGATGTAATATTTTACAACATTCCCGTCACTTCGGCCCCTACTTCTCGGTGGGAACATTATATACGTCTATAACGTTATATATCTTAGCCTAAGGCAATCCTAACATGTCGAATGTGTAATTTTCCAACATTCCCGTCACTTCGGCACTTACTTCTAGGTGGGAACATTATATACGTCTATAACGTTATATATCCTAACCTAAGACAACTTAACATGTCGAATGTAATATTTTACCACATTCCTGGCTCGTTGGCCCCTACTCCTCGGTGGGAGTATCGTATACGTCTATAACGTTATATATCCTAGCCTAAGGCAACCTAACATCTCGAAAGTAATATTTTACTACATTCCTGGCACGTTGGCCCCTACTTCTCGGTGGGAACATTATATACGTCTATAACGTTATATATCCTAGCATAAGGCAACCTAACATGTCGAATGTAATATTTTACAACATTCCTGGCTCGTCGGCACCTACTTCTCGGTGGGAACTTTATATACGTCTATAACGTTATATATCCTAGCATAAGGCATCCTTACATGTCGAATGTAATATTTTACAACATTCCTGGCACGTCGGCCCCTACTCCTCGGTGGGAGTATCGTATACGTCTATAACGTTATATATCCTAGCCTAAGGCAATCCTAACACGTCGAATGTAATATTTTACAACATTCCTGGCGCGGCGGCCCCTACTTTTCGGTGGGAACATTATATACGTCTATATCGCTATATATCCTAGACTAAGGCAACCTAACATGTCGAGCGTAATATTTTACAACATTCCTGGCTCGTCGGCCTCTACCTCTCGGTGGGAACATTATATACGTCTATAACGTGATATATCCTAGCCTAAGGCAATCCTAACATCTCGGATGTATTGTTTTACTACATTCGTGGCGCGCCGACCGCTATTTCGCGATGGGAACATTATACAAGTCAATAACGTTATATATCCTAACCTAAGGCAACCTAACATCTCGGATGTAATATTTTACAACATTCCCGTCACTTCGGCCCCTACTTCTCGGTGGGCACAGTATATACGTCTATAACGTTATATATCCTAGCCTAAGGCAATCCTAACATGTCGAATGTAAAATTTTACATCATTCCTGGGGCGTCGGCCCCTATTTCTCGATGGGAAAATTATATAAGTCAATAACGTTATATATCCTAACCTACGGCAACCTAACATGTCGAGCGTAATATTTTACAACATTCCTGGCTCTTCGGCCCCTACTTCTCGGTTGGAACATTATATACGTCTATAACGTTATATATCCTAACCTAAGGGAACCTAACATCTCGGATGTAATATTTGACAACATTCTTGTCGTGTCGGCCCGTACTCCTCGGTGGGAATATCGTATACGTCTATAACGTTATATATCCTAGCCTAAGGCAATCCTAGCACGTCGAATGTAATATTTTACAACATTCCTGGCGCGGCGGCCCCTACTTCTCGGTGGGAACATTATATACGTCTATATCGCTATATATCCTAGCCTAAGGCAACCTAACATGTCGAGCGTAATATTTTACAACATTCCTGGCTCGTCGGCACCTACTTCTCGGTGGGAACTTTATATACGTCTATAACGTTATATATCCTAGCATAAGGCATCCTTACATGTCGAATGTAATATTTTACAATATTCCTGGCGCGTCGGCAACTACTTCTCGGTGGGAACAGTATATCCGTCTATAACGTTATATATCCTAACCTAAGGCAACTTAACATGTCGAATGTAATGTTTCACCACATTCCTGGCTCGTTGGCCCCTACTTCTCGGTGGGAACATTATGAGCGTCTATAACGTTATATATCCTAACCTAAGGCAACCTAACATCTCGGATGTAATATTTTACAACATTCGTGGCTCGTTGGCCCCTACTTCTCGGTGGGAACATTATATACGTCTATAACGTTATATATTCTAACCTAAGGGAACCTAACATCTCGGATGTAATATTTTACAACATTCCTGGCTCGTCGGCACCTACTTCTCGGTGGGAACAGTATATCCGTCTATAACGTTATATATCCTAACCTAAGGCAACCTAACATCTTGGATGTAATATTTTACTACATTCCTGGCACGTCGGCCCCTACTTCTCGGTGGGAACATTATATATGTCTATAACGGTATATATCCTAACCTAAGGCAACCTAACATCTCGAAAGTAATATTTTACTACATTCCTGGCACGTTGGCCCCTACTTCTCGGTGGGAACATTATATACGTCTATAACGTTATATATCCTAGCATAAGGCATCCTTACATGTCGAATGTAATATTTTACAACATTCCTGGCGCGCCGGCACCTATGTCTCGGTGGGAACATTATATACGTCTATATCGCTATATATACTAGCCTAAGGCAACCTAACATGTCGAATGTAATATTCTACAGCGTTCCTGGCGCGCCGGCTCCTACTTCTCGGTGGGAACATTATATACGTCCATAACGTGATATATCCTAGCCTAAGGCAATCCTAACATCTCGGATGTAATATTTTACTACATTCGTGGCGCGCCGACCGCTATTTGTCGATGGGAACATTATATACGTCTATATCGCTATATATCCTAGCCTAAGGCAACCTAACATGTCGAGCGTAATATTTTACAACATTCCTGGCTCGTCGGCACCTACTTCTCGGTTGGAACTTTATATACGTCTATAACGTTATATATCCTAGCCTAAGGCAACCTAACATGTCGAGCGTAATATTTTACAACATTCCTGGCTCGTCGGCACCTACTTCTCGGTGGGAACTTTATATACGTCTATAACGTTATATATCCTAGCATAAGGCATCCTTACATGTCGAATGTAATATTTTACAATATTCCTGGCGCGTCGGCAACTACTTCTCGGTGGGAACAGTATATCCGTCTATAACGTTATATATCCTAGCCTAAGGCAACCTAACATGTCAAGCGTAATATTTTACAACATTCCTGGCTCGTCGGCACCTACTTCTCGGTGGGAACTTTATATAGTCTATAACGTTATATATCCTAGCATGAGGCATCCTTACATGTCGAATGTAATATTTTACAATATTCCTGGCGCGTCGGCAACTACTTCTCGGTGGGAACAGTATATCCGTCTATAACGTTATATATCCTAGCCTAAGGCAACCTAACATGTCGAGCGTAATATTTTACAACATTCCTGGCTCGTCGGCACCTACTTCTCGGTGGGAACTTTATATACGTCTATAACGTTATATATCCTAGCATAAGGCAACCTAACATGTCGAGCGTAATATTTTACAACATTCCTGGCTCGTCGGCACCTACTTCTCGGTGGGAACTTTATATACGTCTATAACGTTATATATCCTAGCATAAGGCATCCTTACATGTCGAATGTAATATTTTACAACATTCCTGGCGCGCCGGCACCTATTTCTCGGTGGGAACATTATATACGTCTATAACTTTACATATCCTAGCCTAAGGCAACCTAACATCTCGGATGTAATATTTTACTACATACCTGGCGCGCCGGCCCCCACTTCTCGGTGGGAATATTATATACGTCTATAACGTTATATATCCTAGCATAAGGCATCCTTACATGTCGAATGTAATATTTTACAATATTCCTGGCGCGTCGGCAACTACTTCTCGGTGGGAACAGTATATCCGTCTATAACGTTATATATCCTAGCCTAAGGCAATCCTAACATCTCGGATGTAATATTTTACTACATTCGTGGCGCGCCGACCGCTATTTGTCGATGAGAACATTATATACGTCTATATCGCTATATATCCTAGCCTAAGGCAACCTAACATGTCGAGCGTAATATTTTACAACATTCCTGGCTCGTCGGCACCTACTTCTCGGTTGGAACTTTATATACGTCTATAACGTTATATATCCTAGCCTAAGGCAACCTAACATGTCGAGCGTAATATTTTACAACATTCCTGGCTCGTCGGCACCTACTTCTCGGTGGGAACTTTATATACGTCTATAACGTTATATATTCTAGCATAAGGCATCCTTACATGTCGAATGTAATATTTTACAATATTCCTGGCGCGTCGGCAACTACTTCTCGGTGGGAACAGTATATCCGTCTATAACGTTATATATCCTAACCTAAGGCAACTTAACATGTCGAATGTAATGTTTCACCACATTCCTGGCTCGTTGGCCCCTACTTCTCGGTGGGAACATTATATACGTCTATAACGTCATATATCTTAGCCTAAGGCAATCCTAACACCTCGGATGTAATATTTTACAACATTCCTGGCGCGCCGACCGCTATTTGTCGATGGGAACATTATATACGTCTATATCGCTATATATACTAGCCTAAGGCAACCTAACATGTCGAATGTAATATTCTACAGCATTCCTGGCGCGCCGGCTCCTACTTCTCGGTGGGAACATTATATACGTCCATAACGTGATATATCCTAGCCTAAGGCAATCCTAACATCTCGGATGTAATATTTTACTACATTCGTGGCGCGCCGACCGCTATTTGTCGATGGGAACATTATATACGTCTATATCGCTATATATCCTAGCCTAAGGCAACCTAACATGTCGAGCGTATTATTTTACAACATTCCTGGCTCGTCGGCACCTACTTCTCGGTGGGAACTTTATATACGTCTATAACGTTATATATCCTAGCATAAGGCATCCTTACATGTCGAATGTAATATTTTACAATATTCCTGGCGCGTGGGCAACTACTTCTCCGTGGGAACAGTATATCCGTCTATAACGTTATATATCCTAACCTAAGGCAACTTAACATGTCGAATGTAATGTTTCACCACATTCCTGGCTCGTTGGCCCCTACTTCTCGGTGGGAACATTATGAGCGTCTATAACGTTATATATCCTAACCTAAGGCAACCTAACATCTCGGATGTAATATTTTACTACATTCCTGGCACGTCGGCCCCTCCTTCTCGGTGGGAACATTTTATATGTCTATAACGCTATATATCCTAACCTAAGGCAACCTAACATCTCGGATGTAGTATTTTACTACATTCCTGGCGCGCCGGCCCCCACTTCTCGGTGGGAATATTATATACGTCTATAACGTTATAGATTCTAACCTAAGGGAACCTAACATCTCGGATGTAATATTTTACAACATTCCTGGCTCGTAGGCACCTACTTCTCGGTGGGAACTTTATATACGTCTATAACGTTATATATCCTAGCATAAGGCATCCTTACATGTCGAATGTAATATTTTACAATATTCCTGGCGCGTCGGCAACTACTTCTCGTTGGGAACAGTATATCCGTCTATAACGTTATATATCCTAACCTAAGGCAACCTAACATGTCGAATGTAATATTTTACAGCATTCCTGGCGCGCCGGCCCCTACTTCTCGGTGGGAACATTATATACGCCTATAACGTGATATATCCTAGCCTAAGGCAATCCTAACATCACGGATGTAATATTTTACTACATTCGTGGCGCGCCGACCGCGATTTCTCGATGGGAACATTATATACGTCTATGTCGCTATATGTCCTAGCCTAAGGCAACCTAACATGCCGAGCGTAATATTTTACAACATTCCTGGCTCGTCGGCACCTACTTCTCGGTGGGAACTTTATATACGTCTATAACGTTATATATCCTAGCATAAGGCATCCTTACATGTCGAATGTAATATTTTACAACATTCCTGGCGCGCCGGCACCTATTTCTCGGTGGGAACACTATATACGTCTATAACTTTACATATCCTAGCCTAAGGCAACCTAACATCTCGGATGTAATATTTTACTACATTCCTGGCGCGCCGGCCCCCACTTCTCGGTGGGAATATTATATACGTCTATAACGTTATATATCCTAGCATAAGGCATCCTTACATGTCGAATGTAATATTTTACAACATTCCTGGCTCGTTGGCCCCTACTTCTCGGTGGGAACATTATATACGTCTATAACGTTATAGATTCTAACCTAAGGGAACCTAACATCTCGGATGTAATATTTTACAACATTCCTGGCTCGTCGGCACCTACTTCTCGGTGGGAACTTTATATACGTCTATAACGTTATATATCCTAGCATAAGGCATCCTTACATGTCGAATGTAATATTTTACAATATGCCTGGCGCGTCGGCAACTACTTCTCGGTGGGAACAGTATATCCGTCTATAACGTTATATATCCTAACCTAAGGCAACTTAACATGTCGAATGTAATGTTTCACCACATTCCTGGCTCGTTGGCCCCTACTTCTCGGTGGGAACATTATGAGCGTCTATAACGTTATATATCCTAACCTAAGGCAACCTAACATCTCGGATGTAATATTTTACAACATTCCTGGCTCGTTGGCCCCTACTTCTCGGTGGGAACATTATATACGTCTATAACGTTATATATTCTAACCTAAGGGAACCTAACATCTCGGATGTAATATTTTACAACATTCCTGGCTCGTCGGCACCTACTTCTCGGTGGGAACTTTATATACGTCTATAACGTTATATATCCTAGCATAAGGCATCCTTACATGTCGAATGTAATATTTTACAATATTCCTGGCGCGTCGGCAACTACTTCTCGGTGGGAACAGTATATCCGTCTATAACGTTATATATCCTAACCTAAGGCAACCTAACATCTCGGATGTAATATTTTACTACATTCCTGGCACGTCGGCCCCTACTTCTCGGTGGGAACATTATATATGTCTATAACGGTATATATCCTAACCTAAGGCAACCTAACAACTCGGATGTAATATTTTACTACATTCCTGGCACGTTGGCCCCTACTTCTCGGTGGGAACATTATATACGTCTATAACGTTATATATCCTAGCACAAGGCATCCTTACATGTCGAATGTAATATTTTACAACATTCCTGGCTCGTCGGCACCTACTTCTCGGTTGGAACTTTATATACGTCTATAACGTTATATATCCTAGCCTAAGGCAACCTAACATCCCGAGCGTAATATTTTACAACATTCCTGGCTCGTCGGCACCTACTTCTCGGTGGGAACTTTATATACGTCTATAACGTTATATATCCTAGCATAAGGCATCCTTACATGTCGAATGTAATATTTTACAACATTTCTGGCGCGCCGGCACCTATTTCTCGGTGGGAACACTATATACGTCTATAACTTTACATATCCTAGCCTAAGGCAACCTAACATCTCGGACGTAATATTTTACTACATTCCTGGCGCGCCGGCCCCCACTTCTCGGTGGGAATATTATATACGTCTATAACGTTATATATCCTAGCATAAGGCATCCTTACATGTCGAATGTAATATTTTACAACATTCCTGGCTCGTTGGCCCCTACTTCTCGGTGGGAACATTATATACGTCTATAACGTTATAGATTCTAACCTAAGGGAACCTAACATCTCGGATGTAATATTTTACAACATTCCTGGCTCGTCGGCACCTACTTCTCGGTGGGAACTTTATATACGTCTATAACGTTATATATCCTAGCATAAGGCATCCTTACATGTCGAATGTAATATTTTACAATATGCCTGGCGCGTCGGCAACTACTTCTCGGTGGGAACAGTATATCCGTCTATAACGTTATATATCCTAACCTAAGGCAACTTAACATGTCGAATGTAATGTTTCACCACATTCCTGGCTCGTTGGCCCCTACTTCTCGGTGGGAACATTATGAGCGTCTATAACGTTATATATCCTAACCTAAGGCAACCTAACATCTCGGATGTAATATTTTACAACATTCCTGGCTCGTTGGCCCCTACTTCTCGGTGGGAACATTATATACGTCTATAACGTCATATATCTTAGCCTAAGGCAATCCTAACACCTCGGATGTAATATTTTACAACATTCCTGGCGCGCCGACCGCTATTTGTCGATGGGAACATTATATACGTCTATATCGCTATATATACTAGCCTAAGGCAACCTAACATGTCGAATGTAATATTCTACAGCATTCCTGGCGCGCCGGCTCCTACTTCTCGGTGGGAACATTATATACGTCCATAACGTGATATATCCTAGCCTAAGGCAATCCTAACATCTCGGATGTAATATTTTACTACATTCGTGGCGCGCCGACCGCTATTTGTCGATGGGAACATTATATACGTCTATATCGCTATATATCCTAGCCTAAGGCAACCTAACATGTCGAGCGTAATATTTTACAACATTCCTGGCTCGTCGGCACCTACTTCTCGGTGGGAACTTTATATACGTCTATAACGTTATATATCCTAGCATAAGGCATCCTTACATGTCGAATGTAATATTTTACAATATTCCTGGCGCGTGGGCAACTACTTCTCCGTGGGAACAGTATATCCGTCTATAACGTTATATATCCTAACCTAAGGCAACTTAACATGTCGAATGTAATGTTTCACCACATTCCTGGCTCGTTGGCCCCTACTTCTCGGTGGGAACATTATGAGCGTCTATAACGTTATATATCCTAACCTAAGGCAACCTAACATCTCGGATGTAATATTTTACTACATTCCTGGCACGTCGGCCCCTCCTTCTCGGTGGGAACATTTTATATGTCTATAACGCTATATATCCTAACCTAAGGCAACCTAACATCTCGGATGTAGTATTTTACTACATTCCTGGCGCGCCGGCCCCCACTTCTCGGTGGGAATATTATATACGTCTATAACGTTATAGATTCTAACCTAAGGGAACCTAACATCTCGGATGTAATATTTTACAACATTCCTGGCTCGTCGGCACCTACTTCTCGGTGGGAACTTTATATACGTCTATAACGTTATATATCCTAGCATAAGGCATCCTTACATGTCGAATGTAATATTTTACAATATTCCTGGCGCGTCGGCAACTACTTCTCGGTGGGAACAGTATATCCGTCTATAACGTTATATATCCTAACCTAAGGCAACCTAACATGTCGAATGTAATATTTTACAGCATTCCTGGCGCGCCGGCCCCTACTTCTCGGTGGGAACATTATATACGCCTATAACGTGATATATCCTAGCCTAAGGCAATCCTAACATCACGGATGTAATATTTTACTACATTCGTGGCGCGCCGACCGCGATTTCTCGATGGGAACATTATATACGTCTATGTCGCTATATGTCCTAGCCTAAGGCAACCTAACATGCCGAGCGTAATATTTTACAACATTCCTGGCTCGTCGGCACCTACTTCTCGGTGGGAACTTTATATACGTCTATAACGTTATATATCCTAGCATAAGGCATCCTTACATGTCGAATGTAATATTTTACAACATTCCTGGCGCGCCGGCACCTATTTCTCGGTGGGAACACTATATACGTCTATAACTTTACATATCCTAGCCTAAGGCAACCTAACATCTCGGATGTAATATTTTACTACATTCCTGGCGCGCCGGCCCCCACTTCTCGGTGGGAATATTATATACGTCTATAACGTTATATATCCTAGCATAAGGCATCCTTACATGTCGAATGTAATATTTTACAACATTCCTGGCTCGTTGGCCCCTACTTCTCGGTGGGAACATTATATACGTCTATAACGTTATAGATTCTAACCTAAGGGAACCTAACATCTCGGATGTAATATTTTACAACATTCCTGGCTCGTCGGCACCTACTTCTCGGTGGGAACTTTATATACGTCTATAACGTTATATATCCTAGCATAAGGCATCCTTACATGTCGAATGTAATATTTTACAATATGCCTGGCGCGTCGGCAACTACTTCTCGGTGGGAACAGTATATCCGTCTATAACGTTATATATCCTAACCTAAGGCAACTTAACATGTCGAATGTAATGTTTCACCACATTCCTGGCTCGTTGGCCCCTACTTCTCGGTGGGAACATTATGAGCGTCTATAACGTTATATATCCTAACCTAAGGCAACCTAACATCTCGGATGTAATATTTTACAACATTCCTGGCTCGTTGGCCCCTACTTCTCGGTGGGAACATTATATACGTCTATAACGTTATATATTCTAACCTAAGGGAACCTAACATCTCGGATGTAATATTTTACAACATTCCTGGCTCGTCGGCACCTACTTCTCGGTGGGAACTTTATATACGTCTATAACGTTATATATCCTAGCATAAGGCATCCTTACATGTCGAATGTAATATTTTACAATATTCCTGGCGCGTCGGCAACTACTTCTCGGTGGGAACAGTATATCCGTCTATAACGTTATATATCCTAACCTAAGGCAACCTAACATCTCGGATGTAATATTTTACTACATTCCTGGCACGTCGGCCCCTACTTCTCGGTGGGAACATTATATATGTCTATAACGGTATATATCCTAACCTAAGGCAACCTAACAACTCGGATGTAATATTTTACTACATTCCTGGCACGTTGGCCCCTACTTCTCGGTGGGAACATTATATACGTCTATAACGTTATATATCCTAGCACAAGGCATCCTTACATGTCGAATGTAATATTTTACAACATTCCTGGCTCGTCGGCACCTACTTCTCGGTTGGAACTTTATATACGTCTATAACGTTATATATCCTAGCCTAAGGCAACCTAACATGCCGAGCGTAATATTTTACAACATTCCTGGCTCGTCGGCACCTACTTCTCGGTGGGAACTTTATATACGTCTATAACGTTATATATCCTAGCATAAGGCATCCTTACATGTCGAATGTAATATTTTACAACATTTCTGGCGCGCCGGCACCTATTTCTCGGTGGGAACACTATATACGTCTATAACTTTACATATCCTAGCCTAAGGCAACCTAACATCTCGGACGTAATATTTTACTACCTTCCTGGCGCGCCGGCCCCCACTTCTCGGTGGGAATATTATATACGTCTATAACGTTATATATCCTAGCATAAGGCATCCTTACATGTCGAATGTAATATTTTACAACATTCCTGGCTCGTTGGCCCCTACTTCTCGGTGGGAACATTATATACGTCTATAACGTTATAGATTCTAACCTAAGGGAACCTAACATCTCGGATGTAATATTTTACAACATTCCTGGCTCGTCGGCACCTACTTCTCGGTGGGAACTTTATATACGTCTATAACGTTATATATCCTAGCATAAGGCATCCTTACATGTCGAATGTAATATTTTACAATATGCCTGGCGCGTCGGCAACTACTTCTCGGTGGGAACAGTATATCCGTCTATAACGTTATATATCCTAACCTAAGGCAACTTAACATGTCGAATGTAATGTTTCACCACATTCCTGGCTCGTTGGCCCCTACTTCTCGGTGGGAACATTATGAGCGTCTATAACGTTATATATCCTAACCTAAGGCAACCTAACATCTCGGATGTAATATTTTACAACATTCCTGGCTCGTTGGCCCCTACTTCTCGGTGGGAACATTATATACGTCTATAACGTTATATATTCTAACCTAAGGGAACCTAACATCTCGGATGTAATATTTTACAACATTCCTGGCTCGTCGGCACCTACTTCTCGGTGGGAACTTTATATACGTCTATAACGTTATATATCCTAGCATAAGGCATCCTTACATGTCGAATGTAATATTTTACAATATTCCTGGCGCGTCGGCAACTACTTCTCGGTGGGAACAGTATATCCGTCTATAACGTTATATATCCTAACCTAAGGCAACCTAACATCTCGGATGTAATATTTTACTACATTCCTGGCACGTCGGCCCCTACTTCTCGGTGGGAACATTATATATGTCTATAACGGTATATATCCTAGCCTAAGGCAACCTAACATGCCGAGCGTAATATTTTACAACATTCCTGGCTCGTCGGCACCTACTTCTCGGTGGGAACTTTATATACGTCTATAACGTTATATATCCTAGCACAAGGCATCCTTACATGTCGAATGTAATATTTTACAACATTTCTGGCGCGCCGGCACCTATTTCTCGGTGGGAACACTATATACGTCTATAACTTTACATATCCTAGCCTAAGGCAACCTAACATCTCGGACGTAATATTTTACTACATTCCTGGCGCGCCGGCCCCCACTTCTCGGTGGGAATATTATATACGTCTATAACGTTATATATCCTAGCATAAGGCATCCTTACATGTCGAATGTAATATTTTACAACATTCCTGGCTCGTTGGCCCCTACTTCTCGGTGGGAACATTATATACGTCTATAACGTTATAGATTCTAACCTAAGGGAACCTAACATCTCGGATGTAATATTTTACAACATTCCTGGCTCGTCGGCACCTACTTCTCGGTGGGAACTTTATATACGTCTATAACGTTATATATCCTAGCATAAGGCATCCTTACATGTCGAATGTAATATTTTACAATATTCCTGGCGCGTCGGCAACTACTTCTCGGTGGGAACATTATATATGTCTATAACGGTATATATCCTAACCTAAGGCAACCTAACATCTCGGATGTAATATTTTACTACATTCCTGGCACGTTGGCCCCTACTTCTCGGTGGGAACATTATATACGTCTATAACGTTATATATCCTAGCACAAGGCATCCTTACATGTCGAATGTAATATTTTACAACATTCCTGGCTCGTCGGCACCTACTTCTCGGTTGGAACTTTATATACGTCTATAACGTTATATATCCTAGCCTAAGGCAACCTAACATGTCGAGCGTAATATTTTACAACATTCCTGGCTCGTCGGCACCTACTTCTCGGTGGGAACTTTATATACGTCTATAACGTTATATATTCTAGCATAAGGCATCCTTACATGTCGAATGTAATATTTTACAATATTCCTGGCGCGTCGGCAACTACTTCTCGGTGGGAACAGTATATCCGTCTATAACGTTATATATCCTAACCTAAGGCAACTTAACATGTCGAATGTAATGTTTCACCACATTCCTGGCTCGTTGGCCCCTACTTCTCGGTGGGAACATTATATACGTCTATAACGTCATATATCTTAGCCTAAGGCAATCCTAACACCTCGGATGTAATATTTTACAACATTCCTGGCGCGCCGACCGCTATTTGTCGATGGGAACATTATATACGTCTATATCGCTATATATACTAGCCTAAGGCAACCTAACATGTCGAATGTAATATTCTACAGCATTCCTGGCGCGCCGGCTCCTACTTCTCGGTGGGAACATTATATACGTCCATAACGTGATATATCCTAGCCTAAGGCAATCCTAACATCTCGGATGTAATATTTTACTACATTCGTGGCGCGCCGACCGCTATTTGTCGATGGGAACATTATATACGTCTATATCGCTATATATCCTAGCCTAATGCAACCTAACATGTCGAGCGTAATATTTTACAACATTCCTGGCTCGTCGGCACCTACTTCTCGGGTGGAACTTTATACACGTCTATAACGTTATATATCCTAGCCTAAGGCAACCTAACATGTCGAGCGTAATATTTTACAACATTCCTGGCTCGTCGGCACCTACTTCTCGGTGGGAACTTTATATACGTCTATAACGTTATATATCCTAGCATAAGGCATCCTTACATGTCGAATGTAATATTTTGCAATATTCCTGGCGCGTGGGCAACTACTTCTCCGTGGGAACAGTATATCCGTCTATAACGTTATATATCCTAACCTAAGGCAACTTAACATGTCGAATGTAATGTTTCACCACATTCCTGGCTCGTTGGCCCCTACTTCTCGGTGGGAACATTATGAGCGTCTATAACGTTATATATCCCAACCTAAGGCAACCTAACATCTCGGATGTAATATTTTACTACATTCCTGGCACGTCGGCCCCTCCTTCTCGGTGGGAACATTTTATATGTCTATAACGCTATATATCCTAACCTAAGGCAACCTAACATCTCGGATGTAGTATTTTACTACATTCCTGGCACGTCGGCACCTATTTCTTGGTGGGAACATTATATACGTCTATATCGCTATATATACTAGCCTGAGGCAACCTAACATGTCGAATGTAATATTTTACAGCATTCCTGGCGCGCCGGCCCCTACTTCTCGGTGGGAACATTATATACGCCTATAACGTGATATATCCTAGATAAGGCATCCTTACATGTCGAATGTAATATTTTACAATATTCCTGGCGCGTCGGCAACTACTTCTCGGTGGGAACAGTATATCCGTCTATAACGTTATATATCCTAACCTAAGGCAACCTAACATCTCGGATGTAATATTTTACTACATTCCTGGCACGTCGGCCCCTCCTTCTCGGTGGGAACATTTTATATGTCTATAACGCTATATATCCTAACCTAAGGCAACCTAACATCTCGGATGTAATATTTTACTACATTCCTGGTACGTTGGCCCCTACTTCTCGGTGGGAACATTATATACGTCTATAACGTTATATATCCTAGCATAAGGCATCCTTACATGTCGAATGTAATATTTTACAACATTCCTGGCGCGCCGGCACCTATTTCTCGGTGGGAACATTATATACGTCTATATCGCTATATATACTAGCCTAAGGCAACCTAACATGTCGAATGTAATATTCTACAGCATTCCTGGCGCGCCGGCTCCTACTTCTCGGTGGGAACATTATATACGTCCATAACGTGATATATGCTATCCTAAGGCAATCCTAACATCTCGGATATAATATTTTACTACATTCGTGGCGCGCCGACCGCTATTTGTCGATGGGAACATTATATACGTCTATAATGCTATATATCCTAGCCTAAGGCAACCTAACATGTCGAGCGTAATATTTTACAACATTCCTGGCTCGTCGGCACCTACTTCTCGGTTGAAACTTTATATACGTCTATAACGTTATATATCCTAGCATAAGGCATCCTTACATGTCGAATGTAATATTTTACAATATTCCTGGCGCGTCGGCAACTACTTCTCGGTGGGAACAGTATATCCGTCTATAACGTTATATATCCTAACCTAAGGCAACCTAACATCTCGGATGTAATATTTTACTACATTCCTGGCACGTCGGCCCCTACTTCTCGGTGGGAACATTATATATGTCTATAACGGTATATATCCTAACCTAAGGCAACCTAACATCTCGGATGTAATATTTTACTACATTCCTGGCACGCTGGTCCCTACTTCTCGGTGGGAACATTATATACGTCTATAACGTTATATATCCTAGCACAAGGCATCCTTACATGTCGAATGTAATATTTTACAACATTCCTGGCTCGTCGGCACCTACTTCTCGGTTGGAACTTTATATACGTCTATAACGTTGTATATCCTAGCCTAAGGCAACCTAACATGTCGAGCGTAATATTTTACAACATTCCTGGCTCGTCGGCACCTACTTCTCGGTGGGAACTTTATATACGTCTATAACGTTATATATTCTAGCATAAGGCATCCTTACATGTCGAATGTAATATTTTACAATATTCCTGGCGCGTCGGCAACTACTTCTCGGTGGGAACAGTATATCCGTCTATAACGTTATATATCCTAACCTAAGGCAACTTAACATGTCGAATGTAATGTTTCACCACATTCCTGGCTCGTTGGCCCCTACTTCTCGGTGGGAACATTATATACGTCTATAACGTCATATATCTTAGCCTAAGGCAATCCTAACACCTCGGATGTAATATTTTACAACATTCCTGGCGCGCCGACCGCTATTTGTCGATGGGAACATTATATACGTCTATATCGCTATATATACTAGCCTAAGGCAACCTAACATGTCGAATGTAATATTCTACAGCATTCCTGGCGCGCCGGCTCCTACTTCTCGGTGGGAACATTATATACGTCCATAACGTGATATATCCTAGCCTAAGGCAATCCTCACATCTCGGATGTAATATTTTACTACATTCGTGGCGCGCCGACCGCTATTTGTCGATGGGAACATTATATACGTCTATATCGCTATATATCCTAGCCTAATGCAACCTAACATGTCGAGCGTAATATTTTACAACATTCCTGGCTCGTCGGCACCTACTTCTCGGGTGGAACTTTATACACGTCTATAACGTTATATATCCTAGCCTAAGGCAACCTAACATGTCGAGCGTAATATTTTACAACATTCCTGGCTCGTCGGCACCTACTTCTCGGTTGGAACTTTATATACGTCTATAACGTTATATATCCTAGCATAAGGCATCCTTACATGTCGAATGTAATATTTTACAATATTCCTGGCGCGTGGGCAACTACTTCTCCGTGGGAACAGTATATCCGTCTATAACGTTATATATCCTAACCTAAGGCAACTTAACATGTCGAATGTAATGTTTCACCACATTCCTGGCTCGTTGGCCCCTACTTCTCGGTGGGAATATTATGAGCGTCTATAACGTTATATATCCCAACCTAAGGCAACCTAACATCTCGGATGTAATATTTTACTACATTCCTGGCACGTCGGCCCCTCCTTCTCGGTGGGAACATTTTATATGTCTATAACGCTATATATCCTAACCTAAGGCAACCTAACATCTCGGATGTAGTATTTTACTACATTCCTGGCACGTCGGCACCTATTTCTTGGTGGGAACATTATATACGTCTATATCGCTATATATCCTAGCCTGAGGCAACCTAACATGTCGAATGTAATATTTTACAGCATTCCTGGCGCGCCGGCCCCTACTTCTCGGTGGGAACATTATATACGCCTATAACGTGATATATCCTAGCCTAAGGCAACCTAACATCTCGGATGTAATATTTTACTACATTCCTGGCGCGCCGGCCCCCACTTCTCGGTGGGAATATTATATACGTCTATAACGTTATAGATTCTAACCTAAGGGAACCTAACATCTCGGATGTAATATTTTACAACATTCCTGGCTCGTCGGCACCTACTTCTCGGTGGGAACTTTATATACGTCTATAACGTTATATATCCTAGCATAAGGCATCCTTACATGTCGAATGTAATATTTTACAATATTCCTGGCGCGTCGGCAACTACTTCTCGGTGGGAACAGTATATCCGTCTATAACGTTATATATCCTAACCTAAGGCAACCTAACATCTCGGATGTAATATTTTACTACATTCCTGGCACGTCGGCCCCTCCTTCTCGGTGGGAACATTTTATATGTCTATAACGCTATATATCCTAACCTAAGGCAACCTAACATCTCGGATGTAGTATTTTACTACATTCCTGGCACGTCGGCACCTATTTCTTGGTGGGAATATTATATACGTCTATATCGCTATATATACTAGCCTGAGGCAACCTAACATGTCGAATGTAATATTTTACAGCATTCCTGGCGCGCCGGCCCCTACTTCTCGGTGGGAACATTATATACGCCTATAACGTGATATATCCTAGCCTAAGGCAATCCTAACATCACGGATGTAATATTTTACTACATTCGTGGCGCGCCGACCGCGATTTCTCGATGGGAACATTATATACGTCTATGTCGCTATATGTCCTAGCCTAAGGCAACCTAACATGCCGAGCGTAATATTTTACAACATTCCTGGCTCGTCGGCACCTACTTCTCGGTGGGAACTTTATATACGTCTATAACGTTATATATCCTAGCATAAGGCATCCTTACATGTCGAATGTAATATTTTACAACATTCCTGGCGCGCCGGCACCTATTTCTCGGTGGGAACACTATATACGTCTATAACTTTACATATCCTAGCCTAAGGCAACCTAACATCTCGGATGTAATATTTTACTACATTCCTGGCGCGCCGGCCCCCACTTCTCGGTGGGAATATTATATACGTCTATAACGTTATATATCCTAGCATAAGGCATCCTTACATGTCGAATGTAATATTTTACAACATTCCTGGCTCGTTGGCCCCTACTTCTCGGTGGGAACATTATATACGTCTATAACGTTATAGATTCTAACCTAAGGGAACCTAACATCTCCGATGTAATATTTTACAACATTCCTGGCTCGTTGGCACCTACTTCTCGGTGGGAACATTATGAGCGTCTATAACGTTATATATCCTAACCTAAGGCAACCTAACATCTCGGATGTAATATTTTACAACATTCCTGGCTCGTTGGCCCCTACTTCTCGGTGGGAACATTATATACGTCTATAACGTTATATATTCTAACCTAAGGGAACCTAACATCTCGGATGTAATATTTTACAACATTCCTGGCTCGTCGGCACCTACTTCTCGGTGGGAACTTTATATACGTCTATAACGTTATATATCCTAGCATAAGGCATCCTTACATGTCGAATGTAATATTTTACAATATTCCTGGCGCGTCGGCAACTACTTCTCGGTGGGAACAGTATATCCGTCTATAACGTTATATATCCTAACCTAAGGCAACCTAACATCTCGGATGTAATATTTTACTACATTCCTGGCACGTCGGCCCCTACTTCTGGGTGGGAACATTATATATGTCTATAACGGTATATATCCTAACCTAAGGCAACCTAACATCTCGGATGTAATATTTTACTACATTCCTGGTACGTTGGCCCCTACTTCTCGGTGGGAACATTATATACGTCTATAACGTTATATATCCTAGCATAAGGCATCCTTACATGTCTAATGTAATATTTTACAACATTCCTGGCGCGCCGGCACCTATTTCTCGGTGGGAACATTATATACGTCTATATCGCTATATATACTAGCCTAAGGCAACCTAAAATGTCGAATGTAATATTCTACAGCATTCCTGGCGCGCCGGCTCCTACTTCTCGGTGGGAACATTATATACGTCCATAACGTGATATATCCTATCCTAAGGCAATCCTAACATCTCGGATATAATATGTTACTACATTCGTGGCGCGCCGACCGCTATTTGTCGATGGGAACATTATATACGTCTATATCGCTATATATCCTAGCCTAAGGCAACCTAACATGTCGAGCGTAATATTTTACAACATTCCTGGCTCGTCGGCACCTACTTCTCGGTTGAAACTTTATACACGTCTATAACGTTATATATCCTAGCCTAAGGCAACCTAACATGCCGAGCGTAATATTTTACAACATTCCTGGCTCGTCGGCACCTACTTCTCGGTGGGAACTTTATATACGTCTATAACGTTATATATCCTAGCATAAGGCATCCTTACATGTCGAATGTAATATTTTACAATATTCCTGGCGCGTCGGCAACTACTTCTCGGTGGGAACAGTATATCCGTCTATAACGTTATATATCCTAACCTAAGGCAACCTAACATCTCGGATGTAATATTTTACTACATTCCTGGCACGTCGGCCCCTACTTCTCGGTGGGAACATTATATATGTCTATAACGGTATATATCCTAACCTAAGGCAACCTAACATCTCGGATGTAATATTTTACTACATTCCTGGCACGTTGGCCCCTACTTCTCGGTGGGAACATTATATACGTCTATAACGTTATATATCCTAGCACAAGGCATCCTTACATGTCGAATGTAATATTTTACCACATTCCTGGCTCGTCGGCACCTACTTCTCGGTTGGAACTTTATATACGTCTATAACGTTATATATCCTAGCCTAAGGCAACCTAACATGTCGAGCGTAATATTTTACAACATTCCTGGCTCGTCGGCACCTACTTCTCGGTTGAAACTTTATACACGTCTATAACGTTATATATCCTAGCCTAAGGCAACCTAACATGCCGAGCGTAATATTTTACAACATTCCTGGCTCGTCGGCACCTACTTCTCGGTGGGAACTTTATATACGTCTATAACGTTATATATCCTAGCATAAGGCATCCTTACATGTCGAATGTAATATTTTACAACATTCCTGGCTCGTTGGCCCCTACTTCTCGGTGGGAACATTATATACGTCTATAACGTTATATATCCTAGCCTAAGGCAACCTAACATGTCGAGCGTAATATTTTACAACATTCCTGGCTCGTCGGCACCTACTTCTCGGTGGGAACTTTATATACGTCTATAACGTTATATATCCTAGCATAAGGCATCCTTACATGTCGAATGTAATATTTTGCAACATTCCTGGCGCGCCGGCACCTATTTCTCGGTGGGAACACTATATACGTCTATAACTTTACATACCCTAGCCTAAGGCAACCTAACATCTCGGATGTAATATTTTACTACATTCCTGGCGCGCCGGCCCCCACTTCTCGGTGGGAATATTATATACGTCTATAACGTTATATATCCTAGCATAAGGCATCCTTACATGTCGAATGTAATATTTTACAACATTCCTGGCTCGTTGGCCCCTACTTCTCGGTGGGAACATTATATACGTCTATAACGTTATAGATTCTAACCTAAGGGAACCTAACATCTCGGATGTAATATTTTACAACATTCCTGGCTCGTCGGCACCTACTTCTCGGTGGGAACTTTATATACGTCTATAACGTTATATATCCTAGCATAAGGCATCCTTACATGTCGAATGTAATATTTTACAATATTCCTGGCGCGTCGGCAACTACTTCTCGGTGGGAACAGTATATCCGTCTATAACGTTATATATCCTAACCTTAGGCAACCTAACATCTCGGATGTAATATTTTACTACATTCCTGGCACGTCGGCCCCTACTTCTGGGTGGGAACATTATATATGTCTATAACGGTATATATCCTAACCTAAGGCAACCTAACATCTCGGATGTAATATTTTACTACATTCCTGGCACGTTGGCCCCTACTTCTCGGTGGGAACATTATATACGTCTATAACGTTATATATCCTAGCACAAGGCATCCTTACATGTCGAATGTAATATTTTACAACATTCCTGGCTCGTCGGCACCTACTTCTCGGTTGGAACTTTATATACGTCTATAACGTTATATATCCTAGCCTAAGGCAACCTAACATGTCGAGCGTAATATTTTACAACATTCCTGGCTCGTCGGCACCCACTTCTCGGTGGGAACTTTATATACGTCTATAACGTTATATATCCTAGCATAAGGCATCCTTACATGTCGAATGTAATATTTTACAACATTCCTGGCGCGCCTGCACCTATTTCTCGGTGGGAACACTATATACGTCTATAACTTTACATATCCTATCCTAAGGCAATCCTAACATCTCGGATATAATATGTTACTACATTCGTGGCGCGCCGACCGCTATTTGTCGATGGGAACATTATATACGTCTATATCGCTATATATCCTAGCCTAAGGCAACCTAACATGTCGAGCGTAATATTTTACAACATTCCTGGCTCGTCGGCACCTACTTCTCGGTTGAAACTTTATACACGTCTATAACGTTATATATCCTAGCCTAAGGCAACCTAACATGCCGAGCGTAATATTTTACAACATTCCTGGCTCGTCGGCACCTACTTCTCGGTGGGAACTTTATATACGTCTATAACGTTATATATCCTAGCATAAGGCATCCTTACATGTCGAATGTAATATTTTACAATATTCCTGGCGCGTCGGCAACTACTTCTCGGTGGGAACTTTATATACGTCTATAACGTTATATATCCTAGCATAAGGCATCCTTACATGTCGAATGTAATATTTTGCAACATTCCTGGCGCGCCGGCACCTATTTCTCGGTGGGAACACTATATACGTCTATAACTTTACATATCCTAGCCTAAGGCAACCTAACATCTCGGATGTAATATTTTACTACATTCCTGGCGCGCCGGCCCCCACTTCTCGGTGGGAATATTATATACGTCTATAACGTTATATATCCTAGCATAAGGCATCCTTACATGTCGAATGTAATATTTTACAACATTCCTGGCTCGTTGGCCCCTACTTCTCGGTGGGAACATTATATACGTCTATAACGTTATAGATTCTAACCTAAGGGAACCTAACATCTCGGATGTAATATTTTACAACATTCCTGGCTCGTCGGCACCTACTTCTCGGTGGGAACTTTATATACGTCTATAACGTTATATATCCTAGCATAAGGCATCCTTACATGTCGAATGTAATATTTTACAATATTCCTGGCGCGTCGGCAACTACTTCTCGGTGGGAACAGTATATCCGTCTATAACGTTATATATCCTAGCATAAGGCATCCTTACATGTCGAATGTAATATTTTACAACATTCCTGGCTCGTTGGCCCCTACTTCTCGGTGGGAACATTATATACGTCTATAACGTTATAGATTCTAACCTAAGGGAACCTAACATCTCGGATGTAATATTTTACAACATTCCTGGCTCGTCGGCACCTACTTCTCGGTGGGAACTTTATATACGTCTATAACGTTATATATCCTAGCATAAGGCATCCTTACATGTCGAATGTAATATTTTACAACATTCCTGGCGCGCCGGCACCTATTTCTCGGTGGGAACATTATATACGTCTATATCGCTATATATACTAGTCTAAGGCAACCTAACATGTCGAATGTAATATTCTACAGCATTCCTGGCGCGCCGGCTCCTACTTCTCGGTGGGAACATTATATACGTCCATAACGTGATATATCCTATCCTAAGGCAATCCTAACATCTCGGATATAATATTTTACTACATTCGTGGCGCGCCGACCGCTATTTATCGATGGGAACATTATATACGTCTATATCGCTATATATCCTAGCCTAAGGCAACCTAACATGTCGAGCGTAATATTTTACAACATTCCTGGCTCGTCGGCACCTACTTCTCGGTTGAAACTTTATACACGTCTATAACGTTATATATCCTAGCCTAAGGCAACCTAACATGCCGAGCGTAATATTTTACAACATTCCTGGCTCGTCGGCACCTACTTCTCGGTGGGAACTTTATATACGTCTATAACGTTATATATCCTAGCATAAGGCATCCTTACATGTCGAATGTAATATTTTACAATATTCCTGGCGCGTCGGCAACTACTTCTCGGTGGGAACAGTATATCCGTCTATAACGTTATATATCCTAACCTAAGGCAACTTAACATGTCGAATGTAATGTTTCACCACATTCCTGGCTCGTTGGCCCCTACTTCTCGGTGGGAACATTATGAGCGTCTATAACGTTATATATCCCAACCTAAGGCAACCTAACATCTCGGATGTAATATTTTACTACATTCCTGGCACGTCGGCCCCTCCTTCTCGGTGGGAACATTTTATATGTCTATAACGCTATATATCCTAACCTAAGGCAACCTAACATCTCGGATGTAGTATTTTACTACATTCCTGGCACGTCGGCACCTATTTCTTGGTGGGAACATTATATACGTCTATATCGCTATATATACTAGCCTGAGGCAACCTAACATGTCGAATGTAAAATTTTACAGCATTCCTGGCGCGCCGGCCCCTACTTCTCGGTGGGAACATTATATACGCCTATAACGTGATATATCCTAGCGTAAGGCAATCCTAACATCACGGATGTAATATTTTACTACATTCGTGGCGCGCCGACCGCGATTTCTCGATGGGAACATTATATACGTCTATGTCGCTATATGTCCTAGCCTAAGGCAACCTAACATGCCGAGCGTAATATTTTACAATATTCCTGGCTCGTCGGCACCTACTTCTCGGTGGGAACTTTATATACGTCTATAACGTTATATATCCTAGCATAAGGCATCCTTACATGTCGAATGTAATATTTTACAATATTCCTGGCGCGTCGGCAACTACTTCTCGGTGGGAACAGTATATCCGTCTATAACGTTATATATCCTAACGTAAGGCAACCTAACAACTCGGATGTAATATTTTACTACATTCCTGGCACGTCGGCCCCTACTTCTCGGTGGGAACATTATATATGTCTATAACGGTATATATCCTAACCTAAGGCAACCTAACATCTCGGATGTAATATTTTACTACATTCCTGGCACGTTGGCCCCTACTTCTCGGTGGGAATATTATATACGTCTATAACGTTATATATCCTAGCATAAGGCATCCTTACCTGTCGAATGTAATATTTTACAACATTCCTGGCTCGTTGGCCCCTACTTCTCGGTGGGAACATTATATACGTCTATAACGTTATAGATTCTAACCTAAGGGAACCTAACATCTCGGATGTAATATTTTACAACATTCCTGGCTCGTCGGCACCTACTTCTCGGTTGGAACTTTATATACGTCTATAACGTTATATATCCTAGCCTAAGGCAACCTAACATGTCGAGCGTAATATTTTACAACAGTCCTGGCTCGTCGGCACCTACTTCTCGGTGGGAACTTTATATACGTCTATAACGTTATATATCCTAGCATAAGGCATCCTTACATGTCGAATGTAATATTTTACAACATTCCTGGCGCGCCGGCACCTATTTCTCGGTGGGAACACTATATACGTCTATAACTTTACATATCCTAGCCTAAGGCAACCTAACATCTCGGATGTAATATTTTACTACATTCCTGGCGCGCCGGCCCCCACTTCTCGGTGGGAATATTATATACGTCTATAACGTTATATATCCTAGCATAAGGCATCCTTACATGTCGAATGTAATATTTTACAACATTCCTGGCTCGTTGGCCCCTACTTCTCGGTGGGAACATTATATACGTCTATAACGTTATAGATTCTAACCTAAGGGAACCTAACATCTCGGATGTAATATTTTACTACATTCCTGGCTCGTCGGCACCTACTTCTCGGTGGGAACTTTATATACGTCTATAACGTTATATATCCTAGCATAAGGCATCCTTACATGTCGAATGTAATATTTTACAATATTCCTGGCGCGTCGGCAACTACTTCTCGGTGGGAACAGTATATACGTCTATAACGTTATATATCCTAGCATAAGGCATCCTTACATGTCGGATGTAGTATTTTACTACATTCCTGGCACGTCGGCACCTATTTCTTGGTGGGAACGTTATATACGTCTATATCGCTATATATACTAGCCTAAGGCAACCTAACATGTCGAATGTAATATTTTACAGCATTCCTGGCGCGACGGCCCCTACTTCTTGGTGGGAACATTATATACGTCTATAACGTGATATATCCTAGCCTAAGGCAATCCTAACATCTCGGATGTAATATTTTACTACATTCGTGGCGCGCCGACCGCTATTTCTCGATGGGAACATTATATACGTCTATATCGCTATATATACTAGCCTAAGGCAACCTAACATGTCGAATGTAATATTTTACAGCATTCCTGGCGCGGCGGCCCCTACTTCTTGGTGGGAACATTATATACGTCTATAACGTGATATATCCTAGCCTAAGGCAATCCTAACATCTCGGATGTAATATTTTACTACATTCGTGGCGCGCCGACCGCTATTTCTCGATGGGAACATTATATACGTCTAAATCGCTAGATATCCTAGCCTAAGGCAACCTAACATGTCGAGCGTAATATTTTACAACATTCCTGGCTCGTCGGCCCCTACTCCTCGGTGGGAACATTATATACGCCTATAACGCTATATATCCGAGCCTAAGGCAACCTAACACCTCGGATGTAATGTTTTACAACATTCCTGGCGTGTCGGCCCCTATTTCTCGGTGGGAACATTATATACGTCTTTAACGATATATATCCTAGCCTAAGGCAATCCTAACATCTCGGATGTAATATTTTACTACATTTCTGGCACGTCGGCCCCTACTTCTCGGTGGGAACATTATATACTTCTATAACGCTATATATCATAACCTAAGGCAACCTAACATCTCGGATGTAATATTTTACTACATTCCTGGCACGTCGGCACCTACTTCTCGGTGGGAACATTATATACGTCTATAACGCTATGTGTCCTAGCCTAAGGCAACCTAACATCTCGGATGTAATATTTTACTACATTCCTGGCGCGCCGGCTCCCACTTCTCGGTGGGAATATTATATACGTCTATATCGCTATATATCCTAGCCTAGGGCAACCTAACATGTCGAGCGTAATATTTTACAACATTCCTGGCTCGTCGGCCCCTACTCCTCGGTGGGAACATTATATACGCCTATAACGCTATATATCCGTGCCTAAGGCAACCTAACACCTCGGATGTAATGTTTTACAACATTCCTGTCGTGTCGGCCCCTATTTCTCGGTGGGAACATTATATACGTCTTTAACGATATATATCCTAGCCTAAGGCAATTCTAACATGTCGAATGTAATATTTTACTACATTCCTGGCACGTCGGCCCCTACTTCTCGGGTGGAACATTATATACGTCTATAACGTTATATATCCTAGCCTAAGGCAACCTAACATCTCGGATGTAATATTTTACTACATTCCTGGCACGTCGGCCCCTACTTCTCGGTGGGAACATTATATACGTCTATAACGTTATATATCCTAGCCTAAGGTAATCCTAACATCTCGGATGTAATATTTTACAACATTCCTGGCGCGTCGGCACCTACTTCTCGGTGGGAACAGTATATAAGTCTATAACGTTATATATCCTAACCTAAGGCAACCTAACATCTCGGATGTAATATTTTACTACATTCCTGGCTCGTCGGCCCCTACTCCTCGGTGGGAACATTATATACGCCTATAACGCTATATATCCGAGCCTAAGGCAACCTAACACCTCGGATGTAATGTTTTACAACATTCCTGGCGCGCCGGCCCCTACTTCTCGGTGGGAACATTATATACGTCTATATCGCTATATATCATAACGTAAGGCAACCTAACATGTCGAGCGTAATGTTTTACAACATTCCTGGATCGTCGGTCCCTACTTCTCGGTGGCAACATTATATACGTCTATAACGCTATATATCCTAGCCTAAGGCAACCTAACACCTCGGATGTAATGTTTTACAACATTCCTGGCGTGTCGGCCCCTATTTCTCGGTGGGAACATTGTATATGTCTATAACGATATATGTGATAGCCTGAGACAACCTAACATGTCGAATATAATATTTTACAATATTCCTGGCGCGTCTGCAACTACTTCTCGGTGGGAACTGTATATACGACTATAACGTTATATATCCTAACCTAAGACAACTTAACATGTCGAATGTAATATTTTATCACATTCCTGGCTCGTTGGCCCCTACTTCTCGGTGGGAACATTATATACGTCTATAACGTTATATATCCAATCCTAAGGGAACCAAACATTTCGTATGTAATATTTTACAACATTCCTGGCGTGTCGGCCCCTATGTCTCGGTGGGAACATTATATACGTCTTTAACGCTATATATCCTATGCTAAGGCAACCTAACTTGTCGAGCGTAATATTTTACAACATTCATGGCGCGTCGGCACCTACTTCTCGGTGGGAACATGATATACGTCTATAAAGTTATATATCCTAGCCTAAGGCAACCTAACATACCGGATGTAATATTTTTCCACATTCCTGGCGCGCTGGCCCCTACTTCTCGGTGGGAACATTATATACGTCTATAACGCCATATATCCTAACTTAAGGCAATCCTAACGTGTCGAATGTATAATTTTACAACATTCCCGTCACTTCGGCCCCTACTTCTCGGTGGGAACATTATATACGTCTATAACGTTATATATCCTAGCCTAAGGCAATCCTAACATCTCGGATGTAATATTTTACAGCATTCCTGGCGCGTCGGCCCCTACTTCTCGGGTGGAACATTATATACGTCGATAACGTTATATATCCTAACCTAAGGCAACCTAACATCTCGGATGTAATATTTTACTACATTCGTGGCACGTCGGCCCCTACTTCTGGGTGGGAACATTATATACGTCTATAACGCTATATATCCTAGCCTAAGGCAAACTAACATGTCGAATGTAATATTTTACAACATTCCCGTCACTTCGGCACCTACTTCTCGGTGGGAACATTATATACGTCTATAACGTTATATATCCTAGCCGAAGGCAACCTAACATATCGAATGTAATATTTTACAACATTCCCGTCACTTCGGCCCCTACTTCTCGATGGGAACATTATATACGTCTATAACGTTATATATCCTAACCTGAGGCAACCTAACATCTCGGATGTAATATTTTACAACATTCCCGTCACTTCGGCCACTACTTCTCGGTGGGAACATTATATACGTCTATAACGTTATATATCCTAGCCTAAGGCAACCTAACATCTAGGATGTTATATTTTACTACATTCCCGTCACTTCGGCCCCTACTTCTCGATGGGAACATTATATACGTCTATAACGTTATATATCCTAACCTAAGGCAACCTAACATCTCGGATGTAATATTTTACTACATTCCTGGCACGTCGGCCACTACTTCTCGGTGGGATCATTATATACGTCTATAACGTTATATATCCTAACCTAAGGGAACCTAACATCTCGGAAGTAATATTTGATAACATTCCTGGCGTGTAGGCCCGTAGTTCTCGGTGGGAATTTCATATACGTCTATAACGTTATATATCCTAACCTATGGCAACCTAACAGCTCGGATGTAATATTTTACTACATTCCTGGCACGTCGGCCACTACTTCTCGGTGGGAACATTATATAAGTCTATAACGCTATATATCCTAGCCTAAGGCAAACTAACATGTCGAATGTAATATTTTACAACATTCCCGTCACTTCGGCACCTACTTCTCGGTGGGAACATTATATACGTCTATAACGTTATATATCCTAGCCGAAGGCAACCTAACATATCGAATGTAATATTTTACAACATTCCCGTCACTTCGGCCCCTACTTCTCGATGGGAACATTATATACGTCTATAACGTTATATATCCTAACCTGAGGCAACCTAACATCTCGGATGTAATATTTTACAACATTCCCGTCACTTCGGCCACTACTTCTCGGTGGGAACATTATATAAGTCTATAACGCTACATATCCTAGCCTAAGGCAAACTAACATGTCGAGCGTAATATTTTACAACATTCCTGGCTCGTCGGCACTTACTTCTCGGTGGGAACTTTATATACGTCTATAACGTTATATATCCTAGCATAAGGCATCCTTACATGTCGAATGTAATATTTTACAACATTCCTGGCGCGCCGGCACCTATTTCTCGGTGGGAACACTATATACGTCTATAACATTACATATCCTAGCCTAAGGCAACCTAACATCTCGGATGTAATATTTTACTACGTTCCTGGCGCGCCGGCCCCCACTTCTCGGTGGGAATATTATATACGTCTATAACGTTATATATCCTAGCATAAGGCATCCTTACATGTCGAATGTAATATTTTACAACATTCCTGGCTCGTTGGCCCCTACTTCTCGGTGGGAACATTATATACGTCTATAACGTTATAGATTCTAACCTAAGGGAACCTAACATCTCGGATGTAATATTTTACAACATTCCTGGCTCGTCGGCACCTACTTCTCGGTGGGAACTTTATATACGTCTATAACGTTATATATCCTAGCATAAGGCATCCTTACATGTCGAATGTAATATTTTACAACATTCCTGGCGCGTCGGCAACTACTTCTCGGCGGGAACAGTATATCCGTCTATAACGTTATATATCCTAACCTAAGGCAACTTAACATGTCGAATGTAATGTTTCACCACATTCCTGGCTCGTTGGCCCCTACTTCTCGGTGGGAACATTATGAGCGTCTATAACGTTATATATCCCAACCTAAGGCAACCTAACATCTCGGATGTAATATTTTACTACATTCCTGGCACGTCGGCCCCTCCTTCTCGGTGGGAACATTTTATATGTCTATAACGCTATATATCCTAACCTAAGGCAACCTAACATCTCGGATGTAGTATTTTACTACATTCCTGGCACGTCGGCACCTATTTCTTGGTGGGAACATTATATACGTCTATATCGCTATATATACTAGCCTGAGGCAACCTAACATGTCGAATGTAATATTTTACAGCATTCCTGGCGCGCCGGCCCCTACTTCTCGGTGGGAACATTATATACGCCTATAACGTGATACATCCTAGCGTAAGGCAATCCTAACATCACGGATGTAATATTTTACTATATTCGTGGCGCGCCGACCGCGATTTCTCGATGGGAACATTATATACGTCTATGTCGCTATATGTCCTAGCCTAAGGCAACCTAACATGCCGAGCGTAATATTTTACAACATTCCTGGCTCGTCGGCACCTACTTCTCGGTGGGAACTTTATATACGTCTATAACGTTATATATCCTAGCATAAGGCATCCTTACATGTCGAATGTAATATTTTACAATATTCCTGGCGCGTCGGCAACTACTTCTCGGTGGGAACAGTATATCCGTCTATAACGTTATATATCCTAACGTAAGGCAACCTAACAACTCGGATGTAATATTTTACTACATTCCTGGCACGTCGGCCCCTACTTCTCGGTGGGAACATTATATATGTCTATAACGGTATATATCCTAACCTAAGGGAACCTAACATCTCGGATGTAATATTTTACAACATTCCTGGCTCGTCGGCACCTACTTCTCGGTGGGAACTTTATATACGTCTATAACGTTATATATCCTAGCATAAGGCATCCTTACATGTCGAATGTAATATTTTACAATATTCCTGGCGCGTCGGCAACTACTTCTCGGTGGGAACAGTATATCCGTCTATAACGTTATATATCCTAACCTAAGGCAACCTAACATCTCGGATGTAATATTTTACTACATTCCTGGCACGTCGGCCCCTACTTCTCGGTGGGAACATTATATATGTCTATAACGGTATATATCCTAACCTGAGGCAACCTAACATCTCGGATGTAATATTTTACTACATTCCTGGCACGTTGGCCCCTACTTCTCGGTGGGAACATTATATACGTCTATAACGTTATATATCCTAGCATAAGGCATCCTTACCTGTCGAATGTAATATTTTACAACATTCCTGGCTCGTTGGCCCCTACTTCTCGGTGGGAACATTATATACGTCTATAACGTTATAGATTCTAACCTAAGGGAACATAACATCTCGGATGTAATATTTTACAACATTCCTGGCTCGTCGGCACCTACTTCTCGGTTGGAACTTTATATACGTCTATAACGTTATATATCCTAGCCTAAGGCAACCTAACATGTCGAGCGTAATATTTTACAACAGTCCTGGCTCGTCGGCACCTACTTCTCGGTGGGAACTTTATATACGTCTATAACGTTATATATCCTAGCATAAGGCATCCTTACATGTCGAATGTAATATTTTACAACATTCCTGGCGCGCCGGCACCTATTTCTCGGTGGGAACACTATATACGTCTATAACTTTACATATCCTAGCCTAAGGCAACCTAACATCTCGGATGTAATATTTTACTACATTCCTGGCGCGCCGGCCCCCACTTCTCGGTGGGAATATTATATACGTCTATAACGTTATATATCCTAGCATAAGGCATCCTTACATGTCGAATGTAATATTTTACAACATTCCTGGCTCGTTGGCCCCTACTTCTCGGTGGGAACATTATATACGTCTATAACGTTATAGATTCTAACCTAAGGGAACCTAACATCTCGGATGTAATATTTTACAACATTCCTGGCTCGTCGGCACCTACTTCTCGGTGGGAACTTTATATACGTCTATAACGTTATATATCCTAGCATAAGGCATCCTTACATGTCGAATGTAATATTTTACAATATTCCTGGCGCGTCGGCAACTACTTCTCGGTGGGAACAGTATATACGTCTATAACGTTATATATCCTAGCATAAGGCATCCTTACATGTCGGATGTAGTATTTTACTACATTCCTGGCACGTCGGCACCTATTTCTTGGTGGGAACGTTATATACGTCTATATCGCTATATATACTAGCCTAAGGCAACCTAACATGTCGAATGTAATATTTTACAGCATTCCTGGCGCGGCGGCCCCTACTTCTTGGTGGGAACATTATATACGTCTATAACGTGATATATACTAGCCTAAGGCAATCCTAACATCTCGGATGTAATATTTTACTACATTCGTGGCGCGCCGACCGCTATTTCTCGATGGGAACATTATATACGTCTATATCGCTATATATACTAGCCTAAGGCAACCTAACATGTCGAATGTAATATTTTACAGCATTCCTGGCGCGGCGGCCCCTACTTCTTGGTGGGAACATTATATACGTCTATAACGTGAAATATCCTAGCCTAAGGCAATCCTAACATCTCGGATGTAATATTTTACTACATTCGTGGCGCGCCGACCGCTATTTCTCGATGGGAACATTATATACGTCTAAATCGCTAGATATCCTAGCCTAAGGCAACCTAACATGTCGAGCGTAATATTTTACAACATTCCTGGCTCGTCGGCCCCTACTCCTCGGTGGGAACATTATATACGCCTATAACGCTATATATCCGAGCCTAAGGCAACCTAACACCTCGGATGTAATGTTTTACAACATTCGTGGCGTGTCGGCCCCTATTTCTCGGTGGGAACATTATATACGTCTTTAACGATATATATCCTAGCCTAAGGCAATCCTAACATCTCGGATGTAATATTTTACTACATTTCTGGCACGTCGGCCCCTACTTCTCGGTGGGAACATTATATACTTCTATAACGCTATATATCATAACCTAAGGCAACCTAACATCTCGGATGTAATATTTTACTACATTCCTGGCACGTCGGCCCCTACTTCTCGGTGGGAACATTATATACGTCTATAACGCTATGTGTCCTAGCCTAAGGCAACCTAACATCTCGGATGTAATATTTTACTACATTCCTGGCGCGCCGGCTCCCACTTCTCGGTGGGAATATTATATACGTCTATATCGCTATATATCCTAGCCTAGGGCAACCTAACATGTCGAGCGTAATATTTTACAACATTCCTGGCTCGTCGGCCCCTACTCCTCGGTGGGAACATTATATACGCCTATAACGCTATATATCCGTGCCTAAGGCAACCTAACACCTCGGATGTAATGTTTTACAACATTCCTGTCGTGTCGGCCCCTATTTCTCGGTGGGAACATTATATACGTCTTTAACGATATATATCCTAGCCTAAGGCAATTCTAACATGTCGAATGTAATATTTTACTACATTCCTGGCACGTCGGCCCCTACTTCTCGGGTGGAACATTATATACGTCTATAACGTTATATATCCTAGCCTAAGGCAACCTAACATCTCGGATGTAATATTTTACTACATTCCTGGCACGTCGGCCCCTACTTCTCGGTGGGAACATTATATACGTCTATAACGTTATATATCCTAGCCTAAGGTAATCCTAACATCTCGGATGTAATATTTTACAACATTCCTGGCGCGTCGGCACCTACTTCTCGGTGGGAACAGTATATAAGTCTATAACGTTATATATCCTAACCTAAGGCAACCTAACATCTCGGATGTAATATTTCACTACATTCCTGGCTCGTCGGCCCCTACTCCTCGGTGGGAACATTATATACGCCTATAACGCTATATATCCGAGCCTAAGGCAACCTAACACCTCGGATGTAATGTTTTACAACATTCCTGGCGCGCCGGCCCCTACTTCTCGGTGGGAACATTATATACGTCTATATCGCTATATATCATAACGTAAGGCAACCTAACATGTCGAGCGTAATGTTTTACAACATTCCTGGATCGTCGGTCCCTACTTCTCAGTGGGAACATTATATACGTCTATAACGCTATATATCCTATCCTAAGGCAACCTAACACCTCGGATGTAATGTTTTACAACATTCCTGGCGTGTCGGCCCCTATTTCTCGGTGGGAACATTATATACGTCTATAACGTTATATATCCTAGCCTAAGGCAATTCTAACATGTCGAATGTAATATTTTACAGCATTCCTGACGCGTCGGCCCCTACTTCTCGGGTGGAACATTATATACGTCTATAACGTTATATATCCTAACCTAAGGCAACCTAACATCTCGGATGTAATATTTTACTACATTCCTGGCACGTCGGCTCCTACTTCTCGGTGGGAACATTATATACGTCTATAACGTTATATATCCTAGCCTAAGGTAATCCTAACATCTCGGATGTAATATTTTACAACATTCCTGGCGCGTCGGCACCTACTTCTCGGTGGGAACAGTATATAAGTCTATAACGTTACTTATCCTAGCCTAAGGCAACCCAACATCTCGGATGTTATATTTTACTACATTCCTGGCGCGCCGGCCCCTACTTCTCGGTGGGAACATTATATACGTCTATATCGCTATATATCATAACGTAAGGCAACCTAACATGTCGAGCGTAATATTTTACAACAGTCCTGGCTCGTCGGCACCTACTTCTCGGTGGGAACTTTATATACGTCTATAACGTTATATATCCTAGCATAAGGCATCCTTACATGTCGAATGTAATATTTTACAACATTCCTGGCGCGCCGGCACCTATTTCTCGGTGGGAACACTATATACGTCTATAACTTTACATATCCTAGCCTAAGGCAACCTAACATCTCGGATGTAATATTTTACTACATTCCTGGCGCGCCGGCCCCCACTTCTCGGTGGGAATATTATATACGTCTATAACGTTATATATCCTAGCATAAGGCATCCTTACATGTCGAATGTAATATTTTACAACATTCCTGGCTCGTTGGCCCCTACTTCTCGGTGGGAACATTATATACGTCTATAACGTTATAGATTCTAACCTAAGGGAACCTAACATCTCGGATGTAATATTTTACAACATTCCTGGCTCGTCGGCACCTACTTCTCGGTGGGAACTTTATATACGTCTATAACGTTATATATCCTAGCATAAGGCATCCTTACATGTCGAATGTAATATTTTACAATATTCCTGGCGCGTCGGCAACTACTTCTCGGTGGGAACAGTATATACGTCTATAACGTTATATATCCTAGCATAAGGCATCCTTACATGTCGGATGTAGTATTTTACTACATTCCTGGCACGTCGGCACCTATTTCTTGGTGGGAACGTTATATACGTCTATATCGCTATATATACTAGCCTAAGGCAACCTAACATGTCGAATGTAATATTTTACAGCATTCCTGGCGCGGCGGCCCCTACTTCTTGGTGGGAACATTATATACGTCTATAACGTGATATATACTAGCCTAAGGCAATCCTAACATCTCGGATGTAATATTTTACTACATTCGTGGCGCGCCGACCGCTATTTCTCGATGGGAACATTATATACGTCTATATCGCTATATATACTAGCCTAAGGCAACCTAACATGTCGAATGTAATATTTTACAGCATTCCTGGCGCGGCGGCCCCTACTTCTTGGTGGGAACATTATATACGTCTATAACGTGAAATATCCTAGCCTAAGGCAATCCTAACATCTCGGATGTAATATTTTACTACATTCGTGGCGCGCCGACCGCTATTTCTCGATGGGAACATTATATACGTCTAAATCGCTAGATATCCTAGCCTAAGGCAACCTAACATGTCGAGCGTAATATTTTACAACATTCCTGGCTCGTCGGCCCCTACTCCTCGGTGGGAACATTATATACGCCTATAACGCTATATATCCGAGCCTAAGGCAACCTAACACCTCGGATGTAATGTTTTACAACATTCGTGGCGTGTCGGCCCCTATTTCTCGGTGGGAACATTATATACGTCTTTAACGATATATATCCTAGCCTAAGGCAATCCTAACATCTCGGATGTAATATTTTACTACATTTCTGGCACGTCGGCCCCTACTTCTCGGTGGGAACATTATATACTTCTATAACGCTATATATCATAACCTAAGGCAACCTAACATCTCGGATGTAATATTTTACTACATTCCTGGCACGTCGGCCCCTACTTCTCGGTGGGAACATTATATACGTCTATAACGCTATGTGTCCTAGCCTAAGGCAACCTAACATCTCGGATGTAATATTTTACTACATTCCTGGCGCGCCGGCTCCCACTTCTCGGTGGGAATATTATATACGTCTATATCGCTATATATCCTAGCCTAGGGCAACCTAACATGTCGAGCGTAATATTTTACAACATTCCTGGCTCGTCGGCCCCTACTCCTCGGTGGGAACATTATATACGCCTATAACGCTATATATCCGTGCCTAAGGCAACCTAACACCTCGGATGTAATGTTTTACAACATTCCTGTCGTGTCGGCCCCTATTTCTCGGTGGGAACATTATATACGTCTTTAACGATATATATCCTAGCCTAAGGCAATTCTAACATGTCGAATGTAATATTTTACTACATTCCTGGCACGTCGGCCCCTACTTCTCGGGTGGAACATTATATACGTCTATAACGTTATATATCCTAGCCTAAGGCAACCTAACATCTCGGATGTAATATTTTACTACATTCCTGGCACGTCGGCCCCTACTTCTCGGTGGGAACATTATATACGTCTATAACGTTATATATCCTAGCCTAAGGTAATCCTAACATCTCGGATGTAATATTTTACAACATTCCTGGCGCGTCGGCACCTACTTCTCGGTGGGAACAGTATATAAGTCTATAACGTTATATATCCTAACCTAAGGCAACCTAACATCTCGGATGTAATATTTTACTACATTCCTGGCTCGTCGGCCCCTACTCCTCGGTGGGAACATTATATACGCCTATAACGCTATATATCCGAGCCTAAGGCAACCTAACACCTCGGATGTAATGTTTTACAACATTCCTGGCGCGCCGGCCCCTACTTCTCGGTGGGAACATTATATACGTCTATATCGCTATATATCATAACGTAAGGCAACCTAACATGTCGAGCGTAATGTTTTACAACATTCCTGGATCGTCGGTCCCTACTTCTCAGTGGGAACATTATATACGTCTATAACGCTATATATCCTATCCTAAGGCAACCTAACACCTCGGATGTAATGTTTTACAACATTCCTGGCGTGTCGGCCCCTATTTCTCGGTGGGAACATTATATACGTCTATAACGTTATATATCCTAGCCTAAGGCAATTCTAACATGTCGAATGTAATATTTTACAGCATTCCTGACGCGTCGGCCCCTACTTCTCGGGTGGAACATTATATACGTCTATAACGTTATATATCCTAACCTAAGGCAACCTAACATCTCGGATGTAATATTTTACTACATTCCTGGCACGTCGGCTCCTACTTCTCGGTGGGAACATTATATACGTCTATAACGTTATATATCCTAGCCTAAGGTAATCCTAACATCTCGGATGTAATATTTTACAACATTCCTGGCGCGTCGGCACCTACTTCTCGGTGGGAACAGTATATAAGTCTATAACGTTACTTATCCTAGCCTAAGGCAACCCAACATCTCGGATGTTATATTTTACTACATTCCTGGCGCGCCGGCCCCTACTTCTCGGTGGGAACATTATATACGTCTATATCGCTATATATCATAACGTAAGGCAACCTAACATGTCGAGCGTAATATTTTACAACAGTCCTGGCTCGTCGGCACCTACTTCTCGGTGGGAACTTTATATACGTCTATAACGTTATATATCCTAGCATAAGGCATCCTTACATGTCGAATGTAATATTTTACAACATTCCTGGCGCGCCGGCACCTATTTCTCGGTGGGAACACTATATACGTCTATAACTTTACATATCCTAGCCTAAGGCAACCTAACATCTCGGATGTAATATTTTACTACATTCCTGGCGCGCCGGCCCCCACTTCTCGGTGGGAATATTATATACGTCTATAACGTTATATATCCTAGCATAAGGCATCCTTACATGTCGAATGTAATATTTTACAACATTCCTGGCTCGTTGGCCCCTACTTCTCGGTGGGAACATTATATACGTCTATAACGTTATAGATTCTAACCTAAGGGAACCTAACATCTCGGATGTAATATTTTACAACATTCCTGGCTCGTCGGCACCTACTTCTCGGTGGGAACTTTATATACGTCTATAACGTTATATATCCTAGCATAAGGCATCCTTACATGTCGAATGTAATATTTTACAACATTCCTGGCGCGCCGGCACCTATTTCTCGGTGGGAACATTATATACGTCTATATCGCTATATATACTAGTCTAAGGCAACCTAACATGTCGAATGTAATATTCTACAGCATTCCTGGCGCGCCGGCTCCTACTTCTCGGTGGGAACATTATATACGTCCATAACGTGATATATCCTATCCTAAGGCAATCCTAACATCTCGGATATAATATTTTACTACATTCGTGGCGCGCCGACCGCTATTTATCGATGGGAACATTATATACGTCTATATCGCTATATATCCTAGCCTAAGGCAACCTAACATGTCGAGCGTAATATTTTACAACATTCCTGGCTCGTCGGCACCTACTTCTCGGTTGAAACTTTATACACGTCTATAACGTTATATATCCTAGCCTAAGGCAACCTAACATGCCGAGCGTAATATTTTACAACATTCCTGGCTCGTCGGCACCTACTTCTCGGTGGGAACTTTATATACGTCTATAACGTTATATATCCTAGCATAAGGCATCCTTACATGTCGAATGTAATATTTTACAATATTCCTGGCGCGTCGGCAACTACTTCTCGGTGGGAACAGTATATCCGTCTATAACGTTATATATCCTAACGTAAGGCAACCTAACAACTCGGATGTAATATTTTACTACATTCCTGGCACGTCGGCCCCTACTTCTCGGTGGGAACATTATATATGTCTATAACGGTATATATCCTAACCTAAGGGAACCTAACATCTCGGATGTAATATTTTACAACATTCCTGGCTCGTCGGCACCTACTTCTCGGTGGGAACTTTATATACGTCTATAACGTTATATATCCTAGCATAAGGCATCCTTACATGTCGAATGTAATATTTTACAATATTCCTGGCGCGTCGGCAACTACTTCTCGGTGGGAACAGTATATCCGTCTATAACGTTATATATCCTAACCTAAGGCAACCTAACATCTCGGATGTAATATTTTACTACATTCCTGGCACGTCGGCCCCTACTTCTCGGTGGGAACATTATATATGTCTATAACGGTATATATCCTAACCTAAGGCAACCTAACATCTCGGATGTAATATTTTACTACATTCCTGGCACGTTGGCCCCTACTTCTCGGTGGGAACATTATATACGTCTATAACGTTATATATCCTAGCATAAGGCATCCTTACCTGTCGAATGTAATATTTTACAACATTCCTGGCTCGTTGGCCCCTACTTCTCGGTGGGAACATTATATACGTCTATAACGTTATAGATTCTAACCTAAGGGAACCTAACATCTCGGATGTAATATTTTACAACATTCCTGGCTCGTCGGCACCTACTTCTCGGTTGGAACTTTATATACGTCTACAACGTTATATATCCTAGCCTAAGGCAACCTAACATGTCGAGCGTAATATTTTACAACAGTCCTGGCTCGTCGGCACCTACTTCTCGGTGGGAACTTTATATACGTCTATAACGTTATATATCCTAGCATAAGGCATCCTTACATGTCGAATGTAATATTTTACAACATTCCTGGCGCGCCGGCACCTATTTCTCGGTGGGAACACTATATACGTCTATAACTTTACATATCCTAGCCTAAGGCAACCTAACATCTCGGATGTAATATTTTACTACATTCCTGGCGCGCCGGCCCCCACTTCTCGGTGGGAATATTATATACGTCTATAACGTTATATATCCTAGCATAAGGCATCCTTACATGTCGAATGTAATATTTTACAACATTCCTGGCTCGTTGGCCCCTACTTCTCGGTGGGAACATTATATACGTCTATAACGTTATAGATTCTAACCTAAGGGAACCTAACATCTCGGATGTAATATTTTACAACATTCCTGGCTCGTCGGCACCTACTTCTCGGTGGGAACTTTATATACGTCTATAACGTTATATATCCTAGCATAAGGCATCCTTACATGTCGAATGTAATATTTTACAATATTCCTGGCGCGTCGGCAACTACTTCTCGGTGGGAACAGTATATACGTCTATAACGTTATATATCCTAGCATAAGGCATCCTTACATGTCGGATGTAGTATTTTACTACATTCCTGGCACGTCGGCACCTATTTCTTGGTGGGAACGTTATATACGTCTATATCGCTATATATACTAGCCTAAGGCAACCTATCATGTCGAATGTAATATTTTACAGCATTCCTGGCGCGGCGGCCCCTACTTCTTGGTGGGAACATTATATACGTCTATAACGTGATATATACTAGCCTAAGGCAATCCTAACATCTCGGATGTAATATTTTACTACATTCGTGGCGCGCCGACCGCTATTTCTCGATGGGAACATTATATACGTCTATATCGCTATATATACTAGCCTAAGGCAACCTAACATGTCGAATGTAATATTTTACAGCATTCCTGGCGCGGCGGCCCCTACTTCTTGGTGGGAACATTATATACGTCTATAACGTGAAATATCCTAGCCTAAGGCAATCCTAACATCTCGGATGTAATATTTTACTACATTCGTGGCGCGCCGACCGCTATTTCTCGATGGGAACATTATATACGTCTAAATCGCTAGATATCCTAGCCTAAGGCAACCTAACATGTCGAGCGTAATATTTTACAACATTCCTGGCTCGTCGGCTCCTACTCCTCGGTGGGAACATTATATACGCCTATAACGCTATATATCCGAGCCTAAGGCAACCTAACACCTCGGATGTAATGTTTTACAACATTCCTGGCGTGTCGGCCCCTATTTCTCGGTGGGAACATTATATACGTCTTTAACGATATATATCCTAGCCTAAGGCAATCCTAACATCTCGGATGTAATATTTTACTACATTTCTGGCACGTCGGCCCCTACTTCTCGGTGGGAACATTATATACTTCTATAACGCTATATATCATAACCTAAGGCAACCTAACATCTCGGATGTAATATTTTACTACATTCCTGGCACGTCGGCCCCTACTTCTCGGTGGGAACATTATATACGTCTATAACGCTATGTGTCCTAGCCTAAGGCAACCTAACATCTCGGATGTAATATTTTACTACATTCCTGGCGCGCCGGCTCCCACTTCTCGGTGGGAATATTATATACGTCTATATCGCTATATATCCTAGCCTAGGGCAACCTAACATGTCGAGCGTAATATTTTACAACATTCCTGGCTCGTCGGCCCCTACTCCTCGGTGGGAACATTATATACGCCTATAACGCTATATATCCGTGCCTAAGGCAACCTAACACCTCGGATGTAATGTTTTACAACATTCCTGTCGTGTCGGCCCCTATTTCTCGGTGGGAACATTATATACGTCTTTAACGATATATATCCTAGCCTAAGGCAATTCTAACATGTCGAATGTAATATTTTACTACATTCCTGGCACGTCGGCCCCTACTTCTCGGGTGGAACATTATATACGTCTATAACGTTATATATCCTAGCCTAAGGCAACCTAACATCTCGGATGTAATATTTTACTACATTCCTGGCACGTCGGCCCCTACTTCTCGGTGGGAACATTATATACGTCTATAACGTTATATATCCTAGCCTAAGGTAATCCTAACATCTCGGATGTAATATTTTACAACATTCCTGGTGCGTCGGCACCTACTTCTCGGTGGGAACAGTATATAAGTCTATAACGTTGTATATCCTAACCTAAGGCAACCTAACATCTCGGATGTAATATTTTACTACATTCCTGGCTCGTCGGCCCCTACTCCTCGGTGGGAACATTATATACGCCTATAACGCTATATATCCGAGCCTAAGGCAACCTAACACCTCGGATGTAATGTTTTACAACATTCCTGGCGCGCCGGCCCCTACTTCTCGGTGGGAACATTATATACGTCTATATCGCTATATATCATAACGTAAGGCAACCTAACATGTCGAGCGTAATGTTTTACAACATTCCTGGATCGTCGGTCCCTACTTCTCAGTGGGAACATTATATACGTCTATAACGCTATATATCCTATCCTAAGGCAACCTAACACCTCGGATGTAATGTTTTACAACATTCCTGGCGTGTCGGCCCCTATTCCTCGGTGGGAACATTATATACGTCTTTAACGATATATATCCTAGCCTAAGGCAATACTAACATGTCGAATGTATAATTTTACAACATTCCCGTCACTTCGGCCCCTAGTTCTCGGTGGGAACATTATATACGTCTATAACTTTATATATCTTAGCCTAAGGCAATGCTAACATCTCGGATGAAATATTTTACAACATTCCTGGCGCGCCGGCACCTATTTCTCGGTGGGAACATTATATACGTCTATAACTTTACATATCGTAGCCTAAGGCAACCTAACATCTCGGATGTAATATTTTACTACATTCCTGGCGCGCCGGCTCCCACTTCTCGGTGGGAATATTATATACGTCTATATCGCTATATATCATAGCCTAAGGCAACCTAACATGTCGAGCGTAATATTTTACAACATTCCTGGCTCGTCGGCCCCTACTTCTCGGTGGGAACATTATATACGTCTATAACGTTATATATCCTAACCTAAGGGAACCTAACATCTCGGAAGTAATATTTGATAACATTCCTGGCGTGTAGGCCCGTAGTTCTCGGTGGGAACATCATATACGTCTATAACGTTATATATCCTAGCCTAAGGCAATTCTAACATGTCGAATGTAATATTTTACAGCATTCCTGACGCGTCGGCCCCTACTTCTCGGGTGGAACATTATATACGTCTATAACGTTATATATCCTAACCTAAGGCAACCTAACATCTCGGATGTAATATTTTACTACATTCCTGGCACGTCGGCTCCTACTTCTCGGTGGGAACATTATATACGTCTATAACGTTATATATCCTAGCCTAAGGTAATCCTAACATCTCGGATGTAATATTTTACAACATTCCTGGCGCGTCGGCACCTACTTCTCGGTGGGAACAGTATATAAGTCTATAACGTTACTTATCCTAGCCTAAGGCAACCCAACATCTCGGATGTTATATTTTACTACATTCCTGGCGCGCCGGCCCCTACTTCTCGGTGGGAACATTATATACGTCTATATCGCTATATATCATAACGTAAGGCAACCTAACATGTCGAGCGTAATATTTTACAACATTCCTGGCTCGTCGGTCCCTACTTCTCGGTGGCAACATTATATACGTCTATAACGCTATATATCCTAGCCTAAGGCAACCTAACACCTCGGATGTAATGTTTTACAACATTCCTGGCGTGTCGGCCCCTATTTCTCGGTGGGAACATTGTATATGTCTATAACGATATATGTGATAGCCTGAGACAACCTAACATGTCGAATATAATATTTTACAATATTCCTGGCGCGTCTGCAACTACTTCTCGGTGGGAACTGTATATACGACTATAACGTTATATATCCTAACCTAAGACAACTTAACATGTCGAATGTAATATTTTATCACATTCCTGGCTCGTTGGCCCCTACTTCTCGGTGGGAACATTATATACGTCTATAACGTTATATATCCAATCCTAAGGGAACCAAACATTTCGTATGTAATACTTTACAACATTCCTGGCGTGTCGGCCCCTATGTCTCGGTGGGAACATTATATACGTCTTTAACGCTATATATCCTATGCTAAGGCAACCTAACTTGTCGAGCGTAATATTTTACAACATTCATGGCGCGTCGGCACCTACTTCTCGGTGGGAACATGATATACGTCTATAAAGTTATATATCCTAGCCTAAGGCAACCTAACATACCGGATGTAATATTTTTCCACATTCCTGGCGCGCTGGCCCCTACTTCTCGGTGGGAACATTATATACGTCTATAACGCCATATATCCTAACTTAAGGCAATCCTAACGTGTCGAATGTATAATTTTACAACATTCCCGTCACTTCGGCCCCTACTTCTCGGTGGGAACATTATATACGTCTATAACGTTATATATCCTAACCTAAGGCAACCTAACATCTCGGATGTAATATTTTACTACATTCGTGGCACGTCGGCCCCTACTTCTGGGTGGGAACATTATATACGTCTATAACGCTATATATACTAGCCTAAGGCAAACTAACATATCGAATGTAATATTTTACAACATTCCCGTCACTTCGGCCCCTACTTCTCGATGGGAACATTATATACGTCTATAACGTTATATATCCTAACCTATGGCAACCTAACAGCTCGGATGTAATATTTTACTACATTCCTGGCACGTCGGCCACTACTTCTCGGTGGGAACATTATATAAGTCTATAACGCTATATATCCTAGCCTAAGGCAAACTAACATGTCGAATGTAATATTTTACAACATTCCCGTCACTTCGGCACCTACTTCTCGGTGGGAACATTATATACGTCTATAACGTTATATATCCTAGCCGAAGGCAACCTAACATATCGAATGTAATATTTTACAACATTCCCGTCACTTCGGCCCCTACTTCTCGATGGGAACATTATATACGTCTATAACGTTATATATCCTAACCTGAGGCAACCTAACATCTCGGATGTAATATTTTACAACATTCCCGTCACTTCGGCCACTACTTCTCGGTGGGAACATTATATACGTCTATAACGTTATATATCCTAGCCTAAGGCAACCTAACATCTAGGATGTTATATTTTACTACATTCCCGTCACTTCGGCCCCTACTTCTCGATGGGAACATTATATACGTCTATAACGTTATATATCCTAACCTAAGGCAACCTAACATCTCGGATGTAATATTTTACTACATTCCTGGCACGTCGGCCACTACTTCTCGGTGGGATCATTATATACGTCTATAACGTTATATATCCTAACCTAAGGGAACCTAACATCTCGGAAGTAATATTTGATAACATTCCTGGCGTGTAGGCCCGTAGTTCTCGGTGGGAATTTCATATACGTCTATAACGTTATATATCCTAACCTATGGCAACCTAACAGCTCGGATGTAATATTTTACTACATTCCTGGCACGTCGGCCACTACTTCTCGGTGGGAACATTATATAAGTCTATAACGCTATATATCCTAGCCTAAGGCAAACTAACATGTCAAATGTAATATTTTACAACATTCCCGTCACTTCGGCACCTACTTCTCGGTGGGAACATTATATACGTCTATAACGTTATATATCCTAGCCGAAGGCAACCTAACATATCGAATGTAATATTTTACAACATTCCCGTCACTTCGGCCCCTACTTCTCGGTGGGAACATTATATACGTCGACAACGTTATATATCCTAGCCTAAGGTAATCCTAACATCTCGTATGTAATATTTGACAACATTCCTGGCGCGTCGGCACCTACTTCTCGGTGGGAACATTATATACGTCTATAACGTTATATATCCAAACCTAAGGGAACCTAACATCTCGGATGTAATATGTTACAACTTTCCTGGCGTGTCGGCCCCTATTTCCCGGTGGGAACATTATATACGTCTTTAACGCTATATGTCCTAGCCTAAGGCAACCTAACTTGGCGAGCGTAATATTTTACAACATTCCTGGGGCGTCGGCCCCTATTTCTCGGTGGGAACATTATATACGTCTTTAACGCTATATATCCTAGCCTAAGGAAACCTAACTTGTCGAGCGTAATATTTTACAACATTCCTGGCGCGTCGGCACCTACTTCTCGGTGGGAACATGATATACGTCTATAAAGTTATATATCCTAGCCTAAGGCAACCCAACATACCGGATGTAATATTTTATCACATTCCTGGCACGTCGGCTCCTACTTCTCGGTGGGAACATTATATACGTCTATAACGTTATATATCCTAGCCTAAGGTAATCCTAACATCTCGGATGTAATATTTTACAACATTCCTGGCGCGTCGGCACCTACATCTCGGTGGGAACAGTATATAAGTCTATAACGTTACTTATCCTAGCCTAAGGCAACCCAACATCTCGGATGTTATATTTTACTACATTCCTGGCGCGCCGGCCCCTACTTCTCGGTGGGAACATTATATACGTCTATATCGCTATATATCATAACGTAAGGCAGCCTAACATGTCGAGCGTAATATTTTACAACATTCCTGGCTCGTCGGTCCCTACTTCTCGGTGGCAACATTATATACGTCTATAACGCTATATATCCTAGCCTAAGGCAACCTAACACCTCGGATGTAATGTTTTACAATATTCCTGGCGCGTCGGCAACTACTTCTCGGTGGGAACTGTATATACGACTATAACGTTATATATCCTAACCTAAGACAACTTAACATGTCGAATGTAATATTTTATCACATTCCTGGCTCGTTGGCCCCTACTTCTCGGTGGGAACATTATATACGTCTATAACGTTATATATCCAATCCTAAGGGAACCAAACATTTCGTATGTAATATTTTACAACATTCCTGACGTGTCGGCCCCTATGTCTCGGTGGGAACATTATATACGTCTTTAACGCTATATATCCTATGCTAAGGCAACCTACCTTGTCGAGCGTAATATTTTACAACATTCATGGCGCGTCGGCACCTACTTCTCGGTGGGAACATGATATACGTCTATAAAGTTATATATCCTAGCCTAAGGCAACCTAACATACCGGATGTAATATTTTTCCACATTCCTGGCGCGCTGGCCCCTACTTCTCGGTGGGAACATTATATACGTCTATAACGCCATATATCCTAACTTAAGGCAATCCTAACGTGTCGAATGTATAATTTTACAACATTCCCGTCACTTCGGCCCCTACTTCTCGGTGGGAACATTATATACGTCTATAACGTTATATATCCTAGCCTAAGGCAATCCTAACATCTCGGATGTAATATTTTACAGCATTCCTGGCGCGTCGGCCCCTACTTCTCGGGTGGAACATTATATACGTCGATAACGTTATATATCCTAACCTAAGGCAACCTAACATCTCGGATGTAATATTTTACTACATTCGTGGCACGTCGGCCCCTACTTCTGGGTGGGAACATTATATACGTCTATAACGCTATATATCCTAGCCTAAGGCAAACTAACATATCGAATGTAATGTTTTACAACATTCCCGTCACTTCGGCCCCTACTTCTCGATGGGAACATTATATACGTCTATAACGTTATATATCCTAACCTATGGCAACCTAACAGCTCGGATGTAATATTTTACTACATTCCTGGCACGTCGGCCACTACTTCTCGGTGGGAACATTATATAAGTCTATAACGCTATATATCCTAGCCTAAGGCAAACTAACATGTCGAATGTAATATTTTACAACATTCCCGTCACTTCGGCACCTACTTCTCGGTGGGAACATTATATACGTCTATAACGTTATATATCCTAGCCGAAGGCAACCTAACATCTCGGATGTAATATTTTACAACATTCCCGTCACTTCGGCCACTACTTCTCGGTGGGAACATTATATACGTCTATAACGTTATATATCCTAGCCTAAGGCAACCTAACATCTAGGATGTTATATTTTACTACATTCCCGTCACTTCGGCCCCTACTTCTCGATGGGAACATTATATACGTCTATAACGTTATATATCCTAACCTAAGGCAACCTAACATCTCGGATGTAATATTTTACTACATTCCTGGCGCGCCGGCCCCCATTTCTCGGTGGGAATATCATATACGTCTATACCGCTATATATCATAGCCTAAGACAACCTAACATGTCGAGCGTAATATTTTACAACATTCCTGGCTCGTAGGGCCCTACTTCTCGGTGGGAACATTATAGAGGTCTATAACGTTATATATCCTAACCTAAGGGAACCTAACATCTCGGAAGTAATATTTGATAACATTCCTGGCGTGTAGGTCCGTAGTTCTCGGTGGGAATATCATATACGTCTATAACGTTATATATCCTAGCTTAAGGCAATCCTAACATGTCGAATGTAATATTTTACAGCATTCCTGGCGCGTCGGCCCCTACTTCTCGGGTGGAACATTATATACGTCTATAACGTTATATATCCTAGTCTAAGGCAACCTAACATCTCGGATGTAATGTTTTACAACATTCCTCGCGTGTCGGCCCCTATTTCGCGGTGGGAACATTGTATATGTCTATAACGCTATATGTCCTAGCCTGAGACAACCTAACATGTCGAATATAATATTTTACAATATTCCTGGCGCGTCGGCAACTACTTCTCGGTGGGAACTGTATATACGACTATAACGTTATATATCCTAACCTAAGACAACTTAACATGTCGAATGTAATATTTTATCACATTCCTGGCTCGTTGGCCCCTACTTCTCGGTGGGAACATTATATACGTCTATAACGTTATATATCCAATCCTAAGGGAACCAAACATTTCGTATGTAATATTTTACAACATTCCTGGCGTGTCGGCCCCTATGTCTCGGTGGGAACATTATATACGTCTTTAACGCTATATATCCTATGCTAAGGCAACCTATCTTGTCGAGCGTAATATTTTACAACATTCATGGCGCGTCGGCACCTACTTCTCGGTGGGAACATGATATACGTCTATAAAGTTATATATCCTAGCCTAAGGCAACCTAACATACCGGATGTAATATTTTTCCACATTCCTGGCGCGCTGGCCCCTACTTCTCGGTGGGAACATTATATACGTCTATAACGCTATATATCCTAGCCTAAGGCAAACTAACATATCGAATGTAATATTTTACAACATTCCCGTCACTTCGGCCCCTACTTCTCGATGGGAACATTATATACGTCTATAACGTTATATATCCTAACCTATGGCAACCTAACAGCTCGGATGTAATATTTTACTACATTCCTGGCACGTCGGCCACTACTTCTCGGTGGGAACATTATATAAGTCTATAACGCTATATATCCTAGCCTAAGGCAAACTAACATGTCGATTGTAATATTTTACAACATTCCCGTCACTTCGGCACCTACTTCTCGGTGGGAACATTATATACGTCTATAACGTTATATATCCTAGCCGAAGGCGACCTAACATATCGAATGTAATATTTTACAACATTCCCGTCACTTCGGCCCCTACTTCTCGATGGGAACATTATATACGTCTATACCGTTATATATCCTAACCTGAGGCAACCTAACATCTCGGATGTAATATTTTACAACATTCCCGTCACTTCGGCCACTACTTCTCGGTGGGAACATTATATACGTCTATAACGTTATATATCCTAGCCTAAGGCAACCTAACATCTCGGATGTAATATTTTACTACATTCCCGTCACTTCGGCCCCTACTTCTCGATGGGAACATTATATACGTCTATAACGTTATATATCCTAACCTAAGGGAACCTAACATCTCGGAAGTAATATTTGATAACATTCCTGGCGTGTAGGCCCGTAGTTCTCGGTGGGAATTTCATATACGTCTATAACGTTATATATCCTAGCCTAAGGCAATCCTAACATCTCGGATGTAATATTTTACAGCATTCCTGGCGCGTCGGCCCCTACTTCTCGGTGGGAACATTATATACGTCTATAACGTTATATATCCTAGCCTAAGGCAACCTAACATCTAGGATGTTATATTTTACTACATTCCCGTCACTTCGGCCCCTACTTCTCGATGGGAACATTATATACGTCTATAACGTTATATATCCTAACCTAAGGCAACCTAACATCTCGGATGTAATATTTTACTACATTCCTGGCGCGCCGGCCCCCATTTCTCGGTGGGAATATCATATACGTCTATACCGCTATATATCATAGCCTAAGACAACCTAACATGTCGAGCGTAATATTTTACAACATTCCTGGCTCGTAGGGCCCTACTTCTCGGTGGGAACATTATAGAGGTCTATAACGTTATATATCCTAACCTAAGGGAACCTAACATCTCGGAAGTAATATTTGATAACATTCCTGGCGTGTAGGTCCGTAGTTCTCGGTGGGAATATCATATACGTCTATAACGTTATATATCCTAGCTTAAGGCAATCCTAACATGTCGAATGTAATATTTTACAGCATTCCTGGCGCGTCGGCCCCTACTTCTCGGGTGGAACATTATATACGTCTATAACGTTATATATCCTAGTCTAAGGCAACCTAACATCTCGGATGTAATGTTTTACAACATTCCTCGCGTGTCGGCCCCTATTTCGCGGTGGGAACATTGTATATGTCTATAACGCTATATGTCCTAGCCTGAGACAACCTAACATGTCGAATATAATATTTTACAATATTCCTGGCGCGTCGGCAACTACTTCTCGGTGGGAACTGTATATACGACTATAACGTTATATATCCTAACCTAAGACAACTTAACATGTCGAATGTAATATTTTATCACATTCCTGGCTCGTTGGCCCCTACTTCTCGGTGGGAACATTATATACGTCTATAACGTTATATATCCAATCCTAAGGGAACCAAACATTTCGTATGTAATATTTTACAACATTCCTGGCGTGTCGGCCCCTATGTCTCGGTGGGAACATTATATACGTCTTTAACGCTATATATCCTATGCTAAGGCAACCTATCTTGTCGAGCGTAATATTTTACAACATTCATGGCGCGTCGGCACCTACTTCTCGGTGGGAACATGATATACGTCTATAAAGTTATATATCCTAGCCTAAGGCAACCTAACATACCGGATGTAATATTTTTCCACATTCCTGGCGCGCTGGCCCCTACTTCTCGGTGGGAACATTATATACGTCTATAACGCTATATATCCTAGCCGAAGGCAACCTAACATATCGAATGTAATATTTTACAACATTCCCGTCACTTCGGCCCCTACTTCTCGATGGGAACATTATATACGTCTATACCGTTATATATCCTAACCTGAGGCAACCTAACATCTCGGATGTAATATTTTACAACATTCCCGTCACTTCGGCCACTACTTCTCGGTGGGAACATTATATACGTCTATAACGTTATATATCCTAGCCTAAGGCAACCTAACATCTCGGATGTAATATTTTACTACATTCCCGTCACTTCGGCCCCTACTTCTCGATGGGAACATTATATACGTCTATAACGTTATATATCCTAACCTAAGGGAACCTAACATCTCGGAAGTAATATTTGATAACATTCCTGGCGTGTAGGCCCGTAGTTCTCGGTGGGAATTTCATATACGTCTATAACGTTATATATCCTAGCCTAAGGCAATCCTAACATCTCGGATGTAATATTTTACAGCATTCCTGGCGCGTCGGCCCCTACTTCTCGGGTGGAACATTATATATGTCTACAACGTTATATATCCTAGCCTAAGGTAATCCTAACATCTCGTATGTAATATTTGACAACATTCCTGGCGCGTCGGCACCTACTTCTCGGTGGGAACATTATATACGTCTATAACGTTATATATCCAAACCTAAGGGAACCTAACATCTCGGATGTAATATTTTACAACTCTCCTGGCGTGTCGGCCCCTATTTCCCGGTGGGAACATTATATACGTCTTTAACGCTATATATCCTAGCCTAAGGCAACCTAACTTGGCGAGCGTAATATTTTACAACATTCCTGGGACGTCGGCCCCTATTTCTCGGTGGGAACATTATATACGTCTTTAACGCTATATATCCTAGCCTAAGGCAACCTAACTTGTCGAGCGTAATATTTTACAACATTCCTGGCGCGTCGGCACCTACTTCTCGGTGGGAACATGATATACGTCTATAAAGTTATATATCCTAGCCTAAGGCAACCCAACATACCGGATGTAATATTTTATCACATTCCTGGCGCGCTGGCCCCTACTTCTCAGTGGGAACATTATATACGTCTATAACGCCATATATCCTAACTTAAGGCAACCAAAAATGTCGAGCGTAATATTTTACTACATTCCTGGCGTGTCGGCCCCTATTTCTTGGTGGGAATATTATATACGTCTTTAACGCTATATGCCCTAGCCTGAGACAACCTAACATGTCGAATGTAATATTTTACAATATTCCTGGCGCGTCGGCAACTACTTCTCGGTGGGAACAGTATATACGTCTATAACGTTATATATCCTAACCTAAGGCAACTTAACATGACGGATGTAATATTTTACAACATTCCTGGCGCGTCGGCACCTCCTTCTCGATGGGAACATTATGTACGTCTTTAACGCTATATATCCTAGCCTAAGGCAACCTAGCTTGTCGAGGGTAATATTTTACAACATTCCTGGGGCGTCGGCCCCTATTTCTCGGTGGGAACATTATATACGTCTATAACGTTATATATCCTAGCCTAAGGCAATCCTAACATCTCGGATGTAATATTTTACAGCATTCCTGGCGCGTCGGCACCTACTTCTCGGTGGGAACATTATATACGTCTATAACGTTATATATCCAAACCTAAGGGAACCTAACATCTCGGATGTAATATTTTACAACATTCCCGTCACTTCGGCCACTACTTCTCGGTGGGAAAATTATATACGTCTATCACGTTATATATCCTAGCCTAAGGCAATGCCAACATCTCGGAGGTAATATTTTACAGCATTCCTGGCGCGTCGGCCCCTACTTCTCGGGTGGAACATTATATACCTCTATAACGTTATATATCCTAGCCGAAGGCAATCCTAACATCTCGGATGTAATATTTTACAGCATTCCTGGCGCGTCGGCCCCCACTTCTCGGGTGGAACATTATATACGTCTATAACGTTATATATTCTAACCTAAGGCAACCTAACATCTCGGATGTAATATTTTACTACATTCCTGGCACGTCGGCCACTACTTCTCGGTGGGAACATTATATAAGTCTATAACGCTATATATCCTAGTCTAGGGCAACCTAACATGGCGAATGTAATATTTTACAACATTCCTGGCGTGTCGTCGCCTGCTTCTCGATGGGGACATTATATACATCTATAACGTTGAATATGCTAACCTAAGGCAACCTAACATCTCGACTGTAATATTTTACAACATTCCTGGCATGTCGGTCCATACTTCTCTGTGGGAACATTGTATACGTCTATAACGTTATATATCCTAGCATAAGGCAACCGAACATGTCGAATGTAATATTTTATAACATTCATGGAGTGTCGTCGCGTGCTTCTCGATGGGGACATTATATACGTCTATAACGTTGTATATCCTAACCTAACGCAACCTAACATCTCGGATGTAATATTTTACAACATTCCTGGCGTGGCGTCGCCTGCTTCTCGATGGAGACATTATATACATCTATAACGTTGTATATCCTAACCTAAGGCAACCTAACATCTCGGATGTAATATTTTACAACATTCTTGGCATGTCGGTCCCTACTTCTCGGTGGGAACATTGTATACGTCTATAACGATATATATCCTACCCTAAGGCTACCTAACATCTCGGATGTAATATTTTACAACATTCTGGCGTGGCGTCGCCTGCTTCTCGATGGGAACATTATATACGTCTATAACGTTGTATATCCTAACCTAACGCAACCTAACAACTGGGATGTAATATTCCTGGCGTGTCGTCGCCTACTTCTGGATGGGGACATTATATACGTCTATAACGTTATATATCCTAACCTAAGGGAACATAACATCTCGGGTGTAATATTTGAAAACATTCCTGGCGTGTTTGCCCGTACTTCTCGGTGGGAACATCATATACGTCTATAGCGATATATATCCTAGCCTAAGGCAACCTAACATCTCGGATGTAATATTTTACAACATTCCTGGCGCGTCGGCTCCTATTTTTCGGTGGGAACATTATATACGTCTATTACGTTATATATCCTAACCTAAGGGAACCTAACATCTGGGATGTAATATTTTACAACATTCCTGGCACGTCGTCGCCTGCTTCTCCATGGGGACATTATATAAGTCTATAACGTTGTTTATCCTAACCTAACGCAACCTAACATCTGGGATGTAATATTCCTGGCGTGTCGTCGCCTACTTCTCGATCGGGACATTATATACATCTATAACATTGTATATCCTAACCTAAGGCAATCTAACATCTCGGATGTAATATTTTACAACATTCTGGCGTGTCGTCGCCTGCTTCCCGATGGGGACATTATATACATCTATAACGTTGTATATCCTAACCCAACGCAACCTAACATTTGGGATGTAATATTTTACAATATTCCTGGCGTGTCGGTCCCTACGTCTCGGTGGGATCATTATATACGTCTATGCCAATATATATCCTAACCTAAGGAAACCTAACATCTCGGATGTAATAGTTGACAACATTCCTGGCGTGTAGGCCCGTACTTCTCGGTGGGAACATTATATACGTCTATAACGTTATATATCCTAGCCTAAGGCGACCTAACATGTCGAATGTAATATTTTACATCATTCCTGACGTGTCGGCCCGTAGTTCTCGGTGGTAACATTATATACGTCTATAACGTTATATGTCCTAGCCTAAGGCAACCTAACATCTCGGATGTAATATTTTACAACATTCTTGGCATGTCGGTCCCTACTTCTCGGTGGGAACATTGTATACGTCTATAACGATATATATCCTAGCCTAAGGCAACCTAACATATCGGATGTAATATTTTACAACATTCTGGCGTTACGTCGCCTGCTTCTCGATGGGGACATTATGTACGTCTATAACGTTGTACACCCTAACCTAACGCAACCTAACATCTGGGATGTAATATTTTACAACATTCCTGGCATGTTGGTACCTACGGCTCTGTGGGACCACTGTATACGTCCATAACGATATATATCCTAACCTAAGACAACCTAACATCTCGGATGTAATAGTTGCCAGCATTCCTGGCGTGTAGGCCCGTACTTCTCGGTGAGAACATTGTATACGTCTATAACGTTATATATCCTAGCCTAAGGCGACCTAATATATCGAATGTAATATTTTACATCATTCCTGGCGTGTCATCGCCTGCTTCTCAATGGGAACATTATATACGTCTATAACGTTGTATATCCTAACCTAACGCAACCTAACATCTGGGATGTAATATTCCTGGCGTGTCGTCGCCTACTTCTGGATGTGGACATTATATACGTCTATAACGTTGTATATCCTAACCTAAGGCAACCTAACATCTCGGATGTAATATTTTACAACATTCTTGGCATGTCGGTCCCTACTTCTCGGTGGGGACATTATATACATCTATAACGTTGCATATCCTAACCTAAGGCTACCTAACATCTCGGATGTAATATTTTACAACATTCTGGCGTGGCGTCGCCTGCTTCTCGATGGGTACATTATATGCGTCTATAATGTTGTATATCCTAACCTAACGCAACCTAACATCTGGGATGTAATATTCCTGGCGTGTCGACGCCTACTTCTGGATGGGGACATTATATACGTCTATAACGTTATATATCCTAACCTAAGGGAACCTAACATCTGGGATGTAATATTTTACAAGATTCCTGGCATGTCGGTCCCCAAGTCTCGGTAGGACCATTATATACGTCTATAACGATATATATCCTAACCTAAAGCAACCCAACATCTCGGATGTAATATTTTACAACATTCCTGGCATGTCGGTCCCTACATCTCGGTGGGAACATTCTATACGTCTATAACGTTGTATATCCTAACCTAAGGGAACCTAACATCTCGGGTTTAATATTTTACAACATTCCTGACGCGTCGGCCCCTATTTTTCGGTGGGAACATTATATACGTCTATAACGTTATATATCCTAGTCTAGGGCAACCAAACATGGCGAATGTAATATTTTACAACATTCCTGGCGTGGCGTCGCCTGCTTCTCGATGGGGACATTATATACATCTATAACATTGTATATCCTAACCTAAGGCAACCTAACATATCGGATGTAATATTTTACAACATTCCTGGCATGTCAGTCCCTACTTCTCTGTGGGAACATAGTATACGTCTATAACGATATATGTCCTAGCCTAAGGCAACCTAACATATCGGATGTAATATTTTACAACATTCCTGGCATGTCGGTCCATACTTCTCTGTGGGAACATTGTATACGTCTATAACGTTATATATCCTAGCATAAGGCAACCGAACATGTCGAATGTAATATTTTATAACATTCATGGAGTGTCGTCGCGTGCTTCTCGATGGGGACATTATATACGTCTATAACGTTGTATATCCTAACCTAACGCAACCTAACATCTCGGATGTAATATTTTACAACATTCCTGGCGTGGCGTCGCCTGCTTCTCGATGGAGACATTATATACATCTATAACGTTGTATATCCTAACCTAAGGCAACCTAACATCTCGGATGTAATATTTTACAACATTCTTGGCATGTCGGTCCCTACTTCTCGGTGGGAACATTGTATACGTCTATAACGATATATATCCTACCCTAAGGCTACCTAACATCTCGGATGTAATATTTTACAACATTCTGGCGTGGCGTCGCCTGCTTCTCGATGGGAACATTATATACGTCTATAACGTTGTATATCCTAACCTAACGCAACCTAACAACTGGGATGTAATATTCCTGGCGTGTCGTCGCCTACTTCTGGATGGGGACATTATATACGTCTATAACGTTATATATCCTAACCTAAGGGAACATAACATCTCGGGTGTAATATTTGAAAACATTCCTGGCGTGTTTGCCCGTACTTCTCGGTGGGAACATCATATACGTCTATAGCGATATATATCCTAGCCTAAGGCAACCTAACATCTCGGATGTAATATTTTACAACATTCCTGGCGCGTCGGCTCCTATTTTTCGGTGGGAACATTATATACGTCTATTACGTTATATATCCTAACCTAAGGGAACCTAACATCTGGGATGTAATATTTTACAACATTCCTGGCACGTCGTCGCCTGCTTCTCCATGGGGACATTATATAAGTCTATAACGTTGTTTATCCTAACCTAACGCAACCTAACATCTGGGATGTAATATTCCTGGCGTGTCGTCGCCTACTTCTCGATCGGGACATTATATACATCTATAACATTGTATATCCTAACCTAAGGCAATCTAACATCTCGGATGTAATATTTTACAACATTCTGGCGTGTCGTCGCCTGCTTCCCGATGGGGACATTATATACATCTATAACGTTGTATATCCTAACCCAACGCAACCTAACATTTGGGATGTAATATTTTACAATATTCCTGGCGTGTCGGTCCCTACGTCTCGGTGGGATCATTATATACGTCTATGCCAATATATATCCTAACCTAAGGAAACCTAACATCTCGGATGTAATAGTTGACAACATTCCTGGCGTGTAGGCCCGTACTTCTCGGTGGGAACATTATATACGTCTATAACGTTATATATCCTAGCCTAAGGCGACCTAACATGTCGAATGTAATATTTTACATCATTCCTGACGTGTCGGCCCGTAGTTCTCGGTGGTAACATTATATACGTCTATAACGTTATATGTCCTAGCCTAAGGCAACCTAACATCTCGGATGTAATATTTTACAACATTCTTGGCATGTCGGTCCCTACTTCTCGGTGGGAACATTGTATACGTCTATAACGATATATATCCTAGCCTAAGGCAACCTAACATATCGGATGTAATATTTTACAACATTCTGGCGTTACGTCGCCTGCTTCTCGATGGGGACATTATGTACGTCTATAACGTTGTACACCCTAACCTAACGCAACCTAACATCTGGGATGTAATATTTTACAACATTCCTGGCATGTTGGTACCTACGGCTCTGTGGGACCACTGTATACGTCCATAACGATATATATCCTAACCTAAGACAACCTAACATCTCGGATGTAATAGTTGCCAGCATTCCTGGCGTGTAGGCCCGTACTTCTCGGTGAGAACATTGTATACGTCTATAACGTTATATATCCTAGCCTAAGGCGACCTAATATATCGAATGTAATATTTTACATCATTCCTGGCGTGTCATCGCCTGCTTCTCAATGGGAACATTATATACGTCTATAACGTTGTATATCCTAACCTAACGCAACCTAACATCTGGGATGTAATATTCCTGGCGTGTCGTCGCCTACTTCTGGATGTGGACATTATATACGTCTATAACGTTGTATATCCTAACCTAAGGCAACCTAACATCTCGGATGTAATATTTTACAACATTCTTGGCATGTCGGTCCCTACTTCTCGGTGGGGACATTATATACATCTATAACGTTGCATATCCTAACCTAAGGCTACCTAACATCTCGGATGTAATATTTTACAACATTCTGGCGTGGCGTCGCCTGCTTCTCGATGGGTACATTATATGCGTCTATAATGTTGTATATCCTAACCTAACGCAACCTAACATCTGGGATGTAATATTCCTGGCGTGTCGACGCCTACTTCTGGATGGGGACATTATATACGTCTATAACGTTATATATCCTAACCTAAGGGAACCTAACATCTGGGATGTAATATTTTACAAGATTCCTGGCATGTCGGTCCCCAAGTCTCGGTAGGACCATTATATACGTCTATAACGATATATATCCTAACCTAAAGCAACCCAACATCTCGGATGTAATATTTTACAACATTCCTGGCATGTCGGTCCCTACATCTCGGTGGGAACATTCTATACGTCTATAACGTTGTATATCCTAACCTAAGGGAACCTAACATCTCGGGTTTAATATTTTACAACATTCCTGACGCGTCGGCCCCTATTTTTCGGTGGGAACATTATATACGTCTATAACGTTATATATCCTAGTCTAGGGCAACCAAACATGGCGAATGTAATATTTTACAACATTCCTGGCGTGGCGTCGCCTGCTTCTCGATGGGGACATTATATACATCTATAACATTGTATATCCTAACCTAAGGCAACCTAACATATCGGATGTAATATTTTACAACATTCCTGGCATGTCAGTCCCTACTTCTCTGTGGGAACATAGTATACGTCTATAACGATATATGTCCTAGCCTAAGGCAACCTAACATCTCGGATGTAATATTTTACAACATTCTGGCGTGTCGTCGCCTACTTCTGGATAGGGTCATTATATACATCTATAACGTTGTATATCCTAACCTAAGGCAACCTAACATGTCGAATGTAATATTTTACAACATTCCTGCCGAGTCGTCGCCTGCTTCTCGATGGGGACATTATATACATCTATAACGTTGAATATGCTAACCTAAGGCAACCTAACATCTCGACTGTAATATTTTACAACATTCCTGGCATGTCGGTCCATACTTCTCTGTGGGAACATTGTATACGTCTATAACGTTATATATCCTAGCCTAAGGCAACCTAACATGTCGAATGTAATATTATACAACATTCTTGGCACGTCGTCGCCTGCTTCTCGATGGGGACATTATATAAGTCTATAACGTTGTTTATCCTAACCTAACGCAATCTAACATCTGGGATGTAATATTCCTTTCGTGTCGTCGCCTACTTCTGGATAGGGACATTATATACGTCTATAACGTTATATATCCCAACCTAAGGCAACCTAACATCTCGGATGTAATAGTTGACAACATTCCTGACGCGTCGGCCCCTATTTTTCGGTGGGAACATTATATACGTCTATAACGTTGTATATCCTAGCCTAAGGCAACCAAACATCTGGGATGTAATATTTTACAACATTCCTGGCGTGTCGTCGCCTACTTCTCGATGGGGAGATTATATACATCTATAACATTGTATATCCTAACCTAAGGCAATCTAACATCTCGGATGTAATATTTTACAACATTCTGGCGTGTCGTCGCCTGCTTCTCGATGGGGACATTATATACGTCTATAACGTTGTATATCCTAACCTAAGGCAATCTAACATCTCGGATGTAATATTTTACAACATTCTGGCGTGTCGTCGCCTGGTTCCCGATGGGGACATTATATACGTCTATAACGTTGTATATCCTAACCTAACGCAACCTAACATTTGGGATGTAATATTTTACGATATTCCTGGCGTGTCGGTCCCTACATCTCGGTGGGATCATTATATACGTCTATAACGATATATATCCTAACCTAAGGAATCCTAACATCTCGGATGTAATAGTTGACAACGTTCCTGGCGTGTAGGCCCGCACTTCTCGGTGGGAACATTATATAAGTCTATAACGCTATATATCCTAGCCTAAGGCAAACTAACATGTCGAATGTAATATTTTACAACATTCCCGTCACTTCGGCACCTACTTCTCGGTGGGAACATTATATACGTCTATAACGTTATATATCCTAGCCGAAGGCAACCTAACATATCGAATGTAATATTTTACAACATTCCCGTCACTTCGGCCCCTACTTCTCGATGGGAACATTATATACGTCTATACCGTTATATATCCTAACCTAAGGCAAACTAACATATCGAATGTAATATTTTACAACATTCCCGTCACTTCGGCCCCTACTTCTCGATGGGAACATTATATACGTCTATAACGTTATATATCCTAACCTATGGCAACCTAACAGCTCGGATGTAATATTTTACTACATTCCTGGCACGTCGGCCACTACTTCTCGGTGGGAACATTATATAAGTCTATAACGCTATATATCCTAGCCTAAGGCAAACTAACATGTCGAATGTAATATTTTACAACATTCCCGTCACTTCGGCACCTACTTCTCGGTGGGAACATTATATACGTCTATAACGTTATATATCCTAGCCGAAGGCAACCTAACATATCGAATGTAATATTTTACAACATTCCCGTCACTTCGGCCCCTACTTCTCGATGGGAACATTATATACGTCTATACCGTTATATATCCTAACCTGAGGCAACCTAACATCTCGGATGTAATATTTTACAACATTCCCGTCACTTCGGCCACTACTTCTCGGTGGGAACATTATATACGTCTATAACGTTATATATCCTAGCCTAAGGCAACCTAACATCTCGGATGTAATATTTTACTACATTCCCGTCACTTCGGCCCCTACTTCTCGATGGGAACATTATATACGTCTATAACGTTATATATCCTAACCTAAGGGAACCTAACATCTCGGAAGTAATATTTGATAACATTCCTGGCGTGTAGGCCCGTAGTTCTCGGTGGGAATTTCATATACGTCTATAACGTTATATATCCTAGCCTAAGGCAATCCTAACATCTCGGATGTAATATTTTACAGCATTCCTGGCGCGTCGGCCCCTACTTCTCGGGTGGAACATTATATATGTCTACAACGTTATATATCCTAGCCTAAGGTAATCCTAACATCTCGTATGTAATATTTGACAACATTCCTGGCGCGTCGGCACCTACTTCTCGGTGGGAACATTATATACGTCTATAACGTTATATATCCAAACCTAAGGGAACCTAACATCTCGGATGTAATATTTTACAACTCTCCTGGCGTGTCGGCCCCTATTTCCCGGTGGGAACATTATATACGTCTTTAACGCTATATATCCTAGCCTAAGGCAACCTAACTTGGCGAGCGTAATATTTTACAACATTCCTGGGACGTCGGCCCCTATTTCTCGGTGGGAACATTATATACGTCTTTAACGCTATATATCCTAGCCTAAGGCAACCTAACTTGTCGAGCGTAATATTTTACAACATTCCTGGCGCGTCGGCACCTACTTCTCGGTGGGAACATGATATACGTCTATAAAGTTATATATCCTAGCCTAAGGCAACCCAACATACCGGATGTAATATTTTATCACATTCCTGGCGCGCTGGCCCCTACTTCTCAGTGGGAACAATATATACGTCTATAACGCCATATATCCTAACTTAAGGCAACCAAAAATGTCGAGCGTAATATTTTACTACATTCCTGGCGTGTCGGCCCCTATTTCTTGGTGGGAATATTATATACGTCTTTAACGCTATATGCCCTAGCCTGAGACAACCTAACATGTCGAATGTAATATTTTACAATATTCCTGGCGCGTCGGCAACTACTTCTCGGTGGGAACAGTATATACGTCTATAACGTTATATATCCTAACCTAAGGCAACTTAACATGACGGATGTAATATTTTACAACATTCCTGGCGCGTCGGCACCTCCTTCTCGATGGGAACATTATGTACGTCTTTAACGCTATATATCCTAGCCTAAGGCAACCTAGCTTGTCGAGGGTAATATTTTACAACATTCCTGGGGCGTCGGCCCCTATTTCTCGGTGGGAACATTATATACGTCTATAACGTTATATATCCTAGCCTAAGGCAATCCTAACATCTCGGATGTAATATTTTACAGCATTCCTGGCGCGTCGGCACCTACTTCTCGGTGGGAACATTATATACGTCTATAACGTTATATATCCAAACCTAAGGGAACCTAACATCTCGGATGTAATATTTTACAACATTCCCGTCACTTCGGCCACTACTTCTCGGTGGGAAAATTATATACGTCTATCACGTTATATATCCTAGCCTAAGGCAATGCCAACATCTCGGAGGTAATATTTTACAGCATTCCTGGCGCGTCGGCCCCTACTTCTCGGGTGGAACATTATATACCTCTATAACGTTATATATCCTAGCCTAAGGCAATCCTAACATCTCGGATGTAATATTTTACAGCATTCCTGGCGCGTCGGCCCCCACTTCTCGGGTGGAACATTATATACGTCTATAACGTTATATATTCTAACCTAAGGCAACCTAACATCTCGGATGTAATATTTTACTACATTCCTGGCACGTCGGCCACTACTTCTCGGTGGGAACATTATATAAGTCTATAACGCTATATATCCTAGTCTAGGGCAACCTAACATGGCGAATGTAATATTTTACAACATTCCTGGCGTGTCGTCGCCTGCTTCTCGATGGGGACATTATATACATCTATAACGTTGAATATGCTAACCTAAGGCAACCTAACATCTCGACTGTAATATTTTACAACATTCCTGGCATGTCGGTCCATACTTCTCTGTGGGAACATTGTATACGTCTATAACGTTATATATCCTAGCATAAGGCAACCGAACATGTCGAATGTAATATTTTATAACATTCATGGAGTGTCGTCGCGTGCTTCTCGATGGGGACATTATATACGTCTATAACGTTGTATATCCTAACCTAACGCAACCTAACATCTCGGATGTAATATTTTACAACATTCCTGGCGTGGCGTCGCCTGCTTCTCGATGGAGACATTATATACATCTATAATGTTGTATATCCTAACCTAAGGCAACCTAACATCTCGGATGTAATATTTTACAACATTCTTGGCATGTCGGTCCCTACTTCTCGGTGGGAACATTGTATACGTCTATAACGATATATATCCTACCCTAAGGCTACCTAACATCTCGGATGTAATATTTTACAACATTCCTGGCACGTCGTCGCCTGCTTCTCCATGGGGACATTATATAAGTCTATAACGTTGTTTATCCTAACCTAACGCAACCTAACATCTGGGATGTAATATTCCTGGCGTGTCGTCGCCTACTTCTCGATCGGGACATTATATACATCTATAACATTGTATATCCTAACCTAAGGCAATCTAACATCTCGGATGTAATATTTTACAACATTCTGGCGTGTCGTCGCCTGCTTCCCGATGGGGACATTATATACATCTATAACGTTGTATATCCTAACCCAACGCAACCTAACATTTGGGATGTAATATTTTACAATATTCCTGGCGTGTCGGTCCCTACGTCTCGGTGGGATCATTATATACGTCTATGACAATATATATCCTAACCTAAGGAAACCTAACATCTCGGATGTAATAGTTGACAACATTCCTGGCGTGTAGGCCCGTACTTCTCGGTGGGAACATTATATACGTCTATAACGTTATATATCCTAGCCTAAGGCGACCTAACATGTCGAATGTAATATTTTACATCATTCCTGACGTGTCGGCCCGTAGTTCTCGGTGGTAACATTATATACGTCTATAACGTTATATGTCCTAGCCTAAGGCAACCTAACATCTCGGATGTAATATTTTACAACATTCTTGGCATGTCGGTCCCTACTTCTCGGTGGGAACATTGTATACGTCTATAACGATATATATCCTAGCCTAAGGCAACCTAACATATCGGATGTAATATTTTACAACATTCTGGCGTTACGTCGCCTGCTTCTCGATGGGGACATTATGTACGTCTATAACGTTGTACACCCTAACCTAACGCAACCTAACATCTGGGATGTAATATTTTACAACATTCCTGGCATGTTGGTACCTACGGCTCTGTGGGACCACTGTATACGTCCATAACGATATATATCCTAACCTAAGACAACCTAACATCTCGGATGTAATAGTTGCCAGCATTCCTGGCGTGTAGGCCCGTACTTCTCGGTGAGAACATTGTATACGTCTATAACGTTATATATCCTAGCCTAAGGCGACCTAATATATCGAATGTAATATTTTACATCATTCCTGGCGTGTCATCGCCTGCTTCTCAATGGGAACATTATATACGTCTATAACGTTGTATATGCTAACCTAACGCAACCTAACATCTGGGATGTAATATTCCTGGCGTGTCGTCGCCTACTTCTGGATGTGGACATTATATACGTCTATAACGTTGTATATCCTAACCTAAGGCAACCTAACATCTCGGATGTAATATTTTACAACATTCTTGGCATGTCGGTCCCTACTTCTCGGTGGGGACATTATATACATCTATAACGTTGCATATCCTAACCTAAGGCTACCTAACATCTCGGATGTAATATTTTACAACATTCTGGCGTGGCGTCGCCTGCTTCTCGATGGGTACATTATATGCGTCTATAATGTTGTATATCCTAACCTAACGCAACCTAACATCTGGGATGTAATATTCCTGGCGTGTCGACGCCTACTTCTGGATGGGGACATTATATACGTCTATAACGTTATATATCCTAACCTAAGGGAACCTAACATCTGGGATGTAATATTTTACAAGATTCCTGGCATGTCGGTCCCCAAGTCTCGGTAGGACCATTATATACGTCTATAACGATATATATCCTAACCTAAAGCAACCCAACATCTCGGATGTAATATTTTACAACATTCCTGGCATGTCGGTCCCTACATCTCGGTGGGAACATTCTATACGTCTATAACGTTGTATATCCTAACCTAAGGGAACCTAACATCTCGGGTTTAATATTTTACAACATTCCTGACGCGTCGGCCCCTATTTTTCGGTGGGAACATTATATACGTCTATAACGTTATATATCCTAGTCTAGGGCAACCAAACATGGCGAATGTAATATTTTACAACATTCCTGGCGTGGCGTCGCCTGCTTCTCGATGGGGACATTATATACATCTATAACATTGTATATCCTAACCTAAGGCAACCTAACATATCGGATGTAATATTTTACAACATTCCTGGCATGTCAGTCCCTACTTCTCTGTGGGAACATAGTATACGTCTATAACGATATATGTCCTAGCCTAAGGCAACCTAACATCTCGGATGTAATATTTTACAACATTCTGGCGTGTCGTCGCCTACTTCTGGATAGGGTCATTATATACATCTATAACGTTGTATATCCTAACCTAAGGCAACCTAACATGTCGAATGTAATATTTTACAACATTCCTGCCGAGTCGTCGCCTGCTTCTCGATGGGGACATTATATACATCTATAACGTTGAATATGCTAACCTAAGGCAACCTAACATCTCGACTGTAATATTTTACAACATTCCTGGCATGTCGGTCCATACTTCTCTGTGGGAACATTGTATACGTCTATAACGTTATATATCCTAGCCTAAGGCAACCTAACATGTCGAATGTAATATTATACAACATTCTTGGCACGTCGTCGCCTGCTTCTCGATGGGGACATTATATAAGTCTATAACGTTGTTTATCCTAACCTAACGCAATCTAACATCTGGGATGTAATATTCCTTTCGTGTCGTCGCCTACTTCTGGATAGGGACATTATATACGTCTATAACGTTATATATCCCAACCTAAGGCAACCTAACATCTCGGATGTAATAGTTGACAACATTCCTGACGCGTCGGCCCCTATTTTTCGGTGGGAACATTATATACGTCTATAACGTTGTATATCCTAGCCTAAGGCAACCAAACATCTGGGATGTAATATTTTACAACATTCCTGGCGTGTCGTCGCCTACTTCTCGATGGGGAGATTATATACATCTATAACATTGTATATCCTAACCTAAGGCAATCTAACATCTCGGATGTAATATTTTACAACATTCTGGCGTGTCGTCGCCTGCTTCTCGATGGGGACATTATATACGTCTATAACGTTGTATATCCTAACCTAAGGCAATCTAACATCTCGGATGTAATATTTTACAACATTCTGGCGTGTCGTCGCCTGGTTCCCGATGGGGACATTATATACGTCTATAACGTTGTATATCCTAACCTAACGCAACCTAACATTTGGGATGTAATATTTTACGATATTCCTGGCGTGTCGGTCCCTACATCTCGGTGGGATCATTATATACGTCTATAACGATATATATCCTAACCTAAGGAATCCTAACATCTCGGATGTAATAGTTGACAACGTTCCTGGCGTGTAGGCCCGCACTTCTCGGTGGGAACATTATATACGTCTATAACATTATATATCCTAGCCTAAGGCGACCTAACATGTCGAATGTAATATTTTACATCATTTCTGACGTGTCGGCCCGTAGTTCTCGGTGGTAACATTATATACGTCTATAACGTTGTATATCCTAGCCTTAGGCAATCTAACATCTCGGATGTAATATTTGACAACATTCCTGGCATGTCGGTCCCTACATCTCGGTGGGATCATTCTATGCGTCTATAACGTTGTATATCCTAACCTAAGGCAACCTAACATCTCGGATGTAATATTTTACAACATTCCTGGCATTTCGGTCCCTACTTCTCTGTGGGAACATTGTATACGTCTATAACGTTATATATCCTAGCCTAAGGCAACCTAACATGTCGTATGTAATATTTTACAACATTCCTGGCATTTCGGTCCCTACGGCTCTGTGGGACCACTATATACGTCTATAACGTTATATATCCTAACCTAAGACAACCTAACATCTCGGATGTAATAGTTGACAACATTCCTAGCGTGTAGGCCCGTACTTCTCGGTGAGAACATTGTATACGTCTATAACGCTATATATCCTAGCCTAAGGCGACCCAATATATCGCATGTAATATTTTACATCATTCCTGGCGTGTCATCGCCTGCTTCTCAATGGGAACATTATATACGTCTATAACGTTGTATATCCTAACCTAACGCAACCTAACATCTGGTATGTAATATTCCTGGCGTGTCGTCGCCTACTTCTGGATGGGGACATTATATACGTCTATAACGTTATATATCCTAACCTAAGGGAACCTAACATCTCGGGTGTAATATTTTACAACATTCCTGGCGCGTCGGCTCCTATTTTTCGGTGGGAACATTATATACGTCTATAACGTTATATATCCTAACCTAAGGGAACCTAACATCTCGGGTGTAATATTTTACAACATTCCTGGCGTGTCGTCGCCTACTTCTCGATGGGGACATTATATACAACTATAAAATTGTATATCCTAACCTAACGCAACCTAACATCTGGGATGTAATATTTTACATCATTCCTGGCGTGTCATCGCCTGCTTCTCGATGGGGACATAAGATACGTCTATAACGTTGTATATCCTTACCTAACGCAAACTAACATCTGGGATGTAATATTTTACAACATTCCTGGCGTGTCGTCGCCTACTTTGGATGGGGTCATTATATACATCTATAACGTTGAATATCCTAACCTAAGGCAACCTAACATCTCGGATGTAATATTTTACAATATTCCTGGCATGTCGGTCCCTACATCTCGGTGGGAACATACTATACGTCTATAACGTTGTATATCCTAACCTAAGGGAACCTAACATCTCGGGTGTAATATTTTACAACATTCCTGACTCGTCGGTCCCTATGTCTCGGTGGGAACATTATACACGTCTATAACGTTATATATCCTAGCCTAAGGCAACCTAACATGTCGAATGTAATATTTTACAACATTCCTGCCGTGTCGTCGCCTGCTTCTCGATGGGGACATTATATACATCTATAACGTTGTATATGCTAACCTAAGGCAACCTAACATCTCGACTGTAATATTTTACAACATTCCTGGCATGTCGGTCCCTACTTCTCTGTGGGAACATTGTATACGTCTATAACGATATATGTCCTAGCCTAAGGCAACCTAACATCTCGGATGTGATATTTTACATCATTCCTGACGTGTCGTCGCCTGCTTCTCGATGGGGACATTATATACGTCTATAACGTTATATATCCTAGCCTAAGGCAATCTAACATCTCGGATGTAATATTTTACAACATTCTGGCGTGTCGTCGCCTGCTTCCCGATGGGGACATTATATACGTCTATAACGTTGTATATCCTAACCTAAGGCAACCTGACATGTCGAATGTAATATTTTACAACATTCTTGGCATGTCGGTCCCTACTTCTCGGTGGGGACATTATATTCATCTATAACGTTGTATATCCTAACCTAAGGCTACCTAACATCTCGGATGTAATATTTTACAACATTCTGGCGTGGCGTCGCCTGCTTCTCGATGGGAACATTATATGCGTCTATAACGTTGTATATCCTAACCTAACGCAACCTAACATCTGGGATGTAATATTCCTGGCGTGTCGTCGCCTACTTCTCGATCGGGACATTATATACATCTATAACATTGTATATCCTAACCTAAGGCAATCTAACATCTCGGATGTAATATTTTACAACATTCCTGGCATGTTGGTACCTACGGCTCTGTGGGACCACTATATACGTCCATAACGATATATATCCTAACCTAAGACAACCTAACATCTCGGATGTAATAGTTGCCAACATTCCTGGCGTGTAGGCCCGTACTTCTCTGTGAGAACATTGTATACGTCTATAACGTTATATATCCTAGCCTAAGGCGACCTAATATATCGAATGTAATATTTTACATCATTCCTGGCGTGTCATCGCCTGCTTCTCAATGGGAACATTATATACGTCTATAACGTTGTATATCCTAACCTAACGCAACCTAACATCTGGGATGTAATATACCTGGCGTGTCGTCGCCTACTTCTGGATGGGGACATTATATACGTCTATAACGTTGTATATCCTAACCTAAGGCAACCTAACATCTCGGATGTAATATTTTACAACATTCTGGCGTGTCGTCGCCTGGTTCCCGATGGGGACATTATATACGTCTATAACGTTGTATATCCTAACCTAACGCAACCTAACATTTGGGATGTAATATTTTACGATATTCCTGGCGTGTCGGTCCCTACATCTCGGTGGGATCATTATATACGTCTATAACGATATATATCCTAACCTAAGGAATCCTAACATCTCGGATGTAATAGTTGACAACGTTCCTGGCGTGTAGGCCCGCACTTCTCGGTGGGAACATTATATACGTCTATAACATTATATATCCTAGCCTAAGGCGACCTAACATGTCGAATGTAATATTTTACATCATTTCTGACGTGTCGGCCCGTAGTTCTCGGTGGTAACATTATATACGTCTATAACGTTGTATATCCTAGCCTTAGGCAATCTAACATCTCGGATGTAATATTTGACAACATTCCTGGCATGTCGGTCCCTACATCTCGGTGGGATCATTCTATGCGTCTATAACGTTGTATATCCTAACCTAAGGCAACCTAACATCTCGGATGTAATATTTTACAACATTCCTGGCATTTCGGTCCCTACTTCTCTGTGGGAACATTGTATACGTCTATAACGTTATATATCCTAGCCTAAGGCAACCTAACATGTCGTATGTAATATTTTACAACATTCCTGGCATTTCGGTCCCTACGGCTCTGTGGGACCACTATATACGTCTATAACGTTATATATCCTAACCTAAGACAACCTAACATCTCGGATGTAATAGTTGACAACATTCCTAGCGTGTAGGCCCGTACTTCTCGGTGAGAACATTGTATACGTCTATAACGCTATATATCCTAGCCTAAGGCGACCCAATATATCGCATGTAATATTTTACATCATTCCTGGCGTGTCATCGCCTGCTTCTCAATGGGAACATTATATACGTCTATAACGTTGTATATCCTAACCTAACGCAACCTAACATCTGGTATGTAATATTCCTGGCGTGTCGTCGCCTACTTCTGGATGGGGACATTATATACGTCTATAACGTTATATATCCTAACCTAAGGGAACCTAACATCTCGGGTGTAATATTTTACAACATTCCTGGCGCGTCGGCTCCTATTTTTCGGTGGGAACATTATATACGTCTATAACGTTATATATCCTAACCTAAGGGAACCTAACATCTCGGGTGTAATATTTTACAACATTCCTGGCGTGTCGTCGCCTACTTCTCGATGGGGACATTATATACAACTATAAAATTGTATATCCTAACCTAACGCAACCTAACATCTGGGATGTAATATTTTACATCATTCCTGGCGTGTCATCGCCTGCTTCTCGATGGGGACATAAGATACGTCTATAACGTTGTATATCCTTACCTAACGCAAACTAACATCTGGGATGTAATATTTTACAACATTCCTGGCGTGTCGTCGCCTACTTTGGATGGGGTCATTATATACATCTATAACGTTGAATATCCTAACCTAAGGCAACCTAACATCTCGGATGTAATATTTTACAATATTCCTGGCATGTCGGTCCCTACATCTCGGTGGGAACATACTATACGTCTATAACGTTGTATATCCTAACCTAAGGGAACCTAACATCTCGGGTGTAATATTTTACAACATTCCTGACTCGTCGGTCCCTATGTCTCGGTGGGAACATTATACACGTCTATAACGTTATATATCCTAGCCTAAGGCAACCTAACATGTCGAATGTAATATTTTACAACATTCCTGCCGTGTCGTCGCCTGCTTCTCGATGGGGACATTATATACATCTATAACGTTGTATATGCTAACCTAAGGCAACCTAACATCTCGACTGTAATATTTTACAACATTCCTGGCATGTCGGTCCCTACTTCTCTGTGGGAACATTGTATACGTCTATAACGATATATGTCCTAGCCTAAGGCAACCTAACATCTCGGATGTGATATTTTACATCATTCCTGACGTGTCGTCGCCTGCTTCTCGATGGGGACATTATATACGTCTATAACGTTATATATCCTAGCCTAAGGCAATCTAACATCTCGGATGTAATATTTTACAACATTCTGGCGTGTCGTCGCCTGCTTCCCGATGGGGACATTATATACGTCTATAACGTTGTATATCCTAACCTAAGGCAACCTGACATGTCGAATGTAATATTTTACAACATTCTTGGCATGTCGGTCCCTACTTCTCGGTGGGGACATTATATTCATCTATAACGTTGTATATCCTAACCTAAGGCTACCTAACATCTCGGATGTAATATTTTACAACATTCTGGCGTGGCGTCGCCTGCTTCTCGATGGGAACATTATATGCGTCTATAACGTTGTATATCCTAACCTAACGCAACCTAACATCTGGGATGTAATATTCCTGGCGTGTCGTCGCCTACTTCTCGATCGGGACATTATATACATCTATAACATTGTATATCCTAACCTAAGGCAATCTAACATCTCGGATGTAATATTTTACAACATTCCTGGCATGTTGGTACCTACGGCTCTGTGGGACCACTATATACGTCCATAACGATATATATCCTAACCTAAGACAACCTAACATCTCGGATGTAATAGTTGCCAACATTCCTGGCGTGTAGGCCCGTACTTCTCTGTGAGAACATTGTATACGTCTATAACGTTATATATCCTAGCCTAAGGCGACCTAATATATCGAATGTAATATTTTACATCATTCCTGGCGTGTCATCGCCTGCTTCTCAATGGGAACATTATATACGTCTATAACGTTGTATATCCTAACCTAACGCAACCTAACATCTGGGATGTAATATACCTGGCGTGTCGTCGCCTACTTCTGGATGGGGACATTATATACGTCTATAACGTTGTATATCCTAACCTAAGGCAACCTAACATCTCGGATGTAATATTTTACAACATTCTGGCGTGTCGTCGCCTGGTTCCCGATGGGGACATTATATACGTCTATAACGTTGTATATCCTAACCTAACGCAACCTAACATTTGGGATGTAATATTTTACGATATTCCTGGCGTGTCGGTCCCTACATCTCGGTGGGATCATTATATACGTCTATAACGATATATATCCTAACCTAAGGAATCCTAACATCTCGGATGTAATAGTTGACAACGTTCCTGGCGTGTAGGCCCGCACTTCTCGGTGGGAACATTATATACGTCTATAACATTATATATCCTAGCCTAAGGCGACCTAACATGTCGAATGTAATATTTTACATCATTTCTGACGTGTCGGCCCGTAGTTCTCGGTGGTAACATTATATACGTCTATAACGTTGTATATCCTAGCCTTAGGCAATCTAACATCTCGGATGTAATATTTGACAACATTCCTGGCATGTCGGTCCCTACATCTCGGTGGGATCATTCTATGCGTCTATAACGTTGTATATCCTAACCTAAGGCAACCTAACATCTCGGATGTAATATTTTACAACATTCCTGGCATTTCGGTCCCTACTTCTCTGTGGGAACATTGTATACGTCTATAACGTTATATATCCTAGCCTAAGGCAACCTAACATGTCGTATGTAATATTTTACAACATTCCTGGCATTTCGGTCCCTACGGCTCTGTGGGACCACTATATACGTCTATAACGTTATATATCCTAACCTAAGACAACCTAACATCTCGGATGTAATAGTTGACAACATTCCTAGCGTGTAGGCCCGTACTTCTCGGTGAGAACATTGTATACGTCTATAACGCTATATATCCTAGCCTAAGGCGACCCAATATATCGCATGTAATATTTTACATCATTCCTGGCGTGTCATCGCCTGCTTCTCAATGGGAACATTATATACGTCTATAACGTTGTATATCCTAACCTAACGCAACCTAACATCTGGTATGTAATATTCCTGGCGTGTCGTCGCCTACTTCTGGATGGGGACATCATATACGTCTATAACGTTATATATCCTAACCTAAGGGAACCTAACATCTCGGGTGTAATATTTTACAACATTCCTGGCGCGTCGGCTCCTATTTTTCGGTGGGAACATTATATACGTCTATAACGTTATATATCCTAACCTAAGGGAACCTAACATCTCGGGTGTAATATTTTACAACATTCCTGGCGTGTCGTCGCCTACTTCTCGATGGGGACATTATATACAACTATAAAATTGTATATCCTAACCTAACGCAACCTAACATCTGGGATGTAATATTTTACATCATTCCTGGCGTGTCATCGCCTGCTTCTCGATGGGGACATAAGATACGTCTATAACGTTGTATATCCTTACCTAACGCAAACTAACATCTGGGATGTAATATTTTACAACATTCCTGGCGTGTCGTCGCCTACTTTGGATGGGGTCATTATATACATCTATAACGTTGTATATCCTAACCTAAGGCAACCTAACATCTCGGATGTAATATTTTACAATATTCCTGGCATGTCGGTCCCTACATCTCGGTGGGAACATACTATACGTCTATAACTTTGTATATCCTAACCTAAGGGAACCTAACATCTCGGGTGTAATATTTTACAACATTCCTGACTCGTCGGTCCCTATGTCTCGGTGGGAACATTATACACGTCTATAACGTTATATATCCTAGCCTAAGGCAACCTAACATGTCGAATGTAATATTTTATAACATTCATGGTGTGTCGTCGCGTGCTTCTCGATGGGGACATTATATACGTCTATAACGTTGTATATCCTAACCTAACGCAACCTAACATCTCGGATGTAATATTTTACAACATTCCTGGCGTGGCGTCGCCTGCTTCTCGATGGAGACATTATATACATCTGTAACGTTGTATATCCTAACCTAAGGCAACCTAACATCTCGGATGTAATATTATACAACATTCTTGGCATGTCGGTCCCTACTTCTCGGTGGGGACATTATATTCATCTATAACGTTGTATATCCTAACCTAAGGCTACCTAACATCTCGGATGTAATATTTTACAACATTCCTGGCATGTTGGTACCTACGGCTCTGTGGGACCACTATATACGTCCATAACGATATATATCCTAACCTAAGACAACCTAACATCTCGGATGTAATAGTTGCCAACATTCCTGGCGTGTAGGCCCGTACTTCTCTGTGAGAACATTGTATACGTCTATAACGTTATATATCCTAGCCTAAGGCGACCTAATATATTGAATGTAATATTTTACATCATTCCTGGCGTGTCATCGCCTGCTTCTCAATGGGAACATTATATACGTCTATAACGTTGTATATCCTAACCTAACGCAACCTAACATCTGGGATGTAATATACCTGGCGTGTCGTCGCCTACTTCTGGATGGGGACATTATATACGTATATAACGTTGTATATCCTAACCTAAGGCAACCTAACATCTCGGATGTAATATTTTACAACATTCTTGGCATGTCGGTCCCTACTTCTCGTTGGGGACATTATATACATCTATAACGTTGTATATCCTAACCTAAGGGAACCTAACATCTCGGGTGTAATATTTGAACACATTCCTGGCGTGTTTGCCCGTACTTCACGGTGGGAACATCATATACGTCTATAGCGATATATATCCTAGCCTAAGGCAACCTAACATCTCGGATGTAATATTTTACAACATTCCTGGCGCGTCGGCTCCAATTTTTAGGTGGGAACATTATATACGTCTATAACGTTATATATCCTAACCTATGGGAACCTAACATCTGGGATGTAATATTTTACAACATTCCTGGCACGTCGTCGCCTGCTTCTCGATGGGGACATTATATAAGTCTATAACGTTGTATATCCTAACCTAACGCAATATAACATCTGGGATGTAATATTCCTGTCGTGTCGTCGCCTACTTCTGGATAGGGACATTACATACGTCTATAACGTTATATATCCCAACCTAAGGCAACCTAACATCTCGGATGTAATAGTTGACAACATTCCTGGCGTGTCCGCCCGTACTTCTCGGTGGGAACATTATATACTTCTATAACATTATATATCCTAGCCTAAGGCCGCCTAACATGTCGTATGTAATATTTTACAACATTCCTGACTCGTCAGTCCCTATGTCTCGGTGGGAACATTATATACGTCTATAACATTATATATCCTAGCCTAAAGCAGCCTAACATGTCGAATGTAATATTTTACAAAATTCCTGGCATGTCGGTCCCTACTTCTCGGTGGAAACGTTGTATACGTCTATAACGTTATATATCCTAACCTAAGGCAACCTAACATCTCGGATGTAATAGTTGACAACATTCCTGGCGTGTCCGCCCGTACTTCACGGTGGGAACATTATATACGTCTATAACGTTATATATCCTAGCCTAAGGCGACCTAACATGTCGAAGGTAATATTTTACATCATTCCTGACGTGTCGGCCCGTAGTTCTCGGTGGTAACATTATATACGTCTATAACGTTATATATCCTAGCCTAAGGCAACCTAACATCTGGGATGTAATATTTGACAACATTCCCGGCATGTCGGTCCCTACATCTCGGTGGGATCATTCTATGCGTCTATAACGTTGTATATCTTAACCTAAGGCAACCTTACATCTCGGATGTAATATTTTACAACATTCCTGGCATTTCGGTCCCTACTTCTCTGTGGGAACATTGTATACGTCTATAACGTTATATATGCTAGCCTAAGGCAACCTAACATCTCGAATGTAATATTTTACAACGTTCCTGGCATGTCGGTCCCTACTTCTCTGTGTGAACATTGTATACGTCTATAACGATATGTGTCCTAGCCTAACGCAACCTAACATCTGGGATGTAACATTTTACAACATTCCTTGCGTGTCGTCTCCTGCTTCTCGATGGAGAAATTATATACGTCTATAAGGTTGTATATCCTAACCTAACGCAAGCTAACATCTGGGATGTAATATTTTACAAACATTCCTGGCGTGTCGTCGCCTGCTTCTCGATGGGGACATTATATACGTCTATAACGTTGTATATCCTAAGCTAAAGCAACCTAACATCTGGGATGTAATATTGTACAAGATTCCTGGCATGTCGGTCCCCAAGTCTCGGTAGGAACATCATATACGTCTATAACAATATATATCCTAACCTAAAGCAACCTAACATCTCGGATGTAATATTTAACAACATTCCTAGCTCGTCGGCCCCGATTTCTCGCTGGGAATATTATACAAGTCAATACCGTTATATATCCTAACCTAAGCAACCTATCATCTCTACCGTAATATTTTACAACATTCCTGGCGTGCAAGTACCTATTTCTCTGTGGTAACATTATATACGTCTATAACGTTATATATCCTAGCCTAAGGCAGCCTAACATCTCGGATGTAATATTTTATTACATTCCTGGCTCGTTGGCTCCTACTTCACGGTGGGAACATTATATACGTCTATAATGTTACATATCCTAGCCTAAGGCAACCTAACATGTCTAATGTAATATTTTACAACATTCCTGGCACTTCGGCCCCTACTTCTCGGTGGGAACGTTATATACGTCTATAACGCTACCTATCCTAGCTTAAGGCAACATAACATGTCGAATGTAATATTTTACAACATTCCTGGCGCGTCGGCACCTACTTCACGGTGGGTACGGTATATACGTCTATAACGTTATATGTCCCAGCCTAAGGCAATCCTAACATCTCGGATGTAATATTTTACTACGTTCCTGGCACGTCGGCCACTACTTCTCGGTGGGAACATTATATAAGTCTATAACGCTATATATCCTAGCCTAAGGCAAACTAACATGTCGAATGTAATATTTTACGACATTCCCGTCACTTCGGCACCTACTTCTCGGTGGGAACATCATATACGTCTATAACGTTATATATCCTAGCCTAAGGTAATCCTAACATCTCGGATGTAATATTTTACAACATTCCTGGCGCGTCGGCACCTATTTCTCGGTGGGAACATTATATACGTCTATAACTTTACATATCCTAGCCTAAGGCAACCTAACATCTCGGATGTAATGTTTTACTACATTCCTGGCGCGCCGGCCCCCACTTCTCGGTGGGAATATTATATACGTCTATATCGCTATATATCATAGCCTAAGGCAACCTAACTTGCCGAGCGTAATATTTTACAACATTCCCAGGGCGTCGGCCCCTATTTCTCGGTGGGAACAGTATATAAGTCTATAACGTTATATATCCTATCCTAAGGCAACCTAACATCTCGGATGTAATATTTTACTACATTCCTGGCACGTCGGCCCCTACTTCTCGGTGGGAACATTATATACGTCTATAACGCTATATTTCCTAGCCTAAGGCAACCTAACATGTCGAATGTAATATTTTACAACATTCCCGTCACTTCGGCCCCTACTTCTCGGTGGGAACATTATATACGTCTATAACATTATATACCCTAGTCTAAGGCAACCTAACATCTCGGATGTAATATTTTACTACATTCGTGGCGCACCGACCCCTACTTCTCGGTGGGAACATTATATTCGTCTATAACGTTATATATCCTAGCGTAAGGCAATCCTAACATCTCGGATGTAATAATTTACAACATTCCTGGCGCGTCGGCATCTACTTCTCGGTGGGAACAGTATATAAGTCAATAATGTTATATATCCTAACCTAAGGCAACCTAACATCTCGGATGTAATATTTTACTACGTTCCTGGCACGTCGGCCACTACTTCTCGGTGGGAACATTATATAAGACTATAACGCTATATATCCTAGCCTAAGGCAAACTAACATCTCGGATGTTATATTTTACTACATTCCCGTCACTTCGGCCCCTACTTCTCGGTGGGAATATCATATACGTCTATAACGTTATATATCCTAGCCAAAGGCAATCCTAACATGTCGAATGTAATATTTTACAGCATTCCTGGCGCGTCGGCCCCTACTTCTCGGGTGGAACATTATATATGTCTATAACGTTATATATCCTAACCTAAGGCAACCTAACATCTCGTATGTAATATTTTACTACATTCCTGGCGCGCCGGCCCCCACTTCTCGGTGGCAACATTATATACGTCTATAACGTTATATATCCTAACCTAAGGGAACCTAACATCTCGGAAGTAATATTTGATAACGTTCCTCGCGTGTAGGTCCGTAGTTCTCGGTGGGAATATCATATACGTCTATAACGTTATATATCCTAGCCAAAGGCAATCCTAACATGTCGAATGTAATATTTTACAGCATTCCTGGCGCGTCGGTTCCTACTTCTCGGGTGGAACATTATATACGTCTATAACGTTATATATCCTAACCTAAGGCAACCTAACATCTCGTATGTAATATTTTACTACATTCCTGGCACGTCGGCCCCTACTTCTCGGTGGAAACATTATATACGTCTATAACGCTATATATCCTAGCCTAAGGCAAACTAACATGTCGAATGTAATATTTTACAACATTCCCGTCACTTCGGCCCCTACTTCTCGATGGGAACACTATATACGTCTATAACGTTATATATCCTAACCTAAGGCAACCTAACATCTCGAATGTAATATTTTACAACATTCCCGTCACTTCGGCCCATACTTCTCGGTGGGAACATTATATACGTCTATAACATTATATACCCTAGTCTAAGGCAACCTAACATCTCGGATGTAATATTTTACTACATTCGTGGCGCACGGACCCCTACTTCTCGGTGGGAACATTATATACGTCTATAACGTTATATATCCTAGCCTAAGGCAATCCTAACATCTCGAATGTAATAATTTACAACATTCCTGGCGCGTCGGAATCTACTTCTCGGTGGGAACAGTATATAAGTCAATAATGTTATATATCCTAACCTAAGGCAACCTAACATCTCGGATGTAATATTTTACTACGTTCCTGGCACGTCGGCCACTACATCTCGGTGGGAACATTATATACGTCTATAACGCTATATATCCTAGCCTAAGGCAAACTAACATGTCGAATGTAATATTTTACAACATTCCCGTCACTTCGGCCCCTACTTCTCGATGGGAACACTATATACGTCTATAACGTTATATATCCTAACCTAAGGCAACCTAACATCTCGAATGTAATATTTTACAACATTCCCGTCACTTCGGCCCCTACTTCTCGGTGGGAACATTATATACGTCTATAACATTATATACCCTAGTCTAAGGCAACCTAACATCTCGGATGTAATATTTTACTACATTCGTGGCGCACCGGCCCCTACTTCTCGGTGGGAACATTATATACGTCTATAACGTTATATATCCTAGCCTAAGGCAATCCTAACATCTCGAATGTAATAATTTACAACATTCCTGGCGCGTCGGAATCTACTTCTCGGTGGGAACAGTATATAAGTCAATAATGTTATATATCCTAACCTAAGGCAACCTAACATCTCGGATGTAATATTTTACTACGTTCCTGGCACGTCGGCCACTACATCTCGGTGGGAACATTATATAAGTCTATAACGCTATATATCCTAGCCTAAGGCAAACTAACATCTCGGATGTTATATTTTACTACATTCCCGTCACTTCGGCACCTACTTCTCGGTGGGAACATCATATACGTCTATAACGTTATATATCCTAGCCTAAGGTAATGCTAACATCTCGGATGTAATATTTTACAACATTCCTGGCGCGCCGGCATCTATTTCTCGTTGGGAACATTATATACTACTATAACTTTACATATCCTAGCCTAAGGCAACCTAACATCTCGGATGTAATATTTTACTGCATTCCTGGCGCGCCGGCCCCCACTTCTCGGTGGGAATATTATATACGTCTATATCGCTATATATCATAGCCTAAGGCAACCTAACTTGCCGAGCGTAATATTTTACAACATTCCCAGGGCGTCGGCCCCTATTTCTCGGTGGGAACATTATATAAGTCAATAACGTTATATATCCTAACCTAAGGCAACCTAACACCTCGGATGTAATATTTTACAACATTCCCGTCACTTCGGCCCCTACTTCTCGGTGAGAACATTATATACGTCTATAACGATATATATCTTAGCCTAAGGCAATCCTAACATCTCGGATGTAATATTTTGCAACATTCCTGGCGCGCCGGCACCTATTTCTCGGTGGGAACATTATATACGTCTATAACTTTACATATCCTAGCCTAAGGCAACCTAACATCTCGGATGTAATATTTTACTACATTCCTGGCGCGCCGGCCCCCACTTCTCGGTGGGAATGTTATATACGTCTATAACGTTATATATCCTAGCCAAAGGCAATCCTAACATGTCGAATGTAATATTTTACAGCATTCCTGGCGCGTCGGTTCCTACTTCTCGGGTGGAACATTATATACGTCTATAACGTTATATATCCTAACCTAAGGCAACCTAACATCTCGTATGTAATATTTTACTACATTCCTGGCACGTCGGCCCCTACTTCTCGGTGGAAACATTATATACGTCTATAACGCTATATATCCTAGCCTAAGGCAAACTAACATGTCGAATGTAATATTTTACAACATTCCCGTCACTTCGGCCCCTACTTCTCGATGGGAACACTATATACGTCTATAACGTTATATATCCTAACCTAAGGCAACCTAACATCTCGAATGTAATATTTTACAACATTCCCGTCACTTCGGCCCATACTTCTCGGTGGGAACATTATATACGTCTATAACATTATATACCCTAGTCTAAGGCAACCTAACATCTCGGATGTAATATTTTACTACATTCGTGGCGCACGGACCCCTACTTCTCGGTGGGAACATTATATACGTCTATAACGTTATATATCCTAGCCTAAGGCAATCCTAACATCTCGAATGTAATAATTTACAACATTCCTGGCGCGTCGGAATCTACTTCTCGGTGGGAACAGTATATAAGTCAATAATGTTATATATCCTAACCTAAGGCAACCTAACATCTCGGATGTAATATTTTACTACGTTCCTGGCACGTCGGCCACTACATCTCGGTGGGAACATTATATACGTCTATAACGCTATATATCCTAGCCTAAGGCAAACTAACATGTCGAATGTAATATTTTACAACATTCCCGTCACTTCGGCCCCTACTTCTCGATGGGAACACTATATACGTCTATAACGTTATATATCCTAACCTAAGGCAACCTAACATCTCGAATGTAATATTTTACAACATTCCCGTCACTTCGGCCCCTACTTCTCGGTGGGAACATTATATACGTCTATAACATTATATACCCTAGTCTAAGGCAACCTAACATCTCGGATGTAATATTTTACTACATTCGTGGCGCACCGACCCCTACTTCTCGGTGGGAACATTATATACGTCTATAACGTTATATATCCTAGCCTAAGGCAATCCTAACATCTCGAATGTAATAATTTACAACATTCCTGGCGCGTCGGAATCTACTTCTCGGTGGGAACAGTATATAAGTCAATAATGTTATATATCCTAACCTAAGGCAACCTAACATCTCGGATGTAATATTTTACTACGTTCCTGGCACGTCGGCCACTACATCTCGGTGGGAACATTATATAAGTCTATAACGCTATATATCCTAGCCTAAGGCAAACTAACATCTCGGATGTTATATTTTACTACATTCCCGTCACTTCGGCACCTACTTCTCGGTGGGAACATCATATACGTCTATAACGTTATATATCCTAGCCTAAGGTAATGCTAACATCTCGGATGTAATATTTTACAACATTCCTGGCGCGCCGGCATCTATTTCTCGTTGGGAACATTATATACTACTATAACTTTACATATCCTAGCCTAAGGCAACCTAACATCTCGGATGTAATATTTTACTGCATTCCTGGCGCGCCGGCCCCCACTTCTCGGTGGGAATATTATATACGTCTATATCGCTATATATCATAGCCTAAGGCAACCTAACTTGCCGAGCGTAATATTTTACAACATTCCCAGGGCGTCGGCCCCTATTTCTCGGTGGGAACATTATATAAGTCAATAACGTTATATATCCTAACCTAAGGCAACCTAACACCTCGGATGTAATATTTTACAACATTCCCGTCACTTCGGCCCCTACTTCTCGGTGAGAACATTATATACGTCTATAACGATATATATCTTAGCCTAAGGCAATCCTAACATCTCGGATGTAATATTTTGCAACATTCCTGGCGCGCCGGCACCTATTTCTCGGTGGGAACATTATATACGTCTATAACTTTACATATCCTAGCCTAAGGCAACCTAACATCTCGGATGTAATATTTTACTACATTCCTGGCGCGCCGGCCCCCACTTCTCGGTGGGAATGTTATATACGTCTATATCGCTATATATCATAGTCTAAGGCAACCTAACATGTCGAGCGTAATATTTTTCAACATTCCTGGCTCGTCGGCCCCTACTTCTCGGTGGCAACATTATATACGTCTATAACGTTATATATCCTAACCTAAGGGAACCTAACATCTCGGAAGTAATATTTGATAACGTTCCTCGCGTGTAGGCCCGTAGTTCTCGGTGGGAATATCATATACGTCTATAACGTTATATATCCTAGCCAAAGGCAATCCTAACATGTCGAATGTAATATTTTACAGCATTCCTGGCGCGTCGGCCCCTACTTCTCGGGTGGAACATTATATATGTCTATAACGTTATATATCCTAACCTAAGGCAACCTAACATCTCGTATGTAATATTTTACTACATTCCTGGCACGTCGGCCCCTACTTCTCGGTGGGAACATTATATACGTATATAACGCTATATATCCTAGCCTAAGGAAAACTAACATGTCGAATGTAATATTTTACAACATTCCCGTCACTTCGGCACCTACTTCTCGGTGGGAACATTATATACGTCTATAGCGTTATATATCTTAGTCTAAGGCAACCTAACATCTCGGATGTTATACTTTACTACATTCCCGTCGCGCCGGCCCCTACTTGTCGGTGGGAACATTATATACGTCTATAACGTTATATATCTTAGCCTAAGGCAATCCTAACATCTCGGATGTAATATTTTACAACATTCCTGGCGCGTCGGCACCTATTTCTCGGTGGGAACATTATATACGTCTATAACTTTACATATCCTAGCCTAAGGCAACCTAACATCTCGGATGTAATGTTTTACTACATTCCTGGCGCGCCGGCCCCCACTTCTCGGTGGGAATATTATATACGTCTATATCGCTATATATCATAGCCTAAGGCAACCTAACTTGCCGAGCGTAATATTTTACAACATTCCCAGGGAGTCGGCCCCTATTTCTCGGTGGGAACATTATATAAGTCAATAACGTTATATATCCTAACCTAAGGCAACTTAACATCTCGGATGTAATATTTTACAACATTCCCGTCACTTCGGCCCCTACTTCTCGGTGGGAACATTATATACGTCTATAACGTTATATATCTTAGCCTAAGGCAATCCTAACATCTCGGATGTAATATTTTGCAACATTCCTGGCGCGCCGGCACCTATTTCTCGGTGGGAACATTATATACGTCTATAACTTAACATATCCTAGCATAAGGCAACCTAACATCTCGGATGTAATATTTTACTACATTCCTGGCGCGCCGGCCCCCACTTCTCGGTGGGAATATTATATACGTCTATATCGCTATATATCATAGTCTAAGGCAACCTAACATGTCGAGCGTAATATTTCACTACATTCCTGGCTCGTCGGCCCCTACTTCACGGTGGGAACATTATATACGTCTATAACGTTATATATCCTAACCTAAGGGAACCTAACATCTCGGAAGTAATATTTGATAACATTCCTGGCGTGTAGGCCACTACTTCTCGGTGGGAACATTATATAAGTCTATAACGCTATATATCCTAGCCTAAGGCAAACTAACATGTCGAATGTAATATTTTATAACATTACCGTCACTTCGGCACCTACTTCTCGGTGGGAACATTATATACGTTTATAACGTTATATATCCTAGCCTAAGGCAACCTAACATCTCGGATGTTATATTTTACTACATTCCCGGCGCGCCGGCCCCTACTTCTCGGTGGGAATATTATATACGTCTATAACGTTATATATCTTAGCCTAAGGCAATCCTAACATCTCGGATGTAATATTTTGCAACATTCGTGGCGCGCCGGCACCTATTTCTCGGTGGGAACATTATATACGTCTATAACTTTACATATCCTATCCTAAGGCAACCTAACATCTCGGATGTAATATTTTACTACATTCCTGGCGCGCCGGCCCCCACTTCTCGGTGGGAATATTATATACGTCTATATCGCTATATATCATAGCCTAAGGCAACCTAACTTGCCGAGCGTAATATTTTACAACATTCCCAGGGCGTCGGCCCCTATTTCTCGGTGGGAACATTATATAAGTCAATAACGTTATATATCCTAGCCTAAGGTAATCCTAACATCTCGGATGTAATATTTTACAACATTCCTGCCGCGGCGGCACCTACTTCTCGGTGGGAACAGTATATAAGTCTATAACGTTATATATCCTATCCTAAGGCAACCTAACATCTCGGATGTAATATTTTACTACATTCCTGGCACGTCGGCCCCTACTTCTCGGTGGGAACATTATATACGTCTATAACGCTATATTTCCTAGCCTAAGGCAACCTAACATGTCGAATGTAATATTTTACAACATTCCCGTCACTTCGGCCCCTACTTCTCGGTGGGAACATTATATACGTCTATAACTTTACATATCCTAGCCTAAGGCAACCTAACATCTCGGATGTAATATTTTACTACATTCCTGGCGCGCCGGCCCCTACTTCTCGGTGGCAACATTATATACGTCTATAACGTTATATATCCTAACCTAAGGCAAAATAACATCTCGGATGTAATATTTTACTACATTCCTGGCGCGCCGGACCCTACTTCTCGGTGGGAACATTATATACGTCTATATCGCTATATATCATAACGTAAGGCAACCTAACATCTCGGAAGTAATATTTTACAACATTCCTGGCGCGTCGGCACCTACTTCTCGGTGGGAACAGTATATAAGTCTATAACGTTATATATCCTATCCTAAGGCAACCTAACATCTCGGATGTAATATTTTACTACATTCCTGGCACGTCGGCCCCTACTTCTCGGTGGGAACATTATATACGTCTATAACGCTATATTTCCTAGCCTAAGGCAACCTAACATGTCGAATGTAATATTTTACAACATTCCCGTCACTTCGGCCCCTACTTCTCGGTGGGAACATTATATACGTCTATAACATTATATACCCTAGTCTAAGGCAACCTAACATCTCGGATGTAACATTTTACTACATTCGTGGCGCACCGACCCCTACTTCTCGGTGGGAACATTATATACGTCTATAACGTTATATATCCTAGCCTAAGGCAATCCTAACATCTCGGATGTAATAATTTACAACATTCCTGGCGCGTCGGCATCTACTTCTCGGTGGGAACAGTATATAAGTCAATAATGTTATATATCCTAACCTAAGGCAACCTAACATCTCGGATGTAATATTTTACTACGTTCCTGGCACGTCGGCCACTACTTCTCGGTGGGAACATTATATAAGTCTATAACGCTATATATCCTAGCCTAAGGCAAACTAACATCTCGGATGTTATATTTTACTACATTCCCGTCACTTCGGCACCTACTTCTCGGTGGGAACATCATATACGTCTATAACGTTATATATCCTAGCCTAAGGTAATGCTAACATCTCGGATGTAATATTTTACAACATTCCTGGCGCGCCGGCATCTATTTCTCGTTGGGAACATTATATACGTCTATAACTTTACATATCCTAGCCTAAGGCAACCTAACATCTCGGATGTAATATTTTACTGGAATCCTGGCGCGCCGGCCCCCACTTCTCGGTGAGAATATTGTATACGTCTATATCGCTATATATCATAGCCTAAGGCAACCTAACTTGCCGAGCGTAATATTTTACAACATTCCCAGGGCGTCGGCCCCTATTTCTCGGTGGGAACATTATATAAGTCAATAACGTTATATATCCTAGCCTAAGGTAATCCTAACATCTCGGATGTAATATTTTACAACATTCCTGCCGCGGCGGCACCTACTTCTCGGTGGGAACAGTATATAAGTCTATAACGTTATATATCCTATCCTAAGGCAACCTAACATCTCGGATGTAATATTTTACTACATTCCTGGCACGTCGGCCCCTACTTCTCGGTGGGAACATTATATACGTCTATAACGCTATATTTCCTAGCCTAAGGCAACCTAACATGTCGAATGTAATATTTTACAACATTCCCGTCACTTCGGCCCCTACTTCTCGGTGGGAACATTATATACGTCTATAACTTTACATATCCTAGCCTAAGGCAACCTAACATCTCGGATGTAATATTTTACTACATTCCTGGCGCGCCGGCCCCTACTTCTCGGTGGCAACATTATATACGTCTATAACGTTATATATCCTAACCTAAGGCAAAATAACATCTCGGATGTAATATTTTACTACATTCCTGGCGCGCCGGACCCTACTTCTCGGTGGGAACATTATATACGTCTATATCGCTATATATCATAACGTAAGGCAACCTAACATCTCGGAAGTAATATTTTACAACATTCCTGGCGCGTCGGCACCTACTTCTCGGTGGGAACAGTATATAAGTCTATAACGTTATATATCCTATCCTAAGGCAACCTAACATCTCGGATGTAATATTTTACTACATTCCTGGCACGTCGGCCCCTACTTCTCGGTGGGAACATTATATACGTCTATAACGCTATATTTCCTAGCCTAAGGCAACCTAACATGTCGAATGTAATATTTTACAACATTCCCGTCACTTCGGCCCCTACTTCTCGGTGGGAACATTATATACGTCTATAACATTATATACCCTAGTCTAAGGCAACCTAACATCTCGGATGTAATATTTTACTACATTCGTGGCGCACCGACCCCTACTTCTCGGTGGGAACATTATATACGTCTATAACGTTATATATCCTAGCCTAAGGCAATCCTAACATCTCGGATGTAATAATTTACAACATTCCTGGCGCGTCGGCATCTACTTCTCGGTGGGAACAGTATATAAGTCAATAATGTTATATATCCTAACCTAAGGCAACCTAACATCTCGGATGTAATATTTTACTACGTTCCTGGCACGTCGGCCACTACTTCTCGGTGGGAACATTATATAAGTCTATAACGCTATATATCCTAGCCTAAGGCAAACTAACATCTCGGATGTTATATTTTACTACATTCCCGTCACTTCAGCACCTACTTCTCGGTGGGAACATCATATACGTCTATAACGTTATATATCCTAGCCTAAGGTAATGCTAACATCTCGGATGTAATATTTTACAACATTCCTGGCGCGCCGGCATCTATTTCTCGTTGGGAACATTATATACTACTATAACTTTACATATCCTAGCCTAAGGCAACCTAACATCTCGGATGTAATATTTTACTGCATTCCTGGCGCGCCGGCCCCCACTTCTCGGTGGGAATATTATATACGTCTATATCGCTATATATCATAGCCTAAGGCAACCTAACTTGCCGAGCGTAATATTTTACAACATTCCCAGGGCGTCGGCCCCTATTTCTCGGTGGGAACATTATATAAGTCAATAACGTTATATATCCTAACCTAAGGCAACCTAACACCTCGGATGTAATATTTTACAACATTCCCGTCACTTCGGCCCCTACTTCTCGGTGAGAACATTATATACGTCTATAACGATATATATCTTAGCCTAAGGCAATCCTAACATCTCGGATGTAATATTTTGCAACATTCCTGGCGCGCCGGCACCTATTTCTCGGTGGGAACATTATATACGTCTATAACTTTACATATCCTAGCATAAGGCAACCTAACATCTCGGATGTAATATTTTACTACATTCCTGGCGCGCCGGCCCCCACTTCTCGGTGGGAATGTTATATACGTCTATATCGCTATATATCATAGTCTAAGGCAACCTAACATGTCGAGCGTAATATTTTTCAACATTCCTGGCTCGTCGGCCCCTACTTCTCGGTGGCAACATTATATACGTCTATAACGTTATATATCCTAACCTAAGGGAACCTAACATCTCGGAAGTAATATTTGATAACGTTCCTCGCGTGTAGGCCCGTAGTTCTCGGTGGGAATATCATATACGTCTATAACGTTATATATCCTAGCCAAAGGCAATCCTAACATGTCGAATGTAATATTTTACAGCATTCCTGGCGCGTCGGCCCCTACTTCTCGGGTGGAACATTATATATGTCTATAACGTTATATATCCTAACCTAAGGCAACCTAACATCTCGTATGTAATATTTTACTACATTCCTGGCACGTCGGCCCCTACTTCTCGGTGGGAACATTATATACGTATATAACGCTATATATCCTAGCCTAAGGAAAACTAACATGTCGAATGTAATATTTTACAACATTCCCGTCACTTCGGCACCTACTTCTCGGTGGGAACATTATATACGTCTATAGCGTTATATATCTTAGTCTAAGGCAACCTAACATCTCGGATGTTATACTTTACTACATTCCCGTCGCGCCGGCCCCTACTTGTCGGTGGGAACATTATATACGTCTATAACGTTATATATCTTAGCCTAAGGCAATCCTAACATCTCGGATGTAATATTTTACAACATTCCTGGCGCGTCGGCACCTATTTCTCGGTGGGAACATTATATACGTCTATAACTTTACATATCCTAGCCTAAGGCAACCTAACATCTCGGATGTAATGTTTTACTACATTCCTGGCGCGCCGGCCCCCACTTCTCGGTGGGAATATTATATACGTCTATATCGCTATATATCATAGCCTAAGGCAACCTAACTTGCCGAGCGTAATATTTTACAACATTCCCAGGGAGTCGGCCCCTATTTCTCGGTGGGAACATTATATAAGTCAATAACGTTATATATCCTAACCTAAGGCAACTTAACATCTCGGATGTAATATTTTACAACATTCCCGTCACTTCGGCCCCTACTTCTCGGTGGGAACATTATATACGTCTATAACGTTATATATCTTAGCCTAAGGCAATCCTAACATCTCGGATGTAATATTTTGCAACATTCCTGGCGCGCCGGCACCTATTTCTCGGTGGGAACATTATATACGTCTATAACTTAACATATCCTAGCATAAGGCAACCTAACATCTCGGATGTAATATTTTACTACATTCCTGGCGCGCCGGCCCCCACTTCTCGGTGGGAATATTATATACGTCTATATCGCTATATATCATAGTCTAAGGCAACCTAACATGTCGAGCGTAATATTTCACTACATTCCTGGCTCGTCGGCCCCTACTTCACGGTGGGAACATTATATACGTCTATAACGTTATATATCCTAACCTAAGGGAACCTAACATCTCGGAAGTAATATTTGATAACATTCCTGGCGTGTAGGCCACTACTTCTCGGTGGGAACATTATATAAGTCTATAACGCTATATATCCTAGCCTAAGGCAAACTAACATGTCGAATGTAATATTTTATAACATTACCGTCACTTCGGCACCTACTTCTCGGTGGGAACATTATATACGTTTATAACGTTATATATCCTAGCCTAAGGCAACCTAACATCTCGGATGTTATATTTTACTACATTCCCGGCGCGCCGGCCCCTACTTCTCGGTGGGAATATTATATACGTCTATAACGTTATATATCTTAGCCTAAGGCAATCCTAACATCTCGGATGTAATATTTTGCAACATTCGTGGCGCGCCGGCACCTATTTCTCGGTGGGAACATTATATACGTCTATAACTTTACATATCCTATCCTAAGGCAACCTAACATCTCGGATGTAATATTTTACTACATTCCTGGCGCGCCGGCCCCCACTTCTCGGTGGGAATATTATATACGTCTATATCGCTATATATCATAGCCTAAGGCAACCTAACTTGCCGAGCGTAATATTTTACAACATTCCCAGGGCGTCGGCCCCTATTTCTCGGTGGGAACATTATATAAGTCAATAACGTTATATATCCTAGCCTAAGGTAATCCTATCATCTCGGATGTAATATTTTACAACATTCCTGCCGCGGCGGCACCTACTTCTCGGTGGGAACAGTATATAAGTCTATAACGTTATATATCCTATCCTAAGGCAACCTAACATCTCGGATGTAATATTTTACTACATTCCTGGCACGTCGGCCCCTACTTCTCGGTGGGAACATTATATACGTCTATAACGCTATATTTCCTAGCCTAAGGCAACCTAACATGTCGAATGTAATATTTTACAACATTCCCGTCACTTCGGCCCCTACTTCTCGGTGGGAACATTATATACGTCTATAACTTTACATATCCTAGCCTAAGGCAACCTAACATCTCGGATGTAATATTTTACTACATTCCTGGCGCGCCGGCCCCTACTTCTCGGTGGCAACATTATATACGTCTATAACGTTATATATCCTAACCTAAGGCAAAATAACATCTCGGATGTAATATTTTACTACATTCCTGGCGCGCCGGACCCTACTTCTCGGTGGGAACATTATATACGTCTATATCGCTATATATCATAACGTAAGGCAACCTAACATCTCGGAAGTAATATTTTACAACATTCCTGGCGCGTCGGCACCTACTTCTCGGTGGGAACAGTATATAAGTCTATAACGTTATATATCCTATCCTAAGGCAACCTAACATCTCGGATGTAATATTTTACTACATTCCTGGCACGTCGGCCCCTACTTCTCGGTGGGAACATTATATACGTCTATAACGCTATATTTCCTAGCCTAAGGCAACCTAACATGTCGAATGTAATATTTTACAACATTCCCGTCACTTCGGCCCCTACTTCTCGGTGGGAACATTATATACGTCTATAACATTATATACCCTAGTCTAAGGCAACCTAACATCTCGGATGTAATATTTTACTACATTCGTGGCGCACCGACCCCTACTTCTCGGTGGGAACATTATATACGTCTATAACGTTATATATCCTAGCCTAAGGCAATCCTAACATCTCGGATGTAATAATTTACAACATTCCTGGCGCGTCGGCATCTACTTCTCGGTGGGAACAGTATATAAGTCAATAATGTTATATATCCTAACCTAAGGCAACCTAACATCTCGGATGTAATATTTTACTACGTTCCTGGCACGTCGGCCACTACTTCTCGGTGGGAACATTATATAAGTCTATAACGCTATATATCCTAGCCTAAGGCAAACTAACATCTCGGATGTTATATTTTACTACATTCCCGTTACTTCGGCACCTACTTCTCGGTGGGAACATCATATACGTCTATAACGTTGTATATCCTAGCCTAAGGTAATGCTAACATCTCGGATGTAATATTTTACAACATTCCTGGCGCGCCGGCATCTATTTCTCGTTGGGAACATTATATACGTCTATAACTTTACATATCCTAGCCTAAGGCAACCTAACATCTCGGATGTAATATTTTACTGGAATCCTGGCGCGCCGGCCCCCACTTCTCGGTGAGAATATTGTATACGTCTATATCGCTATATATCATAGCCTAAGGCAACCTAACTTGCCGAGCGTAATATTTTACAACATTCCCAGGGCGTCGGCCCCTATTTCTCGGTGGGAACATTATATAAGTCAATAACGTTATATATCCTAGCCTGAGGCAATCCTAACATCTCGGATGTAATAATTTACAACATTCCTGGCGCGTCGGCATCTACTTCTCGGTGGGAACAGTATATAAGTCAATAATGTTATATATCCTAACCTAAGGCAACCTAACATCTCGGATGTTATATTTTACTACATTCCCGGCGCGCCGGCCCCTACTTCTCGGTGGGAATATTATATACGTCTATAACGTTATATATCTTAGCCTAAGGCAATCCTAACATCTCGGATGTAATATTTTGCAACATTCGTGGCGCGCCGGCACCTATTTCTCGGTGGGAACATTATATACGTCTATAACTTTACATATCCTATCCTAAGGCAACCTAACATCTCGGATGTAATATTTTACTACATTCCTGGCGCGCCGGCCCCCACTTCTCGGTGGGAATATTATATACGTCTATATCGCTATATATCATAGCCTAAGGCAACCTAACTTGCCGAGCGTAATATTTTACAACATTCCCAGGGCGTCGGCCCCTATTTCTCGGTGGGAACATTATATAAGTCAATAACGTTATATATCCTAGCCTAAGGTAATCCTAACATCTCGGATGTAATATTTTACAACATTCCTGCCGCGGCGGCACCTACTTCTCGGTGGGAACAGTATATAAGTCTATAACGTTATATATCCTATCCTAAGGCAACCTAACATCTCGGATGTAATATTTTACTACATTCCTGGCACGTCGGCCCCTACTTCTCGGTGGGAACATTATATACGTCTATAACGCTATATTTCCTAGCCTAAGGCAACCTAACATGTCGAATGTAATATTTTACAACATTCCCGTCACTTCGGCCCCTACTTCTCGGTGGGAACATTATATACGTCTATAACTTTACATATCCTAGCCTAAGGCAACCTAACATCTCGGATGTAATATTTTACTACATTCCTGGCGCGCCGGCCCCTACTTCTCGGTGGCAACATTATATACGTCTATAACGTTATATATCCTAACCTAAGGCAAAATAACATCTCGGATGTAATATTTTACTACATTCCTGGCGCGCCGGACCCTACTTCTCGGTGGGAACATTATATACGTCTATATCGCTATATATCATAACGTAAGGCAACCTAACATCTCGGAAGTAATATTTTACAACATTCCTGGCGCGTCGGCACCTACTTCTCGGTGGGAACAGTATATAAGTCTATAACGTTATATATCCTATCCTAAGGCAACCTAACATCTCGGATGTAATATTTTACTACATTCCTGGCACGTCGGCCCCTACTTCTCGGTGGCAACATTATATACGTCTATAACGTTATATATCCTAACCTAAGGGAACCTAACATCTCGGAAGTAATATTTGATAACGTTCCTCGCGTGTAGGCCCGTAGTTCTCGGTGGGAATATCATATACGTCTATAACGTTGTATATCCTAGCCAAAGGCAATCCTAACATGTCGAATGTAATATTTTACAGCATTCCTGGCGCGTCGGCTCCTACTTCTCGGGTGGAACATTATATACGTCTATAACGTTATATATCCTAGCCTAAGGTAATCCTAACATCTCGGATGTAATATTTTACAACATTCCTGCCGCGGCGGCACCTACTTCTCGGTGGGAACAGTATATAAGTCTATAACGTTATATATCCTATCCTAAGGCAACCTAACATCTCGGATGTAATATTTTACTACATTCCTGGCACGTCGGCCCCTACTTCTCGGTGGGAACATTATATACGTCTATAACGCTATATTTCCTAGCCTAAGGCAACCTAACATGTCGAATGTAATATTTTACAACATTCCCGTCACTTCGGCCCCTACTTCTCGGTGGGAACATTATATACGTCTATAACTTTACATATCCTAGCCTAAGGCAACCTAACATCTCGGATGTAATATTTTACTACATTCCTGGCGCGCCGGCCCCTACTTCTCGGTGGCAACATTATATACGTCTATAACGTTATATATCCTAACCTAAGGCAAAATAACATCTCGGATGTAATATTTTACTACATTCCTGGCGCGCCGGACCCTACTTCTCGGTGGGAACATTATATACGTCTATATCGCTATATATCATAACGTAAGGCAACCTAACATCTCGGAAGTAATATTTTACAACATTCCTGGCGCGTCGGCACCTACTTCTCGGTGGGAACAGTATATAAGTCTATAACGTTATATATCCTATCCTAAGGCAACCTAACATCTCGGATGTAATATTTTACTACATTCCTGGCACGTCGGCCCCTACTTCTCGGTGGCAACATTATATACGTCTATAACGTTATATATCCTAACCTAAGGGAACCTAACATCTCGGAAGTAATATTTGATAACGTTCCTCGCGTGTAGGCCCGTAGTTCTCGGTGGGAATATCATATACGTCTATAACGTTGTATATCCTAGCCAAAGGCAATCCTAACATGTCGAATGTAATATTTTACAGCATTCCTGGCGCGTCGGCTCCTACTTCTCGGGTGGAACATTATATACGTCTATAACGTTATATATCCTAACCTAAGGCAACCTAACATCTCGTATGTAATATTTTACTACATTCCTGGCACGTCGGCCCCCACTTCTCGGTGGGAATATTATATACGTCTATATCGCTATATATCATAGTCTAAGGCAACCTAACATGTCGAGCGTAATATTTTACAACATTCCTGGCTCGTCGGCCCCTACTTCTCGGTGGGAACATTATATACGTCTATAACGTTATATATCCAATCCTAAGGGAACCTAACACCTCGGATGTAATATTTTACAACATTCCTGGCGTGTCGGCGCCTATGTCTCGGTGGGAACATTATATACATCTTTAACGCTATATATCCTAGCCTAAGGCAACCTAACTTGTCGAGCGTAATATTTTACAACATTCCTGGCGCGTCGGCACCTACTTCTCGGTGGGAACATTATATACGTCTATAAAGTTATATATCCTAGCCTAAGGCAACCTAACGTACCGGATGTAATATTTTACCACATTCCTGGCGCGCTGGCCCCTACTTCTCGGTGGGAACATTATATACGTATATAACGCTATATATCCTAGCCTAAGGAAAACTAACATGTCGAATGTAATATTTTACAACATTCCCGTCACTTCGGCACCTACTTCTCGGTGGGAACATTATATACGTCTATAGCGTTATATATCCTAGTCTAAGGCAACCTAACATCTCGGATGTTATACTTTACTACATTCCCGGCGCGCCGGCCCCTACTTGTCGGTGGGAACATTATATACGTCTATAACGTTATATATCTTAGCCTAAGGCAATCCTAACATCTCGGATGTAATATTTTACAACATTCCTGGCGCGTCGGCACCTATTTCTCGGTGGGAACATTATATACGTCTATAACTTTACATATCCTAGCCTAAGGCAACCTAACATCTAGGATGTAATGTTTTACTACATTCCTGGCGCGCCGGCCCCCACTTCTCGGTGGGAATATTATATACGTCTATATCGCTATATATCATAGCCTAAGGCAACCTAACTTGCCGAGCGTAATATTTTACAACATTCCCAGGGCGTCGGCCCCTATTTCTCGGTGGGAACATTATATAAGTCAATAACGTTATATATCCTAACCTAAGGCAACTTAATATCTCGGATGTAATATTTTACAACATTCCCGTCACTTCGGCCCCTACTTCTCGGTGGGAACATTATATACGTCTATAACGTTATATATCTTAGCCTAAGGCAATCCTAACATCTCGGATGTAATATTTTGCAACATTCCTGGCGCGCCGGCACCTATTTCTCGGTGGGAACATTAAATACTACTATAACTTTACATATCCTTTTTTTTTTTTTTTTTTTTTTTTTTTTTTTTTTTTTTTTTTTTTTTCGCAGGGAAATCCTCATGGATACCGTGGATTTTTTGGGAAATCCGCGGTTATGTCGGACTCTTACCGACTAAAACCCTGCGGTGGTCTTCCTACACTTGTAGCGGGTAGCCGGGAACTCTTTCGAACGCGTCCAGCATCCCGCCTCGTGTCTGAGTTGTTTGAACTCTCTGTTCATAGCTGGCGTGCGAGTTCATACTTTAGATTGGCAACGACTGCAACCACCACAGTCGTTTGCCTCTCCTCGGTCGAGCGCGTGCCGGATAGACTTGACCCAAATCCTGTCTAGCCGGCGCTCGGCTGCTCTTTCTGTTTTTTCTTATTTACTTTTTCTTTGCGCAATCTTTTCTATTACGCTTGTGTGCGAATGCATGCATTCCTCACGCGTACCTCTTTGTCGAATTTCTTGCGCCTGTCTTCAATCTTCGAAGTCGTCTTCCTCTTCTCCCGCTTGCGGCGTTTGAGATGGACGGCGACGGCGAAGCTCCGCTCCCCGGTGGGTACTTTGGAGCGACTCTCGCGCCCTGACGGACGAGAGTCCCCTACCTTGGAGTGGAACGTGGCAAACGTCTACAACGCCGACCACGTAAGGCTCGTCGAGCAGAAAGCGTGCGCTCTCTTTCGCGCTCGGCGGCTTCCTTCGCAGCCATCACTTTGTCGCAAAACAAGGTAACGGCTCGCCAGTATCTCTCCCCTTCCAGCATCTTCGGCAGGATGCTGGTCGGCGAGAGATCCCGTCCGATCTCTGCCACGAGAGCGTGGCGCAGCGTTTGCCACGCTGGACAGCGTTCCAACGTGTGCTGCGCAGAGTCGTCTCCGTCTCCGCAATGGTGACATTCAGCCGTGGCCTCTTTTCCGATCTTGCAGAGGTACTGACCGAAGCATCCATGTCCAGTCAGCACCTGCGTCACTCTGAAGGTGAGCTGCCCTCTCCTGTTTTCTACCCAGTTTTCCAAGATGGGTAGAATCGCTCCCACGATCCTGTGATTGGTCGCAGGTGCGAGTTTCTCCTTCCATTTAGAGAAAGTGAAGCGTCTCGCTTCTCTTCTAATCTCGTCCCTTGTCGGAGCAGGTGCACCTTCTTCTTCTACCTGGCGCGTTGTGCGAAGGGTTTCGTACACTATGAGGTCTTCCTGCGCCAGGTATTCCAGGGGTGCGATACCCGCCAGCATTGTTGCCGCGTCGTAGGAAATCGTGCGATATCCTCTTATGACCCGAATGGCTATTCTTCGCCACGCGCTTCGCAGCAGCTGCAGCTTTCTGCCTCCTTTGTTAAGCGCGTCGCTCCATACCGGGGCTCCGTAAAGCGCAATGCTTTTTATCACCCCAGCATAGACTTTCCTTACTTTCTCGTCCGGTCCGTGCAGATTCGGCATGATGCGGCTTAGATAATTTGCCGCAGCATCCAGTCGAACGGCCTGACGAGCGAAGTGGAGACCAAAGTTCCATTTATCGTCGAGGAGCAGTCCGAGATACTTCATCTCGCTCCCCACTGTAACTTTGGATGGTCCAATGTTGACCACTTCGTTTCCTCCTCGCGGGTCTCTTCTTCGTCCCTTGAAGCACAGGATTTCAGATTTCTCCGGTGCCATCTGGAGCCCCATCTTCTTGATCGTATTAGCCACGACCGCAACTGCCACTTCGGCCCGGCAGATTGCGCGTTGCCGACACGTGTCGACTGCCAACACCATCGTGTCATCCGCGTAGCACGTGAGATGCACGCCGGACGGCATTGGCAGCTTCAGGACCGCGTCGTACCCGAGATTCCAGAGAAGCGGTCCGAGGACCGATCCCTGGGGAACGCCGCGATCAATCTTCTTTTTCTCGATTCCATGCCGGCTATCGTAGAGAACCGCGCGGTCGCTCAGGTAATTTTCCACGACCCTTCGCAGGTATCGCGGAAACCCGTGCTTTTCAAGCGCTCTACGAATCGTACTCCATTCGAGGGAGTTGAACGCATTCTTAATATCTAAAGATATCGCGATTACGACTCCCCCGGCGGCGATCGCGTTTTCGGCGAAACTTTTCACTTGTCGAATCGCGTCAATCGTCGATCGTCCTTCTCGGAAGCCGAATTGGTTCTCGGCTAAGTTCGGCCCGGTTCGCGACAGGTGCTCGATGAGGCGGTTGTGGATTATCCTTTCAAATAATTTTCCGACCTCGTCGAGCAAAACTATCGGCCTGTACGCTGCCGGTAAATCCTCCGATTTTCCCGGCTTTCGGAGCAATACTAATCTGCCGGTTTTCCATCTTGCTGGAAACGTACCCGTCTTCAAGCATGCTGTAAATAACTTCCGCAATCTTGAATTCAGGACACTGAGTGCCATCGACCAGGCACGGCCGGGAATTCCGTCCGGTCCGGGCGCGGTGTTCTTCTTTGTCATGCGCTTTATGGCGCGAGCCATTTCCTCCTCGGTGACGTCGTTGTCCAGCGACCAGATGATCGGGTCGATGTGTGCTGAAATTTGCGAGTTGCTCGCCGACGTAGCCTCTTCCGGTGGGAAGAGCGTGTCGACAACTCGCTTCAAGAACGGCGTCTCCATCGTCTCCGTTAACGGGGGCGCCCACGGTCGTAATTTATTCATTACGATCTTGTACGGCCGCCCCCACGGATCCTCGCGCAGTGTTTCCAGCAGCCCGTCCCATGCTCGTGCCTTTGATGTCTTTATGGCCGCCTGCAGCTCTATTTTCTTCTCCTTGTAAACTTCATAGAGCTGCGCTTTCCTCACCGAATCGGGATTCCTCCGTTTCCGGTATCTCGTATATTGTCTCCGTGCGTTTGTGCTCTCCGCACGGAGAAGAGCGATCTCGTTCCTCCACCAATATACGGGTTTACGAGTGGGGTTCGACCTTATTTTCGGCATGCTTGCGTTGCACACCGATGTCAACGTCCTCGTAAACCATTCTGCTTCTCGCTCGACTACGGCCGCTTCGGTCGGTTCGCTCGGCCAGGTAGCGGCGAGGGTTGCCGCCATAAACATATCTTCGTCGATTTTTCGCAACGACCATCTATTTTGCTTCTGGTCCGCTGCCCTTCTTCCTTGTACCGTGGATATGTCGATCCTTATATATAAGTGATCAGATAAAGTTTCGATCGGATCCACTTTCCAGCTCGTGACTCTTCGAGATGCTGCGTCGTTCGCGAACGAGAGGTCGACCTTGCTCTCGCCCTGTGGACGCACGCACGTACTGGCAGATCCTTGATTCAACAGTCTGAGATTCGCGGATGCTGCCCAGTCCATCGTCGAGTGTCCACGCTGAGTCGTTCTGGAAGAGCGCCACATAGTCGCGTGCGCGTTGAAATCTCCCAGTACGAATGTCGGTTGCGAGGCGTGATTTCGCACTACACCCTCCACTTCGTCCAGGAGCTGATCGAAATCTTGCAACGACCAACTCGGCGGCGCGTATATTCCAATGACGACGCAATCCGACCACGATACTGCGACGTAACCACGCCCTTGCGCGATGGCTGTGATCGGTCGGATGCGTGTCGGCGTCGCCTGAATTATTGCAACCGTCTTCTCCCTGTTTGCTATCCATGACGGCTTGTCGTGGATTAAATACGGCTCCGCGGCAACCACTAATTCAACCACGCCGCTTTGCAGGCTTTCGAGCATAAGATCTTGTGCTCTCGCGGCGTGATTTAAATTAGTTTGCAGGATCTGGCATTTCATATTGAAAGTTACGCCAGATCCATCGCCTCCTCGCGGCTGGTGCTCGCCTTCAGAGTTTCGCGCTCCTTCTCCTCTTCGTGGTTGTGTTTGGCTGCTGCTGCAGCTTTTTCCTTCTTTTCCTCAGGTTTCTTATCCTTACCTGAGGATTTAGCGCTCGATTGAGTAGCGTTCTTCTGTCCTTTTTTTGCCGGCGGCGGGACAGTGCAGGCTTTGCTACCTGCTCTGTGTCCATGCGGGCGGTTTGCCGACTTGCATACCGGGCACGTCGGTGCCTTCTCATTGCATTCCGCAGCGCGGTGTCCCTTCTCACCGCACCGGTAACACGCCTCCGTTCGGTCCACGGTCGCGGAGCATTTCGCGATTACGTGCCCGATTTCCCAACATTTGAAGCAGGTAAGTTGTCGTGCTTCGATGGGTTCAACGCGGACGGACGTCCATCCGACCTTTACTTTACCGTTTTCGGTAACCTTCTTTGCGGCGGCGACCGGGCATTGCATAAGCATCGTGCCCATGCCGTTATACGCCGTCCTCCTGGGACCGGTTTTTATCTCGTCGGCGGTGCAGCCGCCTTGTGCGGCGACTGCTTCGACGACCTCACCGACCGTGATCGAGTCTTCCATCCTGAAGACCCTCAGGGCCGCTCTCTTGCAGGGGCGCGTGATTTTTACACCCCTCGTGATCGCGAATAGCCCGGTTAACTTGTTGGCGAGCGCGTTCGCCTTCTCTTCTTTACCTTCGCCGCTTATTTCGAGAATAAGCGCTCCGGTCAGCGCTTTCCTGGGTTTGACCTCACCGATTCCCAGGTCCGACAGTTTGATCTTCTGCCGCGCCGTTGTCATAAGCTCGGCGTATGTCGATTTACTGCCCTCCTCTATAGTGATTACGACAGCGGCCGTGCTCGGGGTTTTCATCACTATCGGCTTTTCTTTTGGCATCGACTTCGCAGCTGCTACCTTCTTGCCTGCCCTCACGGTCTTGTTTACGGTGGCCGTCGTCTCCTTTTTCGACTTTCTGCCGAGGACTTTCGTCCACGGCGTCTCCGTCTCCTTCTTGTTCTGCGGAGCAGGTGCGCTCGCTGCTGGACACTTCCCTTCGCTCTCCTTCCGAACCTGCTCCTTTTGAATCTGTTCCATCCTCTTCTGGATGGGTGATTTCTTTGTTTCCGCTTTCGCGGATTTTTTCACCGGTGGAAGGGGCATTGCCTCTCTCTTCCCAGCGGACTTCTCCTTCTTTATGATTGCGGCGCTTGTTCCCTCTTTCGCGGGTTCTTCGCGTCGCGCAACATTTCGTGCCTCCGACCGCGGACGATCCTCCTTCGGAGCGAAGCGCTTCTCCGCCTTCTCCCAAAATTGTGTAAGCCGTTCGTTGACAACGGCCCCAATCTGCTCCATTAGCAGTACAAGACCGGTGTCGGGGATGCTGGCTTCCTCCTGCTTCGTAGTCAGCGATTGCCGTCGTGTTCTTTTATCACTACGCTCGGCGATCTCCATGCTTTTGATCGCCGGCGATAATTGGCTGTTTGCCGTATTTTCGAGGGCGGTCAGCCTCTCCTTGAGAAGGGCATTCTCCTTCTCCAGTTTTTCAGCCTTAGCTTTAATAAGGCTGAATTCCTGATCTCCTGCTGTTCCGGCGATGGCGCGGCTGGCGCGTTGTTCAGCTTCCGTAGTCGCCGCTCGCAGGATTCGAACGCTGACGCGCATCGACCGTTTAATTGTGCCTTTCAGCTGCGACGACTTCGCAGCGGCATATTCAATTTTGGCCGCCGATTCCAGAGCCCAGGCTGCCAGATCCTCTATCGGCATTTTCCTGGCCTCTTCGTCAAAAACTTCCTGGTCCGGAATAGGATTTGACGTCCTTGATGGTGGCGGCGGCATGCAATCACCGTAGAGGAGCTCTCGCTCTAGAGCGTCCTCTGCATCCTTCTCGGCAGCTTTATCGGCTAGCAGTTTGGCTTCCGCCAATTTAATGTATTCCTCCGTTGTGGGGGGGCGTCCCCTCTTCTTCAGATGCTTCGTTGACTCGGACGGCGTCGTCGAGAGCAACGAAGCGAGTGACGTGTCCGAATCGTATTCGGACGTCTCCGCCTTTGACCTCTTCACGCTCCTGCGCGTGCGTGGAATTCTCCTCTCTGGTTCCCGCAGCATCCTGCCTTCCGTCCTCTCCGACTTGCTGCTGCCGCCGGTTCTGCAACTGATAAGGCCACTCGGGCCGGCCCCCTCTCCCCCACTCGCCACGGTCGCGTAATCGCGCGTCGCCATGCTTGGTTACCCAAGCAGGGCTTCGCACGATAATTAATTTGCCGACGAATCGGTCGCGCAAACGCTATTCTCCTCCGTGGAGAAAATCACACCGCGCACCTCACTTGCTCCGCCGTGTGGGAACGTTCGCACTTCCCACGTTCAGCGCAGACCGGTTGTCTGTCTCTGTCCCGCACACAGTTCAACCGTCACTCTCTCTTTGTCTCTCTATTCGTCCTCTCACTCGCTCTTGCTTTCGCTTCGATTTCCTCGAACAGTTCACGGAGCGACGCCAGAGTTCAAGATTCGCGCTTTAAGAGTCTCTAGCACTTACCTTTTTTGTCTTCTTTGTCGCAATCTCCTGGAATAATCCGAGATTGATTACGGCTGGTAGCCTCTTTCTCGCCGAGTTCCCGCGTCGCACTTTTACACCGTTTTTTGCACTAATGTTATCGAAAATCAGTGTTTCTACAATCGTGCTTAACGACCGGAAGCGCTGAAAGTGCGGGAACACGTCGAAAAGGCCGGGAGAAGCCCTTGTTTCGCGACTGCCGTCTCGACGCGGCGTACGTGCCACGCCTGACTGTCAAGATGGCGGCGGCGACGCCTCGTTTTCTCCCGATGCTTTTCCACGTATTATGGCACCTTTTTCTCCAGTGCCCGCAACCACGGGAGCCACCTCACAGTCACTTTTGCCGCAAAGAGCACTTTAACTTCGCAAACAAGCAGCAATCGCCGGAAAGAACGCCCTAATCGCGGTGGAACGCGTACGTGCCACGGCTGCGCGGCAATATGGCGGCGGTGACGCCCTGTTCCTTTCCGCCGATTTCCACTTGTTTTCGCACACTTTTGGCACTTTCCACTGCACAAACTGCGCACTGGTTGTGCCGCACGTGACACTGACTCTCAGGGAAGTGATCCAGACCACTTTCCAACTCCTTTTCTGCCGAAAACGCCGAATCAATTATCGACGCCACGTCACCGAAAGCGAACAAAGGACACGCAGAGCGTATATTCCTTTCTATCGCGTTATTCTTGCTACTAGCTTCTAGTTCTTACACTAGAAGTTTTCACAATCCTCCTCGGAAGGATATAAACCGAAGTATATATCCTTTATCGCCTAAAAAGTCGCGTCGTACAACTCAGGTAGCGGAGCGCACCGAAACACGTCCGCTCTCTACGGCTGCTCGAACGAGACTCCCATAACTTTACATATCCTAGCCTAAGGCAACCTAACATCTCGGATGTAATATTTTACTGCATTCCTGGCGCGCCGGCCCCCACTTCTCGGTGGGAATATTATATACGTATATATCGCTATATATCATAGTCTAAGGCAACCTAACATGTCGAGCGTAATATTTTTCAACATTCCTGGCTCGTCGGCCCCTACTTCTCGGTGGCAACATTATATACGTCTATAACGTTATATATCCTAACCTAAGGGAACCTAACATCTCGGAAGTAATATTTGATAACGTTCCTCGCGTGTAGGCCCGTAGTTCTCGGTGGGAATATCATATACGTCTATAACGTTATATATCCTAGCCAAAGGCAATCCTAACATGTCGAATGTAATATTTTACAGCATTCCTGGCGCGTCGGCCCCTACTTCTCGGGTGGAACATTATATATGTCTATAACGTTATATATCCTAACCTAAGGCAACCTAACATCTCGTATGTAATATTTTACTACATTCCTGGCACGTCGGCCCCTACTTCTCGGTGGGAACATTATATACGTATATAACGCTATATATCCTAGCCTAAGGAAAACTAACATGTCGAATGTAATATTTTACAACATTCCCGTCACTTCGGCACCTACTTCTCGGTGGGAACATTATATACGTCTATAGCGTTATATATCCTAGTCTAAGGCAACCTAACATCTCGGATGTTATACTTTACTACATTCCCGGCGCGCCGGCCCCTACTTGTCGGTGGGAACATTATATACGTCTATAACGTTATATATCTTAGCCTAAGGCAATCCTAACATCTCGGATGTAATATTTTACAACATTCCTGGCGCGTCGGCACCTATTTCTCGGTGGGAACATTATATACGTCTATAACTTTACATATCCTAGCCTAAGGCAACCTAACACCTAGGATGTAATGTTTTACTACATTCCTGGCGCGCCGGCCCCCACTTCTCGGTGGGAATGTTATATACGTCTATATCGCTATATATCATAGTCTAAGGCAACCTAACATGTCGAGCGTAATATTTTTCAACATTCCTGGCTCGTCGGCCCCTACTTCTCGGTGGCAACATTATATACGTCTATAACGTTATATATCCTAACCTAAGGGAACCTAACATCTCGGAAGTAATATTTGATAACGTTCCTCGCGTGTAGGCCCGTAGTTCTCGGTGGGAATATCATATACGTCTATAACGTTATATATCCTAGCCAAAGGCAATCCTAACATGTCGAATGTAATATTTTACAGCATTCCTGGCTCGTCGGTTCCTACTTCTCGGGTGGAACATTATATACGTCTATAACTTTACATATCCTAGCCTAAGGCAACCTAACATCTCGGATGTAATATTTTACTACATTCCTGGCACGTCGGCCACTACTTCTCGGGTGGAACATTATATACGTCTATAACTTTACATATCCTAGCCTAAGGCAACCTAACATCTCGGATGTAATATTTTACTACATTCCTGGCACGTCGGCCACTACTTCTCGGTGGGAACATTATATAAGTCTATAACGCTATATATCCTAGCCTAAGGCAAACTAACATGTCGAATGTAATATTTTATAACATTCCCGTCACTTCGGCACCTACTTCTCGGTGGCAACATTATATACGTTTATCACGTTATATATCCTAGCCTAAAGCAACCTAACATCTCGGATGTTATATTTTACTACATTCCCGGCGCGCCGGCCCCTACTTCTCGGTGGGAACATTATATACGTCTATAACGTTATATATCCTAACCTAAGGCAAAATAACATCTCGGATGTAATATTTTACTACATTCCTGGCGCGCCGGACCCTACTTCTCGGTGGGAACATTATATACGTCTATATCGCTATATATCATAACGTAAGGCAACCTAACATCTCGGAAGTAATATTTTACAACATTCCTGGCGCGTCGGCACCTACTTCTCGGTGGGAACAGTATATAAGTCTATAACGTTATATATCCTATCCTAAGGCAACCTAACATCTCGGATGTAATATTTTACTACATTCGACGCGCACCGACCCCTACTTCTCGGTGGGAACATCATATACGTCTATAACGTTATATATCCTAGCCTAAGGTAATGCTAACATCTCGGATGTAATATTTTACAACATTCCTGGCGCGCCGGCATCTATTTCTCGTTGGGAACATTATATACGTCTATAACTTTACATATCCTAGCCTAAGGCAACCTAACATCTCGGATGTAATATTTTACTGGAATCCTGGCGCGCCGGCCCCCACTTCTCGGTGAGAATATTGTATACGTCTATATCGCTATATATCATAGCCTAAGGCAACCTAACTTGCCGAGCGTAATATTTTACAACATTCCCAGGGCGTCGGCCCCTATTTCTCGGTGGGAACATTATATAAGTCAATAACGTTATATATCCTAGCCTGAGGCAATCCTAACATCTCGGATGTAATAATTTACAACATTCCTGGCGCGTCGGCATCTACTTCTCGGTGGGAACAGTATATAAGTCAATAATGTTATATATCCTAACCTAAGGCAACCTAACATCTCGGATGTTATATTTTACTACATTCCCGGCGCGCCGGCCCCTACTTCTCGGTGGGAATATTATATACGTCTATAACGTTATATATCTTAGCCTAAGGCAATCCTAACATCTCGGATGTAATATTTTGCAACATTCGTGGCGCGCCGGCACCTATTTCTCGGTGGGAACATTATATACGTCTATAACTTTACATATCCTATCCTAAGGCAACCTAACATCTCGGATGTAATATTTTACTACATTCCTGGCGCGCCGGCCCCCACTTCTCGGTGGGAATATTATATACGTCTATATCGCTATATATCATAGCCTAAGGCAACCTAACTTGCCGAGCGTAATATTTTACAACATTCCCAGGGCGTCGGCCCCTATTTCTCGGTGGGAACATTATATAAGTCAATAACGTTATATATCCTAGCCTAAGGTAATCCTAACATCTCGGATGTAATATTTTACAACATTCCTGCCGCGGCGGCACCTACTTCTCGGTGGGAACAGTATATAAGTCTATAACGTTATATATCCTATCCTAAGGCAACCTAACATCTCGGATGTAATATTTTACTACATTCCTGGCACGTCGGCCCCTACTTCTCGGTGGGAACATTATATACGTCTATAACGCTATATTTCCTAGCCTAAGGCAACCTAACATGTCGAATGTAATATTTTACAACATTCCCGTCACTTCGGCCCCTACTTCTCGGTGGGAACATTATATACGTCTATAACTTTACATATCCTAGCCTAAGGCAACCTAACATCTCGGATGTAATATTTTACTACATTCCTGGCGCGCCGGCCCCTACTTCTCGGTGGCAACATTATATACGTCTATAACGTTATATATCCTAACCTAAGGCAAAATAACATCTCGGATGTAATATTTTACTACATTCCTGGCGCGCCGGACCCTACTTCTCGGTGGGAACATTATATACGTCTATATCGCTATATATCATAACGTAAGGCAACCTAACATCTCGGAAGTAATATTTTACAACATTCCTGGCGCGTCGGCACCTACTTCTCGGTGGGAACAGTATATAAGTCTATAACGTTATATATCCTATCCTAAGGCAACCTAACATCTCGGATGTAATATTTTACTACATTCCTGGCACGTCGGCCCCTACTTCTCGGTGGGAACATTATATACGTCTATAACGCTATATTTCCTAGCCTAAGGCAACCTAACATGTCGAATGTAATATTTTACAACATTCCCGTCACTTCGGCCCCTACTTCTCGGTGGGAACATTATATACGTCTATAACATTATATACCCTAGTCTAAGGCAACCTAACATCTCGGATGTAATATTTTACTACATTCGTGGCGCACCGACCCCTACTTCTCGGTGGGAACATTATATACGTCTATAACGTTATATATCCTAGCCTAAGGCAATCCTAACATCTCGGATGTAATAATTTACAACATTCCTGGCGCGTCGGCATCTACTTCTCGGTGGGAACAGTATATAAGTCAATAATGTTATATATCCTAACCTAAGGCAACCTAACATCTCGGATGTAATATTTTACTACGTTCCTGGCACGTCGGCCACTACTTCTCGGTGGGAACATTATATAAGTCTATAACGCTATATATCCTAGCCTAAGGCAAACTAACATCTCGGATGTTATATTTTACTACATTCCCGTCACTTCGGCACCTACTTCTCGGTGGGAACATCATATACGTCTATAACGTTATATATCCTAGCCTAAGGTAATGCTAACATCTCGGATGTAATATTTTACAACATTCCTGGCGCGCCGGCATCTATTTCTCGTTGGGAACATTATATACGTCTATAACTTTACATATCCTAGCCTAAGGCAACCTAACATCTCGGATGTAATATTTTACTGGAATCCTGGCGCGCCGGCCCCCACTTCTCGGTGAGAATATTGTATACGTCTATATCGCTATATATCATAGCCTAAGGCAACCTAACTTGCCGAGCGTAATATTTTACAACATTCCCAGGGCGTCGGCCCCTATTTCTCGGTGGGAACATTATATAAGTCAATAACGTTATATATCCTAGCCTGAGGCAATCCTAACATCTCGGATGTAATAATTTACAACATTCCTGGCGCGTCGGCATCTACTTCTCGGTGGGAACAGTATATAAGTCAATAATGTTATATATCCTAACCTAAGGCAACCTAACATCTCGGATGTAATATTTTACTACGTTCCTGGCACGTCGGCCACTACTTCTCGGTGGGAACATTATATAAGTCTATAACGCTATATATCCTAGCCTAAGGCAAACTAACATCTCGGATGTTATATTTTACTACATTCCCGTCACTTCGGCACCTACTTCTCGGTGGGAACATCATATACGTCTATAACGTTATATATCCTAGCCTAAGGTAATGCTAACATCTCGGATATAATATTTTACAACATTCCTGGCGCGCCGGCATCTATTTCTCGTTGGGAACATTATATACGTCTATAACTTTACATATCCTAGCCTAAGGCAACCTAACATCTCGGATGTAATATTTTACTGCATTCCTGGCGCGCCGGCCCCCACTTCTCGGTGAGAATATTATATACGTCTATATCGCTATATATCATAGCCTAAGGCAACCTAACTTGCCGAGCGTAATATTTTACAACATTCCCAGGGCGTCGGCCCCTATTTCTCGGTGGGAACATTATATAAGTCAATAACGTTATATATCCTAACCTAAGGCAACCTAACATCTCGGATGTAATATTTTACTACGTTCCTGGCACGTCGGCCACTACTTCTCGGTGGGAACATTATATAAGTCTATAACGCTATATATCCTAGCCTAAGGCAAACTAACATCTCGGATGTTATATTTTACTACATTCCCGTCACTTCGGCACCTACTTCTCGGTGGGAACATCATATACGTCTATAACGTTATATATCCTAGCCTAAGGTAATGCTAACATCTCGGATGTAATATTTTACAACATTCCTGGCGCGCCGGCATCTATTTCTCGTTGGGAACATTATATACGTCTATAACTTTACATATCCTAGCCTAAGGCAACCTAACATCTCGGATGTAATATTTTACTGCATTCCTGGCGCGCCGGCCCCCACTTCTCGGTGAGAATATTATATACGTCTATATCGCTATATATCATAGCCTAAGGCAACCTAACTTGCCGAGCGTAATATTTTACAACATTCCCAGGGCGTCGGCCCCTATTTCTCGGTGGGAACATTATATAAGTCAATAACGTTATATATCCTAACCTAAGGCAACCTAACATCTCGGATGTAATATTTTACAACATTCCCGTCACTTCGGCCCCTACTTCTCGGTGGGAACATTATATACGTCTATAACGTTATATATCTTAGCCTAAGGCAATCCTAACATCTCGGATGTAATATTTTGCTACATTCCTGGCGCGCCGGCACCTATTTCTCGGTGGGAACATTATATACGTCTATAACTTTACATATCCTAGCCTAAGGCAACCTAACATCTCGGATGTAATATTTTACTACATTCCTGGCGCGCCGGCCCCCACTTCTCGGTGGGAATATTATATACGTCTATATCGCTATATATCATAGTCTAAGGCAACCTAACATGTCGAGCGTAATATTTTACAACATTCCTGGCTCGTCGGCCCCTACTTCTCGGTGGCAACATTATATAAGTCTATAACGCTATATATCCTAGCCTAAGGCAAACTAACATCTCGGATGTTATATTTTACTACATTCCCGTCACTTCGGCACCTACTTCTCGGTGGGAACATCATATACGTCTATAACGTTATATATCCTAGCCTAAGGTAATGCTAACATCTCGGATGTAATATTTTACAACATTCCTGGCGCGCCGGCATCTATTTCTCGTTGGGAACATTAAATACTACTATAACTTTACATATCCTAGCCTAAGGCAACCTAACATCTCGGATGTAATATTTTACTGCATTCCTGGCGCGCCGGCCCCCACTTCTCGGTGGGAATATTATATACGTATATATCGCTATATATCATAGTCTAAGGCAACCTAACATGTCGAGCGTAATATTTTTCAACATTCCTGGCTCGTCGGCCCCTACTTCTCGGTGGCAACATTATATACGTCTATAACGTTATATATCCTAACCTAAGGGAACCTAACATCTCGGAAGTAATATTTGATAACGTTCCTCGCGTGTAGGCCCGTAGTTCTCGGTGGGAATATCATATACGTCTATAACGTTATATATCCTAGCCAAAGGCAATCCTAACATGTCGAATGTAATATTTTACAGCATTCCTGGCGCGTCGGCCCCTACTTCTCGGGTGGAACATTATATATGTCTATAACGTTATATATCCTAACCTAAGGCAACCTAACATCTCGTATGTAATATTTTACTACATTCCTGGCACGTCGGCCCCTACTTCTCGGTGGGAACATTATATACGTATATAACGCTATATATCCTAGCCTAAGGAAAACTAACATGTCGAATGTAATATTTTACAACATTCCCGTCACTTCGGCACCTACTTCTCGGTGGGAACATTATATACGTCTATAGCGTTATATATCCTAGTCTAAGGCAACCTAACATCTCGGATGTTATACTTTACTACATTCCCGGCGCGCCGGCCCCTACTTGTCGGTGGGAACATTATATACGTCTATAACGTTATATATCTTAGCCTAAGGCAATCCTAACATCTCGGATGTAATATTTTACAACATTCCTGGCGCGTCGGCACCTATTTCTCGGTGGGAACATTATATACGTCTATAACTTTACATATCCTAGCCTAAGGCAACCTAACACCTAGGATGTAATGTTTTACTACATTCCTGGCGCGCCGGCCCCCACTTCTCGGTGGGAATGTTATATACGTCTATATCGCTATATATCATAGTCTAAGGCAACCTAACATGTCGAGCGTAATATTTTTCAACATTCCTGGCTCGTCGGCCCCTACTTCTCGGTGGCAACATTATATACGTCTATAACGTTATATTTCCTAACCTAAGGGAACCTAACATCTCGGAAGTAATATTTGATAACGTTCCTCGCGTGTAGGCCCGTAGTTCTCGGTGGGAATATCATATACGTCTATAACGTTATATATCCTAGCCAAAGGCAATCCTAACATGTCGAATGTAATATTTTACAGCATTCCTGGCGCGTCGGCCCCTACTTCTCGGGTGGAACATTATATATGTCTATAACGTTATATATCCTAACCTAAGGCAACCTAACATCTCGTATGTAATATTTTACTACATTCCTGGCACGTCGGCCCCTACTTCTCGGTGGGAACATTATATACGTATATAACGCTATATATCCTAGCCTAAGGAAAACTAACATGTCGAATGTAATATTTTACAACATTCCCGTCACTTCGGCACCTACTTCTCGGTGGGAACATTATATACGTCTATAGCGTTATATATCCTAGTCTAAGGCAACCTAACATCTCGGATGTTATACTTTACTACATTCCCGGCGCGCCGGCCCCTACTTGTCGGTGGGAACATTATATACGTCTATAACGTTATATATCTTAGCCTAAGGCAATCCTAACATCTCGGATGTAATATTTTACAACATTCCTGGCGCGTCGGCACCTATTTCTCGGTGGGAACATTATATACGTCTATAACTTTACATATCCTAGCCTAAGGCAACCTAACATCTCGGATGTAATGTTTTACTACATTCCTGGCGCGCCGGCCCCCACTTCTCGGTGGGAATATTATATACGTCTATATCGCTATATATCATAGCCTAAGGCAACCTAACTTGCCGAGCGTAATATTTTACAACATTCCCAGGGCGTCGGCCCCTATTTCTCGGTGGGAACATTATATAAGTCAATAACGTTATATATCCTAACCTAAGGCAACTTAACATCTCGGATGTAATATTTTACAACATTCCCGTCACTTCGGCCCCTACTTCTCGGTGGGAACATTATATACGTCTATAACTTTACATATCCTAGCCTAAGGCAACCTAACATCTCGGATGTAATATTTTACTACATTCCTGGCGCGCCGGCCCCTACTTCTCGGTGGCAACATTATATACGTCTATAACGTTATATATCCTAACCTAAGGGAACCTAACATCTCGGAAGTAATATTTGATAACGTTCCTCGCGTGTAGGTCCGTAGTTCTCGGTGGGAATATCATATACGTCTATAACGTTATATATCCTAGCCAAAGGCAATCCTAACATGTCGAATGTAATATTTTACAGCATTCCTGGCTCGTCGGTTCCTACTTCTCGGGTGGAACATTATATACGTCTATAACTTTACATATCCTAGCCTAAGGCAACCTAACATCTCGGATGTAATATTTTACTACATTCCTGGCACGTCGGCCACTACTTCTCGGTGGGAACATTATATAAGTCTATAACGCTATATATCCTAGCCTAAGGCAAACTAACATGTCGAATGTAATATTTTATAACATTCCCGTCACTTCGGCACCTACTTCTCGGTGGCAACATTATATACGTTTATAACGTTATATATCCTAGCCTAAAGCAACCTAACATCTCGGATGTTATATTTTACTACATTCCCGGCGCGCCGGCCCCTACTTCTCGGTGGGAACATTATATACGTCTATAACGTTATATATCCTAACCTAAGGCAAAATAACATCTCGGATGTAATATTTTACTACATTCCTGGCGCGCCGGACCCTACTTCTCGGTGGGAACATTATATACGTCTATATCGCTATATATCATAACGTAAGGCAACCTAACATCTCGGAAGTAATATTTTACAACATTCCTGGCGCGTCGGCACCTACTTCTCGGTGGGAACAGTATATAAGTCTATAACGTTATATATCCTATCCTAAGGCAACCTAACATCTCGGATGTAATATTTTACTACATTCGACGCGCACCGACCCCTACTTCTCGGTGGGAACATTATATACGTCTATAACGCTATATTTCCTAGCCTAAGGCAACTTAACATGTCGAATGTAATATTCTACAACATTCCCGTCACTTCGGCCCCTACTTCTCGGTGGGAACATTATATACGTCTATAACATTATATACCCTAGTCTAAGGCAACCTAACATCTCGGATGTAATATTTTACTACATTCGTGGCGCACCGACCCCTACTTCTCGGTGGGAACATTATATACGTCTATAACGTTATATATCCTAGCCTAAGGCAATCCTAACATCTCGAATGTAATAATTTACAACATTCCTGGCGCGTCGGAATCTACTTCTCGGTGGGAACAGTATATAAGTCAATAATGTTATATATCCTAACCTAAGGCAACCTAACATCTCGGATGTAATATTTTACTACGTTCCTGGCACGTCGGCCACTACATCTCGGTGGGAACATTATATAAGTCTATAACGCTATATATCCTAGCCTAAGGCAAACTAACATCTCGGATGTTATATTTTACTACATTCCCGTCACTTCGGCACCTACTTCTCGGTGGGAACATCATATACGTCTATAACGTTATATATCCTAGCCTAAGGTAATGCTAACATCTCGGATGTAATATTTTACAACATTCCTGGCGCGCCGGCATCTATTTCTCGTTGGGAACATTATATACTACTATAACTTTACATATCCTAGCCTAAGGCAACCTAACATCTCGGATGTAATATTTTACTGCATTGCTGGCGCGCCGGCCCCCACTTCTCGGTGGGAATATTATATACGTCTATATCGCTATATATCATAGCCTAAGGCAACCTAACTTGCCGAGCGTAATATTTTACAACATTCCCAGGGCGTCGGCCCCTATTTCTCGGTGGGAACATTATATAAGTCAATAACGTTATATATCCTAACCTAAGGCAACCTAACTCCTCGGATGTAATATTTTACAACATTCCCGTCACTTCGGCCCCTACTTCTCGGTGGGAACATTATATACGTCTATAACGATATATATCCTAGCCTAAGGCAACCTAACATCTCGGATGTAATATTTTACTACATTCCTGGCGCGCCGGCCCCCACTTCTCGGTGGGAATGTTTTATACGTCTATATCGCTATATATCATAGTCTAAGGCAACCTAACATGTCGAGCGTAATATTTTTCAACATTCCTGGCTCGTCGGCCCCTACTTCTCGGTGGCAACATTATATACGTCTATAACGTTATATATCCTAACCTAAGGGAACCTAACATCTCGGAAGTAATATTTGATAACGTTCCTCGCGTGTAGGCCCGTAGTTCTCGGTGGGAATATCATATACGTCTATAACGTTATATATCCTAGCCAAAGGCAATCCTAACATGTCGAATGTAATATTTTACAGCATTCCTGGCGCGTCGGCCCCTACTTCTCGGGTGGAACATTATATATGTCTATAACGTTATATATCCTAACCTAAGGCAACCTAACATGTCGAATGTAATATTTTATAACATTACCGTCACTTCGGCACCTACTTCTCGGTGGGAACATTATATACGTTTATAACGTTATATATCCTAGCCTAAGGCAACCTAACATCTCGGATGTTATATTTTACTACATTCCCGGCGCGCCGGCCCCTACTTCTCGGTGGGAATATTATATACGTCTATAACGTTATATATCTTAGCCTAAGGCAATCCTAACATCTCGGATGTAATATTTTGCAACATTCGTGGCGCGCCGGCACCTATTTCTCGGTGGGAACATTATATACGTCTATAACTTTACATATCCTATCCTAAGGCAACCTAACATCTCGGATGTAATATTTTACTACATTCCTGGCGCGCCGGCCCCCACTTCTCGGTGGGAACATTATATAAGTCTATAACGCTATATATCCTAGCCTAAGGCAAACTAACATCTCGGATGTTATATTTTACTACATTCCCGTCACTTCGGCACCTACTTCTCGGTGGGAACATCATATACGTCTATAACGTTATATATCCTAGCCTAAGGTAATGCTAACATCTCGGATGTAATATTTTACTACATTCCTGGCACGTCGGCCCCTACTTCTCGGTGGGAACATTATATACGTCTATAACTTTACATATCCTAGCCTAAGGCAACCTAACATCTCGTATGTAATATTTTACTGGAATCCTGGCGCGCCGGCCCCCACTTCTCGGTGAGAATATTGTATACGTCTATATCGCTATATATCATAGCCTAAGGCAACCTAACTTGCCGAGCGTAATATTTTACAACATTCCCAGGGCGTCGGCCCCTATTTCTCGGTGGGAACATTATATAAGTCAATAACGTTATATATCCTAGCCTGAGGCAATCCTAACATCTCGGATGTAATAATTTACAACATTCCTGGCGCGTCGGCATCTACTTCTCGGTGGGAACATTATATAAGTCAATAATGTTATATATCCTAACCTAAGGCAACCTAACATCTCGGATGTAATATTTTACTACGTTCCTGGCACGTCGGCCACTACTTCTCGGTGGGAACATTATATACGTCTATAACGTTATATATCCTAGCCTAAGGTAATGCTAACATCTCGGATGTAATATTTTACAACATTCCTGGCGCGCCGGCATCTATTTCTCGTTGGGAACATTATATACGTCTATAACTTTACATATCCTAGCCTATGGCAACCTAACATCTCGGATGTAATATTTTACTGCATTCCTGGCGCGCCGGCCCCCACTTCTCGGTGAGAATATTATATACGTCTATATCGCTATATATCATAGCCTAAGGCAACCTAACTTGCCGAGCGTAATATTTTACAACATTCCTGTGGCTTCGGCCCCTATTTCTCGGTGGGAACATTATATAAGTCAATAACGTTATATATCCTAACCTAAGGCAACCTAACATGTCGAATGTAATATTTTACAACATTCCCGTCACTTCGGCCCCTACTTTTCGGTGGGAACATTATATACGTCTTTAACGCTATATATCCTAGCCTAAGGCAACCTAACATGTCGAGCGTAATATTTTATAACATTCCTGGCTCGTCGGCCCATACTTCTCGGTGGGAACATTATATAAGTCTATAACGCTATATATCCTAGCCTAAGGCAAACTAACATCTCGGATGTTATATTTTACTACATTCCCGTCACTTCGGCACCTACTTCTCGGTGGGAACATCATATACGTCTATAACGTTATATATCCTAGCCTAAGGTAATGCTAACATCTCGGATGTAATATTTTACAACATTCCTGGCGCGCCGGCATCTATTTCTCGTTGGGAACATTAAATACTACTATAACTTTACATATCCTAGCCTAAGGCAACCTAACATCTCGGATGTAATATTTTACTGCATTCCTGGCGCGCCGGCCCCCACTTCTCGGTGGGAATATTATATACGTATATATCGCTATATATCATAGTCTAAGGCAACCTAACATGTCGAGCGTAATATTTTTCAACATTCCTGGCTCGTCGGCCCCTACTTCTCGGTGGCAACATTATATACGTCTATAACGTTATATATCCTAACCTAAGGGAACCTAACATCTCGGAAGTAATATTTGATAACGTTCCTCGCGTGTAGGCCCGTAGTTCTCGGTGGGAATATCATATACGTCTATAACGTTATATATCCTAGCCAAAGGCAATCCTAACATGTCGAATGTAATATTTTACAGCATTCCTGGCGCGTCGGCCCCTACTTCTCGGGTGGAACATTATATATGTCTATAACGTTATATATCCTAACCTAAGGCAACCTAACATCTCGTATGTAATATTTTACTACATTCCTGGCACGTCGGCCCCTACTTCTCGGTGGGAACATTATATACGTATATAACGCTATATATCCTAGCCTAAGGAAAACTAACATGTCGAATGTAATATTTTACAACATTCCCGTCACTTCGGCACCTACTTCTCGGTGGGAACATTATATACGTCTATAGCGTTATATATCCTAGTCTAAGGCAACCTAACATCTCGGATGTTATACTTTACTACATTCCCGGCGCGCCGGCCCCTACTTGTCGGTGGGAACATTATATACGTCTATAACGTTATATATCTTAGCCTAAGGCAATCCTAACATCTCGGATGTAATATTTTACAACATTCCTGGCGCGTCGGCACCTATTTCTCGGTGGGAACATTATATACGTCTATAACTTTACATATCCTAGCCTAAGGCAACCTAACACCTAGGATGTAATGTTTTACTACATTCCTGGCGCGCCGGCCCCCACTTCTCGGTGGGAATATTATATACGTCTATATCGCTATATATCATAGCCTAAGGCAACCTAACTTGCCGAGCGTAATATTTTACAACATTCCCAGGGCGTCGGCCCCTATTTCTCGGTGGGAACATTATATAAGTCAATAACGTTGTATATCCTAACCTAAGGCAACTTAACATCTCGGATGTAATATTTTACAACATTCCTGGCGCGTCGGCACCTATTTCTCGGTGGGAACATTATATACGTCTATAACTTTACATATCCTAGCCTAAGGCAACCTAACATCTAGGATGTAATGTTTTACTACATTCCTGGCGCGCCGGCCCCCACTTCTCGGTGGGAATATTATATACGTCTATATCGCAATATATCATAGCCTAAGGCAACCTAACTTGCCGAGCGTAATATTTTACAACATTCCCAGGGCGTCGGCCCCTATTTCTCGGTGGGAACATTATATAAGTCAATAACGTTATATATCCTAACCTAAGGCAACTTAACATCTCGGATGTAATATTTTACAACATTCCCGTCACTTCGGCCCCTACTTCTCGGTGGGAACATTATATACGTCTATAACGTTATATATCTTAGCCTAAGGCAATCCTAACATCTCGGATGTAATATTTTGCAACATTCCTGGCGCGCCGGCACCTATTTCTCGGTGGGAACATTATATACGTCTATAACATAATATATCCTAGCATAAGGCAACCTAACATCTCGGATGTAATATTTTACTACATTCCTGGCGCGCCGGCCCCCTCTTCTCGGTGGGAATATTATATACGTCTATATCGCTATATATCATAGTCTAAGGCAACCTAACATGTCGAGCGTAATATTTCACAACATTCCTGGCTCGTCGGCCCCTACTTCACGGTGGGAACATTATATACGTCTATAACGTTATATATCCTAACCTAAGGGAACCTAACATCTCGGAAGTAATATTTGATAACATTCCTGGCGTGTAGGCCACTACTTCTCGGTGGGAACATTATATAAGTCTATAACGCTATATATCCTAGCCTAAGGCAAACTAACATGTCGAATGTAATATTTTATAACATTACCGTCACTTCGGCACCTACTTCTCGGTGGGAACAGTATATAAGTCTATAACGTTATATATCCTATCCTAAGGCAACCTAACATCTCGGATGTAATATTTTACTACATTCCTGGCACGTCGGCCCCTACTTCTCGGTGGGAACATTATATACGTCTATAACGCTATATTTCCTAGCCTAAGGCAACCTAACATGTCGAATGTAATATTTTACAACATTCCCGTCACTTCGGCACCTACTTCTCGGTGGGAACATTATATACGTCTATAACATTATATACCCCAGTATAAGGCAACCTATCATCTCGGATGTAATATTTTACTACATTCGTGGCGCACCGACCCCTACTTCTCGGTGGGAACATTATATACGTCTATAACGTTATATATCCTCGCCTAAGGCAATCCTAACATCTCGGATGTAATAATTTACAACATTCCTGGCGCGTCAACATCTACTTCTCGGTGGGAACAGTATATAAGTCAATAATGTTATATATCCTAACCTAAGGCAACCTAACATCTCGGATGTAATATTTTACTACGTTCCTGGCACGTCGGCCACTACTTCTCGGTGGGAACATTATATAAGTCTATAACGCTATATATCCTAGCCTAAGGCAAACTAACATCTCGGATGTTATATTTTACTACATTCCCGTCACTTCGGCACCTACTTCTCGGTGGGAACATCATATACGTCTATAACGTTATATATCCTAGCCTAAGGTAATGCTAACATCTCGGATGTAATATTTTACAACATTCCTGGCGCGCCGGCATCTATTTCTCGTTGGGAACATTATATACGTCTATAACTTTACATATCCTAGCGTAAGGCAACCTAACATCTCGGGTGTAATATTTTACTGCATTCCTGGCGCGCCGGCCCCCACTTCTCGGTGGGAATATTATATACGTCTATATCGCTATATATCATAGCCTAAGGCAACCTAACTTGCCGAGCGTAATATTTTACAACATTCCCAGGGCGTCGGCCCCTATTTCTCGGTGGGAACATTATATAAGTCAATAACGTTATATATCCTAACCTAAGGCAACCTAACATCTCGGATGTAATATTTTACAACATTCCCGTCACTTCGGCCCCTACTTCTCGGTGGGAACATTATATACGTCTATAACTTTACATATCCTAGCCTAAGGCAACCTAACATCTCGGATGTAATATTTTACTACATTCCTGGCGCGCCGGCCCCTACTTCTCGGTGGCAACATTATATACGTCTATAACGTTATATATCCTAACCTAAGGGAACCTAACATCTCGGAAGTAATATTTGATAACGTTCCTCGCGTGTAGGTCCGTAGTTCTCGGTGGGAATATCATATACGTCTATAACGTTATATATCCTAGCCAAAGGCAATCCTAACATGTCGAATGTAATATTTTACAGCATTCCTGGCGCGTCGGTTCCTACTTCTCGGGTGGAACATTATATACGTCTATAACTTTACATATCCTAGCCTAAGGCAACCTAACATCTCGGATGTAATATTTTACTACATTCGTGGCGCACCGACCCCTACTTCTCGGTGGGAACATTATATACGTCTATAACGTTATATATCCTAGCCTAAGGCAATCCTAACATCTCGAATGTAATAATTTACAACATTCCTGGCGCGTCGGAATCTACTTCTCGGTGGGTACAGTATATAAGTCAATAATGTTATATATCCTAACCTAAGGCAACCTAACATCTCGGATGTAATATTTTACTACGTTCCTGGCACGTCGGCCACTACATCTCGGTGGGAACATTATATAAGTCTATAACGCTATATATCCTAGCCTAAGGCAAACTAACATCTCGGATGTTATATTTTACTACATTCCCGTCACTTCGGCACCTACTTCTCGGTGGGAACATCATATACGTCTATAACGTTATATATCCTAGCCTAAGGTAATGCTAACATCTCGGATGTAATATTTTACAACATTCCTGGCGCGCCGGCATCTATTTCTCGTTGGGAACATTATATACGTCTATAACTTTACATATCCTAGCGTAAGGCAACCTAACATCTCGGGTGTAATATTTTACTGCATTCCTGGCGCGCCGGCCCCCACTTCTCGGTGGGAATATTATATACGTCTATATCGCTATATATCATAGCCTAAGGCAACCTAACTTGCCGAGCGTAATATTTTACAACATTCCCAGGGCGTCGGCCCCTATTTCTCGGTGGGAACATTATATAAGTCAATAACGTTATATATCCTAACCTAAGGCAACCTAACATCTCGGATGTAATATTTTACAACATTCCCGTCTCTTCGGCCCCTACTTCTCGGTGGGAACATTATATACGTCTATAACTTTACATATCCTAGCCTAAGGCAACCTAACATCTCGGATGTAATATTTTACTACATTCCTGGCGCGCCGGCCCCTACTTCTCGGTGGCAACATTATATACGTCTATAACGTTATATATCCTAACCTAAGGGAACCTAACATCTCGGAAGTAATATTTGATAACGTTCCTCGCGTGTAGGTCCGTAGTTCTCGGTGGGAATATCATATACGTCTATAACGTTATATATCCTAGCCAAAGGCAATCCTAACATGTCGAATGTAATATTTTACAGCATTCCTGGCGCGTCGGTTCCTACTTCTCGGGTGGAACATTATATACGTCTATAACTTTACATATCCTAGCCTAAGGCAACCTAACATCTCGGATGTAATATTTTACTACATTCGTGGCGCACCGACCCCTACTTCTCGGTGGGAACATTATATACGTCTATAACGTTATATATCCTAGCCTAAGGCAATCCTAACATCTCGAATGTAATAATTTACAACATTCCTGGCGCGTCGGCATCTACTTCTCGGTGGGAACAGTATATAAGTCAATAATGTTATATATCCTAACCTAAGGCAACCTAACATCTCGGATGTAATATTTTACTACGTTCCTGGCACGTCGGCCACTACTTCTCGGTGGGAACATTATATAAGTCTATAACGCTATATATCCTAGCCTAAGGCAAACTAACATCTCGGATGTTATATTTTACTACATTCCCGTCACTTCGGCACCTACTTCTCGGTGGGAACATCATATACGTCTATAACGTTATATATCCTAGCCTAAGGTAATGCTAACATCTCGGATGTAATATTTTACAACATTCCTGGCGCGCCGGCATCTATTTCTCGTTGGGAACATTATATACTACTATAACTTTACATATCCTAGCCTAAGGCAACCTAACATCTCGGATGTAATATTTTACTGCATTCCTGTCGCGCCGGCCCCCACTTCTCGGTGGGAATATTATATACGTCTATATCGCTATATATCATAGCCTAAGGCAACCTAACTTGCCGAGCGTAATATTTTACAACATTCCCAGTGCGTCGGCCCCTATTTCTCGGTGGGAACATTATATAAGTCAATAACGTTATATATCCTAACCTAAGAAAACCTAACACCTCGGATGTAATATTTTACAACATTCCCGTCACTTCGGCCCCTACTTCTCGGTGGGAACATTATATACGTCTATAACGATATATATCTTAGCCTAAGGCAATCCTAACAACTCGGATGTAATATTTTGCAACATTCCTGGCGCGCCGGCACCTATTTCTCGGTGGGAACATTATATACGTCTATAACTTTACATATCCTAGCCTAAGGCAACCTAACATCTCGGATGTAATATTTTACTACATTCCTGGCGCGCCGGGCCCCACTTCTCGGTGGGAATGTTATATACGTCTATATCGCTATATATCATAGTCTAAGGCAACCTAACATGTCGAGCGTAATATTTTTCAACATTCCTGGCTCGTCGGCCCCTACTTCTCGGTGGCAACATTATATACGTCTATAACGTTATATATCCTAACCTAAGGGAACCTAACATCTCGGAAGTAATATTTGATAACGTTCCTCGCGTGTAGGCCCGTAGTTCTCGGTGGGAATATCATATACGTCTATAACGTTATATATCCTAGCCAAAGGCAATCCTAACATGTCGAATGTAATATTTTACAGCATTCCTGGCGCGTCGGCCCCTACTTCTCGGGTGGAACATTATATATGTCTATAACGTTATATATCCTAACCTAAGGCAACCTAACATCTCGTATGTAATATCTTACTACATTCCTGGCACGTCGGCCCCTACTTCTCGGTGGGAACATTATATACGTCTATAACGCTATATTTCTTAGCCTAAGGCAACCTAACATGTCGAATGTAATATTTTACAACATTCCCGTCACTTCGGCCCCTACTTCTCGGTGGGAACATTATATACGTCTATAACTTTACATATCCTAGCCTAAGGCAACCTAACATCTCGGATGTAATATTTTACTACATTCCTGGCGCGCCGGCACCTACTTCTCGGTGGCAACATTATATACGTCTATAACGTCATATATCCTAACCTAAGAGAACCTAACATCTCGGAAGTAATATTTGATAACGTTCCTCGCGTGTAGGCCCGTAGTTCTCGGTGGGAATATCATATACGTCTATAACGTTATATATCCTAGCCAAAGGCAATCCTAACATGTCGAATGTAATATTTTACAGCATTCCTGGCGCGTCGGCTCCTACTTCTCGGGTGGAACATTATATACGTCTATAACGTTATATATCCTAACCTAAGGCAACCTAACATCTCGTATGTAATATTTTACTACATTCCTGGCACGTCGGCCACTACTTCTCGGTGGGAACAGTATATACGTCTATATCGCTATATATCATAACGTAAGGCAACCTAACATCTCGGAAGTAATATTTTACAACATTCCTGGCGCGTCGGCACCTACTTCTCGGTGGGAACAGTATATAAGTCTATAACGTTATATATCCTATCCTAAGGCAACCTAACATCTCGGATGTAATATTTTACTACATTCGACGCGCACCGACCCCTACTTCTCGGTGGGAACATTATATACGTCTATAACGCTATATTTCCTAGCCTAAGGCAACTTAACATGTCGAATGTAATATTTTACAACATTCCCGTCACTTCGGCCCCTACTTCTCGGTGGGAACATTATATACGTCTATAACATTATATACCCTAGTCTAAGGCAACCTAACATCTCGGATGTAATATTTTACTACATTCGTGGCGCACCGACCCCTACTTCTCGGTGGGAACATTATATACGTCTATAACGTTATATATCCTAGCCTAAGGCAATCCTAACATCTCGAATGTAATAATTTACAACATTCCTGGCGCGTCGGAATCTACTTCTCGGTGGGAACAGTATATAAGTCAATAATGTTATATATCCTAACCTAAGGCAACCTAACATCTCGGATGTAATATTTTACTACGTTCCTGGCACGTCGGCCACTACATCTCGGTGGGAACATTGTATAAGTCTATAACGCTATATATCCTAGCCTAAGGCAAACTAACATCTCGGATGTTATATTTTACTACATTCCCGTCACTTCGGCACCTACTTCTCGGTGGGAACATCATATACGTCTATAACGTTATATATCCTAGCCTAAGGTAATACAAACATCTCGGATGTAATATTTTACAACATTCCTGGCGCGCCGGCATCTATTTCTCGTTGGGAACATTATATACTACTATAACTTTACATATCCTAGCCTAAGGCAACCTAACATCTCGGATGTAATATTTTACTGCATTCCTGGCGCGCCGGCCCCCACTTCTCGGTGGGAATATTATATACGTCTATATCGCTATATATCATAGCCTAAGGCAACCTAACTTGCCGAGCGTAATATTTTACAACATTCCCAGGGCGTCGGCCCCTATTTCTCGGTGGGAACATTATATAAGTCAATAACGTTATATATCCTAACCTAAGGCAACCTAACTCCTCGGATGTAATATTTTACAACATTCCCGTCACTTCGGCCCCTACTTCTCGGTGGGAACATTATATACGTCTATAACGATATATATCCTAGCCTAAGGCAGCCTAACATCTCGGATGTAATATTTTACTACATTCCTGGCGCGCCGGCCCCCACTTCTCGGTGGGAATGTTATATACGTCTATATCGCTATATATCATAGTCTAAGGCAACCTAACATGTCGAGCGTAATATTTTTCAACATTCCTGGCTCGTCGGCCCCTACTTCTCGGTGGCAACATTATATACGTCTATAACGTTATATATCCTAACCTAAGGGAACCTAACATCTCGGAAGTAATATTTGATAACGTTCCTCGCGTGTAGGCCCGTAGTTCTCGGTGGGAATATCATATACGTCTATAACGTTATATATCCTAGCCAAAGGCAATCCTTACATGTCGAATGTAATATTTTACAGCATTCCTGGCGCGTCGGCCCCTACTTCTCGGGTGGAACATTATATATGTCTATAACGTTATATATCCTAACCTAAGGCAACCTAACATCTCGTATGTAATATTTTACTACATTCCTGGCACGTCGGCCCCTACTTCTCGGTGGGAACATTATATACGTATATAACGCTATATATCCTAGCCTAAGGAAAACTAACATGTCGAATGTAATATTTTACAACATTCCCGTCACTTCGGCACCTACTTCTCGGTGGGAACATTATATACGTCTATAGCGTTATATATCCTAGTCTAAGGCAACCTAACATCCCGGATGTTATACTTTACTACATTCCCGGCGCGTCGGCCCCTATTTCTCGGTGGGAACATTATATAAGTCAATAACGTTATATATCCTAGCCTAAGGTAATCCTAACATCTCGGATGTAATATTTTACAACATTCCTGCCGCGGCGGCACCTACTTCTCGGTGGGAACAGTATATAAGTCTATAACGTTATATATCCTATCCTAAGGCAACCTAACATCTCGGATGTAATATCTTACTACATTCCTGGCACGTCGGCCCCTACTTCTCGGTGGGAACATTATATACGTCTATAACGCTATATTTCTTAGCCTAAGGCAACCTAACATGTCGAATGTAATATTTTACAACATTCCCGTCACTTCGGCCCCTACTTCTCGGTGGGAACATTATATACGTCTATAACTTTACATATCCTAGCCTAAGGCAACCTAACATCTCGGATGTAATATTTTACTACATTCGTGGCGCACCGACCCCTACTTCTCGGTGGGAACATTGTATACGTCTATAACGTTATATATCCTAGCCTAAGGCAATCCTAACATCTCGGATGTAATAATTTACAACATTCCTGGCGCGTCGGCATCTACTTCTCGGTGGGAACAGTATATAAGTCAATAATGTTATATATCCTAACCTAAGGCAACCTAACATCTCGGATGTAATATTTTACTACGTTCCTGGCACGTCGGCCACTACTTCTCGGTGGGAACATTATATAAGTCTATAACGCTATATATCCTAGCCTAAGGCAAACTAACATCTCGGATGTTATATTTTACTACATTCCCGTCACTTCGGCACCTACTTCTCGGTGGGAACATCATATACGTCTATAACGTTATATATCCTAGCCTAAGGTAATGCTAACATCTCGGATGTAATATTTTACAACATTCCTGGCGCGCCGGCATCTATTTCTCGTTGGGAACATTATATACTACTATAACTTTACATATCCTAGCCTAAGGCAACCTAACATCTCGGATGTAATATTTTACTGCATTCCTGTCGCGCCGGCCCCCACTTCTCGGTGGGAATATTATATACGTCTATATCGCTATATATCATAGCCTAAGGCAACCTAACTTGCCGAGCGTAATATTTTACAACATTCCCAGTGCGTCGGCCCCTATTTCTCGGTGGGAACATTATATAAGTCAATAACGTTATATATCCTAACCTAAGAAAACCTAACACCTCGGATGTAATATTTTACAACATTCCCGTCACTTCGGCCCCTACTTCTCGGTGGGAACATTATATACGTCTATAACGATATATATCTTAGCCTAAGGCAATCCTAACAACTCGGATGTAATATTTTGCAACATTCCTGGCGCGCCGGCACCTATTTCTCGGTGGGAACATTATATACGTCTATAACTTTACATATCCTAGCCTAAGGCAACCTAACATCTCGGATGTAATATTTTACTACATTCCTGGCGCGCCGGGCCCCACTTCTCGGTGGGAATGTTATATACGTCTATATCGCTATATATCATAGTCTAAGGCAACCTAACATGTCGAGCGTAATATTTTTCAACATTCCTGGCTCGTCGGCCCCTACTTCTCGGTGGCAACATTATATACGTCTATAAAGTTATATATCCTAACCTAAGGGAACCTAACATCTCGGAAGTAATATTTGATAACGTTCCTCGCGTGTAGGCCCGTAGTTCTCGGTGGGAATATCATATACGTCTATAACGTTATATATCCTAGCCAAAGGCAATCCTAACATGTCGAATGTAATATTTTACAGCATTCCTGGCGCGTCGGCCCCTACTTCTCGGGTGGAACATTATATATGTCTATAACGTTATATATCCTAACCTAAGGCAACCTAACATCTCGTATGTAATATTTTACTACATTCCTGGCACGTCGGCCCCTACTTCTCGGTGGGAACATTATATACGTATATAACGCTATATATCCTAGCCTAAGGCAATCCTAACATCTCGGATGTAATATTTTACAACATTCCTGGCGCGTCGGCACCTATTTCTCGGTGGGAACATTATATACGTCTATAACTTTACATATCCTAGCCTAAGGCAACCTAACATCTCGGATGTAATGTTTTACTACATTCCTGGCGCGCCGGCCCCCACTTCTCGGTGGGAATATTATATACGTCTATATCGCTATATATCATAGCCTAAGGCAACCTAACTTGCCGAGCGTAATATTTTACAACATTCCCAGGGCGTCGGCCCCTATTTCTCGGTGGGAACATTATATAAGTCAATAACGTTATATATCCTAACCTAAGGCAACCTAACACCTCGGATGTAATATTTTACAACATTCCCGTCACTTCGGCCCCTACTTCTCGGTGGGAACATTATATACGTCTATAACGATATATATCTTAGCCTAAGGCAATCCTAACATCTCGGATGTAATATTTTGCAACATTCCTGGCGCGCCGGCACCTATTTCTCGGTGGGAACATTATATACGTCTATAACTTTACATATCCTAGCCTAAGGCAACCTAACATCTCGGATGTAATATTTTACTACATTCCTGGCGCGCCGGCCCCCACTTCTCGGTGGGAATGTTATATACGTCTATATCGCTATATATCATAGTCTAAGGCAACCTAACATGTCGAGCGTAATATTTTTCAACATTCCTGGCTCGTCGGCCCCTACTTCTCGGTGGCAACATTATATACGTCTATAACGTTATATATCCTAACCTAAGGGAACCTAACATCTCGGAAGTAATATTTGATAACGTTCCTCGCGTGTAGGCCCGTAGTTCTCGGTGGGAATATCATATACGTCTATAACGTTATATATCCTAGCCAAAGGCAATCCTAACATGTCGAATGTAATATTTTACAGCATTCCTGGCGCGTCGGCCCCTACTTCTCGGGTGGAACATTATATATGTCTATAACGTTATATATCCTAACCTAAGGCAACCTAACATCTCGTATGTAATATTTTACTACATTCCTGGCACGTCGGCCCCTACTTCTCGGTGGGAACATTATATACGTATATAACGCTATATATCCTAGCCTAAGGAAAACTAACATGTCGAATGTAATATTTTACAACATTCCCGTCACTTCGGCACCTACTTCTCGGTGGGAACATTATATACGTCTATAGCGTTATATATCCTAGTCTAAGGCAACCTAACATCTCGGATGTTATACTTTACTACATTCCCGGCGCGCCGGCCCCTACTTGTCGGTGGGAACATTATATACGTCTATAACGTTATATATCTTAGCCTAAGGCAATCCTAACGTCTCGGATGTAATATTTTACAACATTCCTGGCGCGTCGGCACCTATTTCTCGGTGGGAACATTATATACGTCTATAACTTTACATATCCTAGCCTAAGGCAACCTAACATCTCGGATGTAATGTTTTACTACATTCCTGGCGCGCCGGCCCCCACTTCTCGGTGGGAATATTATATACGTCTATATCGCTATATATCATAGCCTAAGGCAACCTAACTTGCCGAGCGTAATATTTTACAACATTCCCAGGGCGTCGGCCCCTATTTCTCGGTGGGAACATTATATAAGTCAATAACGTTATATATCCTAACCTAAGGCAACTTAACATCTCGGATGTAATATTTTACAACATCCCCGTCACTTCGGCCCCTACTTCTCGGTGGGAACATTATATACGTCTATAACGTTATATATCTTAGCCTAAGGCAATCCTAACATCTCGGATGTAATATTTTGCAACATTCCTGGCGCGCCGGCACCTATTTCTCGGTGGGAACATTATATACGTCTATAACGTTATATATCCTAACCTAAGGGAACCTAACATCTCGGAAGTAATATTTGATAACATTCCTGGCGTGTAGGCCACTACTTCTCGGTGGGAACATTATATAAGTCTATAACGCTATATATCCTAGCCTAAGGCAAACTAACATGTCGAATGTAATATTTTATAACATTACCGTCACTTCGGCACCTACTTCTCGGTGGAACATTATATACATTTATAACGTTATATATCCTAGCCTAAGGCAACCTAGCATCTCGGATGTTATATTTTACTACATTCCCGGCGCGCCGGCCCCTACTTCTCGGTGGGAATATTATATACGTCTATAACGTTATATATCTTAGCCTAAGGCAATCCTAACATCTCGGATGTAATATTTTGCAACATTCGTGGCGCGCCGGCACCTATTTCTCGGTGGGAACATTATATACGTCTATAACTTTACATATGCTATCCTAAGGCAACCTAACATCTCGGATGTAATATTTTAGTACATTCCTGGCGCGCCGGCCCCCACTTCTCGGTGGGAATATTATATACGTCTATATCGCTATATATCATAGCCTAAGGCAACCTAACTTGCCGAGCGTAATATTTTACAACATTCCCAGTGCGTCGGCCCCTATTTCTCGGTGGGAACATTATATAAGTCAATAACGTTATATATCCTAGCCTAAGGTAATCCTAACATCTCGGATGTAATATTTTACAACATTCCTGCCGCGGCAGCACCTACTTCTCGGTGGGAACAGTATATAAGTCTATAACGTTATATATCCTATCCTAAGGCAACCTAACATCTCGGATGTAATATCTTACTACATTCCTGGCACGTCGGCCCCTACTTCTCGGTGGGAACATTATATACGTCTATAACGCTATATTTCCTAGCCTAAGGCAACCTAACATGTCGAATGTAATATTTTACAACATTCCCGTCACTTCAGCCCCTACTTCTCGGTGGGAACATTATATACGTCTATAACTTTACATATCCTAGCCTAAGGCAACCTAACATCTCGGATGTAATATTTTACTACATTCCGGGCGCGCCGGCACCTACTTCTCGGTGGCAACATTATATACGTCTATAACGTCATATATCCTAACCTAAGGGAACCTAACATCTCGGAAGAAATATTTGATAACGTTCCTCGCGTGTAGGCCCGTAGTTCTCGGTGGGAATATCATATACGTCTATAACGTTATATATCCTAGCCAAAGGCAATCCTAACATGTCGAATGTAATATTTTACAGCATTCCTGGCGCGTCGGCTCCTACTTCTCGGGTGGAACATTATATACGTCTATAACGTTATATATCCTAACCTAAGGCAACCTAACATCTCGTATGTAATATTTTACTACATTCCTGGCACGTCGGCCACTACTTCTCGGTGGGAACATTATATAAGTCTATAACGCTATATATCCTAGCCTAAGGCAAACTAACATGTCGAATGTAATATTTTATAACATTCCCGTCACTTCGGCACCTACTTCTCGGTGGCAACATTATATACGTTTATAACGTTATATATCCTAACCTAAGGCAAAATAACATTTCGGATGTAATATTTTACAACATTCCTGGCGCTCCGGACCCTACTTCTCGGTGGGAACATTATATACGTCTATATCGCTATATATCATAACGTAAGGCAACCTAACATCTCGGAAGTAATATTTTACAACATTCCTGGCGCGCCGGCCCCCACTTCTCGGTGGGAATATTATATACGTCTATATCGCTATATATCATAGCCTAAGGCAACCTAACTTGCCGAGCGTAATATTTTACAACATTCCCAGGGCGTCGGCCCCTATTTCTCGGTGGGAACATTATATAAGTCAATAACGTTATATATCCTAACCTAAGGCAACTTAACATCTCGGATGTAATATTTTACAACATTCCCGTCACTTCGGCCCCTACTTCTCGGTGGGAACATTATATACGTCTATAACGTTATATATCTTAGCCTAAGGCAATCCTAACATCTCGGATGTAATATTTTGCAACATTCCTGGCGCGCCGGCACCTATTTCTCGGTGGGAACATTATATACGTCTATAACATTACATATCCTAGCCTAAGGCAACCTAACATCTCGGATGTAATATTTTACTACATTCCTGGCGCGCCGGCCCCCACTTCTCGGTGGGAATGTTATATACGTCTATATCGCTATATATCATAGTCTAAGGCAACCTAACATGTCGAGCGTAATATTTTTCAACATTCCTGGCTCGTCGGCCCCTACTTCTCGGTGGCAACATTATATACGTCTATAACGTTATATATCCTAACCTAAGGGAACCTAACATCTCGGAAGTAATATTTGATAACGTTCCTCGCGTGTAGGCCCGTAGTTCTCGGTGGGAATATCATATACGTCTATAACGTTATATATCCTAGCCAAAGGCAATCCTAACATGTCGAATGTAATATTTTACAGCATTCCTGGCGCGTCGGCCCCTACTTCTCGGGTGGAACATTATATATGTCTATAACGTTATATATCCTAACCTAAGGCAACCTAACATCTCGTATGTAATATTTTACTACATTCCTGGCACGTCGGCCCCTACTTCTCGGTGGGAACATTATATACGTATATAACGCTATATATCCTAGCCTAAGGAAAACTAACATGTCGAATGTAATATTTTACAACATTCCCGTCACTTCGGCACCTACTTCTCGGTGGGAACATTATATACGTCTATAGCGTTATATATCCTAGTCTAAGGCAACCTAACATCTCGGATGTTATACTTTACTACATTCCCGGCGCGCCGGCCCCTACTTGTCGGTGGGAACATTATATACGTCTATAACGTTATATATCTTAGCCTAAGGCAATCCTAACATCTCGGATGTAATATTTTACAACATTCCTGGCGCGTCGGCACCTATTTCTCGGTGGGAACATTATATACGTCTATAACTTTACATATCCTAGCCTAAGGCAACCTAACATCTCGGATGTAATGTTTTACTACATTCCTGGCGCGCCGGCCCCCACTTCTCGGTGGGAATATTATATACGTCTATATCGCTATATATCATAGCCTAAGGCAACCTAACTTGCCGAGCGTAATATTTTACAACATTCCCATGGCGTCGGCCCCTATTTCTCGGTGGGAACATTATATAAGTCAATAACGTTATATATCCTAACCTAAGGCAACTTAACATCTCGGATGTAATATTTTACAACATCCCTGTCACTTCGGCCCCTACTTCTCGGTGGGAACATTATATACGTCTATAACGTTATATATCTTAGCCTAAGGCAATCCTAACATCTCGGATGTAATATTTTGCAACATTCGTGGCGCGCCGGCACCTATTTCTCGGTGGGAACATTATATACGTCTATAACTTTACATATGCTATCCTAAGGCAACCTAACATCTCGGATGTAATATTTTAGTACATTCCTGGCGCGCCGGCCCCCACTTCTCGGTGGGAATATTATATACGTCTATATCGCTATATATCATAGCCTAAGGCAACCTAACTTGCCGAGCGTAATATTTTACAACATTCCCAGTGCGTCGGCCCCTATTTCTCGGTGGGAACATTATATAAGTCAATAACGTTATATATCCTAGCCTAAGGTAATCCTAACATCTCGGATGTAATATTTTACAACATTCCTGCCGCGGCAGCACCTACTTCTCGGTGGGAACAGTATATACGTCTATAACGTTATATATCTTAGCCTAAGGCAATCCTAACATCTCGGATGTAATATTTTACAACATTCCTGGCGCGTCGGCACCTATTTCTCGGTGGGAACATTATATACGTCTATAACTTTACATATCCTAGCCTAAGGCAACCTAACATCTCGGATGTAATGTTTTACTACATTCCTGGCGCGCCGGCCCCCACTTCTCGGTGGGAATATTATATACGTCTATATCGCTATATATCATAGCCTAAGGCAACCTAACATCTCGGATGTAATATTTTACTACATTCCTGGCGCGCCGGCCCCCACTTCTCGGTGGGAATATTATATACGTCTATATCGCTATATATCATAGTCTAAGGCAACCTAACATGTCGAGCGTAATATTTCACAACATTCCTGGCTCGTCGGCCCCTACTTCACGGTGGGAACATTATATACGTCTATAACGTTATATATCCTAACCTAAGGGAACCTAACATCTCGGAAGTAATATTTGATAACATTCCTGGCGTGTAGGCCACTACTTCTCGGTGGGAACATTATATAAGTCTATAACGCTATATATCCTAGCCTAAGGCAAACTAACATGTCGAATGTAATATTTTATAACATTACCGTCACTTCGGCACCTACTTCTCGGTGGAACATTATATACGTTTATAACGTTATATATCCTAGCCTAAGGCAACCTAGCATCTCGGATGTTATATTTTACTACATTCCCGGCGCGCCGGCCCCTACTTCTCGGTGGGAATATTATATACGTCTATAACGTTATATATCTTAGCCTAAGGCAATCCTAACATCTCGGATGTAATATTTTGCAACATTCGTGGCGCGCCGGCACCTATTTCTCGGTGGGAACATTACATACGTCTATAACTTTACATATGCTATCCTAAGGCAACCTAACATCTCGGATGTTATATTTTACTACATTCCCGGCGAGCCGGCCCCTACTTCTCGGTGGGAACATTATATACGTCTATAACGTTATATATCCTAACCTAAGGCAAAATAACATTTCGGATGTAATATTTTACAACATTCCTGGCGCTCCGGACCCTACTTCTCGGTGGGAACATTATATACGTCTATATCGCTATATATCATAACGTAAGGCAACCTAACATCTCGGAAGTAATATTTTACAACATTCCTGGCGCGTCGGCACCTACTTCTCGGTGGGAACAGTATATAAGTCTATAACGTTATATATCCTATCCTAAGGCAACCTAACATCTCGGATGTAATATCTTACTACATTCCTGGCACGTCGGCCCCTACTTCTCGGTGGGAACATTATATACGTCTATAACGCTATATTTCCTAGCCTAAGGCAACCTAACATGTCGAATGTAATATTTTACAACATTCCCGTCACTTAGGCCCCTACTGCTCGGTGGGAACATTATATACGTCTATAACTTTACATATCCTAGCCTAAGGCAACCTAACATCTCGGATGTAATATTTTACTACATTCCTGGCGCGCCGGCACCTACTTCTCGGTGGCAACATTATATACGTCTATAACGTCATATATCCTAACCTAAGGGAACCTAACATCTCGGAAGTAATATTTGATAACGTTCCTCGCGTGTAGGCCCGTAGTTCTCGGTGGGAATATCATATACGTCTATAACGTTATATATCCTAGCCAAAGGCAATCCTAACATGTCGAATGTAATATTTTACAGCATTCCTGGCGCGTCGGCTCCTACTTCTCGGGTGGAACATTATATACGGCTATAACGTTATATATCCTAACCTAAGGCAACCTAACATCTCGTATGTAATATTTTACTACATTCCTGGCACGTCGGCCACTACTTCTCGGTGGGAACATTATATAAGTCTATAACGCTATATATCCTAGCCTAAGGCAAACTAACATGTCGAATGTAATATTTTATAACATTCCCGTCACTTCGGCACCTACTTCTCGGTGGCAACATTATATACGTTTATAACGTTATATATCCTAGCCTAAGGCAACCTAACATCTCGGATGTTATATTTTACTACATTCCCGGCGAGCCGGCCCCTACTTCTCGGTGGGAACATTATATACGTCTATAACGTTATATATCCTAACCTAAGGCAAAATAACATTTCGGATGTAATATTTTACAACATTCCTGGCGCTCCGGACCCTACTTCTCGGTGGGAACATTATATACGTCTATATCGCTATATATCATAACGTAAGGCAACCTAACATCTCGGAAGTAATATTTTACAACATTCCTGGCGCGTCGGCACCTACTTCTCGGTGGGAACAGTATATAAGTCTATAACGTTATATATCCTATCCTAAGGCAACCTAACATCTCGGATGTAATATTTTACTACATTCCTGGCACGTCGGCCCCTACTTCTCGGTGGGAACATTATATACGTCTATAACGCTATATTTCCTAGCCTAAGGCAATCTAACATGTCGAATGTTATATTTTACAACATTCCCGTCACTTCGGCCCCTACTTCTCGGTGGGAACATTATATACGTCTATAACATTATATACCCTAGTCTAAGGCAACCTAACATCTCGGATGTAATATTTTACTACATTCGTGGCGCACCGACCCCTACTTCTCGGTGGGAACATTATGTACGTCTATAACGTTATATATCCTAGCCTAAGGCAATCCTAACATCTCGGATGTAATAATTTACAACATTCCTGGCGCGTCGGCATCTACTTCTCGGTGGGAACAGTATATAAGTCAATAATGTTATATATCCTAACCTAAGGGAACCTAACATCTCGGAAGTAATATTTGATAACGTTCCTCGCGTGTAGGCCCGTAGTTCTCGGTGGGAATATCATATACGTCTATAACGTTATATATCCTAGCCAAAGGCAATCCTAACATGTCGAATGTAATATTTTACAGCATTCCTGGCGCGTCGGCTCCTACTTCTCGGGTGGAACATTATATACGGCTATAACGTTATATATCCTAACCTAAGGCAACCTAACATCTCGTATGTAATATTTTACTACATTCCTGGCACGTCGGCCACTACTTCTCGGTGGGAACATTATATAAGTCTATAACGCTATATATCCTAGCCTAAGGCAAACTAACATGTCGAATGTAATATTTTATAACATTCCCGTCACTTCGGCACCTACTTCTCGGTGGCAACATTATATACGTTTATAACGTTATATATCCTAGCCTAAGGCAACCTAACATCTCGGATGTTATATTTTACTACATTCCCGGCGAGCCGGCCCCTACTTCTCGGTGGGAACATTATATACGTCTATAACGTTATATATCCTAACCTAAGGCAAAATAACATTTCGGATGTAATATTTTACAACATTCCTGGCGCTCCGGACCCTACTTCTCGGTGGGAACATTATATACGTCTATATCGCTATATATCATAACGTAAGGCAACCTAACATCTCGGAAGTAATATTTTACAACATTCCTGGCGCGTCGGCACCTACTTCTCGGTGGGAACAGTATATAAGTCTATAACGTTATATATCCTATCCTAAGGCAACCTAACATCTCGGATGTAATATTTTACTACATTCCTGGCACGTCGGCCCCTACTTCTCGGTGGGAACATTATATACGTCTATAACGCTATATTTCCTAGCCTAAGGCAATCTAACATGTCGAATGTAATATTTTACAACATTCCCGTCACTTCGGCCCCTACTTCTCGGTGGGAACATTATATACGTCTATAACATTATATACCCTAGTCTAAGGCAACCTAACATCTCGGATGTAATATTTTACTACATTCGTGGCGCACCGACCCCTACTTCTCGGTGGGAACATTATGTACGTCTATAACGTTATATATCCTAGCCTAAGGCAATCCTAACATCTCGGATGTAATAATTTACAACATTCCTGGCGCGTCGGCATCTACTTCTCGGTGGGAACAGTATATAAGTCAATAATGTTATATATCCTAACCTAAGGCAACCTAACATCTCGGATGTAATATTTTACTACGTTCCTGGCACGTCGGCCACTACTTCTCGGTGGGAACATTATATAAGTCTATAACGCTATATATCCTAGCCTAAGGCAAACTAACATCTCGGATGTTATATTTTACTACATTCCCGTCACTTCGGCACCTACTTCTCGGTGGGAACATCATATACGTCTATAACGTTATATATCCTAGCCTAAGGTAATGCTAGCATCTCGGATGTAATATTTTACAACATTCCTGGCGCGCCGGCATCTATTTCTCGTTGGGAACATTATATACGTCTATAACTTTACATATCCTAGCCTAAGGCAACCTAACATCTCGGATGTAATATTTTACTGCATTCCTGGCGCGCCGGCCCCCACTTCTCGGTGAGAATATTATATACGTCTATATCGCTATATATCATAGCCTAAGGCAACCTAACTTGCCGAGCGTAATATTTTACAACATTCCCAGGGCGTCGGCCCCTATTTCTCGGTGGGAACATTATATAAGTCAATAACGTTATATATCCTAACCTAAGGCAACCTAACATCTCGGATGTAATATTTTACAACATTCCCGTCACTTCGGCCCCTACTTCTCGGTGGGAACATTATATACGTCTATAACTTTACATATCCTAGCCTAAGGCAACCTAACATCTCGGATGTAATGTTTTACTACATTCCTGGCGCGCCGGCCCCTACTTCTCGGTGGCAACATTATATACGTCTATAACGTTATATATCCTAACCTAAGGGAACCTAACATCTCGGAAGTAATATTTGATAACGTTCCTCGCGTGTAGGTCCGTAGTTCTCGGTGGGAATATCATATACGTCTATAACGTTATATATCCTAGCCAAAGGCAATCCTAACATGTCGAATGTAATATTTTACAGCATTCCTGGCGCGTCGGTTCCTACTTCTCGGGTGGAACATTATATACGTCTATAACGTTATATATCCTAACCTAAGGCAACCTAACATCTCGTATGTAATATTTTACTACATTCCTGGCACGTCGGCCCCTACTTCTCGGTGGGAACATTATATACGTCTATAACGCTATATATCCTTGCCTAAGGCAAACTAACATGTCGAATGTAATATTTTACAACATTCCCGTCACTTCGGCCCCTACTTCTCGATGGGAACACTATATACGTCTATAACGTTATATATCCTAACCTAAGGCAACCTAACTTCTCGGATGTAATATTTTACTACATTCCTGGCACGTCGGCCACTACTTCTCGGTGGGAACATTATATAAGTCTATAACGCTATATATCCTAGCCTAAGGCAAACTAACATGTCGAATGTAATATTTTACAACATTCCCGTCACTTCGGCCCCTACTTCTCGATGGGAACACTATATACGTCTATAACGTTATATATCCTAACCTAAGGCAACCTAACATCTCGGATGTAATATTTTACTACATTCCTGGCACGTCGGCCACTACTTCTCGGTGGGAACATTATATAAGTCTATAACGCTATATATCCTAGCCTAAGGCAAACTAACATGTCGAATGTAATATTTTATAACATTCCCGTCACTTCGGAACCTACTTCTCGGTGGCAACATTATATACGTTTATAACGTTATATATCCTAGCCTAAGGCAACCTAACATCTCGGATGTTATATTTTACTACATTCCCGGCGCGCCGGCCCCTACTTCTCGGTGGGAACATTATATACGTCTATAACGTTATATATCCTAACCTAAGGCAAAATAACATCTCGGATGTAACATTTTACTACATTCCTGGCGCGCCGGACCCTACTTCTCGGTGGGAACATTATATACGTCTATATCGCTATATATCATAACGTAAGGCAACCTAACATCTCGGAAGTAATATTTTACAACATTCCTGGCGCGTCGGCACCTACTTCTCGGTGGGAACAGTATATAAGTCTATAACGTTATATATCCTATCCTAAGGCAACCTAACATCTCGGATGTAATATTTTACTACATTCGACGCGCACCGACCCCTACTTCTCGGTGGGAACATTATATACGTCTATAACGCTATATTTCCTAGCCTAAGGCAACCTAACATGTCGAATGTAATATTTTACAACATTCCCGTCACTTCGGCCCCTACTTCTCGGTGGGAACATTATATACGTCTATAACATTATATACCCTAGTCTAAGGCAACCTAACATCTCGGATGTAATATTTTACTACATTCGTGGCGCACCGACCCCTACTTCTCGGTGGGAACATTATATACGTCTATAACGTTATATATCCTAGCCTAAGGCAATCCTAACATCTCGAATGTAATAATTTACAACATTCCTGGCGCGTCGGAATCTACTTCTCGGTGGGAACAGTATATTAGTCAATAATGTTATATATCCTAACCTAAGGCAACCTAACATCTCGGATGTAATATTTTACTACGTTCCTGGCACGTCGGCCACTACATCTCGGTGGGAACATTATATAAGTCTATAACGCTATATATCCTAGCCTAAGGCAAACTAACATCTCGGATGTTATATTTTACTACATTCCCGTCACTTCGGCACCTACTTCTCGGTGGGAACATCATATACGTCTATAACGTTATATATCCTAGCCTAAGGTAATGCTAACGTCTCGGATGTAATATTTTACAACATTCCTGGCGCGCCGGCATCTATTTCTCGTTGGGAACATTATATACTACTATAACTTTACATATCCTAGCCTAAGGCAACCTAACATATCGGATGTAATATTTTACTGCATTCCTGGCGCGCCGGCCCCCACTTCTCGGTGGGAATATTATATACGTCTATATCGCTATATATCATAGCCTAAGGCAACCTAACTTGCCGAGCGTAATATTTTACAACATTCCCAGGGCGTCGGCCCCTATTTCTCGGTGGGAACATTATATAAGTCAATAACGTTATATATCCTAACCTAAGACAACCTAACACCTCGGATGTAATATTTTACAACATTCCCGTCACTTCGGCCCCTACTTCTCGGTGGGAACATTATATACGTCTATAACGATATATATCTTAGCCTAAGGCAATCCTAACATCTCGGATGTAATATTTTGCAACATTCCTGGCGCGCCGGCACCTATTTCTCGGTGGGAACATTATATACGTCTATAACTTTACATATCCTAGCCTAAGGCAACCTAACATCTCGGATGTAATATTTTACTACATTCCTGGCGCGCCGGCCCCCACTTCTCGGTGGGAATGTTATATACGTCTATATCGCTATATATCATAGTCTAAGGCAACCTAACATGTCGAGCGTAATATTTTTCAACATTCCTGGCTCGTCGGCCCCTACTTCTCGGTGGCAACATTATATACGTCTATAACGTTATATATCCTAACCTAAGGGAACCTAACTTCTCGGAAGTAATATTTGATAACGTTCCTCGCGTGTAGGCCCGTAGTTCTCGGTGGGAATATCATATACGTCTATAACGTTATATATCCTAGCCAAAGGCAATCCTAACATGTCGAATGTAATATTTTACAGCATTCCTGGCGCGTCGGCCCCTACTTCTCGGGTGGAACATTATATATGTCTATAACGTTATATATCCTAACCTAAGGCAACCTAACATCTCGTATGTAATATTTTACTACATTCCTGGCACGTCGGCCCCTACTTCTCGGTGGGAACATTATATACGTATATAACGCTATATATCCTAGCCTAAGGAAAACTAACATGTCGAATGTAATATTTTACAACATTCCCGTCACTTCGGCACCTACTTCTCGGTGGGAACATTATATACGTCTATAGCGTTATATATCCTAGTCTAAGGCAACCTAACATCTCGGATGTTATACTATACTACATTCCCGGCGCGCCGGCCCCTACTTGTCGGTGGGAACATTATATACGTCTATAACGTTATATATCTTAGCCTAAGGCAATCCTAACATCTCGGATGTAATATTTTACAACATTCCTGGCGCGTCGGCACCTATTTCTCGGTGGGAACATTATATACGTCTATAACTTTGCATATCCTAGCCTAAGGCAACCTAACATCTCGGATGTAATGTTTTACTACATTCCTGGCGCGCCGGCCCCCACTTCTCGGTGGGAATATTATATACGTCTATATCGCTATATATCATAGCCTAAGGCAACCTAACTTGCCGAGCGTAATATTTTACAACATTCCCAGGGCGTCGGCCCCTATTTCTCGGTGGGAACATTATATAAGTCAATAACGTTATATATCCTAACCTAAGGCAACTTAACATCTCGGATGTAATATTTTACAACATTCCCGTCACTTCGGCCCCTACTTCTCGGTGGGAACATTATATACGTCTATAACGTTATATATCTTAGCCTAAGGCAATCCTAACATCTCGGATGTAATATTTTGCAACATTCCTGGCGCGCCGGCACCTATTTCTCGGTGGGAACATTATATACGTCTATAACTTAACATATCCTAGCATAAGGCAACCTAACACCTCGGATGTAATATTTTACTACATTCCTGGCGCGCCGGCCCCCACTTCTCGGTGGGAATATTATATACGTCTATATCGCTATATATCATAGTCTAAGGCAACCTAACATGTCGAGCGTAATATTTCACAACATTCCTGGCTCGTCGGCCCCTACTTCACGGTGGGAACATTATATACGTCTATAAGGTTATATATCCTAACCTAAGGGAACCTAACATCTCGGAAGTAATATTTGATAACATTCCTGGCGTGTAGGCCACTACTTCTCGGTGGGAACATCATATAAGTCTATAACGCTATATATCCTAGCCTAAGGCAAACTAACATGTCGAATGTAATATTTTATAACATTACCGTCACTTCGGCACCTACTTCTCGGTGGGAACATTATATACGTTTATAACGTTATATATCCTAGCCTAAGGCAACCTAACATCTCGGATGTTATATTTTACTACATTCCCGGCGCGCCGGCCCCTACTTCTCGGTGGGAATATTATATACGTCTATAACGTTATATATCTTAGCCTAAGGCAATCCTAACATCTCGGATGTAATATTTTGCAACATTCGTGGCGCGCCGGCACCTATTTCTCGGTGGGAACATTATATACGTCTATAACTTTACATATCCTATCCTAAGGCAACCTAACATCTCGGATGTAATATTTTACTACATTCCTGGCGCGCCGGCCCCCACTTCTCGGTGGGAATATTATATACGTCTATATCGCTATATATCATAGCCTAAGGCAACCTAACTTGCCGAGCGTAATATTTTACAACATTCCCAGGGCGTCGGCCCCTATTTCTCGGTGGGAACATTATATAAATCAATAACGTTATATATCCTAGCCTAAGGTAATCCTAACATCTCGGATGTAATATTTTACAACATTCCTGCCGCGGCGGCACCTACTTCTCGGTGGGAACAGTATATAAGTCTATAACGTTATATATCCTATCCTAAGGCAACCTAACATCTCGGATGTAATATTTTACTACATTCCTGGCACGTCGGCCCCTACTTCTCGGTGGGAACATTATATACGTCTATAACGCTATATATCCTAGCCTAAGGCAAACTAACATGTCGAATGTAATATTTTACAACATTCCTGGCGCGCCGGCCCCTACTTCTCGATGGGAACACTATATACGTCTATAACGTTATATATCCTAACCTAAGGCAACCTAACATCTCGGATGTAGTATTTTACTACATTCCTGGCACGTCGGCCACTACTTCTCGGTGGGAACATTATATAAGTCTATAACGCTATATATCCTAGCCTAAGGCAAACTAACATGTCGAATGTAATATTTTATAACATTCCCGTCACTTCGGCACCTACTTCTCGGTGGCAACATTATATACGTTTATAACGTTATATATCCTAGCCTAAGGCAACCTAACATCTCGGATGTTATATTTTACTACATTCCCGGCGCGCCGGCCCCTACTTCTCGGTGGGAACATTATATACGTCTATAACGTTATATATCCTAACCTAAGGCAAAATAACATCTCGGATGTAACATTTTACTACATTCCTGGCGCGCCGGACCCTACTTCTCGGTGGGAACATTATATACGTCTATATCGCTATATATCATAACGTAAGGCAACCTAACATCTCGGAAGTAATATTTTACAACATTCCTGGCGCGTCGGCACCTACTTCTCGGTGGGAACAGTATATAAGTCTATAACGTTATATATCCTATCCTAAGGCAACCTAACATCTCGGATGTAATATTTTACTACATTCGACGCGCACCGACCCCTACTTCTCGGTGGGAACATTATATACGTCTATAACGCTATATTTCCTAGCCTAAGGCAACCTAACATGTCGAATGTAATATTTTACAACATTCCCGTCACTTCGGCCCCTACTTCTCGGTGGGAACATTATATACGTCTATAACATTATATACCCTAGTCTAAGGCAACCTAACATCTCGGATGTAATATTTTACTACATTCGTGGCGCACCGACCCCTACTTCTCGGTGGGAACATTATATACGTCTATAACGTTATATATCCTAGCCTAAGGCAATCCTAACATCTCGAATGTAATAATTTACAACATTCCTGGCGCGTCGGAATCTACTTCTCGGTGGGAACAGTATATTAGTCAATAATGTTATATATCCTAACCTAAGGCAACCTAACATCTCGGATGTAATATTTTACTACGTTCCTGGCACGTCGGCCACTACATCTCGGTGGGAACATTATATAAGTCTATAACGCTATATATCCTAGCCTAAGGCAAACTAACATCTCGGATGTTATATTTTACTACATTCCCGTCACTTCGGCACCTACTTCTCGGTGGGAACATCATATACGTCTATAACGTTATATATCCTAGCCTAAGGTAATGCTAACGTCTCGGATGTAATATTTTACAACATTCCTGGCGCGCCGGCATCTATTTCTCGTTGGGAACATTATATACTACTATAACTTTACATATCCTAGCCTAAGGCAACCTAACATCTCGGATGTAATATTTTACTGCATTCCTGGCGCGCCGGCCCCCACTTCTCGGTGGGAATATTATATACGTCTATATCGCTATATATCATAGCCTAAGGCAACCTAACTTGCCGAGCGTAATATTTTACAACATTCCCAGGGCGTCGGCCCCTATTTCTCGGTGGGAACATTATATAAGTCAATAACGTTATATATCCTAACCTAAGACAACCTAACACCTCGGATGTAATATTTTACAACATTCCCGTCACTTCGGCCCCTACTTCTCGGTGGGAACATTATATACGTCTATAACGATATATATCTTAGCCTAAGGCAATCCTAACATCTCGGATGTAATATTTTGCAACATTCCTGGCGCGCCGGCACCTATTTCTCGGTGGGAACATTATATACGTCTATAACTTTACATATCCTAGCCTAAGGCAACCTAACATCTCGGATGTAATATTTTACTACATTCCTGGCGCGCCGGCCCCCACTTCTCGGTGGGAATGTTATATACGTCTATATCGCTATATATCATAGTCTAAGGCAACCTAACATGTCGAGCGTAATATTTTTCAACATTCCTGGCTCGTCGGCCCCTACTTCTCGGTGGCAACATTATATACGTCTATAACGTTATATATCCTAACCTAAGGGAACCTAACATCTCGGAAGTAATATTTGATAACGTTCCTCGCGTGTAGGCCCGTAGTTCTCGGTGGGAATATCATATACGTCTATAACGTTATATATCCTAGCCAAAGGCAATCCTAACATGTCGAATGTAATATTTTACAGCATTCCTGGCGCGTCGGCCCCTACTTCTCGGGTGGAACATTATATATGTCTATAACGTTATATATCCTAACCTAAGGCAACCTAACATCTCGTATGTAATATTTTACTACATTCCTGGCACGTCGGCCCCTACTTCTCGGTGGGAACATTATATACGTATATAACGCTATATATCCTAGCCTAAGGAAAACTAACATGTCGAATGTAATATTTTACAACATTCCCGTCACTTCGGCACCTACTTCTCGGTGGGAACATTATATACGTCTATAGCGTTATATATCCTAGTCTAAGGCAACCTAACATCTCGGATGTTATACTTTACTACATTCCCGGCGCGCCGGCCCCTACTTGTCGGTGGGAACATTATATACGTCTATAACGTTATATATCTTAGCCTAAGGCAATCCTAACATCTCGGATGTAATATTTTACAACATTCCTGGCGCGTCGGCACCTATTTCTCGGTGGGAACATTATATACGTCTATAACTTTACATATCCTAGCCTAAGGCAACCTAACATCTCGGATGTAATGTTTTACTACATTCCTGGCGCGCCGGCCCCCACTTCTCGGTGGGAATATTATATACGTCTATATCGCTATATATCATAGCCTAAGGCAACCTAACTTGCCGAGCGTAATATTTTACAACATTCCCAGGGCGTCGGCCCCTATTTCTCGGTGGGAACATTATATAAGTCAATAACGTTATATATCCTAACCTAAGGCAACTTAACATCTCGGATGTAATATTTTACAACATTCCCGTCACTTCGGCCCCTACTTCTCGGTGGGAACATTATATACGTCTATAACGTTATATATCTTAGCCTAAGGCAATCCTAACATCTCGGATGTAATATTTTGCAACATTCCTGGCGCGCCGGCACCTATTTCTCGGTGGGAACATTATATACGTCTATAACTTAACATATCCTAGCATAAGGCAACCTAACACCTCGGATGTAATATTTTACTACATTCCTGGCGCGCCGGCCCCCACTTCTCGGTGGGAATATTATATACGTCTATATCGCTATATATCATAGTCTAAGGCAACCTAACATGTCGAGCGTAATATTTCACAACATTCCTGGCTCGTCGGCCCCTACTTCACGGTGGGAACATTATATACGTCTATAAGGTTATATATCCTAACCTAAGGGAACCTAACATCTCGGAAGTAATATTTGATAACATTCCTGGCGTGTAGGCCACTACTTCTCGGTGGGAACATCATATAAGTCTATAACGCTATATATCCTAGCCTAAGGCAAACTAACATCTCGTATGTAATATTTTACTACATTCCTGGCACGTCGGCCCCTACTTCTCGGTGGGAACATTATATACGTATATAACGCTATATATCCTAGCCTAAGGAAAACTAACATGTCGAATGTAATATTTTACAACATTCCCGTCACTTCGGCACCTACTTCTCGGTGGGAACATTATATACGTCTATAGCGTTATATATCCTAGTCTAAGGCAACCTAACATCTCGGATGTTATACTTTACTACATTCCCGGCGCGCCGGCCCCTACTTGTCGGTGGGAACATTATATACCTCTATAACGTTATATATCTTAGCCTAAGGCAATCCTAACATCTCGGATGTAATATTTTACAACATTCCTGGCGCGTCGGCACCTATTTCTCGGTGGGAACATTATATACGTCTATAACTTTACATATCCTAGCCTAAGGCAACCTAACATCTCGGATGTAATGTTTTACTACATTCCTGGCGCGCCGGCCCCCACTTCTCGGTGGGAATATTATATACGTCTATATCGCTATATATCATAGCCTAAGGCAACCTAACTTGCCGAGCGTAATATTTTACAACATTCCCAGGGCGTCGGCCCCTATTTCTCGGTGGGAACATTATATAAGTCAATAACGTTATATATCCTAACCTAAGGCAACCTAACACCTCGGATGTAATATTTTACAACATTCCCGTCACTTCGGCCCCTACTTCTCGGTGGGAACATTATATACGTCTATAACGATATATATCTTAGCCTAAGGCAATCCTAACATCTCGGATGTAATATTTTGCACCATTCCTGGCGCGCCGGCACCTATTTCTCGGTGGGAACATTATATACGTCTATAACTTTACATATCCTAGCCTAAGGCAACCTAACATCTCGGATGTAATATTTTACTACATTCCTGGCGCGCCGGCCCCCACTTCTCGGTGGGAATGTTATATACGTCTATATCGCTATATATCATAGTCTAAGGCAACCTAACATGTCGAGCGTAATATTTTTCAACATTCCTGGCTCGTCGGCCCCTACTTCTCGGTGGCAACATTATATACGTCTATAACGTTATATATCCTAACCTAAGGGAACCTAACATCTCGGAAGTAATATTTGATAACGTTCCTCGCGTGTAGGCCCGTAGTTCTCGGTGGGAATATCATATACGTCTATAACGTTATATATCCTAGCCAAAGGCAATCCTAACATGTCGAATGTAATATTTTACAGCATTCCTGGCGCGTCGGCCCCTACTTCTCGGGTGGAACATTATATATGTCTATAACGTTATATATCCTAACCTAAGGCAACCTAACATCTCGTATGTAATATTTTACTACATTCCTGGCACGTCGGCCCCTACTTCTCGGTGGGAACATTATATACGTATATAACGCTATATATCCTAGCCTAAGGAAAACTAACATGTCGAATGTAATATTTTACAACATTCCCGTCACTTCGGCACCTACTTCTCGGTAGGAACATTATATACGTCTATAGCGTTATATATCCTAGTCTAAGGCAACCTAACATCTCGGATGTTATACTTTACTACATTCCCGGCGCGCCGGCCCCTACTTGTCGGTGGGAACATTATATACGTCTATAACGTTATATATCTTAGCCTAAGGCAATCCTAACATCTCGGATGTAATATTTTACAGCATTCCTGGCGCGTCGGCACCTATTTCTCGGTGGGAACATTATATACGTCTATAACTTTACATATACTAGCCTAAGGCAACCTAACATCTCGGATGTAATGTTTTACTACATTCCTGGCGCGCCGGCCCCCACTTCTCGGTGGGAATATTATATACGTCTATATCGCTATATATCATAGCCTAAGGCAACCTAACTTGCCGAGCGTAATATTTTACAACATTCCCAGGGCGTCGGCCCCTATTTCTCGGTGGGAACATTATATAAGTCAATAACGTTATATATCCTAACCTAAGGCAACTTAACATCTCGGATGTAATATTTTACAACATTCCCGTCACTTCGGCCCCCACTTCTCGGTGGGAACATTATATACGTCTATAACGTTATATATCTTAGCCTAAGGCAATCCTAATATCTCGGATGTAATATTTTGCAACATTCCTGGCGCGCCGGCACCTATTTCTCGGTGGGAACATTATATACGTCTATAACTTAACATATCCTAGCATAAGGCAACCTAACACCTCGGATGTAATATTTTACTACATTCCTGGCGCGCCGGCCCCCACTTCTCGGTGGGAATATTATATACGTCTATATCGCTATATATCATAGTCTAAGGCAACCTAACATGTCGAGCGTAATATTTCACAACATTCCTGGCTCGTCGGCCCCTACTTCACGGTGGGAACATTATAAAAGTCAATAACGTTATATATCCTAGCCTAAGGTAATCCTAACATCTCGGATGTAATATTTTACAACATTCCTGCCGCGGCGGCACCTACTTCTCGGTGGGAACAGTATATAAGTCTATAACGTTATATATCCTATCCTAAGGCAACCTAACATCTCGGATGTAATATTTTACTACATTCCTGGCACGTCGGCCCCTACTTCTCGGTGGGAACATTATATACGTCTATAACGCTATATTTCCTAGCCTAAGGCAACCTAACATGTCGAATGTAATATTTTACAACATTCCCGTCACTTCGGCCCCTACTTCTCGGTGGGAACATTATATACGTCTATAACTTTACATATCCTAGCCTAAGGCAACCTAACATCTCGGATGTAATATTTTACTACATTCCTGGCGCGCCGGCCCCTACTTCTCGGTGGCAACATTATATACGTCTATAACGTTATATATCCTAACCTAAGGGAACCTAACATCTCGGAAGTAATATTTGATAACGTTCATCGCGTATAGGCCCGTAGTTCTCGGTGGGAATATCATACACGTCTATAACGTTATATATCCTAGCCAAAGGCAATCCTAACATGTCGAATGTAATATTTTACAGCATTCCTGGCGCGTCGGCTCCTACTTCTCGGGTGGAACATTATATACGTCTATCACGCCATATATCCTAACTTAAGGCAACCAAAAATGTCGAGCGTAATATTTTACTACATTCCTGGCGTGTCGGCCCCTATTTCTCGGTGGGAATATTATATACGTCTTTAACGCTATATGTCCTACCCTGAGACAACCTAACATGTCGAATTGAATATTTTACAATATTCCTGGCGCGTCGGCAACTACCTCTCCGTGGGAACACTATATACGTCTTAAACGCTATATATCCTAACCTAAGGCAACCTAACTTGTCGCGCGTAATATTTTACAACATTCCTGTGGCTTCGGCCCCTATTTCTCGGTGGGAATATTATATAAGTAAATAACGTTATATATCCTAACCTAAGGCAACCTAACATCTCGGATGTAATATTTTACAACATTCCCGTCACTTCGGCCCCTACTCCTCGGTGGGAACATTATATACGTCTTTAACGCTATATATCCTAGCCTAAGGCAACCTAACATGTCGAGCGTAATATTTTATAACATTCCTGGCTCGTCCGCCCATACTTCTCGGTGGGAACATTATATATGTCTATAACGTTATATATCCTAGCCTAAGGTAATCCTAACATCTCGGATGTAATATTTTACGACATTCCTGGCGCGTCGGCACCTACTTCTCGGTGGGAACAGTATATAAGTCTATAAAGTTATATATCCTAACCTAAGGCAACCTAACATCTCGGATGTAATATTTTACTACATTCCTGGCACGTCGGCCCCTACTTCTCGGTGGGAACATTATATACGTCTATAACGTTATATATCCTAACCTAAGGGAACCTAACATGTCGAATGTAATATTTTACAACATTCCTGGCGTGTCGGCCCCTATTTCTCGGTGGGAACATCTTTATATGTCTATAACGCTATATGTCCTAGCCTGAGACAACCTAACATGTCGAATATAATATTTTACAATATGCCTGGCGCGCCGGCCCCCACTTCTCGGTGGGAATATTATATACGTCTATATCGCAATATATCATAGTCTAAGGCAACCTAACATGTCGAGCGTAATATTTTACAACATTCCTGGCTCGTCGGCCCCTACTTCTCGGTGGGAACATTATATACGTCTATAACGTTATATATCCAATCCTACGGGAACCTAACACCTCGGATGTAATATTTTACAACATTCCTGGCGTGTCGGCGCCTATGTCTCGGTGGGAACATTATATACATCTTTAACGCTATATATCCTAGCCTAAGGCAACCTAACTTGTCGAGCGTAATATTTTACAACATTTCTGGCTCGTCGGCACCTACTTCTCGGTGGGAACATTATATACGTCTATAAAGTTATATATCCTAGCCTAAGGCAACCTAACATACCGGATGTAATATTTTACCACATTCCTGGCGCGCTGGCCCCTACTTCTCGGTGGGAACATTATATACGTCTATAACGCCATATATCCTAACTTAAGGCAACCAAAAATGTCGAGCGTAATATTTTACTACATTCCTGGCGTGTCGGCCCCTATTTCTCGGTGGGAATATTATATACGTCTTTAACGCTATATGTCCTAGCCTGAGACAACCTAACATGTCGAATTGAATATTTTACAATATTCCTGGCGCGTCGGCAACTACTTCTCCGTGGGAACATTATATACGTCTTAAACGCAATATATCCTAACCTAAGGCAACCTAACTTGTCGAGCGTAATATTTTACAACATTCCTGTGGCTTCGGCCCCTATTTGTCGGTGGGAATATTATATAAGTAAATAACGTTATATATCCTAACCTAAGGCAACCTAACATCTCGGATGTAATATTTTACTACATTCCTGGCACGTCGGCCCCTACTTCTCGGGGGGAACATTATATACGTCTATAGCGCTATATATCCTAGCCTAAGGCAAACTAACATGTCGAATGTAATATTTTACAACATCCCCGTCACTTCGGCCCCTACTTCTCGGTGGGAACATTATATACGTCTATAACGTTATATATCCTAGTCTAAGGCAACCTAACATCTCGGATGTAATATTTTACTACATTCGTGGTGCACCGGCCCCTACTTCTCGGTGGGAACATTATATACGTCTTTAACGCTATATATCCTAGCCTAAGGCAACCTAACACCTCGGATGTAATATTTTACAACATTCCTGGCGTGTCGGCCCCTATTTCTCGGTGGGAACATTATATATGTCTATAACGCTATATGTCCTAGCCTGAGACAACATAACATGTCGAATATAATATTTTACAATATTCCTGGCGCGTCGGCAACAACTTCTCGTTGGGAACTGTATATACGTCTACAATGTTATATATCCTAACCTAAGACAACTTAACATGTCGAATGTAATATTTTACTACATTCCTGGCGTGTCGGCCCCTATTTCTCGGTGGGAATATTATATACGCCTTTAACGCTGTATGTCTTAGCCTGACACAACCTAACATGTCGAATTGAATATTTTACAATATTCCTGGCGCGTCGGCAACTACTTCTCCGTGGGAACTGTATATACGTCTATAACGTTATATATCCTAACCTAAGGCAACTTAACATGTCGGATGTAATATTTTCCAACATTCCTGGCGCGTCGGCATCTACATCTCGGTCGGAACAGTATATAAGTCAATAACGTTATATATCCTAACCTAAGGCAACCTAACATCTCGGATGTAATATTTTACTACGTTCCTGGCACGTCGGCCACTACTTCTCGGTGGGAACATTATATAAGTCTATAACGCTATATATCTTAGCCTAAGGCAAACTAACATGTCGAATGTAATATTTTACAACATTCCCGTCACTTCGGCCCCTACTTCTCGGTGGGAACATTATATACGTCTATATCGCTATATATCCTAGCCTAAGGCATCCTAACATGTCGAGCCTACTATTTTACAGCATTCCTGGCTCGTCGGACCCTACTGCTCGGTGGGAACATTATATACGTCTATAACGTTATATATCCTAACCTAAGGGTACCTAACGATCTCGGATGTAATATTTGACAACATTGCTGGCGTGTCGGCCCGTACTTCTCGGTGGGAATATCATATACGTCTATAACGTTATATATCCTAGACTAAGGCAATCCTAACATGTCGAATGTAATATTTTACAACATTCCGGTCTCGTCAGCGCCTACTTCGCGGTAGGAACATTATATAAGTCAATAACGTTATATATCCTAACCTGAGGCAACCTAACATCTCGGGTGTAATATTTTACTACATTCCTGGCGCGCCGGCCTCTACTTCTCGGTGGGAACATTATATACATCTTTAACGCTACATATCCTAGCTTAAGGCAACCTAACATGTCGAATGTAATATTTTACAACATTCCTGGCGCGTCGGCACCTACTTCACGGTGGGAACATTATATACGTCTAGAACGTTATATATCCTAACCGAAGGCAACCTAACGTCTCTACCGTAATATTTTACAACATTCCTGACGCGTCGGCACCACCTTCTCGGTGGGAACAGTATGTTCGTCTATAACGTTATATATCCTAGCCTAAGGCAATCCTAACATCTCGGATGTAATATTTTACAACATTCCTGGCGCGTCGGCCTCTACTTCTCGGTGGGATCATTACATACGTCTATAACGTTATATATCCTAACCTAAGGGTACCTAACATTTCGGATGTAATATTTGACATCATTGGTGGCGTGTCGGCCCGTACTTCTCGGTGGGAATATCATATCCGTCTATAACGTTATATATCCTAGACTAAGGCAATCCTAACATGTCGAATGTAATATTTTACAACATTCCGGTCTCGTCGGCGCCTATTTCTCGGTGGGAACATTATATAAGTCATTAACGTTATATATCCTAACCTAAGGCAACCTAACATCTCGGATGCAATATTTTACTACATTCCTGGCACGTCGACCCCTACTTCTCGGTGGGATCATTACATACGTCTATAACGCTATATATCCTAGCTTAAGGAAACCTAAAGTGTCGAATGTATTATTTTACAACATTCCTGGCGCGTCGGAACCAACATCTCGGTGGGAACAGTTTATACGTCTATAACGCTACATATCCTAGCTTAAGGCAACCTAACATGTCGAATGTAATATTTTACAACATTCCTGGCGCGTCGGCACCTACTTCTCGGTGGGAACATTATATACGTCTATAGCGCTATATATCCTAGTCTAAGGCAACCTAACATTTCGAATGTAATATTTTACAACATACCTGTCGTGTCGGCACCTACTTCTCGGTGGGAACGTTATATACGTCTATAAAGCTATATATCCTACCTTAAGGCAACCTAAAATGTCGAGTGTAATATTTTACAACATTCCCGGCACTTCGGCCGCTACATCTCGGTGGGAACATTATATACGTCTATAACGCTATAAATCCTAGCTTAAGGCAACCTAACATGTCGAATGTAATATTTTACAACATTCCTGGCGCGTCGGCCCCTACTTCTCGGTGGGAACATTATATATGTCTATAACGCTATATATCCTAGCCTAAGGCAACCTAAAATGTCAAGTGTAATATTTTACAACATTCCCGGCACTTCGGCCGCTACATCTCGGTGGGAACATTATATACGTCTATAACGCTATAAATCCTAGCTTAAGGCAACCTAACATGTCGAATGTAATATTTTACTACATTCCTGGCGTGTCGGCCCCTATTTCTCGGTGGGAATATTATATACGCCTTTAACGCTGTATGTCTTAGCCTGACACAACCTAACATGTCGAATTGAATATTTTACAATATTCCTGGCGCGTCGGCAACTACTTCTCCGTGGGAACTGTATATACGTCTATAACGTTATATATCCTAACCTAAGGCAACTTAACATGTCGGATGTAATATTTTCCAACATTCCTGGCGCGTCGGCATCTACATCTCGGTCGGAACAGTATATAAGTCAATAACGTTATATATCCTAACCTAAGGCAACCTAACATCTCGGATGTAATATTTTACTACGTTCCTGGCACGTCGGCCACTACTTCTCGGTGGGAACATTATATAAGTCTATAACGCTATATATCTTAGCCTAAGGCAAACTAACATGTCGAATGTAATATTTTACAACATTCCCGTCACTTCGGCCCCTACTTCTCGGTGGGAACATTATATACGTCTATATCGCTATATATCCTAGCCTAAGGCATCCTAACATGTCGAGCCTACTATTTTACAGCATTCCTGGCTCGTCGGACCCTACTGCTCGGTGGGAACATTATATACGTCTATAACGTTATATATCCTAACCTAAGGGTACCTAACGATCTCGGATGTAATATTTGACAACATTGCTGGCGTGTCGGCCCGTACTTCTCGGTGGGAATATCATATACGTCTATAACGTTATATATCCTAGACTAAGGCAATCCTAACATGTCGAATGTAATATTTTACAACATTCCGGTCTCGTCAGCGCCTACTTCGCGGTAGGAACATTATATAAGTCAATAACGTTATATATCCTAACCTGAGGCAACCTAACATCTCGGGTGTAATATTTTACTACATTCCTGGCGCGCCGGCCTCTACTTCTCGGTGGGAACATTATATACATCTTTAACGCTACATATCCTAGCTTAAGGCAACCTAACATGTCGAATGTAATATTTTACAACATTCCTGGCGCGTCGGCACCTACTTCACGGTGGGAACATTATATACGTCTAGAACGTTATATATCCTAACCGAAGGCAACCTAACGTCTCTACCGTAATATTTTACAACATTCCTGACGCGTCGGCACCACCTTCTCGGTGGGAACAGTATGTTCGTCTATAACGTTATATATCCTAGCCTAAGGCAATCCTAACATCTCGGATGTAATATTTTACAACATTCCTGGCGCGTCGGCCTCTACTTCTCGGTGGGATCATTACATACGTCTATAACGTTATATATCCTAACCTAAGGGTACCTAACATTTCGGATGTAATATTTGACATCATTGGTGGCGTGTCGGCCCGTACTTCTCGGTGGGAATATCATATCCGTCTATAACGTTATATATCCTAGACTAAGGCAATCCTAACATGTCGAATGTAATATTTTACAACATTCCGGTCTCGTCGGCGCCTATTTCTCGGTGGGAACATTATATAAGTCATTAACGTTATATATCCTAACCTAAGGCAACCTAACATCTCGGATGCAATATTTTACTACATTCCTGGCACGTCGACCCCTACTTCTCGGTGGGATCATTACATACGTCTATAACGCTATATATCCTAGCTTAAGGAAACCTAAAGTGTCGAATGTATTATTTTACAACATTCCTGGCGCGTCGGAACCAACATCTCGGTGGGAACAGTTTATACGTCTATAACGCTACATATCCTAGCTTAAGGCAACCTAACATGTCGAATGTAATATTTTACAACATTCCTGGCGCGTCGGCACCTACTTCTCGGTGGGAACATTATATACGTCTATAGCGCTATATATCCTAGTCTAAGGCAACCTAACATTTCGAATGTAATATTTTACAACATACCTGTCGTGTCGGCACCTACTTCTCGGTGGGAACGTTATATACGTCTATAAAGCTATATATCCTACCTTAAGGCAACCTAAAATGTCGAGTGTAATATTTTACAACATTCCCGGCACTTCGGCCGCTACATCTCGGTGGGAACATTATATACGTCTATAACGCTATAAATCCTAGCTTAAGGCAACCTAACATGTCGAATGTAATATTTTACAACATTCCTCGCGCGTCGGCCCCTACTTCTCGGTGGGAACATTATATATGTCTATAACGCTATATATCCTAGCCTAAGGCAACCTAAAATGTCAAGTGTAATATTTTACAACATTCCCGGCACTTCGGCCGCTACATCTCGGTGGGAACATTATATACGTCTATAACGCTATAAATCCTAGCTTAAGGCAACCTAACATGTCGAATGTAATATTTTACAACATTCCTGGCGCGTCGGCCCCGACTTCTCGGTGGGATCATTACATACGTCTATAACGCTATATATCCTAGTTTAAGGCAAACTAACATGTGGAATGTAATATTTTACAACATGCCTGGCGCGTCGGCACCTACTTCTCGGTGGGAACAGTATATACGTCTATAACGTTATGTATCCTAACCTAAGGCAACCTAACATGTCGAATGTAATATTTTACCACATTCCTGGCTGGTTGGCCCTTACTTCACCGTGGGAACATTATATACGTCTATAATGTTACATATCCTAGCCTAAGGCAACCTAACATGTCGAATGTTATATTTTACAACATTCCTGGCGCGTCGGAACCTACTTCTCGGTGGGAACATTATATACGTCTATAACGTTATATATCCTAAACTAAGGCAACCTATCATCTCTACCGTAATATTTTACAACATTCCTGGCATGCAAGTCCCTAGTTCTCTGTCGTAACATTATATACGTCTATAACGTTATATATCCTAACCTAAGGCAACCTAAAGTCTCTACCCTAATATTTTACAACATTCCTGGAACGTCGGCCCCTACTTCTCGGTGGGATCATTACATACGTCTACAACGCTATATGTCCTAGCCTAAGGCAACCTAACCTGTGGAATGTAATATTTTACAACATTCCTGGCGCGTCGGCAGTTACTTCTCGGTGGGAACATTATATACGTCTATAACGCTATAAATCCTAGCTTAAGGCAACCTAACATGTCGAATGTAATATTTTACAACATTCCTGGCGCGTCGGCACCAACATCTCGGTGTGAACAGTTTATACGTCTATAAAGTTATATATCCTAGCCTAAAGCAATCCTAACATGTCGATTGTAATATTTTACAACATTCCTGGCTCGTCGGCACCTACTTCTCGGTGGGAACAGTATTTACATCTATAACGATATATATCCTAGCCTAAGGCGACCTAACATCTCTAATGTAATATTTTACTACATTCCTGGCGCGCCGGCCCCTACTTCTCGGTGGGAACATTAGATACGTCTATATCGCTATATATCCTAGCCTAAGGCATCCTAACATGTCGAGCCTACTATTTTACAACATTCCTGGCTCGTCGGCCCCTACTTCTCGGTGGGAACATTATATACGTCTATAACGTTATATATCCTAACCTAAGGGTACCTAACATTTCGGATGTAATATTTGACAACATTGCTGGCGTGTCGGCCCGTACTTCTCGGTGGGAATATCATATCCGTCTATAACGTTATATATCCTAGACTAAGGCAATCCTAACATGTCGAATGTAATATTTTACAACATTCCGGTCTCGTCGGCGCCTACTTCTCGGTGGGAACATTATATAAGTCAATAACGTTATATATCCTAACCTAAGGCAACCTAACATCTCGGGTGTAATATTTTACTACATTCCTGGCGCGCCGGCCTCTACTTCTCGGTGGGAACATTATATATATCTTTAACGCTACATATCCTAGCTTAAGGCAACCTAACATGTCGAATGTAATATTTTACAACATTCCTGGCGCGTGGGCACCTACTTCACGGTGGGAATATTATATACGTCTATAACGTTATATATCCTAACCTAAGGGTACCTAACATTTCGGATGTAATATTTGACAACATTGCTGGCGTGTCGGCCCGTACTTCTCGGTGGGAACACCATATCCGTCTATAGCGCTATATATCCTAGTCTAAGGCAACCTAACATTTCGAATGTAATATTTTACAACATACCTGTCGTGTCGGCACCTACTTCTCGGTGGGAACGTTATATACGTCTATAAAGCTATATATCCTACCTTAAGGCAACCTAACATGTCGAATGTAATATTTTACCACATTCCTGGCTGGTTGGCCCCAACTTCACGGTGGGAACATTATATACGTCTATAATGTTACATATCCAATCCTAAGGCAACCTAACATGTCGAATGTAATATTTTACAACATTCCCGGCACTTCGGCACCTACTTCTCGGTGGGAACAGTATATACGTCTATGACGTTATATATCCTAGCTTAAGGCAATCCTAACATGTTGACCGTAATATTTCACAACAATCCTGGCGCGTCGGCCCCTACTTCTCGGTGGGAACATTACATACGTCTATAACGCTATATATCCTAGTTTAAGGCAACCTAAAGTGTCGAATGTATTATTTTACAACATTCCTGGCGCGTCGGCACCTACATCTCGGTGGGAACAGTTTATACGTCTATAACGCTACATATCCTAGCTTAAGGCAACCTAACATGTCGAATGTAATATTTTACAACATTCCTGGCGCGTCGGCACCTACTTCTCGGTGGGAACATTATATACGTCTATAGCGCTATATATCCTAGTCTAAGGCAACCTAACATTTCGAATGTAATATTTTACAACATACCTGTCGTGTCGGCACCTACTTCTCGGTGGGAACGTTATATACGTCTATAAAGCTATATATCCTACCTTAAGGCAACCTAACATGTCGAATGTAATATTTTACCACATTCCTGGCTGGTTGGCCCCAACTTCACGGTGGGAACATTATATACGTCTATAATGTTACATATCCAATCCTAAGGCAACCTAACATGTCGAATGTAATATTTTACAACATTCCCGGAACTTCGGCACCTACTTCTCGGTGGGAACAGTATATACGTCTATGACGTTATATATCCTAGCCTAAGGCAATCCTAACATGTTGATCGTAATATTTCACCACATTCCTGGCGCGTCGGCCCCTACTTCTCGGTGGGAACATTATATACGTATATAACGTTATATATCCTAACCTAAGGGTACCCAACATTTCGGATGTAATATTTGACAACATTGGTGGCGTGTCGGCCCGTACTTCTCGGTGGGAATATCATATCCGTCTATAACGTTATATATCCTAGACTAAGGCAATCCTAACATGTCGAATGTAATATTTTACAACATTCCGGTCTCGTCGGCTCCTACTTCTCGGTGGGAATATTATATAAGTCAATAACGTTATATATCCTAACCTAAGGCAACCTAACATCTCGGATGCAATATTTTACTACATTCCTGGCACGTCGACCCCTACTTCTCGGTGGGATCATTACATACGTCTATAACGCTATATATCCTAGTTTAAGGCAACCTAACATGTCGAATGTAATATTTTACAACATTCCTGGCGCGTCGGCACCTACTTCACGGTGGGAACATTATATACGTCTATAACGTTATATATCCTAACCTAAGGCAACCTAACGTCTCTACCGTAATATTTTACAACATTCCTGACGCGTCGGCACCTCCTTCTCGGTGGGAACAGTATGTTCGTCTATAACGTTATATATCCTAGCCTAAGGCAATCCTAACATCTCGGATGTAATATTTTACAACATTCCTGGCGCGTCGGCCCCTACTTCTCGGTGGGATCATTACATACGTCTATAACGCTATATATCCTAGTTTAAGGCATCCTAACATGTGGAATGTAATATTTTACAACATGCCTGGCGCATCGGCACCTACTTCTCGGTGGGAACATTATATACGTCTATAACGCTATATATCCTAACCTAAGGCAACCTAACATGTCGAATGTAATATTTTACCACATTCCTGGCTCGTTGGCCCTTACTTCACCGTGGGAACATTATATATGTCTATAATGTTACATATCCTAGCCTAAGGCAACCTAACATGTCGAATGTTATATTTTACAACATTCCTGGCGCGTCGGAACCTACTTCTCGGTGGGAACATTATATACGTCTATAACGTTATATATCCTAAACTAAGGCAACCTATCATCTCTACCGTAATATTTTACAACATTCCTGGCATGCAAGTCCCTAGTTCTCTGTCGTAACATTATATACGTCTATAACGTTATATATCCTAACCTAAGGCAACCTAAAGTCTCTACCGTAATATTTTACAACATTCCTGGAACGTCGGCCCCTACTTCTCGGTGGGATCATTACATACGTCTACAACGCTATATGTCCTAGCCTAAGGCAACCTAACCTGTGGAATGTAATATTTTACAACATTCCTGGCGCGTCGGCAGTTACTTCTCGGTGGGAACATTATATACGTCTATAACGCTATAAATCCTAGCTTAAGGCAACCTAACATGTCGAATGTAATATTTTACAACATTCCTGGCGCGTCGGCACCAACATCTCGGTGTGAACAGTTTATACGTCTATAACGTTATATATCCTAGCCTAAAGCAATCCTAACATGTCGATTGTAATATTTTACAACATTCCTGGCTCGTCGGCACCTACTTCTCGGTGCGAACAGTATTTACATCTATAACGATATATATCCTAGCCTAAGGCGACCTAACATCTCTAATGTAATATTTTACTACATTCCTGGCGCGCCGGCCCCTACTTCTCGGTGGGAACATTATATACGTCTATATCGCTATATATCCTAGCCTAAGGCATCCTAACATGTCGAGCCTACTATTTTACAACATTCCTGGCTCGTCGGCCCCTACTTCTCGGTGCGAACATTATATACGTCTATAACGTTATATATCCTAGTCTAAGGGTACCTAATATTTCGGATGTAATATTTGACAACATTGCTGGCGTGTCGGCCCGTACTTCTCGGTGGGAATATCATATCCGTCTATAACGTTATATATCCTAGACTAAGGCAATCCTAACATGTCGAATGTAATATTTTACAACATTCCGGTCTCGTCGGCTCCTACTTCTCGGTGGGAATATTATATAAGTCAATAACGTTATATATCCTAACCTAAGGCAACCTAACATCTCGGATGCAATATTTTACTACATTCCTGGCACGTCGACCCCTACTTCTCGGTGGGATCATTACATACGTCTATAACGCTACATATCCTAGCTTAAGGCAACCTAACATGTCGAATGTAATATTTTACAACATTCCTGGCGCGTCGGCACCTACTTCTCGGTGGGAACATTATATAAGTCAATAACGTTGTATATCCTAACCTAAGGCAACCTAACATCTCGGGTGTAATATTTTACTACATTCCTGGCGCGCCGGCCTCTACTTCTCGGTGGGAACATTATATATATCTTTAACGCTACATATCCTAGCTTAAGGCAAGCTAACATGTCGGATGTAATATTTTACAACATTCCTGGCGCGTCGGCACCTACTTCACGGTGGGAACATTATATACGTCTATAACGTTATATATCCTAACCTAAGGCAACCTAACGTCTCTACCGTAATATTTCACAACATTCCTGACGCTTCGGCACCTCCTTCCCGATGGGAACAGTATATTCGTCTATAACGTTATATATCCTAGCCTAAGGCAATCCTAACATGTCGGATGTAATATTTTACAACATTCCTGGCGCGTCGGCCCCTACTTCTCGGTGGGAACACTATATAAGTCTATAACGCTATATATCCTAGCCTAAGGCAACCTAAAATGTCGAGTGTAATATTTTACATCATTCCCGGCACTTCGGCCGCTACATCTCGGTGGGAACATTATATACGTCTATAACGCTATAAATCCTAGCTTAAGGCATCCTAACATGTCGAATGTAATATTTTACAACATTCCTGGCGCGTCGGCACCAACATCTCGGAGTGAACAGTTTATACGTCTATAACGTTATATATCCTAGCCTAAGGCAATCCTAACATGTCGAATGTAATATTTTACAACATTCCTGGCGCGTCGGCGCCTACTTCTCGGTGGGAACACTATATAAGTCAATAACGTTATATATCCTAACCTAAGGCAACCTAACATCTCGGATGCAATATTTTACTACATTCCTCGCACGTCGACCCCTACTTCTCGGAGGGAACGTTATTTACGTCTATAACGCTACATATCCTAGCTTAAGGCAACCTAACATGTCGAATGTAATATTTTACAACATTCCTGGCGCGTCGGCGCCTACTTCTCGGTGGGAACTTTATATACGTCTATATCGCTATATATCCTAGCCTAAGGCATCCTAACATGTCGAGCCTACTATTTTACAACATTCCTGGCTCGTCGGCCCCTACTTCTCGGTGGGAACATTATTTACGCCTATAACGTTATATATCCTAACCTAAGGGTACCTAACATCTCGGATGTAATATTTGACAACATTGCTGGCGTGTCGGCCCGTATTTCTCGGTGGGAACATTATATAAGTTAATAACGTTATATATCCTAACCTAAGGCAACCTAACATCTCGGATGCAATATTTTACTACATTCCGCGCACGTCGGCACCTAACTTCTCGGTAGGAACGTTATTTACGTCTATAACGCTACATATCCTAGCTTAAGGCAACCTAACATGTCGAATGTAATATTTTGCAACATTCCTGGCGTGTCGGCCCCTATTTGTCGGTGGGAACGTTATTTACGTCTATAACGCTACATATCCTAGCTTAAGGCAACCAAACATTTCGAATGTAATATTTTACAACATACCTGTCGTGTCGGCACCTACTTCTCGGTGGGAACGTTATATACGTCTATAAAGCTATATATCCTACCTTAAGGCAACCTAACATGTCGAATGTAATATTTTACCACATTCCTGGCTGGTTGGCCCCAACTTCACGGTGGGAACATTATATACGTCTATAATGTTACATATCCAAGCCTAAGGCAACCTATCATGTCGAATGTAATATTTTACAACATTCCCGTCACTTCGGCACCTACTTCTCGGTGGGAACAGTATATAGGTCTATGACATTATATATCCTAGCTTAAGGCAATCCTAACATGTTGACCGTAATATTTCACAACAATCCTGGCGCGTCGGCCCCTACTTCTCGGTGGCAACATTATATACGTCTATAACGCTATGTATCCTAGCCTAAGGCAACCTAAAGTGTCGAATGTAATATTTTATAACATTCCTGGCGCGTCGGCCCCTACTTCTCGGTGGGAACATTATATATGTCTATCACGCTATATATCCTAGCCTAAGGCAACCTAAAATGTTGAGTGTAATATTTTACAACATTCCATGCACTTCGGCCGCTACATTTCGGTGGGAACATTATATACGTCTATAACGCTACATATCCTAGTTTAAGGCAACCTAACATGTCGAATGTAATATTTTACAACATTCCTGGCTCGTCGGCACCAACTTCTCGGTGGGACCAGTTTATACGTCTATAACGTTATATATCCTAGCCTAAGGCAATCCAAACATGTCGATTGTAATATTTTACAACATTCCTGGCTCGTCGGCACCTACTTCTCGGTGGGAACAGTATTTACATCTATAACGTTATATATCCTAGCCTAAGGCGACCTAACATCTCTAATGTAATATTTTACTACATTCCTGGCGCGCCGGCGCCTACTTCTCGGTGGGAACTTTATATACGTCTATATCGCTATATATCCTAGCCTAAGGCATCCTAACATGTCGAGCCTACTATTTTACAACATTCCTGGCTCGTCGGCCCCTACTTCTCGGTGGGAACATTATATACGCCTATAACGTTATATATCTTAACCTAAGGGTACCTAACATCTCGGATGTAATATTTGACAACATTCCTGGCGCGGCGGAAACTACTTTTCGGTGGGAACAGTATATACGTCTATAACGTTATATAACCTAGCCTAAGGCAATCCTAACATGTCGAATGTAATATTTTACAGCATTCCTGGCGCGTCGGCCCCTACTTCTCGGTGGGAACACTATATAAGTCTATAACGCTATATATCCTAGCCTAAGGCAACCTAAAATGTCGAGTGTAATATTTTACAACATTCCCGGCACTTCGGCCGCTACATCTCGGTGGGAACATTATATACGTCTATAACGCTATAAATCCTAGCTTAAGGCATCCTAACATGTGGAATGTAATATTTTACACCATTCCTGGCGCGTCGGCACCAACATCTCGGAGTGAACAGTTTATACGTCTATAACGTTATATATCCTAGCCTAAGGCAATCCTAACATGTCGAATGTAATATTTTACAACATTCCTGGCGCGTCGGCGCCTACTTCTCGGTGGGAACACTATATAAGTAAATAACGTTATATATCCTAACCTAAGCCAACCTAACATCTCGGATGCAATATTTTACTACATTCCGCGCACGTCGGCACCTAACTTCTCGGTGGGAACGTTATTGACGTTTATAACGCTACATATCCTAGCTTAAGGCAACCTAACATGTCGAATGTAATGTTTTGCAGCATTCCTGGCGTGTCGGCCCCTATTTCTCGGTGGGAACGTTATTTATGTCTATAACGCTACATATCCTAGCTTAAGGCAACCTAACATGTCGAATGTAATATTTGCAACATTCCTGGCGCGTCGGCACCTACTTCTCGGTGGGAACATTATATACGTCTATAACGTTATATATCCTAACCTAAGGGTACCTAACATTTCGGATGTAATATTTGACAACATTGGTGGCGTGTCGGCCCGTACTTCTCGGTGGGAATATCATATCCGTCTATAACGTTATATATCCTAGACTAAGGCAATCCTAACATGTCGAATGTAATATTTTACAACATACCTGGCGCGTCGGCACCTACTTCTCGGTGGGAACATTATATACGTCTATAGCGCTGTATATCCTAGTCTAAGGCGACCTAACATTTCGAATGTTATATTTTACAACATACCTGTCGTGTCGGCACCTCCTTCTCGGTGGGAACGTTATATACGTCTATAAAGCTATATATCCTACCTTAAGGCAACCTAACATGTCGAATGTAATATTTTACCACATTCCTGGCTGGTTGGCCCCTACTTCACGGTGGGAATATTATATACGTCTATAATGTTACATATCCAAGCCTAAGGCAACCTAACATGTCAAATGTAATATTTTACAACATTCCCGGCACTTCGGCACCTACTTCTCGGTGGGAACAGTATATACGTCTATGACGTTATATATCCTAGCCTAAGGCAATCCTAACATGTTGCTCGTAATATTTCACAACATTCCTGGCGCGTCGGCCCCTACTTCTCGGTGGGAACATTATATACGTCTATAACGCTATATATCCTAGCCTAAGGAAACCTAAAGTGTCGAATGTAATATTTGCAACATTCCTGGCGCGTCGGCACCTACTTCTCGGTGGGAACATTATATACGTCTATAACGTTATATATCCTAACCTAAGGGTACCTAACATTTCGGATGTAATATTTGACAACATTGGTGGCGTGTCGGCCCGTACTTCTCGGTGGGAATATCATATCCGTCTATAACGTTATATATCCTAGACTAAGGCAATCCTAACATGTCGAATGTAATATTTTACAACATACCTGGCGCGTCGGCACCTACTTCTCGGTGGGAACATTATATACGTCTATAGCGCTGTATATCCTAGTCTAAGGCGACCTAACATTTCGAATGTTATATTTTACAACATACCTGTCGTGTCGGCACCTCCTTCTCGGTGGGAACGTTATATACGTCTATAAAGCTATATATCCTACCTTAAGGCAACCTAACATGTCGAATGTAATATTTTACCACATTCCTGGCTGGTTGGCCCCTACTTCACGGTGGGAATATTATATACGTCTATAATGTTACATATCCAAGCCTAAGGCAACCTAACATGTCAAATGTAATATTTTACAACATTCCCGGCACTTCGGCACCTACTTCTCGGTGGGAACAGTATATACGTCTATGACGTTATATATCCTAGCCTAAGGCAATCCTAACATGTTGCTCGTAATATTTCACAACATTCCTGGCGCGTCGGCCCCTACTTCTCGGTGGGAACATTATATACGTCTATAACGCTATATATCCTAGCCTAAGGCAACCTAAAGTGTCGAATGTAATATTTTATAACATTCCTGGCGCGTCAGTACCTACTTCTCGGTGGGAACATTATATACGTCTATAGCGCTATATATCCTAGTCTAAGGCAACCTAACATTTCGAATGTAATATTTTACAACATACCTGTCGTGTCGGCACCTACTTCTCGGTGGGAACGTTATATACGTCTATAAAGCTAAATATCCTACCTTAAGGCAACCTAACATGTCGAATGTAATATTTTACCACATTCCTGGCTGGTTGGCCCCAACTTCACGGTGGGAACATTATATATGTCTATAATGTTACATATCCAAGCCTAAGGCAACCTAACATGTCGAATGTAATATTTTACAACATTCCCGGCACTTCGGCACCTACTTCTCGGTGGGAACAGTATATACGTCTATGACGTTATATATCCTAGTTTAAGGCAATCCTAACATGTTGACCGTAATATTTCACAACAATCCTGGCGCGTCGGCCCCTACTTCTCGGTGGGAACATTATATACGTCTATAACGCTATAAATCCTAGCTTAAGGCAACCTAACATGTCGAATGTGATATTTTACAACATTCCTGGCGCGTCGGCACCAACATCTCGGTGTGAACAGTTTATACGTCTATAACGTTATATATCCTAGCCTAAGGCAACCTAACATCTCGGATGCAATATTTTACTACATTCCTCGCACGTCGACCCCTACTTCACGGTGGGAACATTATATACGTCTATAATGTTACATATCCAAGCCTAAGGCAACCTAACATGTCGAATGTAATATTTTACAACATTCCCGGCACTTCGGCACCTACTTCTCGGTGGGAACAGTATATACGTCTATGACGTTATATATCCTAGCTTAAGGCAATCCTAACATGTTGATCGTAATATTTCACAACATTCCTGGCGCGTCGGCCCCTACTTCTCGGTGGGAACATTATATACGTCTATAACGCTATATATCCTAGCCTAAGGCACCCTAAAGTGTCGAATGTAATATTTTACAACATTCCTGGCGCGTCGGCCCCTACTTCTCGGTGGGAACATTATATATGTCTATAACGCTATATATCCTAGCCTAAGGCAACCTAAAATGTCGAGTGTAATATTTTACAACATTCCCCGCACTTCGGCCGCTACATCTCGGTGGGAACATTATATACGTCTATAACGCTATAAATCCTAGCTTAAGGCAACCTAACATGTCGAATGTAATATTTTACAACATTCCTGGCGCGTCGGCACCAACATCTCGGTGTGAACAGTTTATACGTCTATAACGTTATATATCCTAGCCTAAGGCAACCTAACATCTCGGATGCAATATTTTACTACATTCCTCGCACGTCGACCCCTACTTCACGGTGGGAACATTATATACGTCTATAATGTTACATATCCAAGCCTAAGGCAACCTAACATGTCGAATGTAATATTTTACAACATTCCCGGCACTTCGGCACCTACTTCTCGGTGGGAACAGTATATACGTCTATGACGTTATACATCCTAGCTTAAGGCAATCCTAACTTGTTGATCGTAATATTTCACAACATTCCTGGCGCGTCGGCCCCTACTTCTCGGTGGGAACATTATATACGTCTATAACGCTATATATCCTAGCCTAAGGCAACCTAAAGTGTCGAATGTAATATTTTACAACATTCCTGGCGCGTCGGCCCCTACTTCTCGGTGGGAACATTATATATGTCTATAACGCTATATATCCTAGCCTAAGGCAACCTAAAATGTCGAGTGTAATATTTTACAACATTCCCGGCACTTCGGCCGCTACATCTCGGTGGGAACATTATATACGTCTATAACGCTATAAATCCTAGCTTAAGGCAACCTAACATGTCGAATGTAATATTTTACAACATTCCTGGTGCGTCGGCACCAACATCTCGGTGTGAACAGTTTATACGTCTATAACGTTATATATCCTAGCCTAAGGCAACCTAACATCTCGGATGCAATATTTTACAACATACCTGTCGTGTCGGCACCTACTTCTCGGTGGGAACGTTATATACGTCTATAAAGCTATATATCCTACCTTAAGGCAACCTAACATGTCGAATGTAATATTTTACCACATTCCTGGCTGGTTGGCCCCAACTTCACGGTGGGAACATTATATACGTCTATAATGTTACATATCCAAGCTTAAGGCAACCTAACATGTCGAATGTAATATTTTACAGCATTCCTGGCGCGTCGGTCCCTACTTCTCGGTGGGAACACTATATAAGTCTATAACGCTATATATCCTAGCCTAAGGCAACCTAAAATGTCGAGTGTGATATTTTACATCATTCCCGGCACTTCGGCCGCTACATCACGGTGGGAACATTATATACGTCTATAACTCTATAAAACCTAGCTTAAGGCATCCTAACATGTCGAATGTAATATTTTACAACATTCCTGGCGCGTCGGCACCAACATCTCGGAGTGAACAGTTGATACGTCTATAACGTTATATATCCTAGCCTAAGGCAATCCTAACATGTCGAATGTAATATTTTACAACATTCCTGGCGCGTCGGCGCCTACTTCTCGGTGGGAACACTATATAAGTCAATAACGTTATATATCCTAACCTAAGGCAACCTAACATCTCGGATGCAATATTTTACTACATTCCTCGCACGTCGACCCCTACTTCTCGGAGGGAACGTTATTTACGTCTATGACGCTACATATCCTAGCTTAAGGCAACCTAACATGTCGAATGTAATATTTTACAACATTCCTGGCGCGTCGGCGCCTACTTCTCGGTGGGAACTTTATATACGTCTATATCGCTATATATCCTAGCCTAAGGCATCCTAACATGTCGAGCCTACTATTTTACAACATTCCTGGCTCGTCGGCCCCTACTTCTCGGTGGGAATATTATTTACGCCTATAACGTTATATATCCTAACCTAAGGGTACCTAACATCTCGGATGTAATATTTGACAACATTGCTGGCGTGTCGGCCCGTATTTCTCGGTGGGAATATCATATACGTCTATAACGTTATATATCCTAACCTAAGGCAACCTAACATCTCGGGTGTAATATTTTACTACATTCCTGGCGAGCCGGCCCCTACTTCTCGGTGGGAACATTATATACATCTATAACGCTACATATCCTAGCTTAAGGCAACCTAACATCTCGAATGTTATATTTGCAACATTCCTGGCGCGTCGGCACCTACTTCTCGGTGGGAACATTATATAAGTTAATAACGTTATATATCCTAACCTAAGGCAACCTAACATCTCGGATGCAACATTTTACTACATTCGGCGCACGTCGGCACCTAACTTCTCGGTAGGAACGTAATTTACGTCTATAACGCTACATATCCTAGCTTAAGGCAACCTAACATGTCGAATGTAATATTTTGCAACATTCCTGGCGTGTCGGCCCCTATTTCTCGGTGGGAACGTTATTTACGTCTATAACGCTACATATCCTAGCTTAAGGCAACCAAACATTTCGAATGTAATATTTTACAACATACCTGTCGTGTCGGCACCTACTTCTCGGTGGGAACGTTATATACGTCTATAAAGCTATATATCCTACCTTAAGGCAACCTAACATGTCGAATGTAATATTTTACCACATTCCTGGCTGGCTGGCCCCAACTTCACGGTGGGAACATTATATACGTCTATAATGTTACATATCCAAGCCTAAGGCAACCTAACATGTCGAATGTAATATTTTACAACATTCCTGGCTCGTCGGCACCAACTTCTCGGTGGGACCAGTTTATACATCTATAACGTTATATATCCTAGCCTAAGGCAATCCTAACATGTCGATTGTAATATTTTACAACATTCCTGGCTCGTCGGCACCTACTTCTCGGTGGGAACAGTATTTACATCTATAACGTTATATATCCTAGCCTAAGGCGACCTAACATCTCTAATGTAATATTTTACTACATTCCTGGCGCGCCGGCGCCTACTTCTCGGTGGGAACTTTATATACGTCTATATCGCTATATATCCTAGCCTAAGGCATCCTAACATGTCGAGCCTACTATTTTACAACATTCCTGGCTCGTCGGCCCCTACTTCTCGGTGGGAACATTATATACGCCTATAACGTTATATATCTTAACCTAAGGGTACCTAACATCTCGGATGTAATATTTGACAACATTCCTGGCGCGGCGGAAACTACTTTTCGGTGGGAACAGTATATACGTCTATAACGTTATATAACATAGCCTAAGGCAATCCTAACATGTCGAATGTAATATTTTACAGCATTCCTGGCGCGTCGGCCCCCACTTCTCGGTGGGAACACTATATAAGTCTATAACGCTATATATCCTAGCCTAAGGCAACCTAAAATGTCGAGTGTAATATTTTACAACATTCCCGGCACTTCGGCCGCTACATCTCGGTGGGAACATTATATACGTCTATAACGCTATAAATCCTAGCTTAAGGCATCCTAACATGTCGAATGTAATATTTTACAACATTCCTGGCGCGTCGGCACCTACTTCTCGGTGGGAACATTATATACGTCTATAGCGCTATATATCCTAGTCTAAGGCAACCTAACATTTCGAATGTAATATTTTACTACATTCCTGCCGCGCCGGCCCCTACTTCTCGGTGGGAACATTATATACTTCTATAACGCTATATATCCTAGCTTAAGGCAACCTAACATGTCGAATGTAATATTTTACAGCATTCCTGGCGCGTCGGCCCCTACTTCTCGGTGGGAACATTATATATGTCTATAACGCTATATATCCTAGCCTAAGGCAACCTAAAATGTCGAGTGTAATATTTTACAACATTCCCGGCACTTCGGCCGCTACATCTCGGTGGGAACATTATATACGTCTATAACGCTATATATCCTAGCATGAGGCAACCTAACATCTCGGATGTAATATTTTACAACATTCCTGGCTCATCGGCCCCTACTTCTCGGTGGGAACAATATATACGCCTATAACGTTATATATCCTAACCTAAGGCAACCTAACACATCGGATGTTATGTTTAACAACATTCTTGGCTCATCGGCCCCTACTTCTCGGTGGCAACACTATATACGTCTATAACGTTATATATCCTAACCTAAGGCAAGCTAACATCTCGGATGTAATATTTTACTACATTCCTGGCACGTCGGCCGTTACTTCTGGGTGGCAATATTATATACGTCCATAACGCTATATATCCTAGCTGAAGGCAACCTAACATGTCGAATGTAATATTTTACAACATTCCTGGCTCATCGGCCCCTACTTCTCGGTGGGAACAATATATACGTCTATAACGTTATATATCCTAGCCTAGGGCAATCCTAACATCTCGGATGTAATATTTTACAACATTCCTGGCGCGTCGGGCCCTACTTCTCGGTGGGAACATTATATAAGTCAATACCGATATATATCCTAACCTAAGGCAACCTAACATTTCGAATGTAATGTTTTACAACATTCCTGGCGTGTCGGCCCCTATTTCTCGGTGGGAACGTTATGTACGTCTTTAAAGCTATATATCCCAGCTTAAGGCAACCTAGCATGTCGAATGTAATATTTTACTGCATTCCTGGCGCGTCGGCCCCTACTTCTCGGTGGGAACATTATATATGTCTATAACGCTATATATCCTAGCCTAAGGCAACCTAAAATGTGGAGTGTAATATTTTACAACATTCCCGGCACTTCGGCCGCTACATCTCGGTGGGAACATTATATACATCTATAACGCTATATATCCTAGCTTAAGGCATCCTAACATGTCGAATGTAATATTTTACAACATTCCGGTCTCGTCGGCTCCTACTTCTCGGTGGGAATATTATATAAGTCAATAACGTTATATATCCTAACCTAAGGCAACCTAACATCTCGGATGCAATATTTTACTACATTCCTGGCACGTCGACCCCTACTTCTCGGTGGGATCATTACATACGTCTATAACGCTACATATCCTAGCTTAAGGCAACCTAACATGTCGAATGTAATATTTTACAACATTCCTGGCGCGTCGGCACCTACTTCTCGGTGGGAACATTATATAAGTCAATAACGTTGTATATCCTAACCTAAGGCAACCTAACATCTCGGGTGTAATATTTTACTACATTCCTGGCGCGCCGGCCTCTACTTCTCGGTGGGAACATTATATATATCTTTAACGCTACATATCCTAGCTTAAGGCAAGCTAACATGTCGGATGTAATATTTTACAACATTCCTGGCGCGTCGGCACCTACTTCACGGTGGGAACATTATATACGTCTATAACGTTATATATCCTAACCTAAGGCAACCTAACGTCTCTACCGTAATATTTTACAACATTCCTGACGCTTCGGCACCTCCTTCTCGATGGGAACAGTATATTCGTCTATAACGTTATATATCCTAGCCTAAGGCAATCCTAACATGTCGGATGTAATATTTTACAACATTCCTGGCGCGTCGGCCCCTACTTCTCGGTGGGAACACTATATAAGTCTATAACGCTATATATCCTAGCCTAAGGCAACCTAAAATGTCGAGTGTAATATTTTACATCATTCCCGGCACTTCGGCCGCTACATCTCGGTGGGAACATTATATACGTCTATAACGCTATAAATCCTAGCTTAAGGCATCCTAACATGTCGAATGTAATATTTTACAACATTCCTGGCGCGTCGGCACCAACATCTCGGAGTGAACAGTTTATACGTCTATAACGTTATATATCCTAGCCTAAGGCAATCCTAACATGTCGAATGTAATATTTTACAACATTCCTGGCGCGTCGGCGCCTACTTCTCGGTGGGAACACTATATAAGTCAATAACGTTATATATCCTAACCTAAGGCAACCTAACATCTCGGATGCAATATTTTACTACATTCCTCGCACGTCGACCCCTACTTCTCGGAGGGAACGTTATTTACGTCTATAACGCTACATATCCTAGCTTAAGGCAACCTAACATGTCGAATGTAATATTTTACAACATTCCTGGCGCGTCGGCGCCTACTTCTCGGTGGGAACTTTATATACGTCTATATCGCTATATATCCTAGCCTAAGGCATCCTAACATGTCGAGCCTACTATTTTACAACATTCCTGGCTCGTCGGCCCCTACTTCTCGGTGGGAACATTATTTACGCCTATAACGTTATATATCCTAACCTAAGGGTACCTAACATCTCGGATGTAATATTTGACAACATTGCTGGCGTGTCGGCCCGTATTTCTCGGTGGGAACATTATATAAGTTAATAACGTTATATATCCTAACCTAAGGCAACCTAACATCTCGGATGCAATATTTTACTACATTCCGCGCACGTCGGCACCTAACTTCTCGGTAGGAACGTTATTTACGTCTATAACGCTACATATCCTAGCTTAAGGCAACCTAACATGTCGAATGTAATATTTTGCAACATTCCTGGCGTGTCGGCCCCTATTTGTCGGTGGGAACGTTATTTACGTCTATAACGCTACATATCCTAGCTTAAGGCAACCAAACATTTCGAATGTAATATTTTACAACATACCTGTCGTGTCGGCACCTACTTCTCGGTGGGAACGTTATATACGTCTATAAAGCTATATATCCTACCTTAAGGCAACCTAACATGTCGAATGTAATATTTTACCACATTCCTGGCTGGTTGGCCCCAACTTCACGGTGGGAACATTATATACGTCTATAATGTTACATATCCAAGCCTAAGGCAACCTAACATGTCGAATGTAATATTTTACAACATTCCCGTCACTTCGGCACCTACTTCTCGGTGGGAACAGTATATAGGTCTATGACATTATATATCCTAGCTTAAGGCAATCCTAACATGTTGACCGTAATATTTCACAACAATCCTGGCGCGTCGGCCCCTACTTCTCGGTGGCAACATTATATACGTCTATAACGCTATGTATCCTAGCCTAAGGCAACCTAAAGTGTCGAATGTAATATTTTATAACATTCCTGGCGCGTCGGCCCCTACTTCTCGGTGGGAACATTATATATGTCTATCACGCTATATATCCTAGCCTAAGGCAACCTAAAATGTTGAGTGTAATATTTTACAACATTCCATGCACTTCGGCCGCTACATTTCGGTGGGAACATTATATACGTCTATAACGCTACATATCCTAGTTTAAGGCAACCTAACATGTCGAATGTAATATTTTACAACATTCCTGGCTCGTCGGCACCAACTTCTCGGTGGGACCAGTTTATACGTCTATAACGTTATATATCCTAGCCTAAGGCAATCCAAACATGTCGATTGTAATATTTTACAACATTCCTGGCTCGTCGGCACCTACTTCTCGGTGGGAACAGTATTTACATCTATAACGTTATATATCCTAGCCTAAGGCGACCTAACATCTCTAATGTAATATTTTACTACATTCCTGGCGCGCCGGCGCCTACTTCTCGGTGGGAACTTTATATACGTCTATATCGCTATATATCCTAGCCTAAGGCATCCTAACATGTCGAGCCTACTATTTTACAACATTCCTGGCTCGTCGGCCCCTACTTCTCGGTGGGAACATTATATACGCCTATAACGTTATATATCTTAACCTAAGGGTACCTAACATCTCGGATGTAATATTTGACAACATTCCTGGCGCGGCGGAAACTACTTTTCGGTGGGAACAGTATATACGTCTATAACGTTATATAACCTAGCCTAAGGCAATCCTAACATGTCGAATGTAATATTTTACAGCATTCCTGGCGCGTCGGCCCCTACTTCTCGGTGGGAACACTATATAAGTCTATAACGCTATATATCCTAGCCTAAGGCAACCTAAAATGTCGAGTGTAATATTTTACAACATTCCCGGCACTTCGGCCGCTACATCTCGGTGGGAACATTATATACGTCTATAACGCTATAAATCCTAGCTTAAGGCATCCTAACATGTGGAATGTAATATTTTACACCATTCCTGGCGCGTCGGCACCAACATCTCGGAGTGAACAGTTTATACGTCTATAACGTTATATATCCTAGCCTAAGGCAATCCTAACATGTCGAATGTAATATTTTACAACATTCCTGGCGCGTCGGCGCCTACTTCTCGGTGGGAACATTATATATGTCTATAACGCTATATATCCTAGCCTAAGGCAACCTAAAATGTCGAGTGTAATATTTTACAACATTCCCGGCACTTCGGCCGCTACATCTCGGTGGGAACATTATATACGTCTATAACGCTATAAATCCTAGCTTAAGGCAACCTAACATGTCGAATGTGATATTTTACAACATTCCTGGCGCGTCGGCACCAACATCTCGGTGTGAACAGTTTATACGTCTATAACGTTATATATCCTAGCCTAAGGCAACCTAACATCTCGGATGCAATATTTTACTACATTCCTCGCACGTCGACCCCTACTTCACGGTGGGAACATTATATACGTCTATAATGTTACATATCCAAGCCTAAGGCAACCTAACATGTCGAATGTAATATTTTACAACATTCCCGGCACTTCGGCACCTACTTCTCGGTGGGAACAGTATATACGTCTATGACGTTATATATCCTAGCTTAAGGCAATCCTAACATGTTGATCGTAATATTTCACAACATTCCTGGCGCGTCGGCCCCTACTTCTCGGTGGGAACATTATATACGTCTATAACGCTATATATCCTAGCCTAAGGCACCCTAAAGTGTCGAATGTAATATTTTACAACATTCCTGGCGCGTCGGCCCCTACTTCTCGGTGGGAACATTATATATGTCTATAACGCTATATATCCTAGCCTAAGGCAACCTAAAATGTCGAGTGTAATATTTTACAACATTCCCCGCACTTCGGCCGCTACATCTCGGTGGGAACATTATATACGTCTATAACGCTATAAATCCTAGCTTAAGGCAACCTAACATGTCGAATGTAATATTTTACAACATTCCTGGCGCGTCGGCACCAACATCTCGGTGTGAACAGTTTATACGTCTATAACGTTATATATCCTAGCCTAAGGCAACCTAACATCTCGGATGCAATATTTTACTACATTCCTCGCACGTCGACCCCTACTTCACGGTGGGAACATTATATACGTCTATAATGTTACATATCCAAGCCTAAGGCAACCTAACATGTCGAATGTAATATTTTACAACATTCCCGGCACTTCGGCACCTACTTCTCGGTGGGAACAGTATATACGTCTATGACGTTATACATCCTAGCTTAAGGCAATCCTAACTTGTTGATCGTAATATTTCACAACATTCCTGGCGCGTCGGCCCCTACTTCTCGGTGGGAACATTATATACGTCTATAACGCTATATATCCTAGCCTAAGGCAACCTAAAGTGTCGAATGTAATATTTTACAACATTCCTGGCGCGTCGGCCCCTACTTCTCGGTGGGAACATTATATATGTCTATAACGCTATATATCCTAGCCTAAGGCAACCTAAAATGTCGAGTGTAATATTTTACAACATTCCCGGCACTTCGGCCGCTACATCTCGGTGGGAACATTATATACGTCTATAACGCTATAAATCCTAGCTTAAGGCAACCTAACATGTCGAATGTAATATTTTACAACATTCCTGGTGCGTCGGCACCAACATCTCGGTGTGAACAGTTTATACGTCTATAACGTTATATATCCTAGCCTAAGGCAACCTAACATCTCGGATGCAATATTTTACAACATACCTGTCGTGTCGGCACCTACTTCTCGGTGGGAACGTTATATACGTCTATAAAGCTATATATCCTACCTTAAGGCAACCTAACATGTCGAATGTAATATTTTACCACATTCCTGGCTGGTTGGCCCCAACTTCACGGTGGGAACATTATATACGTCTATAATGTTACATATCCAAGCCTAAGGCAACCTAACATGTCGAATGTAATATTTTACAGCATTCCTGGCGCGTCGGTCCCTACTTCTCGGTGGGAACATTATATAAGTCAATAACGTTGTATATCCTAACCTAAGGCAACCTAACATCTCGGGTGTAATATTTTACTACATTCCTGGCGCGCCGGCCTCTACTTCTCGGTGGGAACATTATATATATCTTTAACGCTACATATCCTAGCTTAAGGCAAGCTAACATGTCGGATGTAATATTTTACAACATTCCTGGCGCGTCGGCACCTACTTCACGGTGGGAACATTATATACGTCTATAACGTTATATATCCTAACCTAAGGCAACCTAACGTCTCTACCGTAATATTTTACAACATTCCTGACGCTTCGGCACCTCCTTCTCGATGGGAACAGTATATTCGTCTATAACGTTATATATCCTAGCCTAAGGCAATCCTAACATGTCGGATGTAATATTTTACAACATTCCTGGCGCGTCGGCCCCTACTTCTCGGTGGGAACACTATATAAGTCTATAACGCTATATATCCTAGCCTAAGGCAACCTAAAATGTCGAGTGTAATATTTTACATCATTCCCGGCACTTCGGCCGCTACATCTCGGTGGGAACATTATATACGTCTATAACGCTATAAATCCTAGCTTAAGGCATCCTAACATGTCGAATGTAATATTTTACAACATTCCTGGCGCGTCGGCACCAACATCTCGGAGTGAACAGTTTATACGTCTATAACGTTATATATCCTAGCCTAAGGCAATCCTAACATGTCGAATGTAATATTTTACAACATTCCTGGCGCGTCGGCGCCTACTTCTCGGTGGGAACACTATATAAGTCAATAACGTTATATATCCTAACCTAAGGCAACCTAACATCTCGGATGCAATATTTTACTACATTCCTCGCACGTCGACCCCTACTTCTCGGAGGGAACGTTATTTACGTCTATAACGCTACATATCCTAGCTTAAGGCAACCTAACATGTCGAATGTAATATTTTACAACATTCCTGGCGCGTCGGCGCCTACTTCTCGGTGGGAACTTTATATACGTCTATATCGCTATATATCCTAGCCTAAGGCATCCTAACATGTCGAGCCTACTATTTTACAACATTCCTGGCTCGTCGGCCCCTACTTCTCGGTGGGAACATTATTTACGCCTATAACGTTATATATCCTAACCTAAGGGTACCTAACATCTCGGATGTAATATTTGACAACATTGCTGGCGTGTCGGCCCGTATTTCTCGGTGGGAACATTATATGAGTTAATAACGTTATATATCCTAACCTAAGGCAACCTAACATCTCGGATGCAATATTTTACTACATTCCGCGCACGTCGGCACCTAACTTCTCGGTAGGAACGTTATTTACGTCTATAACGCTACATATCCTAGCTTAAGGCAACCTAACATGTCGAATGTAATATTTTGCAACATTCCTGGCGTGTCGGCCCCTATTTGTCGGTGGGAACGTTATTTACGTCTATAACGCTACATATCCTAGCTTAAGGCAACCAAACATTTCGAATGTAATATTTTACAACATACCTGTCGTGTCGGCACCTACTTCTCGGTGGGAACGTTATATACGTCTATAAAGCTATATATCCTACCTTAAGGCAACCTAACATGTCGAATGTAATATTTTACCACATTCCTGGCTGGTTGGCCCCAACTTCACGGTGGGAACATTATATACGTCTATAATGTTACATATCCAAGCCTAAGGCAACCTATCATGTCGAATGTAATATTTTACAACATTCCCGTCACTTCGGCACCTACTTCTCGGTGGGAACAGTATATAGGTCTATGACATTATATATCCTAGCTTAAGGCAATCCTAACATGTTGACCGTAATATTTCACAACAATCCTGGCGCGTCGGCCCCTACTTCTCGGTGGCAACATTATATACGTCTATAACGCTATGTATCCTAGCCTAAGGCAACCTAAAGTGTCGAATGTAATATTTTATAACATTCCTGGCGCGTCGGCCCCTACTTCTCGGTGGGAACATTATATATGTCTATCACGCTATATATCCTAGCCTAAGGCAACCTAAAATGTTGAGTGTAATATTTTACAACATTCCATGCACTTCGGCCGCTACATTTCGGTGGGAACATTATATACGTCTATAACGCTACATATCCTAGTTTAAGGCAACCTAACATGTCGAATGTAATATTTTACAACATTCCTGGCTCGTCGGCACCAACTTCTCGGTGGGACCAGTTTATACGTCTATAACGTTATATATCCTAGCCTAAGGCAATCCAAACATGTCGATTGTAATATTTTACAACATTCCTGGCTCGTCGGCACCTACTTCTCGGTGGGAACAGTATTTACATCTATAACGTTATATATCCTAGCCTAAGGCGACCTAACATCTCTAATGTAATATTTTACTACATTCCTGGCGCGCCGGCGCCTACTTCTCGGTGGGAACTTTATATACGTCTATATCGCTATATATCCTAGCCTAAGGCATCCTAACATGTCGAGCCTACTATTTTACAACATTCCTGGCTCGTCGGCCCCTACTTCTCGGTGGGAACATTATATACGCCTATAACGTTATATATCTTAACCTAAGGGTACCTAACATCTCGGATGTAATATTTGACAACATTCCTGGCGCGGCGGAAACTACTTTTCGGTGGGAACAGTATATACGTCTATAACGTTATATAACCTAGCCTAAGGCAATCCTAACATGTCGAATGTAATATTTTACAGCATTCCTGGCGCGTCGGCCCCTACTTCTCGGTGGGAACACTATATAAGTCTATAACGCTATATATCCTAGCCTAAGGCAACCTAAAATGTCGAGTGTAATATTTTACAACATTCCCGGCACTTCGGCCGCTACATCTCGGTGGGAACATTATATACGTCTATAACGCTATAAATCCTAGCTTAAGGCATCCTAACATGTGGAATGTAATATTTTACACCATTCCTGGCGCGTCGGCACCAACATCTCGGAGTGAACAGTTTATACGTCTATAACGTTATATATCCTAGCCTAAGGCAATCCTAACATGTCGAATGTAATATTTTACAACATTCCTGGCGCGTCGGCGCCTACTTCTCGGTGGGAACACTATATAAGTAAATAACGTTATATATCCTAACCTAAGCCAACCTAACATCTCGGATGCAATATTTTACTACATTCCGCGCACGTCGGCACCTAACTTCTCGGTGGGAACGTTATTGACGTTTATAACGCTACATATCCTAGCTTAAGGCAACCTAACATGTCGAATGTAATGTTTTGCAGCATTCCTGGCGTGTCGGCCCCTATTTCTCGGTGGGAACGTTATTTATGTCTATAACGCTACATATCCTAGCTTAAGGCAACCTAACATGTCGAATGTAATATTTGCAACATTCCTGGCGCGTCGGCACCTACTTCTCGGTGGGAACATTATATACGTCTATAACGTTATATATCCTAACCTAAGGGTACCTAACATTTCGGATGTAATATTTGACAACATTGGTGGCGTGTCGGCCCGTACTTCTCGGTGGGAATATCATATCCGTCTATAACGTTATATATCCTAGACTAAGGCAATCCTAACATGTCGAATGTAATATTTTACAACATACCTGGCGCGTCGGCACCTACTTCTCGGTGGGAACATTATATACGTCTATAGCGCTGTATATCCTAGTCTAAGGCGACCTAACATTTCGAATGTTATATTTTACAACATACCTGTCGTGTCGGCACCTCCTTCTCGGTGGGAACGTTATATACGTCTATAAAGCTATATATCCTACCTTAAGGCAACCTAACATGTCGAATGTAATATTTTACCACATTCCTGGCTGGTTGGCCCCTACTTCACGGTGGGAATATTATATACGTCTATAATGTTACATATCCAAGCCTAAGGCAACCTAACATGTCAAATGTAATATTTTACAACATTCCCGGCACTTCGGCACCTACTTCTCGGTGGGAACATTATATACGTCTATGACGTTATATATCCTAGCCTAAGGCAATCCTAACATGTTGCTCGTAATATTTCACAACATTCCTGGCGCGTCGGCCCCTACTTCTCGGTGGGAACATTATATACGTCTATAACGCTATATATCCTAGCCTAAGGAAACCTAAAGTGTCGAATGTATTATTTTACAACATTCCTGGCGCCTCGGCCCCTACTTCACGGTGGGAACATTATATACGTCTATAACGCTATATATCCTAGCCTAAGGCAACCTAAAGTGTCGAATGTAATATTTTATAACATTCCTGGCGCGTCAGTACCTACTTCTCGGTGGGAACATTATATACGTCTATAGCGCTATATATCCTAGTCTAAGGCAACCTAACATTTCGAATGTAATATTTTACAACATACCTGTCGTGTCGGCACCTACTTCTCGGTGGGAACGTTATATACGTCTATAAAGCTAAATATCCTACCTTAAGGCAACCTAACATGTCGAATGTAATATTTTACCACATTCCTGGCTGGTTGGCCCCAACTTCACGGTGGGAACATTATATATGTCTATAATGTTACATATCCAAGCCTAAGGCAACCTAACATGTCGAATGTAATATTTTACAACATTCCCGGCACTTCGGCACCTACTTCTCGGTGGGAACAGTATATACGTCTATGACGTTATATATCCTAGTTTAAGGCAATCCTAACATGTTGACCGTAATATTTCACAACAATCCTGGCGCGTCGGCCCCTACTTCTCGGTGGGAACATTATATACGTCTATAACGCTATATATCCTAGCCTAAGGCAACCTAAAGTGTCGAATGTAATATTTTATAACATTCCTGGCGCGTCGGCCCCTACTTCTCGGTGGGAACATTATATATGTCTATAACGCTATATATCCTAGCCTAAGGCAACCTAAAATGTCGAGTGTAATATTTTACAACATTCCCGGCACTTCGGCCGCTACATCTCGGTGGGAACATTATATACGTCTATAACGCTATAAATCCTAGCTTAAGGCAACCTAACATGTCGAATGTGATATTTTACAACATTCCTGGCGCGTCGGCACCAACATCTCGGTGTGAACAGTTTATACGTCTATAACGTTATATATCCTAGCCTAAGGCAACCTAACATCTCGGATGCAATATTTTACTACATTCCTCGCACGTCGACCCCTACTTCACGGTGGGAACATTATATACGTCTATAATGTTACATATCCAAGCCTAAGGCAACCTAACATGTCGAATGTAATATTTTACAACATTCCCGGCACTTCGGCACCTACTTCTCGGTGGGAACAGTATATACGTCTATGACGTTATATATCCTAGTTTAAGGCAATCCTAACATGTTGACCGTAATATTTCACAACAATCCTGGCGCGTCGGCCCCTACTTCTCGGTGGGAACATTATATACGTCTATAACGCTATATATCCTAGCCTAAGGCAACCTAAAGTGTCGAATGTAATATTTTATAACATTCCTGGCGCGTCGGCCCCTACTTCTCGGTGGGAACATTATATATGTCTATAACGCTATATATCCTAGCCTAAGGCAACCTAAAATGTCGAGTGTAATATTTTACAACATTCCCGGCACTTCGGCCGCTACATCTCGGTGGGAACATTATATACGTCTATAACGCTATAAATCCTAGCTTAAGGCAACCTAACATGTCGAATGTGATATTTTACAACATTCCTGGCGCGTCGGCACCAACATCTCGGTGTGAACAGTTTATACGTCTATAACGTTATATATCCTAGCCTAAGGCAACCTAACATCTCGGATGCAATATTTTACTACATTCCTCGCACGTCGACCCCTACTTCACGGTGGGAACATTATATACGTCTATAATGTTACATATCCAAGCCTAAGGCAACCTAACATGTCGAATGTAATATTTTACAACATTCCCGGCACTTCGGCACCTACTTCTCGGTGGGAACAGTATATACGTCTATGACGTTATACATCCTAGCTTAAGGCAATCCTAACTTGTTGATCGTAATATTTCACAACATTCCTGGCGCGTCGGCCCCTACTTCTCGGTGGGAACATTATATACGTCTATAACGCTATGTATCCTAGCCTAAGGCAACCTAAAGTGTCGAATGTAATATTTTACAACATTCCTGGCGCGTCGGCCCCTACTTCTCGGTGGGAACATTATATATGTCTATAACGCTATATATCCTAGCCTAAGGCAACCTAAAATGTCGAGTGTAATATTTTACAACATTCCCGGCACTTCGGCCGCTACATCTCGGTGGGAACATTATATACGTCTATAACGCTATAAATCCTAGCTTAAGGCAACCTAACATGTCGAATGTAATATTTTACAACATTCCTGGCGCGTCGGCGCCTACTTCTCGGTGGGAACACTATATAAGTCAATAACGTTATATATCCTAACCTAAGGCAACCTAACATCTCGGATGCAATATTTTACTACATTCCTCGCACGTCGACCCCTACTTCTCGGAGGGAACGTTATTTACGTCTATAACGCTACATATCCTAGCTTAAGGCAACCTAACATGTCGAATGTAATATTTTACAACATTCCTGGCGCGTCGGCGCCTACTTCTCGGTGGGAACTTTATATACGTCTATATCGCTATATATCCTAGCCTAAGGCATCCTAACATGTCGAGCCTACTATTTTACAACATTCCTGGCTCGTCGGCCCCTACTTCTCGGTGGGAACATTATTTACGCCTATAACGTTATATATCCTAACCTAAGGGTACCTAACATCTCGGATGTAATATTTGACAACATTGCTGGCGTGTCGGCCCGTATTTCTCGGTGGGAACATTATATGAGTTAATAACGTTATATATCCTAACCTAAGGCAACCTAACATCTCGGATGCAATATTTTACTACATTCCGCGCACGTCGGCACCTAACTTCTCGGTAGGAACGTTATTTACGTCTATAACGCTACATATCCTAGCTTAAGGCAACCTAACATGTCGAATGTAATATTTTGCAACATTCCTGGCGTGTCGGCCCCTATTTGTCGGTGGGAACGTTATTTACGTCTATAACGCTACATATCCTAGCTTAAGGCAACCAAACATTTCGAATGTAATATTTTACAACATACCTGTCGTGTCGGCACCTACTTCTCGGTGGGAACGTTATATATGTCTATAAAGCTATATATCCTACCTTAAGGCAACCTAACATGTCGAATGTAATATTTTACCACATTCCTGGCTGGTTGGCCCCAACTTCACGGTGGGAACATTATATACGTCTATAATGTTACATATCCAAGCCTAAGGCAACCTATCATGTCGAATGTAATATTTTACAACATTCCCGTCACTTCGGCACCTACTTCTCGGTGGGAACAGTATATAGGTCTATGACATTATATATCCTAGCTTAAGGCAATCCTAACATGTTGACCGTAATATTTCACAACAATCCTGGCGCGTCGGCCCCTACTTCTCGGTGGCAACATTATATACGTCTATAACGCTATGTATCCTAGCCTAAGGCAACCTAAAGTGTCGAATGTAATATTTTATAACATTCCTGGCGCGTCGGCCCCTACTTCTCGGTGGGAACATTATATATGTCTATCACGCTATATATCCTAGCCTAAGGCAACCTAAAATGTTGAGTGTAATATTTTACAACATTCCATGCACTTCGGCCGCTACATTTCGGTGGGAACATTATATACGTCTATAACGCTACATATCCTAGTTTAAGGCAACCTAACATGTCGAATGTAATATTTTACAACATTCCTGGCTCGTCGGCACCAACTTCTCGGTGGGACCAGTTTATACGTCTATAACGTTATATATCCTAGCCTAAGGCAATCCAAACATGTCGATTGTAATATTTTACAACATTCCTGGCTCGTCGGCACCTACTTCTCGGTGGGAACAGTATTTACATCTATAACGTTATATATCCTAGCCTAAGGCGACCTAACATCTCTAATGTAATATTTTACTACATTCCTGGCGCGCCGGCGCCTACTTCTCGGTGGGAACTTTATATACGTCTATATCGCTATATATCCTAGCCTAAGGCATCCTAACATGTCGAGCCTACTATTTTACAACATTCCTGGCTCGTCGGCCCCTACTTCTCGGTGGGAACATTATATACGCCTATAACGTTATATATCTTAACCTAAGGGTACCTAACATCTCGGATGTAATATTTGACAACATTCCTGGCGCGGCGGAAACTACTTTTCGGTGGGAACAGTATATACGTCTATAACGTTATATAACCTAGCCTAAGGCAATCCTAACATGTCGAATGTAATATTTTACAGCATTCCTGGCGCGTCGGCCCCTACTTCTCGGTGGGAACACTATATAAGTCTATAACGCTATATATCCTAGCCTAAGGCAACCTAAAATGTCGAGTGTAATATTTTACAACATTCCCGGCACTTCGGCCGCTACATCTCGGTGGGAACATTATATACGTCTATAACGCTATAAATCCTAGCTTAAGGCATCCTAACATGTGGAATGTAATATTTTACACCATTCCTGGCGCGTCGGCACCAACATCTCGGAGTGAACAGTTTATACGTCTATAACGTTATATATCCTAGCCTAAGGCAATCCTAACATGTCGAATGTAATATTTTACAACATTCCTGGCGCGTCGGCGCCTACTTCTCGGTGGGAACACTATATAAGTAAATAACGTTATATATCCTAACCTAAGCCAACCTAACATCTCGGATGCAATATTTTACTACATTCCGCGCACGTCGGCACCTAACTTCTCGGTGGGAACGTTATTGACGTTTATAACGCTACATATCCTAGCTTAAGGCAACCTAACATGTCGAATGTAATGTTTTGCAGCATTCCTGGCGTGTCGGCCCCTATTTCTCGGTGGGAACGTTATTTATGTCTATAACGCTACATATCCTAGCTTAAGGCAACCTAACATGTCGAATGTAATATTTGCAACATTCCTGGCGCGTCGGCACCTACTTCTCGGTGGGAACATTATATACGTCTATAACGTTATATATCCTAACCTAAGGGTACCTAACATTTCGGATGTAATATTTGACAACATTGGTGGCGTGTCGGCCCGTACTTCTCGGTGGGAATATCATATCCGTCTATAACGTTATATATCCTAGACTAAGGCAATCCTAACATGTCGAATGTAATATTTTACAACATACCTGGCGCGTCGGCACCTACTTCTCGGTGGGAACATTATATACGTCTATAGCGCTGTATATCCTAGTCTAAGGCGACCTAACATTTCGAATGTTATATTTTACAACATACCTGTCGTGTCGGCACCTCCTTCTCGGTGGGAACGTTATATACGTCTATAAAGCTATATATCCTACCTTAAGGCAACCTAACATGTCAAATGTAATATTTTACCACATTCCTGGCTGGTTGGCCCCTACTTCACGGTGGGAATATTATATACGTCTATAATGTTACATATCCAAGCCTAAGGCAACCTAACATGTCAAATGTAATATTTTACAACATTCCCGGCACTTCGGCACCTACTTCTCGGTGGGAACATTATATACGTCTATGACGTTATATATCCTAGCCTAAGGCAATCCTAACATGTTGCTCGTAATATTTCACAACATTCCTGGCGCGTCGGCCCCTACTTCTCGGTGGGAACATTATATACGTCTATAACGCTATATATCCTAGCCTAAGGAAACCTAAAGTGTCGAATGTATTATTTTACAACATTCCTGGCGCCTCGGCCCCTACTTCACGGTGGGAACATTATATACGTCTATAACGCTATATATCCTAGCCTAAGGCAACCTAAAGTGTCGAATGTAATATTTTATAACATTCCTGGCGCGTCAGTACCTACTTCTCGGTGGGAACATTATATACGTCTATAGCGCTATATATCCTAGTCTAAGGCAACCTAACATTTCGAATGTAATATTTTACAACATACCTGTCGTGTCGGCACCTACTTCTCGGTGGGAACGTTATATACGTCTATAAAGCTAAATATCCTACCTTAAGGCAACCTAACATGTCGAATGTAATATTTTACCACATTCCTGGCTGGTTGGCCCCAACTTCACGGTGGGAACATTATATATGTCTATAATGTTACATATCCAAGCCTAAGGCAACCTAACATGTCGAATGTAATATTTTACAACATTCCCGGCACTTCGGCACCTACTTCTCGGTGGGAACAGTATATACGTCTATGACGTTATATATCCTAGTTTAAGGCAATCCTAACATGTTGACCGTAATATTTCACAACAATCCTGACGCGTCGGCCCCTACTTCTCGGTGGGAACATTATATACGTCTATAACGCTATATATCCTAGCCTAAGGCAACCTAAAGTGTCGAATGTAATATTTTATAACATTCCTGGCGCGTCGGCCCCTACTTCTCGGTGGGAACATTATATATGTCTATAACGCTATATATCCTAGCCTAAGGCAACCTAAAATGTCGAGTGTAATATTTTACAACATTCCCGGCACTTCGGCCGCTACATCTCGGTGGGAACATTATATACGTCTATAACGCTATAAATCCTAGCTTAAGGCAACCTAACATGTCGAATGTGATATTTTACAACATTCCTGGCGCGTCGGCACCAACATCTCGGTGTGAACAGTTTATACGTCTATAACGTTATATATCCTAGCCTAAGGCAACCTAACATCTCGGATGCAATATTTTACTACATTCCTCGCACGTCGACCCCTACTTCACGGTGGGAACATTATATACGTCTATAATGTTACATATCCAAGCCTAAGGCAACCTAACATGTCGAATGTAATATTTTACAACATTCCCGGCACTTCGGCACCTACTTCTCGGTGGGAACAGTATATACGTCTATGACGTTATATATCCTAGCTTAAGGCAATCCTAACATGTTGATCGTAATATTTCACAACATTCCTGGCGCGTCGGCCCCTACTTCTCGGTGGGAACATTATATACGTCTATAACGCTATATATCCTAGCCTAAGGCACCCTAAAGTGTCGAATGTAATATTTTACAACATTCCTGGCGCGTCGGCCCCTACTTCTCGGTGGGAACATTATATATGTCTATAACGCTATATATCCTAGCCTAAGGCAACCTAAAATGTCGAGTGTAATATTTTACAACATTCCCCGCACTTCGGCCGCTACATCTCGGTGGGAACATTATATACGTCTATAACGCTATAAATCCTAGCTTAAGGCAACCTAACATGTCGAATGTAATATTTTACAACATTCCTGGCGCGTCGGCACCAACATCTCGGTGTGAACAGTTTATACGTCTATAACGTTATATATCCTAGCCTAAGGCAACCTAACATCTCGGATGCAATATTTTACTACATTCCTCGCACGTCGACCCCTACTTCACGGTGGGAACATTATATACGTCTATAATGTTACATATCCAAGCCTAAGGCAACCTAACATGTCGAATGTAATATTTTACAACATTCCCGGCACTTCGGCACCTACTTCTCGGTGGGAACAGTATATACGTCTATGACGTTATACATCCTAGCTTAAGGCAATCCTAACTTGTTGATCGTAATATTTCACAACATTCCTGGCGCGTCGGCCCCTACTTCTCGGTGGGAACATTATATACGTCTATAACGCTATGTATCCTAGCCTAAGGCAACCTAAAGTGTCGAATGTAATATTTTACAACATTCCTGGCGCGTCGGCCCCTACTTCTCGGTGGGAACATTATATATGTCTATAACGCTATATATCCTAGCCTAAGGCAACCTAAAATGTCGAGTGTAATATTTTACAACATTCCCGGCACTTCGGCCGCTACATCTCGGTGGGAACATTATATACGTCTATAACGCTATAAATCCTAGCTTAAGGCAACCTAACATGTCGAATGTAATATTTTACAACATTCCTGGTGCGTCGGCACCAACATCTCGGTGTGAACAGTTTATACGTCTATAACGTTATATATCCTAGCCTAAGGCAACCTAACATCTCGGATGCAATATTTTACAACATACCTGTCGTGTCGGCACCTACTTCTCGGTGGGAACGTTATATACGTCTATAAAGCTATATATCCTACCTTAAGGCAACCTAACATGTCGAATGTAATATTTTACCACATTCCTGGCTGGTTGGCCCCAACTTCACGGTGGGAACATTATATACGTCTATAATGTTACATATCCAAGCCTAAGGCAACCTAACATGTCGAATGTAATATTTTACAGCATTCCTGGCGCGTCGGTCCCTACTTCTCGGTGGGAACACTATATAAGTCTATAACGCTATATATCCTAGCCTAAGGCAACCTAAAATGTCGAGTGTGATATTTTACATCATTCCCGGCACTTCGGCCGCTACATCACGGTGGGAACATTATATACGTCTATAACTCTATAAAACCTAGCTTAAGGCATCCTAACATGTCGAATGTAATATTTTACAACATTCCTGGCGCGTCGGCACCAACATCTCGGAGTGAACAGTTGATACGTCTATAACGTTATATATCCTAGCCTAAGGCAATCCTAACATGTCGAATGTAATATTTTACAACATTCCTGGCGCGTCGGCGCCTACTTCTCGGTGGGAACACTATATAAGTCAATAACGTTATATATCCTAACCTAAGGCAACCTAACATCTCGGATGCAATATTTTACTACATTCCTCGCACGTCGACCCCTACTTCTCGGAGGGAACGTTATTTACGTCTATGATGCTACATATCCTAGCTTAAGGCAACCTAACATGTCGAATGTAATATTTTACAACATTCCTGGCGCGTCGGCGCCTACTTCTCGGTGGGAACTTTATATACGTCTATATCGCTATATATCCTAGCCTAAGGCATCCTAACATGTCGAGCCTACTATTTTACAACATTCCTGGCTCGTCGGCCCCTACTTCTCGGTGGGAATATTATTTACGCCTATAACGTTATATATCCTAACCTAAGGGTACCTAACATCTCGGATGTAATATTTGACAACATTGCTGGCGTGTCGGCCCGTATTTCTCGGTGGGAATATCATATACGTCTATAACGTTATATATCCTAACCTAAGGCAACCTAACATCTCGGGTGTAATATTTTACTACATTCCTGGCGAGCCGGCCCCTACTTCTCGGTGGGAACATTATATACATCTATAACGCTACATATCCTAGCTTAAGGCAACCTAACATCTCGAATGTTATATTTGCAACATTCCTGGCGCGTCGGCACCTACTTCTCGGTGGGAACATTATATAAGTTAATAACGTTATATATCCTAACCTAAGGCAACCTAACATCTCGGATGCAATATTTTACTACATTCGGCGCACGTCGGCACCTAACTTCTCGGTAGGAACGTAATTTACGTCTATAACGCTACATATCCTAGCTTAAGGCAACCTAACATGTCGAATGTAATATTTTGCAACATTCCTGGCGTGTCGGCCCCTATTTCTCGGTGGGAACGTTATTTACGTCTATAACGCTACATATCCTAGCTTAAGGCAACCAAACATTTCGAATGTAATATTTTACAACATACCTGTCGTGTCGGCACCTACTTCTCGGTGGGAACGTTATATACGTCTATAAAGCTATATATCCTACCTTAAGGCAACCTAACATGTCGAATGTAATATTTTACCACATTCCTGGCTGGCTGGCCCCAACTTCACGGTGGGAACATTATATACGTCTATAATGTTACATATCCAAGCCTAAGGCAACCTAACATGTCGAATGTAATATTTTACAACATTCCTGGCTCGTCGGCACCAACTTCTCGGTGGGACCAGTTTATACATCTATAACGTTATATATCCTAGCCTAAGGCAATCCTAACATGTCGATTGTAATATTTTACAACATTCCTGGCTCGTCGGCACCTACTTCTCGGTGGGAACAGTATTTACATCTATAACGTTATATATCCTAGCCTAAGGCGACCTAACATCTCTAATGTAATATTTTACTACATTCCTGGCGCGCCGGCGCCTACTTCTCGGTGGGAACTTTATATACGTCTATATCGCTATATATCCTAGCCTAAGGCATCCTAACATGTCGAGCCTACTATTTTACAACATTCCTGGCTCGTCGGCCCCTACTTCTCGGTGGGAACATTATATACGCCTATAACGTTATATATCTTAACCTAAGGGTACCTAACATCTCGGATGTAATATTTGACAACATTCCTGGCGCGGCGGAAACTACTTTTCGGTGGGAACAGTATATACGTCTATAACGTTATATAACCTAGCCTAAGGCAATCCTAACATGTCGAATGTAATATTTTACAGCATTCCTGGCGCGTCGGCCCCCACTTCTCGGTGGGAACACTATATAAGTCTATAACGCTATATATCCTAGCCTAAGGCAACCTAAAATGTCGAGTGTAATATTTTACAACATTCCCGGCACTTCGGCCGCTACATCTCGGTGGGAACATTATATACGTCTATAACGCTATAAATCCTAGCTTAAGGCATCCTAACATGTCGAATGTAATATTTTACAACATTCCTGGCGCGTCGGCACCTACTTCTCGGTGGGAACATTATATACGTCTATAGCGCTATATATCCTAGTCTAAGGCAACCTAACATTTCGAATGTAATATTTTACTACATTCCTGCCGCGCCGGCCCCTACTTCTCGGTGGGAACATTATATACTTCTATAACGCTATATATCCTAGCTTAAGGCAACCTAACATGTCGAATGTAATATTTTACAGCATTCCTGGCGCGTCGGCCCCTACTTCTCGGTGGGAACATTATATATGTCTATAACGCTATATATCCTAGCCTAAGGCAACCTAAAATGTCGAGTGTAATATTTTACAACATTCCCGGCACTTCGGCCGCTACATCTCGGTGGGAACATTATATACGTCTATAACGCTATATATCCTAGCATGAGGCAACCTAACATCTCGGATGTAATATTTTACAACATTCCTGGCTCATCGGCCCCTACTTCTCGGTGGGAACAATATATACGCCTATAACGTTATATATCCTAACCTAAGGCAACCTAACACATCGGATGTTATGTTTAACAACATTCTTGGCTCATCGGCCCCTACTTCTCGGTGGCAACACTATATACGTCTATAACGTTATATATCCTAACCTAAGGCAAGCTAACATCTCGGATGTAATATTTTACTACATTCCTGGCACGTCGGCCGTTACTTCTCGGTGGCAATATTATATACGTCCATAACGCTATATATCCTAGCTGAAGGCAACCTAACATGTCGAATGTAATATTTTACAACATTCCTGGCTCATCGGCCCCTACTTCTCGGTGGGAACAATATATACGTCTATAACGTTATATATCCTAGCCTAGGGCAATCCTAACATCTCGGATGTAATATTTTACAACATTCCTGGCGCGTCGGGCCCTACTTCTCGGTGGGAACATTATATAAGTCAATACCGATATATATCCTAACCTAAGGCAACCTAACATTTCGAATGTAATGTTTTACAACATTCCTGGCGTGTCGGCCCCTATTTCTCGGTGGGAACGTTATGTACGTCTTTAAAGCTATATATCCCAGCCTAAGGCAACCTAGCATGTCGAATGTAATATTTTACTGCATTCCTGGCGCGTCGGCCCCTACTTCTCGGTGGGAACATTATATATGTCTATAACGCTATATATCCTAGCCTAAGGCAACCTAAAATGTGGAGTGTAATATTTTACAACATTCCCGGCACTTCGGCCGCTACATCTCGGTGGGAACATTATATACATCTATAACGCTATATATCCTAGCTTAAGGCATCCTAACATGTCGAATGTAATATTTTACAACATTCCTGGCGCGTCGGCACCAACATCTCGGAGTGAACAGTTTATACGTCTATAACGTTATATATCCTAGCCTAAGGCAATCCTAACATGTCGAATGTAATATTTTACAACATTCCTGTCGCGTCGGCGCCTACTTCTCGGTGGGAACACTATATAAGTCAATAACGTTATATATCCTAACCTAAGGCAACCTAACATCTCGGATGTAATATTTTACTACATTCCTCGCACGTCGACCCCTACTTCTCGGAGGGAACGTTATTTACGTCTATAACGCTACATATCCTAGCTTAAGGCAACCTAAAATGTCGAGTGTAATATTTTACAACATTCCCGGCACTTCGGCCGCTACATCTCGGTGGGAACATTATATACGTCTATAACGCTATAAATCCTAGCTTAAGGCATCCTAACATGTCGAATGTAATATTTTACAACATTCCTGGCGCGTCGGCACCTACTTCTCGGTGGGAACATTATATACGTCTATAGCGCTATATATCCTAGTCTAAGGCAACCTAACATTTCGAATGTAATATTTTACTACATTCCTGCCGCGCCGGCCCCTACTTCTCGGTGGGAACATTATATACTTCTATAACGCTATATATCCTAGCTTAAGGCAACCTAACATGTCGAATGTAATATTTTACAGCATTCCTGGCGCGTCGGCCCCTACTTCTCGGTGGGAACATTATATATGTCTATAACGCTATATATCCTAGCCTAAGGCAACCTAAAATGTCGAGTGTAATATTTTACAACATTCCCGGCACTTCGGCCGCTACATCTCGGTGGGAACATTATATACGTCTATAACGCTATATATCCTAGCATGAGGCAACCTAACATCTCGGATGTAATATTTTACAACATTCCTGGCTCATCGGCCCCTACTTCTCGGTGGGAACAATATATACGCCTATAACGTTATATATCCTAACCTAAGGCAACCTAACACATCGGATGTTATGTTTAACAACATTCTTGGCTCATCGGCCCCTACTTCTCGGTGGCAACACTATATACGTCTATAACGTTATATATCCTAACCTAAGGCAAGCTAACATCTCGGATGTAATATTTTACTACATTCCTGGCACGTCGGCCGTTACTTCTCGGTGGCAATATTATATACGTCCATAACGCTATATATCCTAGCTGAAGGCAACCTAACATGTCGAATGTAATATTTTACAACATTCCTGGCTCATCGGCCCCTACTTCTCGGTGGGAACAATATATACGTCTATAACGTTATATATCCTAGCCTAGGGCAATCCTAACATCTCGGATGTAATATTTTACAACATTCCTGGCGCGTCGGGCCCTACTTCTCGGTGGGAACATTATATAAGTCAATACCGATATATATCCTAACCTAAGGCAACCTAACATTTCGAATGTAATGTTTTACAACATTCCTGGCGTGTCGGCCCCTATTTCTCGGTGGGAACGTTATGTACGTCTTTAAAGCTATATATCCCAGCCTAAGGCAACCTAGCATGTCGAATGTAATATTTTACTGCATTCCTGGCGCGTCGGCCCCTACTTCTCGGTGGGAACATTATATATGTCTATAACGCTATATATCCTAGCCTAAGGCAACCTAAAATGTGGAGTGTAATATTTTACAACATTCCCGGCACTTCGGCCGCTACATCTCGGTGGGAACATTATATACATCTATAACGCTATATATCCTAGCTTAAGGCATCCTAACATGTCGAATGTAATATTTTACAACATTCCTGGCGCGTCGGCACCAACATCTCGGAGTGAACAGTTTATACGTCTATAACGTTATATATCCTAGCCTAAGGCAATCCTAACATGTCGAATGTAATATTTTACAACATTCCTGTCGCGTCGGCGCCTACTTCTCGGTGGGAACACTATATAAGTCAATAACGTTATATATCCTAACCTAAGGCAACCTAACATCTCGGATGTAATATTTTACTACATTCCTCGCACGTCGACCCCTACTTCTCGGAGGGAACGTTATTTACGTCTATAACGCTACATATCCTAGCTTAAGGCAACCTAACATGTCGAATGTAATATGTTACAACATTCCCGGCGCGCCGGCCCCTACTTCTCGGTGGGAAGATTATATACGTCTATAACGCTATATATCCTAGCTTATGGCAACCTAACATGTCGAATGTAATATTTTACAACATTCCTGGCGCGTCGGCACCTACTTCTCGGTGGGAACAGTATATACGTCTATAACGTTATATATCCTAGCCTAAGGCAATCCTAACATCTCGAATGTAATATTTTACAACATTCCTGGCGCGTCGGCACCTACTTCTCGGTGGGAACATTATATACGTCTATAGCGCTATATATCCTAGCCTAAGACATCCTAACGTGTCGAGCCTACTATTTTACAACATTCCTGGCTCGTCGGCCCCTACTTCTCGGTGGGAACATTATATACGTCTATAACGTTATATATCCTAACCTAAGGGTACCTAACATCTCGGACGTAATATTTGACAAAATTGCTGGCGTGTCGGCCCGTACTTCTCGGCGGGAATATCATATACGTCTATAACGTTATGTATCCTAGCCTAAGGCAATCCTAACATCTCGGATGTAATATTTTACAACATTCCTGGCGTGTCGGGCCCTACTTCTCGGTGGGAACATTATATAAGTCAATAACGTTATATATCCTAACCTAAGGCAACCTAACATCTCGGGTGTAATATTTTACTACATTCCTGGCGCGCCGGCCCCTACTTCTCGGTGGGAACATTATATACGTCTATAACGCTATATATCCTAGCTTAAGGCAACCTAACATGTCGAGTGTAATATTTTACAGCATTCCTGGCGCGTCGGCCCCTACTTCTCGGTGGGAACATTATATATGTCTATAACGCTATATATCCTAGCCTAAGGCAACCTAAAATGTCGAGTGTAATATTTTACAACATTCCCGGCACCTCGGCCGCTACATCTCGGTGGGAACATTATATACGTCTATAACGCTATAAATCCTAGCTTAAGGCAACCTAACATGCCGAATGTAATATTTTACAACATTCCCGGCGCGCCGGCCCCTACTTCTCGGTGGGAACATTATATACGTCTATAACGCTATATATCCTAGCTTATGGCAACCTAACATGTCGAATGTAATATTTTACAACATTCCTGGCGCGTCGGCCCCTACTTCTCGGTGGGAACAGTATATACGTCTATAACGTTATATATCCTAGCCTAAGGCAATCCTAACATCTCGAATGTAATATTTTACAACATTCCTGGCGCGTCGGCACCTACTTCTCGGTGGGAACATTATATACGTTTATAGCGCTATATATCCTAGCCTAAGGCATCCTAACGTGTCGAGCCTACTATTTTACAACATTCCTGGCTCGTCGGCCCCTACTTCTCGGTGGGAACATTATATACGTCTATAACGTTATATATCCTAACCTAAGGGTACCTAACATCTCGGACGTAATATTTGACAAAATTGCTGGCGTGTCGGCCCGTACTTCTCGGTGGGAATATCATATACGTCTATAACGTTATATATCCTAACCTAAGGCAACCTAACATCTCGGGTGTAATATTTTACTACATTCCTGGCGAGCCGGCCCCTACTTCTCGGTGGGAACATTATATAAGTCAATAACGTTATATATCCTAACCTAAGGCAACCTAACATCTCGGATGCAATATTTTACTACATTCCGCGCACGTCGGCACCTAACTTCTCGGTGGGAACGTTATTGATGTCTATAACGCTACATATCCTAGCTTAAGGCAACCTAACATGTCGAATGTAATGTTTTGCAACATTCCTGGCGTGTCGGCCCCTATTTCTCGGTGGGAACGTTATTTACGTCTATAACGCTACATATCCTAGCTTAAGGCAACCTAACATGTCGAATGCATTATTTTACAATATTCCTGGCGCGTCGGCACCTACTTCTCGGTGGGAAGAGTATATACGCCTATAACGTTATATATCCTAGCCTAAGGCAATCCTAACATCTCGGATGTAATATTTTACAACATTCCTGGCGCGTCGGCCCCTACTTCTCGGTGGGAACATTACATAAGGCAATAACGTTATATATCCTAACCTAAGGCAACCTAACATCTCGGGTGTAATATTTTACTACATTCCTGGCGCCCCGGCCCCTACTTCTCGGTGGGAACACTATATACGTCTATAACGCTATATATCCTAGCTTAAGGCAACCTAACATGTCGAATGTAATATTTTACAGCATTCCTGGCGCGTCGGCTCCTACTTCTCGGTGGGAACATTATATATGTCTATAACGCTATATATCCTAGCCTAAGGCAACCTAAAATGTCGAGTGTAATATTTTACAACATTCCCGGCACTTCGGCCGCTACATCCCGGTGGGAACATTATATACGTCTATAACGCTATAAATCCTAGCTTAAGGCAACCTAACATGTCGAATGTAATATTTTAGAACATCCCTGGCGCGTCGGCACCAACATCTCGGTGTGAACAGTTTATACGTCTATAACGTTACATATCCTAGCCTAAGGCAATCCTAACATGTCGAATGTAATATTTTACAACATTCCTGGCGCGTCGGCGCCTACTTCTCGGTGGAACACTATATAAGTCAATAAAGTTATATATCCTAACCTAAGGCAACCTAACATCTCGGGTGTAATATTTTACTACATTCCTGGCGCGCCGGCCCCTACTTCTCGGTGGGAACATTATATACGTCTATAACGCTATAAATCGTAGCTTAAGGCATCCTAACATGTCGAATGTAATATTTTACAACATTCCTGGCGCGTCGGCACCAACATCTCGGAGTGAACAGTTTATACGTCTATAACGTTATATATCCTAGCCTAAGGCAACCTAACATCTCGGGTGTAATATTTTACTACATTCCTGGCGCGCCGGCCCCTACTTCTCGGTGGGAACACTATATACGTCTATAACGCTATATATCCTAGCTTAAGGCAACCTAACATGTCGAATGTAATATTTTACAGCATTCCTGGCGCGTCGGCTCCTACTTCTCGGTGGGAACATTATATATGTCTATAACGCTATATATCCTAGCCTAAGGCAACCTAAAATGTCGAGTGTAATATTTTACAACATTCCCGGCACCTCGGCCGCTACATCTCGGTGGGAACATTATATACGTCTATAACGCTATAAATCCTAGCTCAAGGCAACCTAACATGTCGAATGTAATATTTTAGAACATCCCTGGCGCGTCGGCACCAACATCTCGGTGTGAACAGTTTATACGTCTATAACGTTATATATCCTAGCCTAAGGCAATCCTAACATGTCGAATGTAATATTTTACAACATTCCTGGCGCGTCGGCGCCTACTTCTCGGTGGGAACACTATATAAGTCAATAAAGTTATATATCCTAACCTAAGGCAACCTAACATCTCGGGTGTAATATTTTACTACATTCCTGGCGCGCCGGCCCCTACTTCTCGGTGGGAACATTATATACGTCTATAACGCTATATATCCTAGCTTAAGGCAAACTAACATGTCGAATGTAATATTTTACAACATTCCTGGCGCGTCGGCACCTACTTCTCGGTGGGAACATTATATAAGTCAATAACGTTATATATCCTAGTCTAAGGCAACCTAACATTTCGAATGTAATATTTTACTACATTCCTGCCGCGCCGGCCCCTACTTCTCGGTGGGAACATTATATACTTCTATAACGCTATATATCCTAGCTTAAGGCAACCTAACATGTCGAATGTAATATTTTACAGCATTCCTGGCGCGTCGGCCCCTACTTCTCGGTGGGAACATTATATATGTCTATAACGCTATATATCCTAGCCTAAGGCAACCTAAAATGTCGAGTGTAATATTTTCCAACATTCCCGGCACTTCGGCCGCTACATCTCGGTGGGAACATTATATACGTCTATAACGCTATAAATCCTAGCTTAAGGCAACCTAACATGTCGAATGTAATATTTTACAACATTCCCGGCGCGCCGGCCCCTACTTCTCGGTGGGAACATTATATATGTCTATAACGCTATATATCCTAGCCTAAGGCAACCTAAAATGTCGAGTGTAATATTTTACAACATTCCCGGCACTTCGGCCGCTACATCTCGGTGGGAACATTATATACGTCTATAACGCTATAAATCCTAGCTTAAGGCAAACTAACATGTCGAATGTAATATTTTACAACATTCCTGGCGCGTCGGCACCTACTTCTCGGTGGGAACATTATATAAGTCAATAACGTTATATATCCTAGTCTAAGGCAACCTAACATTTCGAATGTAATATTTTACTACATTCCTGCCGCGCCGGCCCCTACTTCTCGGTGGGAACATTATATACGTCTATAACGCTATATATCCTAGCTTAAGGCAACCTAACATGTTGAATGTAATATTTTACAACATTCCTGGCGCGTCGGCACCTACTTCTCGGTGGGAACATTATATACGTCTATAGCGCTATATATCCTAGTCTAAGGCAACCTAACATTTCGAATGTAATATTTTACTACATTCCTGCCGCGCCGGCCCCTACTTCTCGGTGGGAACATTATATACTTCTATAACGCTATATATCCTAGCTTAAGGCAACCTAACATGTCGAATGTAATATTTTACAGCATTCCTGGCGCGTCGGCTCCTACTTCTCGGTGGGAACATTATATATGTCTATAACGCTATATATCCTAGCCTAAGGCAACCTAAAATGTCGAGTGTAATATTTTACAACATTCCCGGCACCTCGGCCGCTACATCTCGGTGGGAACATTATATACGTCTATAACGCTACAAATCCTAGCTCAAGGCAACCTAACATGTCGAATGTAATATTTTAGAACATCCCTGGCGCGTCGGCACCAACATCTCGGTGTGAACAGTTTATACGTCTATAACGTTATATATCCTAGCCTAAGGCAATCCTAACATGTCGAATGTAATATTTTACAACATTCCTGGCGCGTCGGCGCCTACTTCTCGGTGGGAACACTATATAAGTCAATAAAGTTATATATCCTAACCTAAGGCAACCTAACATCTCGGGTGTAATATTTTACTACATTCCTGGCGCGCCGGCCCCTACTTCTCGGTGGGAACATTATATACGTCTATAACGCTATATATCCTAGCTTAAGGCAAACTAACATGTCGAATGTAATATTTTACAACATTTCTGGCGCGTCGGCACCTACTTCTCGGTGGGAACATTATATAAGTCAATAACGTTGTATATCCTAGTCTAAGGCAACCTAACATTTCGAATGTAATATTTTACTACATTCCTGCCGCGCCGGCCCCTACTTCTCGGTGGGAACATTATATACTTCTATAACGCTATATATCCTAGCTTAAGGCAACCTAACATGTCGAATGTAATATTTTACAGCATTCCTGGCGCGTCGGGCCCTACTTCTCGGTGGAAACATTATATATGTCTATAACGCTATATATCCTAGCCTAAGGCAACCTAAAATGTCGAGTGTAATATTTTACAACATTCCCGGCACTTCGGCCGCTACATCTCGGTGGGAACATTATATACGTCTATAACGCTATAAATCCTAGCTTAAGGCAACCTAACATGTCGAATGTAATATTTTACAACATTCCTGGCTGATTGGCCCCTACTTCACGGTGGGAACATTATATACGTCTATAATGTTACATATCCAAGCCTAAGGCAACCTAAAATGTCGAGTGTAATATTTTACAACATTCCCGGCACTTCGGCCGCTACATCTCGGTGGGAACATTATATACGTCTATAACGCTATAAATCCTAGCTTAAGGCAACCTAACATGTCGAATGTAATATTTTACAACATTCCTGGCGCGTCGGCACCAACATCTCGGTGTGAACAGTTTATACGTCTATAACGTTATATATCCTAGCCTAAGGCAACCTAACATCTCGGATGCAATATTTTACTACATTCCTCGCACGTCGACCCCTACTTCTCGGAGGGAACGTTATTTACGTCTATGACGCTACATATCCTAGTTTAAGGCAACCTAACATGTCGAATGTAATATTTTACAACATTCCTGGCTGATTGGCCCCTACTTCACGGTGGGAACATTATATACGTCTATAATGTTACATATCCAAGCCTAAGGCAACCTAACATGTCGAATGTAATATTTTACAACATTCCCGGCACTTCGGCACCTACTTCTCGGTGGGAACAGTATATACGTCTATGACGTTATATATCCTAGCTTAAGGCAATCCTAACATGTTGATCGTAATATTTCACAACATTCCTGGCGCGTCGGCCCCTACTTCTCGGTGGGAACATTATATACGTCTATAACGCTATATATCCTAGCCTAAGGCAACCTAAAGTGTCGAATGTAATATTTTACAACATTCCTGGCTCGTCGGCCCCTACTTCTCGGTGGGAACATTATATACGCCTATAACGTTATATATCTTAACCTAAGGGTACCTAACATCTCGGATGTAATATTTGACAACATTCCTGGCGCGGCGGAAACTACTTTTCGGTGGGAACAGTATATACGTCTATAACGTTATATAACCTAGCCTAAGGCAATCCTAACATGTCGAATGTAATATTTTACAGCATTCCTGGCGCGTCGGCCCCTACTTCTCGGTGGGAACATTATATATGTCTATAACGCTATATATCCTAGCCTAAGGCAACCTAAAATGTGGAGTGTAATATTTTACAACATTCCCGGCACTTCGGCCGCTACATCTCGGTGGGAACATTATATACATTTATAACGCTATATATCCTAGCTTAAGGCATCCTAACATGTCGAATGTAATATTTTACAACATTCCTGGCGCGTCGGCACCAACATCTCGGAGTGAACAGTTTATACGTCTATAACGTTATATATCCTAGCCTAAGGCAATCCTAACATGTCGAATGTAATATTTTACAACATTCCTGTCGCGTCGGCGCCTACTTCTCGGTGGGAACACTATATAAGTCAATAACGTTATATATCCTAACCTAAGGCAACCTAACATCTCGGATGTAATATTTTACTACATTCCTCGCACGTCGACCCCTACTTCTCGGAGGGAACGTTATTTACGTCTATAACGCTACATATCCTAGCTTAAGGCAACCTAACATGTCGAATGTAATATGTTACAACATTCCCGGCGCGCCGGCCCCTACTTCTCGGTGGGAAGATTATATACGTCTATAACGCTATATATCCTAGCTTATGGCAACCTAACATGTCGAATGTAATATTTTACAACATTCCTGGCGCGTCGGCACCTACTTCTCGGTGGGAACAGTATATACGTCTATAACGTTATATATCCTAGCCTAAGGCAATCCTAACATCTCGAATGTAATATTTTACAACATTCCTGGCGCGTCGGCACCTACTTCTCGGTGGGAACATTATATACGTCTATAGCGCTATATATCCTAGCCTAAGGCATCCTAACGTGTCGAGCCTACTATTTTACAACATTCCTGGCTCGTCGGCCCCTACTTCTCGGTGGGAACATTATATACGTCTATAACGTTATATATCCTAACCTAAGGGTACCTAACATCTCGGACGTAATATTTGACAAAATTGCTGGCGTGTCGGCCCGTACTTCTCGGTGGGAATATCATATACGTCTATAACGTTATATATCCTAACCTAAGGCAACCTAACATCTCGGGTGTAATATTTTACTACATTCCTGGCGTGTCGGGCCCTACTTCTCGGTGGGAACATTATATAAGTCAATAACGTTATATATCCTAACCTAAGGCAACCTAACATCTCGGATGCAATATTTTACTACATTCCGCGCACGTCGGCACCTAACTTCTCGGTGGGAACGTTATTGATGTCTATAACGCTACATATCCTAGCTTAAGGCAACCTAACATGTCGAATGTAATGTTTTGCAACATTCCTGGCGTGTCGGCCCCTATTTCTCGGTGGGAACGTTATTTACGTCTATAACGCTACATATCCTAGCTTAAGGCAACCTAACATGTCGAATGCATTATTTTACAATATTCCTGGCGCGTCGGCACCTACTTCTCGGTGGGAAGAGTATATACGTCTATAACGTTATATATCCTAGCCTAAGGCAATCCTAACATCTCGGATGTAATATTTTACAACATTCCTGGCGCGTCGGCCACTACTTCTCGGTGGGAACATTACATAAGTCAATAACGTTATATATCCTAACCTAAGGCAACCTAACATCTCGGGTGTAATATTTTACTACATTCCTGGCGCCCCGGCCCCTACTTCTCGGTGGGAACACTATATACGTCTATAACGCTATATATCCTAGCTTAAGGCAACCTAACATGTCGAATGTAATATTTTACAACATTCCTGGCGCGTCGGCACCTACTTCTCGGTGGGAACATTATATACGTCTATAGCGCTATATATCCTAGTCTAAGGCAACCTAACATTTCGAATGTAATATTTTACTACATTCCTGTCGCGCCGGCCCCTACTTCTCGGTGGGAACATTATATACTTCTATAACGCTATATATCCTAGCTTAAGGCAACCTAACATGTCGAATGTAATATTTTACAGCATTCCTGGCGCGTCGGCTCCTACTTCTCGGTGGGAACATTATATATGTCTATAACGCTATATATCCTAGCCTAAGGCAACCTAAAATGTCGAGTGTAATATTTTACAACATTCCCGGCACCTCGGCCGCTACATCTCGGTGGGAACATTATATACGTCTATAACGCTACAAATCCTAGCTCAAGGCAACCTAACATGTCGAATGTAATATTTTAGAACATCCCTGGCGCGTCGGCACCAACATCTCGGTGTGAACAGTTTATACGTCTATAACGTTATATATCCTAGCCTAAGGCAATCCTAACATGTCGAATGTAATATTTTACAACATTCCTGGCGCGTCGGCGCCTACTTCTCGGTGGGAACACTATATAAGTCAATAAAGTTATATATCCTAACCTAAGGCAACCTAACATCTCGGGTGTAATATTTTACTACATTCCTGGCGCGCCGGCCCCTACTTCTCGGTGGGAACATTATATACGTCTATAACGCTATATATCCTAGCTTAAGGCAAACTAACATGTCGAATGTAATATTTTACAACATTTCTGGCGCGTCGGCACCTACTTCTCGGTGGGAACATTATATAAGTCAATAACGTTGTATATCCTAGTCTAAGGCAACCTAACATTTCGAATGTAATATTTTACTACATTCCTGCCGCGCCGGCCCCTACTTCTCGGTGGGAACATTATATACTTCTATAACGCTATATATCCTAGCTTAAGGCAACCTAACATGTCGAATGTAATATTTTACAGCATTCCTGGCGCGTCGGGCCCTACTTCTCGGTGGAAACATTATATATGTCTATAACGCTATATATCCTAGCCTAAGGCAACCTAAAATGTCGAGTGTAATATTTTACAACATTCCCGGCACTTCGGCCGCTACATCTCGGTGGGAACATTATATACGTCTATAACGCTATAAATCCTAGCTTAAGGCAACCTAACATGTCGAATGTAATATTTTACAACATTCCTGGCTGATTGGCCCCTACTTCACGGTGGGAACATTATATACGTCTATAATGTTACATATCCAAGCCTAAGGCAACCTAAAATGTCGAGTGTAATATTTTACAACATTCCCGGCACTTCGGCCGCTACATCTCGGTGGGAACATTATATACGTCTATAACGCTATAAATCCTAGCTTAAGGCAACCTAACATGTCGAATGTAATATTTTACAACATTCCTGGCGCGTCGGCACCAACATCTCGGTGTGAACAGTTTATACGTCTATAACGTTATATATCCTAGCCTAAGGCAACCTAACATCTCGGATGCAATATTTTACTACATTCCTCGCACGTCGACCCCTACTTCTCGGAGGGAACGTTATTTACGTCTATGACGCTACATATCCTAGTTTAAGGCAACCTAACATGTCGAATGTAATATTTTACAACATTCCTGGCTGATTGGCCCCTACTTCACGGTGGGAACATTATATACGTCTATAATGTTACATATCCAAGCCTAAGGCAACCTAACATGTCGAATGTAATATTTTACAACATTCCCGGCACTTCGGCACCTACTTCTCGGTGGGAACAGTATATACGTCTATGACGTTATATATCCTAGCTTAAGGCAATCCTAACATGTTGATCGTAATATTTCACAACATTCCTGGCGCGTCGGCCCCTACTTCTCGGTGGGAACATTATATACGTCTATAACGCTATATATCCTAGCCTAAGGCAACCTAAAGTGTCGAATGTAATATTTTACAACATTCCTGGCTCGTCGGCCCCTACTTCTCGGTGGGAACATTATATACGCCTATAACGTTATATATCTTAACCTAAGGGTACCTAACATCTCGGATGTAATATTTGACAACATTCCTGGCGCGGCGGAAACTACTTTTCGGTGGGAACAGTATATACGTCTATAACGTTATATAACCTAGCCTAAGGCAATCCTAACATGTCGAATGTAATATTTTACAGCATTCCTGGCGCGTCGGCCCCTACTTCTCGGTGGGAACATTATATATGTCTATAACGCTATATATCCTAGCCTAAGGCAACCTAAAATGTGGAGTGTAATATTTTACAACATTCCCGGCACTTCGGCCGCTACATCTCGGTGGGAACATTATATACATTTATAACGCTATATATCCTAGCTTAAGGCATCCTAACATGTCGAATGTAATATTTTACAACATTCCTGGCGCGTCGGCACCAACATCTCGGAGTGAACAGTTTATACGTCTATAACGTTATATATCCTAGCCTAAGGCAATCCTAACATGTCGAATGTAATATTTTACAACATTCCTGTCGCGTCGGCGCCTACTTCTCGGTGGGAACACTATATAAGTCAATAACGTTATATATCCTAACCTAAGGCAACCTAACATCTCGGATGTAATATTTTACTACATTCCTCGCACGTCGACCCCTACTTCTCGGAGGGAACGTTATTTACGTCTATAACGCTACATATCCTAGCTTAAGGCAACCTAACATGTCGAATGTAATATGTTACAACATTCCCGGCGCGCCGGCCCCTACTTCTCGGTGGGAAGATTATATACGTCTATAACGCTATATATCCTAGCTTATGGCAACCTAACATGTCGAATGTAATATTTTACAACATTCCTGGCGCGTCGGCACCTACTTCTCGGTGGGAACAGTATATACGTCTATAACGTTATATATCCTAGCCTAAGGCAATCCTAACATCTCGAATGTAATATTTTACAACATTCCTGGCGCGTCGGCACCTACTTCTCGGTGGGAACATTATATACGTCTATAGCGCTATATATCCTAGCCTAAGGCATCCTAACGTGTCGAGCCTACTATTTTACAACATTCCTGGCTCGTCGGCCCCTACTTCTCGGTGGGAACATTATATACGTCTATAACGTTATATATCCTAACCTAAGGGTACCTAACATCTCGGACGTAATATTTGACAAAATTGCTGGCGTGTCGGCCCGTACTTCTCGGTGGGAATATCATATACGTCTATAACGTTATATATCCTAACCTAAGGCAACCTAACATCTCGGGTGTAATATTTTACTACATTCCTGGCGTGTCGGGCCCTACTTCTCGGTGGGAACATTATATAAGTCAATAACGTTATATATCCTAACCTAAGGCAACCTAACATCTCGGATGCAATATTTTACTACATTCCGCGCACGTCGGCACCTAACTTCTCGGTGGGAACGTTATTGATGTCTATAACGCTACATATCCTAGCTTAAGGCAACCTAACATGTCGAATGTAATGTTTTGCAACATTCCTGGCGTGTCGGCCCCTATTTCTCGGTGGGAACGTTATTTACGTCTATAACGCTACATATCCTAGCTTAAGGCAACCTAACATGTCGAATGCATTATTTTACAATATTCCTGGCGCGTCGGCACCTACTTCTCGGTGGGAAGAGTATATACGTCTATAACGTTATATATCCTAGCCTAAGGCAATCCTAACATCTCGGATGTAATATTTTACAACATTCCTGGCGCGTCGGCCACTACTTCTCGGTGGGAACATTACATAAGTCAATAACGTTATATATCCTAACCTAAGGCAACCTAACATCTCGGGTGTAATATTTTACTACATTCCTGGCGCCCCGGCCCCTACTTCTCGGTGGGAACACTATATACGTCTATAACGCTATATATCCTAGCTTAAGGCAACCTAACATGTCGAATGTAATATTTTACAACATTCCTGGCGCGTCGGCACCTACTTCTCGGTGGGAACATTATATACGTCTATAGCGCTATATATCCTAGTCTAAGGCAACCTAACATTTCGAATGTAATATTTTACTACATTCCTGTCGCGCCGGCCCCTACTTCTCGGTGGGAACATTATATACTTCTATAACGCTATATATCCTAGCTTAAGGCAACCTAACATGTCGAATGTAATATTTTACAGCATTCCTGGCGCGTCGGCTCCTACTTCTCGGTGGGAACATTATATATGTCTATAACGCTATATATCCTAGCCTAAGGCAACCTAAAATGTCGAGTGTAATATTTTACAACATTCCCGGCACCTCGGCCGCTACATCTCGGTGGGAACATTATATACGTCTATAACGCTATAAATCCTAGCTCAAGGCAACCTAACATGTCGAATGTAATATTTTAGAACATCCCTGGCGCGTCGGCACCAACATCTCGGTGTGAACAGTTTATACGTCTATAACGTTATATATCCTAGCCTAAGGCAATCCTAACATGTCGAATGTAATATTTTACAACATTCCTGGCACGTCGGCGCCTACTTCTCGGTGGGAACACTATATAAGTCAATAAAGTTATATATCCTAACCTAAGGCAACCTAACATCTCGGGTGTAATATTTTACTACATTCCTGGCGCGCCGGCCCCTACTTCTCGGTGGGAACATTATATACGTCTATAACGCTATATATCCTAGCTTAAGGCAAACTAACATGTCGAATGTAATATTTTACAACATTCCTGGCGCGTCGGCACCTACTTCTCGGTGGGAACATTATATAAGTCAATAACGTTATATATCCTAGTCTAAGGCAACCTAACATTTCGAATGTAATATTTTACTACATTCCTGCCGCGCCGGCCCCTACTTCTCGGTGGGAACATTATATACTTCTATAACGCTATATATCCTAGCTTAAGGCAACCTAACATGTCGAATGTAATATTTTACAGCATTCCTGGCGCGTCGGCCCCTACTTCTCGGTGGGAACATTATATATGTCTATAACGCTATATATCCTAGCCTAAGGCAACCTAAAATGTCGAGTGTAATATTTTCCAACATTCCCGGCACTTCGGCCGCTACATCTCGGTGGGAACATTATATACGTCTATAACGCTATAAATCCTAGCTTAAGGCAAACTAACATGTCGAATGTAATATTTTACAACATTCCTGGCGCGTCGGCACCTACTTCTCGGTGGGAACATTATATAAGTCAATAACGTTATATATCCTAGTCTAAGGCAACCTAACATTTCGAATGTAATATTTTACTACATTCCTGCCGCGCCGGCCCCTACTTCTCGGTGGGAACATTATATACGTCTATAACGCTATATATCCTAGCTTAAGGCAACCTAACATGTTGAATGTAATATTTTACAACATTCCTGGCGCGTCGGCACCTACTTCTCGGTGGGAACATTATATACGTCTATAGCGCTATATATCCTAGTCTAAGGCAACCTAACATTTCGAATGTAATATTTTACTACATTCCTGCCGCGCCGGCCCCTACTTCTCGGTGGGAACATTATATACTTCTATAACGCTATATATCCTAGCTTAAGGCAACCTAACATGTCGAATGTAATATTTTACAGCATTCCTGGCGCGTCGGCTCCTACTTCTCGGTGGGAACATTATATATGTCTATAACGCTATATATCCTAGCCTAAGGCAACCTAAAATGTCGAGTGTAATATTTTACAACATTCCCGGCACCTCGGCCGCTACATCCCGGTGGGAACATTATATACGTCTATAACGCTATAAATCCTAGCTCAAGGCAACCTAACATGTCGAATGTAATATTTTAGAACATCCCTGGCGCGTCGGCACCAACATCTCGGTGTGAACAGTTTATACGTCTATAACGTTATATATCCTAGCCTAAGGCAATCCTAACATGTCGAATGTAATATTTTACAACATTCCTGGCGCGTCGGCGCCTACTTCTCGGTGGGAACACTATATAAGTCAATAAAGTTATATATCCTAACCTAAGGCAACCTAACATCTCGGGTGTAATATTTTACTACATTCCTGGCGCGCCGGCCCCTACTTCTCGGTGGGAACATTATATACGTCTATAACGCTATATATCCTAGCTTAAGGCAAACTAACATGTCGAATGTAATATTTTACAACATTTCTGGCGCGTCGGCACCTACTTCTCGGTGGGAACATTATATAAGTCAATAACGTTATATATCCTAGTCTAAGGCAACCTAACATTTCGAATGTAATATTTTACTACATTCCTGCCGCGCCGGCCCCTACTTCTCGGTGGGAACATTATATACTTCTATAACGCTATATATCCTAGCTTAAGGCAACCTAACATGTCGAATGTAATATTTTACAGCATTCCTGGCGCGTCGGCCCCTACTTCTCGGTGGGAACATTATGTATGTCTATAACGCTATATATCCTAGCCTAAGGCAACCTAAAATGTCGAGTGTAATATTTTACAACATTCCCGGCACTTCGGCCGCTACATCTCGGTGGGAACATTATATACGTCTATAACGCTATAAATCCTAGCTTAAGGCAACCTAACATGTCGAATGTAATATTTTACAACATTCCTGGCTGATTGTCCCCTACTTCACGGTGGGAACATTATATACGTCTATAATGTTACATATCCAAGCCTAAGGCAACCTAAAATGTCGAGTGTAATATTTTACAACATTCCCGGCACTTCGGCCGCTACATCTCGGTGGGAACATTATATACGTCTATAACGCTATAAATCCTAGCTTAAGGCAACCTAACATGTCGAATGTAATATTTTACAACATTCCTGGCGCGTCGGAACCAACATCTCGGTGTGAACAGTTTATACGTCTATAACGTTATATATCCTAGCCTAAGGCAACCTAACATCTCGGATGCAATATTTTACTACATTCCTCGCACGTCGACCCCTACTTCTCGGAGGGAACGTTATTTACGTCTATGACGCTACATATCCTAGTTTAAGGCAACCTAACATGTCGAATGTAATATTTTACAACATTCCTGGCTGATTGGCCCCTACTTCACGGTGGGAACATTATATACGTCTATAATGTTACATATCCAAGCCTAAGGCAACCTAACATGTCGAATGTAATATTTTACAACATTCCCGGCACTTCGGCACCTACTTCTCGGTGGGAACAGTATATACGTCTATGACGTTATATATCCTAGCTTAAGGCAATCCTAACATGTTGATCGTAATATTTCACAACATTCCTGGCGCGTCGGCCCCTACTTCTCGGTGGGAACATTATATACGTCTATAACGCTATATATCCTAGCCTAAGGCAACCTAAAGTGTCGAATGTAATATTTTACAACATTCCTGGCGCGTCGGCCCCTACTTCTCGGTGGGAACATTATATATGTCTATAACGCTATATATCCTAGCCTAAGGCAACCTAAAATGTCGAGTGTAATATTTTACAACATTCCCGGCACTTCGGCCCCTACTTCTCGGTGGGAACAATATATACGTCTATAACGTTATATATCCTAACCTAAGGCAACCTAACACCTCGGATGTTATGTTTAACAACATTCCTGGCTCATCGGCCCCTACTTCTCGGTGGCAACACTATATACGTCTATAACGTTATATATCCTAACCTAAGGCAAGCTAACACCTCGGATGTAATATTTTACTACATTCCTGGCACGTCGGCCGTTACTTCTCGGTGGCAATATTATATACGTCCATAACGCTATATATCCTAGCTGAAGGCAACCTAACATGTCGAATGTAATATTTTACAACATTCCTGGCTCATCGGCCCCTACTTCTCGGTGGGAACAATATATACGTCTATAACGTTATATATCCTAGCCTAGGGCAATCCTAACATCTCGGATGTAATATTTTACAACATTCCTGGCGCGTCGGGCCCTACTTCTCGGTGGGAACATTATATAAGTCAATACCGATATATATCCTAACCTAAGGCAACCTAACATTTCGAATGTAATGTTTTACAACATTCCTGGCGTGTCGGCCCCTATTTCTCGGTGGGAACGTTATGTACGTCTTTAAAGCTATATATCCCAGCCTAAGGCAACCTAGCATGTCGAATGTAATATTTTACAGCATTCCTGGCGCGTCGGCCCCTACTTGTCGGTGGGAACATTATATATGTCTATAACGCTATATATCCTAGCCTAAGGCAACCTAAAATGTGGAGTGTAATATTTTACAACATTCCCGGCACTTCGGCCGCTACATCTCGGTGGGAACATTATATACGTCTATAACGCTATATATCCTAGCTTAAGGCATCCTAACATGTCGAATGTAATATTTTACAACATTCCTGGCCCGTCGGCACCAACATCTCGGAGTGAACAGTTTATACGTCTATAACGTTATATATCCTAGCCTAAGGCAATCCTAACATGTCGAATGTAATATTTTACAACATTCCTGTCGCGTCGGCGCCTACTTCTCGGTGGGAACACTATATAAGTCAATAACGTTATATATCCTAACCTAAGGCAACCTAACATCTCGGATGTAATATTTTACTACATTCCTCGCACGTCGACCCCTACTTCTCGGAGGGAACGTTATTTACGTCTATAACGCTACATATCCTAGCTTAAGGCAACCTAACATGTGGAGTGTAATATTTTACAGCATTCCTGGCGCGTCGGCCCCTACTTCTCGGTGGGCACATTATATATGTCTATAACGCTATATATCCTAGCCTAAGGCATCCTAAAATGTCGAGTGTAACATTTTACAACATTCCCGGCACCTCGGCCGCTACATCTCGGTGGGAACATTATATACGTCTATAACGCTATAAATCCTATCTTAAGGCAACCTAACATGTCGAATGTAATATTTTACAACATTCCCGGCGCGTCGGCCCCTACTTCTCGGTGGGAACATTATATATGTCTATAACGCTATATATCCTAGCCTAAGGCAACCTAAAATGTCGAGTGTAATATTTTACAACATTCCTGTCGCGTCGGCGCCTACTTCTCGGTGGGAACACTATATAAGTCAATAACGTTATATATCCTAACCTAAGGCAACCTAACATCTCGGATGTAATATTTTACTACATTCCTCGCACTTCGACCCCTACTTCTCGGAGGGAACGTTATTTACGTCTATAACGCTACATATCCTAGCTTAAGGCAACCTAACATGTGGAGTGTAATATTTTACAGCATTCCTGGCGCGTCGGCCCCTACTTCTCGGTGGGCACATTATATATGTCTATAACGCTATATATCCTAGCCTAAGGCAACCTAAAATGTCGAGTGTAACATTTTACAACATTCCCGGCACCTCGGCCGCTACATCTCGGTGGGAACATTATATACGTCTATAACGCTATAAATCCTATCTTAAGGCAACCTAACATGTCGAATGTAATATTTTACAACATTCCCGGCGCGTCGGCCCCTACTTCTCGGTGGGAACATTATATATGTCTATAACGCTATATATCCTAGCCTAAGGCAACCTAAAATGTCGAGTGTAATATTTTACAACATTCCTGGCGCGTCGGCACCTACTTCTCGGTGGGAACATTATATACGTCTATAGCGCTATATATCCTAGCCTAAGGCAACCTAAAATGTCGAGTGTAACATTTTACAACATTCCCGGCACCTCGGCCGCTACATCTCGGTGGGAACATTATATACGTCTATAACGCTATAAATCCTATCTTAAGGCAACCTAACATGTCGAATGTAATATTTTACAACATTCCCGGCGCGTCGGCCCCTACTTCTCGGTGGGAACATTATATATGTCTATAACGCTATATATCCTAGCCTAAGGCAACCTAAAATGTCGAGTGTAATATTTTACAACATTCCTGTCTCGTCGGCGCCTACTTCTCGGTGGGAACACTATATAAGTCAATAACGTTATATATCCTAACCTAAGGCAACCTAACATCTCGGATGTAATATTTTACTACATTCCTCGCACGTCGACCCCTACTTCTCGGAGGGAACGTTATTTACGTCTATAACGCTACATATCCTAGCTTAAGGCAACCTAACATGTGGAGTGTAATATTTTACAGCATTCCTGGCGCGTCGGCCCCTACTTCTCGGTGGGCACATTATATATGTCTATAACGCTATATATCCTAGCCTAAGGCAACCTAAAATGTCGAGTGTAACATTTTACAACATTCCCGGCACCTCGGCCGCTACATCTCGGTGGGAACGTTATATACGTCTATAACGCTATAAATCCTATCTTAAGGCAACCTAACATGTCGAATGTAATATTTTACAACATTCCCGGCGCGTCGGCCCCTACTTCTCGGTGGGAACATTATATATGTCTATAACGCTATATATCCTAGCCTAAGGCAACCTAAAATGTCGAGTGTAATATTTTACAACATTCCTGGCGCGTCGGCACCTACTTCTCGGTGGGAACATTATATACGTCTATAGCGCTATATATCCTAGCCTAAGGCATCCTAACGTGTCGAGCCTACTATTTTACAACATTCCTGGCTCGTCGGCCCCTACTTCTCGGTGGGAATATCATATACGTCTATAACGTTATATATCCTAACCTAAGGCAACCTAACATCTCGGGTGTAATATTTTACTACATTCCTGGCGAGCCGGCCCCTACTTCTCGGTGGGAACATTATATAAGTCAATAACGCTATATATCCTAGCTTATGGCAACCTAACATGTCGAATGTAATATTTTAAAACATTCCTGGCGCGTCGGCACCTACTTCTCGGTGGGAACAGTATATACGTCTATAACGTTATATATCCTAGCCTAAGGCAATCCTAACATCTCGAATGTAATATTTTACAACATTCCTGGCGCGTCGGCACCTACTTCTCGGTGGGAACATTATATACGTCTATAGCGCTATATATCCTAGCCTAAGGCATCCTAACGTGTCGAGCCTACTATTTTACAACATTCCTGGCTCGTCGGCCCCTACTTCTCGGTGGGAACATTATATACGTCTATAACGTTATATATCCTAACCTAAGGGTACCTAACATCTCGGACGTAATATTTGACAAAATTGTTGGCGTGTCGGCCCGTACTTCTCGGTGGGAATATCATATACGTCTATAACGTTATGTATCCTAGCCTAAGGCAATCCTAACATCTCGGATGTAATATTTTACAACATTCCTGGCGCGTCGGGCCCTACTTCTCGGTGGGAACATTATATAAGTCAATAACGTTATATATCCTAACCTAAGGCAACCTAACATCTCGGGTGTAATATTTTACTACATTCCTGGCGCGCCGGCCCCTACTTCTCGGTGGGAACATTATATACGTCTATAACGCTATATATCCTAGCTTAAGGCAACCTAACATGTCGAGTGTAATATTTTACAGCATTCCTGGCGCGTCGGCCCCTACTTCTCGGTGGGAACATTATATATGTCTATAACGCTATATATCCTAGCCTAACGCAACCTAAAATGTCGAGTGTAATATTTTACAACATTCCCGGCACTTCGGCCGCTACATCTCGGTGGGAACATTATATACGTCTATAACGCTATAAATCCTAGCTTAAGGCAACCTAACATGTCGAATGTAATATTTTACAACATTCCCGGCGCGCCGGCCCCTACTTCTCGGTGGGAACATTATATACGGCTATAACGCTATATATCCTAGCTTATGGCAACCTAACATGTCGAATGTAATATTTTACAACATTCCTGGCGCGTCGGCACCTACTTCTCGGTGGGAACAGTATATACGTCTATAACGTTATATATCCTAGCCTAAGGCAATCCTAACATCTCGAATGTAATATTTTACAACATTCCTGGCGCGTCGGCACCTACTTCTCGGTGGGAACATTATATACGTCTATAGCGCTATATATCCTAGCCTAAGGCATCCTAACGTGTCGAGCCTACTATTTTACAACATTCCTGGCTCGTCGGCCCCTACTTCTCGGTGGGAACATTATATACGTCTATAACGTTATATATCCTAACCTAAGGGTACCTAACATCTCGGACGTAATATTTGACAAAATTGCTGGCGTGTCGGCCCGTACTTCTCGGTGGGAATATCATATACGTCTAAAACGTTATATATCCTAACCTAAGGCAACCTAACATCTCGGGTGTAATATTTTACTACATTCCTGGCGAGCCGGCCCCTACTTCTCGGTGGGAACATTATATAAGTCAATAACGTTATATATCCTAACCTAAGGCAACCTAACATCTCGGATGCAATATTTTACTACATTCCGCGCACGTCGGCACCTAACTTCTCGGTGGGAACGTTATTGATGTCTATAACGCTACATATCCTAGCTTAAGGCAACCTAACATGTCGAATGTAATGTTTTGCAACATTCCTGGCGTGTCGGCCCCTATTTCTCGGTGGGAACGTTATTTACGTCTATAACGCTACATATCCTAGCTTAAGGCAACCTAACATGTCGAATGCATTATTTTACAATATTCCTGGCGCGTCGGCACCTACTTCTCGGTGGGAACAGTATATACGTCTATAACGTTATATATCCTAGCCTAAGGCAATCCTAACATCTCGGATGTAATATTTTACAACATTCCTGGCGCGTCGGCCCCTACTTCTCGGTGGGAACATTATATAAGTCAATAACGTTATATATCCTAACCTAAGGCAACCTAACATCTCGGGTGTAATATTTTACTACATTCCTGGCGCGCCGGCCCCTACTTCTCGGTGGGAACACTATATACGTCTATAACGCTATATATCCTTTTTTTTTTTTTTTTTTTTGTCGCAGGGAAATCCTCATGGATACCGTGGATTTTTGGGAAATCCGCGGTTATGTCGGACTCTTACCGACTAAAACCCTGCGGTGGTCTTCCTACACTTGTAGCGGGTAGCCGGGAACTCTTTCGAACGCATCCAGCATCCGGCCTCGTGTCTGAGTTCGTTGAACTCTCTGCACACAGCTCGTTCGCGAGTTCATTATTTAAACAGGCAGCGACCGCAACCACCGAGGTCGCTGCCCTCTCCTCGGTCGAGCGCGTGCCGGAGAGACGTGACCCAAATCCTGTCTATCCGGCGCTCGGCAGCTCTTTCTCTTTTTCTAATTTAATTTTTCTGCCTCCTTCCTTCTACGTCGTCTTCCTCTTCTCCTGCTTGCGGCATTTCGAGATGGACGGCAGCGGCGAAGCTCCACTCCCCGGTGGGTACTTTGAAGCGACTCTCGAGCCGTGATGGACGAGAGTCCCCTACCTTGGAGTGGAACGTGGCAAACGTCTACGACGCCGACCACATAAGACTCGTCGAGCAGAGAGCGTGCGCTCCCTTTCGCGCTCGGCGGCTTCCTTCGCAGCCATCACTTTGTCGCAGAACAATGTAACGGCTCGCCAATATCTCTCCCCTTCCAGCATCTTCGGCAGGATGCTGGTCGGCGAGAGATCCGGTCCGATCTCTGCCACGAGAGCGTGGCGCAGCGTTTGCCATGCCGGACAGTGTTCCAGCGTGTGCTGCGCAGAGTCGTCTCCGTCTCCGCAATGGTGACATTCAGCCGTGGCTTCTTTTCCGATCTTGCACAGGTACTGACCGAAGCAACCGCGTCCAGTCAGCATCTGCGTCACTCTGAAGTTGAGCTGCCCTCTCCTGTTTTCTACCCATTTTTCCAAGATGGGTAGAATCGCTCCGACGATCCTGTGATTGGTCGCAGGTGCGAGTTTCTCCTTCCATTTAGAGAAAGTGAAGCGTCTCGCTTCTCTTCTAATCTCGTCCTTCGTCGGAGCGGGTGTACCTTCTTCTCGTACCTGGCGCATTGTACGAAGGGTTTCGTACACTATCAGATCTTCCTGCGCCAGGTATTCCAGTGGTGTGAGACCCGCCAGCATTGTTGCCGCATCGTAAGAAATCGTACGATATCCTCTTACGATCCGAATGGCTATTCTTCGCCACGCGCTTCGCAGCAGCTGCAGCTTTCTGCCTCCTTTGTTGAGCGCGTCGCTCCATACCGGGGCTCCGTAAAGCGCGATGCTTCTTATCACCCCGGCATAAAGTTTCCTTACTTTCTCGTCCGGTCCGTGCAGATTCGGCATGATGCGGCTTAGGTAATTCGCCGCAGCATCCAGTCGAACGGCCTGACGAGCGAAGTGGAGACCAAAGTTCCATTTATCATCAAGGAGCAGTCCAAGATACTTCATCTCGCTCCCCACTGTAACTTTGGCTGGTCCGATGTTGACCACTTCGTTTCCTCCTCGCGGGTCTCTTCTTCGTCCCTTGAAGCACAGGATTTCAGATTTCTCCGGTGCCATCTGGAGCCCCATCTTCTTGATGGCATTAGCCACGACCGCAACTGCCATTTCGGCCCGGCAAATTGCGCGTTGCCGGCACGTGTCGACTGCCAACACCATCGTGTCATCCGCGTAGCATGTGAGATGCACGCCGGACGGCATTGGCAGCTTCAGGACCGCGTCGTACCCGAGATTCCAGAAAAGCGGTCCGAGGACCGATCCCTGGGAAACGCCGCGATCAATCTTCTTCTTCTCGATTCCGTGCCGGCTATCGTAGAGAATCGCGCGGTCGCTCAGGTAATTTTCCACGACCCTTCGCAGGTATCGCGGAAACCCGTGCTTTTCAAGCGCTCTACGTATCGTACTCCATTCGAGGGAGTTGAACGCATTCTTAATATCTAAAGATATCGCGATTACGACTCCCCCGGCAGCGATCGCGTTTTCGGCGAAACTCTTCGCTTGTCGAATCGCGTCAATCGTCGATCGCCCTTCTCGGAAACCGAACTGGTTCTCGGCTAAGTTCGGCCCGGTTCGCGACAGGTGCTCGACGAGGCGGTTGTGGATTATTCTTTTAAATAATTTTCCGATCTCGTCGAGCAAAACTATCGGCCTGTACGCGGCCGGTGAATCCTCCGGTTTTCCCGGCTTTCGGAGCAACACTAATCTGCCAGTTTTCCATTTTGCTGGCAACGTGCCCGTCTTCAAGCATGCTGTAAATAGCTTCCGCAATCTTGAATTCAGGACACTGAGTGCCGTCAACCAGGCACGGCCGGGAATTCCATCCGGTCCGGGCGCGGTGTTCTTCTTTGTCATGCGCTTTATGGCGCGAGCCATTTCCTCCTCGCTGACGTCGTTGTCCTGCGACCAGATGATCGGGTCGATGTGTTCTGAAATTTGCGAGTTGCTCGCCGAAGCAGATTCTCCCGGTGGGAAGAGCGCGTCAACGACTCGCCTCAAGAAAGGCGTCTCCATCGTCTCCGTTAACGGGGGCGCCCACGGTCGTAATTTATTCATTACTATCTTGTACGGCCGCCCCCACGGATCGTCACGCAGCGTTTCCAGCAGCCCGTCCCATGCTCGTGCCTTTGACGTTTTTATGGCGGCTTGCAGCTCTATTTTCTTCTCCTTGTAAACTTCATAGAGTTGCGCCTTCCTTTCCGGATCGGGATCCCTCCGTTTCCGGTATCTCGTGTACTGTCTCCGCGCGGTCGTGCTCTCCGCACGGAGATGAGCGATCTCATTGCTCCACCAGTACAAAGGTTTACGCGGAGGATTTGACTTTATTTTCGGCATGCTTGCATTGCATACCGAGGTCAACGTCCTTGTAAACCATTCGGCTTCTCGCTCGACTACGGCCGTTTCGGTCGCCTCGATCGGCCAGGTAGCGACGAGGGTAGCCGCCATAAACATATCCTCGTCCAACTTACGCAACGACCATTTATTTTGTTTTCCAGTCGTAGTTTTTCTTCTTTGCATGGTTGACACGTCGATCCTTATGTAGAGATGATCAGATAATGTTTCGGTCGTGTCAACTTTCCAGCCGGTGACTCTTCGGGATGCTGCGTCGTTCGCGAACGAGAGGTCGACCGTGCTCTCGCCCTGCTGACGTACGCACGTACTGGCAGATCCTTGATTCAGCAGCCTGAGATTCGCGGATGCTGCCCAATCCATCGTCGAGTGTCCGCGCTGGTTCGTTCTGGAGGAGTGCCACATAGTTGCGTGAGCATTAAAATCTCCCAGAACGAATGTTGGACGGGGGGCGTGGCTTCGCACTACCCCTTCCACTTCATCTAAGAGCCGGTCGTAATCTTCCAGTGACCAGCTCGGCGGAGCGTATATTCCGATGACGACGCAGTCCGACCACGATACGGCTACGTAACCACGCCCTTGCGCGATGAGCGTGATCGGACGGATGCGTGTCGGCGTCGTCTGAATAATTGCCACTGTCTTCTCTTTGTTTGCTATCCACGACGGCTTGTCGTGGATAGAATACGGCTCCGCTGCAACGACTAATTCGACTACGCCGCTGTGTAAGCTTTCGAGCATCAGATCTTGTGCTCTCGCGGCGTGATTCAAATTAGCTTGCAGTATTTGTGATTTCGCGTTGAGTATTACGCGATTTCCATTTTCTCCTCGTGGCTAATGGACGCCTTCGGAGATTCACGCGCTTTCTCCACTGCAGGTATTGATTTGGCTGCTGTTGCGGCCTCTTCCTTCTTCTGTGCAGGTACACCTGTCGATTTCGCGCCGGATTTAGCGGCGGTCGCTCTCTCTTTCGTCGCCGGCGGCGAAGCAGAGCAGGCCTTACTACCTGCTCTATGTCCGTGCGGGCGGCCCGCCGATTTGCAAACCGGGCACGTCGGCGACTTCTCTTTGCAATTTGTCGCACGATGTCCCTTTTCGCCGCACCTGTAGCAGGCTTCGGTGCGGTCCACGTTCGCTGTGCACGCTATATATCCTAGCTTAAGGCAACCTAACATGTCGAATGTAATATTTTACAACATTCCTGGCGCGTCGGCACCTACTTCTCGGTGGGAACATTATATACTTCTATAGCGCTATATATCCTAGTCTAAGGCAACCTAACATTTCGAATGTAATATTTTACTACATTCCTGCCGCGCCGGCCCCTACTTCTCGGTGGGAACATTATATACTTCTATAACGCTATATATCCTAGCTTAAGGCAACCTAACATGTCGAATGTAATATTTTACAGCATTCCTGGCGCGTCGGCTCCTACTTCTCGGTGGGAACATTATATATGTCTATAACGCTATATATCCTAGCCTAAGGCAACCTAAAATGTCGAGTGTAATATTTTACAACATTCCCGGCACTTCGGCCGCTACATCTCGGTGGGAACATTATATACGTCTATAACGCTATAAATCCTAGCTTAAGGCAACCTAACATGTCGAATGTAATATTTTAGAACATCCCTGGCGCGTCGGCACCAACATCTCGGTGTGAACAGTTTATACGTCTATAACGTTATATATCCTAGCCTAAGGCAATCCTAACATGTCGAATGTAATATTTTACAACATTCCTGGCGCGTCGGCGCCTACTTCTCGGTGGGAACATTATATAAGTCAATAACGTTATATATCCTAACCTAAAGCAACCTAACATCTCGGGTGTAATATTTTACTACATTCCTGGCGCGCCGGCCCCTACTTCTCGGTGGGAACACTATATACGTCTATAACGCTATATATCCTAGCTTAAGGCAACCTAACATGTCGAATGTAATATTTTACAACATTCCTGGCGCGTCGGCACCTACTTCTCGGTGGGAACATTATATACGTCTATAGCGCTATATATCCTAGTCTAAGGCAACCTAACATTTCGAATGTAATATTTTACTACATTCCTGCCGCGCCGGCCCCTACTTCTCGGTGGGAACATTATATACGTCTATAACGCTATAAATCCTAGCTTAAGGCAACCTAACATGTCGAATGTAATATTTTAGAACATCCCTGGCGCGTCGGCACCAACATCTCGGTGTGAACAGTTTATACGTCTATAACGTTATATATCCTAGCCTAAGGCAATCCTAACATGTCGAATGTAATATTTTACAACATTCCTGGCGCGTCGGCGCCTACTTCTCGGTGGGAACACTATATAAGTCAATAAAGTTATATATCCTAACCTAAGGCAACCTAACATCTCTGGTGTAATATTTTACTACAGTCCTGGCGCGCCGGCCCCTACTTCTCGGTGGGAACATTATATACGTCTATAACGCTATATATCCTAGCTTAAGGCAAACTAACATGTCGAATGTAATATTTTACAACATTCCTGGCGCGTCGGCACCTACTTCTCGGTGGGAACATTATATAAGTCAATAACGTTATATATCCTAGTCTAAGGCAACCTAACATTTCGAATGTAATATTTTACTACAATCCTGCCGCGCCGGCCCCTACTTCCCGGTGGGAACATTATATACTTCTATAACGCTATATATCCTAGCTTAAGGCAACCTAACATGTCGAATGTAATATTTTACAGCATTCCTGGCGCGTCGGCCCCTACTTCTCGGTGGGAACATTATATATGTCTATAACGCTATATATCCTAGCCTAAGGCAACCTAACATGTCGAATGTAATATTTTACAACATTCCCGGCGCGCCGGCCCCTACTTCTCGGTGGGAACATTATATACGTCTATAACGTTATATATCGTAACCTAAGGCAACCTAAAATGTCGAGTGTAATATTTTACAACATTCCCGGCACTTCGGCCGCTACATCTCGGTGGGAACATTATATACGCCTATAACGCTATAAATCCTAGCTTAAGGCAACCTAACATGTCGAATGTAATATTTTACAACATTCCCGGCGCGCCGGCCCCTACTTCTCGGTGGGAACATTATATACGTCTATAACGCTATATATCCTAGCTTATGGCAACCTAACATGTCGAATGTAATATTTTACAACATTCCTGGCGCGTCGGCACCTACTTCTCGGTGGGAACAGTATATACGTCTATAACGTTATATATCCTAGCCTAAGGCAATCCTAACATCTCGAATGTAATATTTTACAACATTCCTGGCGCGTCGGCACCTACTTCTCGGTGGGAACATTATATACGTCTATAGCGCTATATATCCTAGCATAAGGCAATCCTAACATCTCGGATGTAATATTTTACAACATTCCTGGCGCGTCGGCCCCTACTTCTCGGTGGGAACATTATATAAGTCAATAACGTTATATATCCTAACCTAAGGCAACCTAACATCTCGGGTGTAATATTTTACTACATTCCTGGCGCGACGGCCCCTACTTCTCGGTGGGAACATTATATATGTCTATAACGCTATATATCCTAGCCTAAGGCAACCTAAAATGTCGAGTGTAATATTTTACAACATTCCCGGCGCTTCGGCCGCTAGATCTCGGTGGGAACATTATATACGTCTATAACGTTATATATCGTAACCTAAGGCAACCTAAAATGTCGAGTGTAATATTTTACAACATTCCCGGCACTTCGGCCGCTACATCTCGGTGGGAACATTATATACGCCTATAACGCTATAAATCCTAGCTTAAGGCAACCTAACATGTCGAATGTAATATTTTACAACATTCCCGGCGCGCCGGCCCCTACTTCTCGGTGGGAACATTATATACGTCTATAACGCTATATATCCTAGCTTATGGCAACCTAACATGTCGAATGTAATATTTTACAACATTCCTGGCGCGTCGGCACCTACTTCTCGGTGGGAACAGTATATACGTCTATAACGTTATATATCCTAGCCTAAGGCAATCCTAACATCTCGAATGTAATATTTTACAACATTCCTGGCGCGTCGGCACCTACTTCTCGGTGGGAACATTATATACGTCTATAGCTCTATATATCCTAGCATAAGGCAATCCTAACATCTCGGATGTAATATTTTACAACATTCCTGGCGCGTCGGCCCCTACTTCTCGGTGGGAACATTATATAAGTCAATAACGTTATATATCCTAACCTAAGGCAACCTAACATCTCGGGTGTAATATTTTACTACATTCCTGGCGCGACGGCCCCTACTTCTCGGTGGGAACATTATATATGTCTATAACGCTATATATCCTAGCCTAAGGCAACCTAAAATGTCGAGTGTAATATTTTACAACATTCCCGGCGCTTCGGCCGCTAGATCTCGGTGGGAACATTATATACGTCTATAACGCTATAAATCCTAGCTTAAGGCAACCTAACATGTCGAATGTAATATTTTACAACATTCCCGGCGCGCCGGCCCCTACTTCTCGGTGGGAACATTATATACGTCTATAACGTTATATATCGTAACCTAAGGGTACCTAACATCTCGGACGTAATATTTGACAACATTCCCGGCGCGCCGGCCCCTACTTCTCGGTGGGAACATTATATACGTCTATAACGCTATATATCCTAGCTTATGGCAACCTAACATGTCGAATGTAATATTTTACAACATTCCTGGCGCGTCGGCACCTACTTCTCGGTGGGAACAGTATATACGTCTATAACGTTATATATCCTAGCCTAAGGCAACCTAACATCTCGGGTGTAATATTTTACTACATTCCTGGCGCGCCGGCCCCTACTACTCGGTGGGAACATTATATACGTCTATAATGCTATATATCCTAGCTTAAGGCAAACTAACATGTCGAATGTAATATTTTACAACATTCCTGGCGCGTCGGCACCTACTTCTCGGTGGGAACATTATATAAGTCAATAACGTTATATATCCTAGTCTAAGGCAACCTAACATTTCGAATGTAATATTTTACTACATTCCTGCCGCGCCGGCCCCTACATCTCGGTGGGAACATTATATACTTCTATAACGCTATATATCCTAGCTTAAGGCAACCTAACATGTCGAATGTAATATTTTACAACATTCCCGGCGCGCCGGCCCCTACTTCTCGGTGGGAACATTATATACGTCTATAACGCTATATATCCTAGCTTATGGCAACCTAACATGTCGAATGTAATATTTTACAACATTCCTGGCGCGTCGGCACCTACTTCTCGGTGGGAACAGTATATACGTCTATAACGTTATATATCCTAGCCTAAGGCAATCCTAACATCTCGAATGTAATATTTTACAACATTCCTGGCGCGTCGGCACCTACTTCTCGGTGGGAACATTATATACGTCTATAGCGCTATATATCCTAGCATAAGGCAATCCTAACATCTCGGATGTAATATTTTACAACATTCCTGGCGCGTCGGCCCCTACTTCTCGGTGGGAACATTATATAAGTCAATAACGTTATATATCCTAACCTAAGGCAACCTAACATCTCGGGTGTAATATTTTACTACATTCCTGGCGCGACGGCCCCTACTTCTCGGTGGGAACATTATATATGTCTATAACGCTATATATCCTAGCCTAAGGCAACCTAAAATGTCGAGTGTAATATTTTACAACATTCCCGGCGCTTCGGCCGCTAGATCTCGGTGGGAACATTATATACGTCTATAACGCTATAAATCCTAGCTTAAGGCAACCTAACATGTCGAATGTAATATTTTACAACATTCCCGGCGCGCCGGCCCCTACTTCTCGGTGGGAACATTATATACGTCTATAACGTTATATATCGTAACCTAAGGGTACCTAACATCTCGGACGTAGTATTTGACAAAATTGCTGGCGTGTCGGCCCGTACTTCTCGGTGGGAATATCATATACGTCTATAACGTTATGTATCCTAGCCTAAGGCAATCCTAACATCTCGGATGTAATATTTTACAACATTCCTGGCGCGTCGGGCCCTACTTCTCGGTGGGAACATTATATAAGTCAATAACGTTATATATCCTAACCTAAGGCAACCTAACATCTCGGGTGTAATATTTTACTACATTCCTGGCGCGCCGGCCCCTACTTCTCGGTGGGAACATTATATACGTCTATAACGCTATATATCCTAGCTTAAGGCAACCTAACATGTCGAGTGTAATATTTTACAGCATTCCTGGCGCGTCGGCCCCTACTTCTCGGTGGGAACATTATATATGTCTATAACGCTATATATCCTAGCCTAAGGCAACCTAAAATGTCGAGTGTAATATTTTACAACATTCCCGGCACTTCGGCCGCTACATCTCGGTGGGAACATTATATACGTCTATAACGCTATAAATCCTAGCTTAAGCCAACCTAACATGTCGAATGTAATATTTTACAACATTCCCGGCGCGCCGGCCGCTACATCTCGGTGGGAACATTATATACGTCTATAACGCTATAAATCCTAGCTTAAGGCAACCTAACATGTCGAATGTAATATTTTACAACATTCCCGGCGCGCCGGCCCCTACTTCTCGGTGGGAACATTATATACGTCTATAACGCTATATATCCTAGCTTATGGCAACCTAGCATGTCGAATGTAATATTTTACAACATTCCTGGCGCGTCGGCACCTACTTCTCGGTGGGAACAGTATATACGTCTATAACGTTATATATCCTAGCCTAAGGCAACCTAACATCTCGGGTGTAATATTTTACTACATTCCTGCCGCGCCGGCCCCTACTTCTCGGTGGGAACATTATATACTTCTATAACGCTATATATCCTAGCTTAAGGCAACCTAACATGTCGAATGTAATATTTTACAGCATTCCTGGCGCGTCGGCCCCTACTTCTCGGTGGGAACATTATATATGTCTATAACGCTATATATCCTAGCCTAAGGCAACCTAAAATGTCGAGTGTAATATTTTACAACATTCCCGGCACTTCGGCCGCTACATCTCGGTGGGAACATTATATACGTCTATAACGCTATAAATCCTAGCTTAACGCAACCTAACATGTCGAATGTAATATTTTACAACATTCCCGGCGCGCCGGCCCCTACTTCTCGGTGGGAACATTATATACGTCTATAACGTTATATATCCTAACCTAAGGGTACCTAACATCTCGGACGTAATATTTGACAAAATTGCTGGCGTGTCGGCCCGTACTTCTCGGTGGGAATATCATATACGTCTATAACGTTATGTATCCTAGCCTAAGGCAATCCTAACATCTCGGATGTAATATTTTACAACATTCCTGGCGCGTCGGGCCCTACTTCTCGGTGGGAACATTATATAAGTCAATAACGTTATATATCCTAACCTAAGGCAACCTAACATCTCGGGTGTAATATTTTACTACATTCCTGGCGCGCCGGCCCCTACTTCTCGGTGGGAACATTATATACGTCTATAACGCTATATATCCTAGCTTAAGGCAACCTAACATGTCGAGTGTAATATTTTACAGCATTCCTGGCGCGTCGGCCCCTACTTCTCGGTGGGAACATTATATATGTCTATAACGCTATATATCCTAGCCTAAGGCAACCTAAAATGTCGAGTGTAATATTTTACAACATTCCCGGCACTTCGGCCGCTACATCTCGGTGGGAACATTATATACGTCTATAACGCTATAAATCCTAGCTTAAGGCAACCTAACATGTCGAATGTAATATTTTACAACATTCCCGGCGCGCCGGCCGCTACATCTCGGTGGGAACATTATATACGTCTATAACGCTATAAATCCTAGCTTAAGGCAACCTAACATGTCGAATGTAATATTTTACAACATTCCCGGCGCGCCGGCCCCTACTTCTCGGTGGGAACATTATATACGTCTATAACGCTATATATCCTAGCTTATGGCAACCTAGCATGTCGAATGTAATATTTTACAACATTCCTGGCGCGTCGGCACCTACTTCTCGGTGGGAACAGTATATACGTCTATAACGTTATATATCCTAGCCTAAGGCAACCTAACATCTCGGGTGTAATATTTTACTACATTCCTGGCGCGCCGGCCCCTACTACTCGGTGGGAACATTATATACGTCTATAACGCTATATATCCTAGCTTAAGGCAAACTAACATGTCGAATGTAATATTTTACAACATTCCTGGCGCGTCGGCACCTACTTCTCGGTGGGAACATTATATAAGTCAATAATGTTATATATCCTAGTCTAAGGCAACCTAACATTTCGAATGTAATATTTTACTACATTCCTGCCGCGCCGGCCCCTACTTCTCGGTGGGAACATTATATACTTCTATAACGCTATATATCCTAGCTTAAGGCAACCTAACATGTCGAATGTAATATTTTACAGCATTCCTGGCGCGTCGGCCCCTACTTCTCGGTGGGAACATTATATATGTCTATAACGCTATATATCCTAGCCTAAGGCAACCTAAAATGTCGAGTGTAATATTTTACAACATTCCCGGCACTTCGGCCGCTACATCTCGGTGGGAACATTATATACGTCTATAACGCTATAAATCCTAGCTTAAGGCAACCTAACATGTCGAATGTAATATTTTACAACATTCCCGGCGCGCCGGCCCCTACTTCTCGGTGGGAACATTATATACGTCTATAACGTTATATATCCTAACCTAAGGGTACCTAACATCTCGGACGTAATATTTGACAAAATTGCTGGCGTGTCGGCCCGTACTTCTCGGTGGGAATATCATATACGTCTATAACGTTATGTATCCTAGCCTAAGGCAATCCTAACATCTCGGATGTAATATTTTACAACATTCCTGGCGCGTCGGGCCCTACTTCTCGGTGGGAACATTATATAAGTCAATAACGTTATATATCCTAACCTAAGGCAACCTAACATCTCGGGTGTAATATTTTACTACATTCCTGGCGCGCCGGCCCCTACTTCTCGGTGGGAACATTATATACGTCTATAACGCTATATATCCTAGCTTAAGGCAACCTAACATGTCGAGTGTAATATTTTACAGCATTCCTGGCGCGTCGGCCCCTACTTCTCGGTGGGAACATTATATATGTCTATAACGCTATATATCCTAGCCTAAGGCAACCTAAAATGTCGAGTGTAATATTTTACAACATTCCCGGCACTTCGGCCGCTACATCTCGGTGGGAACATTATATACGTCTATAACGCTATAAATCCTAGCTTAAGGCAACCTAACATGTCGAATGTAATATTTTACAACATTCCCGGCGCGCCGGCCGCTACATCTCGGTGGGAACATTATATACGTCTATAACGCTATAAATCCTAGCTTAAGGCAACCTAACATGTCGAATGTAATATTTTACAACATTCCTGGCGCGTCGGCACCTACTTCTCGGTGGGAACATTATATAAGTCAATAACGTTATATATCCTAGTCTAAGGCAACCTAACATTTCGAAGGTAATATTTTACTACATTCCTGCCGCGCCGGCCCCTACTTCTCGGTGGGAACATTATATACTTCTATAACGCTATATATCCTAGCTTAAGGCAACCTAACATGTCGAATGTAATATTTTACAGCATTCCTGGCGCGTCGGCCCCTACTTCTCGGTGGGAACATTATATATGTCTATAACGCTATATATCCTAGCCTAAGGCAACCTAAAATGTCGAGTGTAATATTTTACAACATTCCCGGCACTTCGGCCGCTACATCTCGGTGGGAACATTATATACGTCTATAACGCTATAAATCCTAGCTTAAGGCAACCTAACATGTCGAATGTAATATTTTACAACATTCCCGGCGCGCCGGCCCCTACTTCTCGGTGGGAACATTATATACGTCAATAACGTTATATATCCTAACCTAAGGGTACCTAACATCTCGGACGTAATATTTGACAAAATTGCTGGCGTGTCGGCCCGTACTTCTCGGTGGGAATATCATATACGTCTATAACGTTATGTATCCTAGCCTAAGGCAATCCTAACATCTCGGATGTAATATTTTACAACATTCCTGGCGCGTCGGGCCCTACTTCTCGGTGGGAACATTATATAAGTCAATAACGTTATATATCCTAACCTAAGGCAACCTATCATCTCGGGTGTAATATTTTACTACATTCCTGGCGCGCCGGCCCCTACTTCTCGGTGGGAACATTATATACGTCTATAACGCTATATATCCTAGCTTAAGGCAACCTAACATGTCGAGTGTAATATTTTACAGCATTCCTGGCGCGTCGGCCCCTACTTCTCGGTGGGAACATTATATATGTCTATAACGCTATATATCCTAGCCTAAGGCAACCTAAAATGTCGAGTGTAATATTTTACAACATTCCCGGCACTTCGGCCGCTACATCTCGGTGGGAACATTATATACGTCTATAACGCTATAAATCCTAGCTTAAGGCAACCTAACATGTCGAATGTAATATTTTACAACATTCCCGGCGCGCCGGCCGCTACATCTCGGTGGGAACATTATATACGTCTATAACGCTATAAATCCTAGCTTAAGGCAACCTAACATGTCGAATGTAATATTTTACAACATTCCCGGCGCGCCGGCCCCTACTTCTCGGTGGGAACATTATATACGTATATAACGCTATATATCCTAGCTTATGGCAACCTAACATGTCGAATGTAATATTTTACAACATTCCTGGCGCGTCGGCACCTACTTCTCGGTGGGAACAGTATATACGTCTATAACGTTATATATCCTAGCCTAAGGCAACCTAACATCTCGGGTGTAATATTTTACTACATTCCTGGCGCGCCGGCCCCTACTACTCGGTGGGAACATTATATACGTCTATAACGCTATATATCCCAGCTTAAGGCAAACTAACATGTCGAATGTAATATTTTACAACATTCCTGGCGCGTCGGCACCTACTTCTCGGTGGGAACATTATATAAGTCAATAACGTTATATATCCTAGTCTAAGGCAACCTAACATTTCGAATGTAATATTTTACTACATTCCTGCCGCGCCGGCCCCTACTTCTCGGTGGGAACATTATATACTTCTATAACGCTATATATCCTAGCTTAAGGCAACCTAACATGTCGAATGTAATATTTTACAGCATTCCTGGCGCGTCGGCCCCTACTTCTCGGTGGGAACATTATATATGTCTATAACGCTATATATCCTAGCCTAAGGCAACCTAAAATGTCGAGTGTAATATTTTACAACATTCCCGGCACTTCGGCCGCTACATCTCGGTGGGAACATTATATACGTCTATAACGCTATAAATCCTAGCTTAAGGCAACCTAACATGTCGAATGTAATATTTTACAACATTCCCGGCGCGCCGGCCCCTACTTCTCGGTGGGAACATTATATACGTCTATAACGTTATATATCCTAACCTAAGGGTACCTAACATCTCGGACGTAATATTTGACAAAATTGCTGGCGTGTCGGCCCGTACTTCTCGGTGGGAATATCATATACGTCTATAACGTTATGTATCCTAGCCTAAGGCAATCCTAACGTCTCGGATGTAATATTTTACAACATTCCTGGCGCGTCGGGCCCTACTTCTCGGTGGGAACATTATATAAGTCAATAACGTTATATATCCTAACCTAAGGCAACCTAACATCTCGGGTGTAATATTTTACAGCATTCCTGGCGCGTCGGCCCCTACTTCTCGGTGGGAACATTATATATGTCTATAACGCTATATATCCTAGCCTAAGGCAACCTAAAATGTCGAGTGTAATATTTTACAACATTCCCGGCACTTCGGCCGCTACATCTCGGTGGGAACATTATATACGTCTATAACGCTATAAATCCTAGCTTAAGGCAACCTAACATGTCGAATGTAATATTTTACAACATTCCCGGCGCGCCGGCCGCTACATCTCGGTGGGAACATTATATACGTCTATAACGCTATAAATCCTAGCTTAAGGCAACCTAACATGTCGAATGTAATATTTTACAACATTCCCGGCGCGCCGGCCCCTACTTCTCGGTGGGAACATTATATACGTATATAACGCTATATATCCTAGCTTATGGCAACCTAACATGTCGAATGTAATATTTTACAACATTCCTGGCGCGTCGGCACCTACTTCTCGGTGGGAACAGTATATACGTCTATAACGTTATATATCCTAGCCTAAGGCAACCTAACATCTCGGGTGTAATATTTTACTACATTCCTGGCGCGCCGGCCCCTACTACTCGGTGGGAACATTATATACGTCTATAACGCTATATATCCTAGCTTAAGGCAAACTAACATGTCGAATGTAATATTTTACAACATTCCTGGCGCGTCGGCACCTACTTCTCGGTGGGAACATTATATAAGTCAATAACGTTATATATCCTAGTCTAAGGCAACCTAACATTTCGAATGTAATATTTTACTACATTCCTGCCGCGCCGGCCCCTACTTCTCGGTGGGAACATTATATACTTCTATAACGCTATATATCCTAGCTTAAGGCAACCTAACATGTCGAATGTAATATTTTACAGCATTCCTGGCGCGTCGGCCCCTACTTCTCGGTGGGAACATTATATATGTCTATAACGCTATATATCCTAGCCTAAGGCAACCTAAAATGTCGAGTGTAATATTTTACAACATTCCCGGCACTTCGGCCGCTACATCTCGGTGGGAACATTATATACGTCTATAACGCTATAAATCCTAGCTTAAGGCAACCTAACATGTCGAATGTAATATTTTACAACATTCCCGGCGCGCCGGCCCCTACTTCTCGGTGGGAACATTATATACGTCTATAACGTTATATATCCTAACCTAAGGGTACCTAACATCTCGGACGTAATATTTGACAAAATTGCTGGCGTGTCGGCCCGTACTTCTCGGTGGGAATATCATATACGTCTATAACGTTATGTATCCTAGCCTAAGGCAATCCTAACATCTCGGATGTAATATTTTACAACATTCCTGGCGCGTCGGGCCCTACTTCTCGGTGGGAACATTATATAAGTCAATAAGGTTATATATCCTAACCTAAGGCAACCTAACATCTCGGGTGTAATATTTTACTACATTCCTGGCGCGCCGGCCCCTACTTCTCGGTGGGAACATTATATACGTCTATAACGCTATATATCCTAGCTTAAGGCAACCTAACATGTCGAGTGTAATATTTTACAGCATTCCTGGCGCGTCGGCCCCTACTTCTCGGTGGGAACATTATATATGTCTATAACGCTATATATCCTAGCCTAAGGCAACCTAAAATGTCGAGTGTAATATTTTACAACATTCCCGGCACTTCGGCCGCTACATCTCGGTGGGAACATTATATACGTCTATAACGCTATAAATCCTAGCTTAAGGCAACCTAACATGTCGAATGTAATATTTTACAACATTCCCGGCGCGCCGGCCCCTACTTCTCGGTGGGAACATTATATACGTCTATAACGTTATATATCCTAACCTAAGGGTACCTAACATCTCGGACGTAATATTTGACAAAATTGCTGGCGTGTCGGCCCGTACTTCTCGGTGGGAATATCATATACGTCTATAACGTTATGTATCCTAGCCTAAGGCAATCCTAACATCTCGGATGTAATATTTTACAACATTCCTGGCGCGTCGGGCCCTACTTCTCGGTGGGAACATTATATAAGTCAATAAGGTTATATATCCTAACCTAAGGCAACCTAACATCTCGGGTGTAATATTTTACTACATTCCTGGCGCGCCGGCCCCTACTTCTCGGTGGGAACATTATATACGTCTATAACGCTATATATCCTAGCTTAAGGCAACCTAACATGTCGAGTGTAATATTTTACAGCATTCCTGGCGCGTCGGCCCCTACTTCTCGGTGGGAACATTATATATGTCTATAACGCTATATATCCTAGCCTAAGGCAACCTAAAATGTCGAGTGTAATATTTTACAACATTCCCGGCACTTCGGCCGCTACATCTCGGTGGGAACATTATATACGTCTATAACGCTATAAATCCTAGCTTAAGGCAACCTAACATGTCGAATGTAATATTTTACAACATTCCCGGCGCGCCGGCCGCTACATCTCGGTGGGAACATTATATACGTCTATAACGCTATAAATCCTAGCTTAAGGCAACCTAACATGTCGAATGTAATATTTTACAACATTCCCGGCGCGCCGGCCCCTACTTCTCGGTGGGAACATTATATACGTCTATAACGCTATATATCCTAGCTTATGGCAACCTAACATGTCGAATGTAATATTTTACAACATTCCTGGCGCGTCGGCACCTACTTCTCGGTGGGAACAGTATATACGTCTATAACGTTATATATCCTAGCCTAAGGCAACCTAACATCTCGGGTGTAATATTTTACTACATTCCTGGCGCGCCGGCCCCTACTACTCGGTGGGAACATTATATACGTCTATAACGCTATATATCCTAGCTTAAGGCAAACTAACATGTCGAATGTAATATTTTACAACATTCCTGGCGCGTCGGCACCTACTTCTCGGTGGGAACATTATATAAGTCAATAATGTTATATATCCTAGTCTAAGGCAACCTAACATTTCGAATGTAATATTTTACTACATTCCTGCCGCGCCGGCCCCTACTTCTCGGTGGGAACATTATATACTTCTATAACGCTATATATCCTAGCTTAAGGCAACCTAACATGTCGAATGTAATATTTTACAGCATTCCTGGCGCGTCGGCCCCTACTTCTCGGTGGGAACATTATATATGTCTATAACGCTATATATCCTAGCCTAAGGCAACCTAAAATGTCGAGTGTAATATTTTACAACATTCCCGGCACTTCGGCCGCTACATCTCGGTGGGAACATTATATACGTCTATAACGCTATAAATCCTAGCTTAAGGCAACCTAACATGTCGAATGTAATATTTTACAACATTCCCGGCGCGCCGGCCCCTACTTCTCGGTGGGAACATTATATACGTCTATAACGTTATATATCCTAACCTAAGGGTACCTAACATCTCGGACGTAATATTTGACAAAATTGCTGGCGTGTCGGCCCGTACTTCTCGGTGGGAATATCATATACGTCTATAACGTTATGTATCCTAGCCTAAGGCAATCCTAACATCTCGGATGTAATATTTTACAACATTCCTGGCGCGTCGGGCCCTACTTCTCGGTGGGAACATTATATAAGTCAATAACTTTATATATCCTAACCTAAGGCAACCTAACATCTCGGGTGTAATATTTTACTACATTCCTGGCGCGCCGGCCCCTACTTCTCGGTGGGAACATTATATACGTCTATAACGCTATATATCCTAGCTTAAGGCAACCTAACATGTCGAATGTAATATTTTACAGCATTCCTGGCGCGTCGGCCCCTACTTCTCGGTGGGAACATTATATATGTCTATAACGCTATATATCCTAGCCTAAGGCAACCTAAAATGTCGAGTGTAATATTTTACAACATTCCCGGCACTTCGGCCGCTACATCTCGGTGGGAACATTATATACGTCTATAACGCTATAAATCCTAGCTTAAGGCAACCTAACATGTCGAATGTAATATTTTACAACATTCCCGGCGCGCCGGCCCCTACTTCTCGGTGGGAACATTATATACGTCTATAACGTTATATATCCTAACCTAAGGGTACCTAACATCTCGGACGTAATATTTGACAAAATTGCTGGCGTGTCGGCCCGTACTTCTCGGTGGGAATATCATATACGTCTATAACGTTATGTATCCTAGCCTAAGGCAATCCTAACATCTCGGATGTAATATTTTACAACATTCCTGGCGCGTCGGGCCCTACTTCTCGGTGGGAACATTATATAAGTCAATAACGTTATATATCCTAACCTAAGGCAACCTAACATCTCGGGTGTAATATTTTACTACATTCCTGGCGCGCCGGCCCCTACTTCTCGGTGGGAACATTATATACGTCTATAACGCTATATATCCTAGCTTAAGGCAACCTAACATGTCGAGTGTAATATTTTACAGCATTCCTGGCGCGTCGGCCCCTACTTCTCGGTGGGAACATTATATATGTCTATAACGCTATATATCCTAGCCTAAGGCAACCTAAAATGTCGAGTGTAATATTTTACAACATTCCCGGCACTTCGGCCGCTACATCTCGGTGGGAACATTATATACGTCTATAACGGTATAAATCCTAGCTTAAGGCAACCTAACATGTCGAATGTAATATTTTACAACATTCCCGGCGCGCCGGCCGCTACATCTCGGTGGGAACATTATATACGTCTATAACGCTATAAATCCTAGCTTAAGGCAACCTAACATGTCGAATGTAATATTTTACAACATTCCCGGCGCGCCGGCCCCTACTTCTCGGTGGGAACATTATATACGTCTATAACGCTATATATCCTAGCTTATGGCAACCTAACATGTCGAATGTAATATTTTACAACATTCCTGGCGCGTCGGCACCTACTTCTCGGTGGGAACAGTATATACGTCTATAACGTTATATATCCTAGCCTAAGGCAACCTAACATCTCGGGTGTAATATTTTACTACATTCCTGGCGCGCCGGCCCCTACTACTCGGTGGGAACATTATATACGTCTATAACGCTATATATCCTAGCTTAAGGCAAACTAACATGTCGAATGTAATATTTTACAACATTCCTGGCGCGTCGGCACCTACTTCTCGGTGGGAACATTATATAAGTCAATAATGTTATATATCCTAGTCTAAGGCAACCTAACATTTCGAATGTAATATTTTACTACATTCCTGCCGCGCCGGCCCCTACTTCTCGGTGGGAACATTATATACTTCTATAACGCTATATATCCTAGCTTAAGGCAACCTAACATGTCGAATGTAATATTTTACAGCATTCCTGGCGCGTCGGCCCCTACTTCTCGGTGGGAACATTATATATGTCTATAACGCTATATATCCTAGCCTAAGGCAACCTAAAATGTCGAGTGTAATATTTTACAACATTCCCGGCACTTCGGCCGCTACATCTCGGTGGGAACATTATATACGTCTATAACGCTATAAATCCTAGCTTAAGGCAACCTAACATGTCGAATGTAATATTTTACAACATTCCCGGCGCGCCGGCCCCTACTTCTCGGTGGGAACATTATATACGTCTATAACGTTATATATCCTAACCTAAGGGTACCTAACATCTCGGACGTAATATTTGACAAAATTGCTGGCGTGTCGGCCCGTACTTCTCGGTGGGAATATCATATACGTCTATAACGTTATGTATCCTAGCCTAAGGCAATCCTAACATCTCGGATGTAATATTTTACAACATTCCTGGCGCGTCGGGCCCTACTTCTCGGTGGGAACATTATATAAGTCAATAACGTTATATATCCTAACCTAAGGCAACCTAACATCTCGGGTGTAATATTTTACTACATTCCTGGCGCGCCGGCCCCTACTTCTCGGTGGGAACATTATATACGTCTATAACGCTATATATCCTAGCTTAAGGCAACCTAACATGTCGAGTGTAATATTTTACAGCATTCCTGGCGCGTCGGCCCCTACTTCTCGGTGGGAACATTATATATGTCTATAACGCTATATATCCTAGCCTAAGGCAACCTAAAATGTCGAGTGTAATATTTTACAACATTCCCGGCACTTCGGCCGCTACATCTCGGTGGGAACATTATATACGTCTATAACGCTATAAATCCTAGCTTAAGGCAACCTAACATGTCGAATGTAATATTTTACAACATTCCCGGCGCGCCGGCCCCTACTTCTCGGTGGGAACATTATATACGTCTATAACGTTATATATCCTAACCTAAGGGTACCTAACATCTCGGACGTAATATTTGACAAAATTGCTGGCGTGTCGGCCCGTACTTCTCGGTGGGAATATCATATACGTCTATAACGTTATGTATCCTAGCCTAAGGCAATCCTAACATCTCGGATGTAATATTTTACAACATTCCTGGCGCGTCGGGCCCTACTTCTCGGTGGGAACATTATATAAGTCAATAACTTTATATATCCTAACCTAAGGCAACCTAACATCTCGGGTGTAATATTTTACTACATTCCTGGCGCGCCGGCCCCTACTTCTCGGTGGGAACATTATATACGTCTATAACGCTATATATCCTAGCTTAAGGCAACCTAACATGTCGAATGTAATATTTTACAGCATTCCTGGCGCGTCGGCCCCTACTTCTCGGTGGGAACATTATATATGTCTATAACGCTATATATCCTAGCCTAAGGCAACCTAAAATGTCGAGTGTAATATTTTACAACATTCCCGGCACTTCGGCCGCTACATCTCGGTGGGAACATTATATACGTCTATAACGCTATAAATCCTAGCTTAAGGCAACCTAACATGTCGAATGTAATATTTTACAACATTCCCGGCGCGCCGGCCCCTACTTCTCGGTGGGAACATTATATACGTCTATAACGTTATATATCCTAACCTAAGGGTACCTAACATCTCGGACGTAATATTTGACAAAATTGCTGGCGTGTCGGCCCGTACTTCTCGGTGGGAATATCATATACGTCTATAACGTTATGTATCCTAGCCTAAGGCAATCCTAACATCTCGGATGTAATATTTTACAACATTCCTGGCGCGTCGGGCCCTACTTCTCGGTGGGAACATTATATAAGTCAATAACGTTATATATCCTAACCTAAGGCAACCTAACATCTCGGGTGTAATATTTTACTACATTCCTGGCGCGCCGGCCCCTACTTCTCGGTGGGAACATTATATACGTCTATAACGCTATATATCCTAGCTTAAGGCAACCTAACATGTCGAGTGTAATATTTTACAGCATTCCTGGCGCGTCGGCCCCTACTTCTCGGTGGGAACATTATATATGTCTATAACGCTATATATCCTAGCCTAAGGCAACCTAAAATGTCGAGTGTAATATTTTACAACATTCCCGGCACTTCGGCCGCTACATCTCGGTGGGAACATTATATACGTCTATAACGGTATAAATCCTAGCTTAAGGCAACCTAACATGTCGAATGTAATATTTTACAACATTCCCGGCGCGCCGGCCGCTACATCTCGGTGGGAACATTATATACGTCTATAACGCTATAAATCCTAGCTTAAGGCAACCTAACATGTCGAATGTAATATTTTACAACATTCCCGGCGCGCCGGCCCCTACTTCTCGGTGGGAACATTATATACGTCTATAACGCTATATATCCTAGCTTATGGCAACCTAACATGTCGAATGTAATATTTTACAACATTCCTGGCGCGTCGGCACCTACTTCTCGGTGGGAACAGTATATACGTCTATAACGTTATATATCCTAGCCTAAGGCAACCTAACATCTCGGGTGTAATATTTTACTACATTCCTGGCGCGCCGGCCCCTACTACTCGGTGGGAACATTATATACGTCTATAACGCTATATATCCTAGCTTAAGGCAAACTAACATGTCGAATGTAATATTTTACAACATTCCTGGCGCGTCGGCACCTACTTCTCGGTGGGAACATTATATAAGTCAATAATGTTATATATCCTAGTCTAAGGCAACCTAACATTTCGAATGTAATATTTTACTACATTCCTGCCGCGCCGGCCCCTACTTCTCGGTGGGAACATTATATACTTCTATAACGCTATATATCCTAGCTTAAGGCAACCTAACATGTCGAATGTAATATTTTACAGCATTCCTGGCGCGTCGGCCCCTACTTCTCGGTGGGAACATTATATATGTCTATAACGCTATATATCCTAGCCTAAGGCAACCTAAAATGTCGAGTGTAATATTTTACAACATTCCCGGCACTTCGGCCGCTACATCTCGGTGGGAACATTATATACGTCTATAACGCTATAAATCCTAGCTTAAGGCAACCTAACATGTCGAATGTAATATTTTACAACATTCCCGGCGCGCCGGCCCCTACTTCTCGGTGGGAACATTATATACGTCTATAACGTTATATATCCTAACCTAAGGGTACCTAACATCTCGGACGTAATATTTGACAAAATTGCTGGCGTGTCGGCCCGTACTTCTCGGTGGGAATATCATATACGTCTATAACGTTATGTATCCTAGCCTAAGGCAATCCTAACATCTCGGATGGATTATTTTACAACATTCCTGGCGCGTCGGGCCCTACTTCTCGGTGGGAACATTATATAAGTCAATAACGTTATATATCCTAACCTAAGGCAACCTAACATCTCGGGTGTAATATTTTACTACATTCCTGGCGCGCCGGCCCCTACTTCTCGGTGGGAACATTATATACGTCTATAACGCTATATATCCTAGCTTAAGGCAACCTAACATGTCGAGTGTAATATTTTACAGCATTCCTGGCGCGTCGGCCCCTACTTCTCGGTGGGAACATTATATATGTCTATAACGCTATATATCCTAGCCTAAGGCAACCTAAAATGTCGAGTGTAATATTTTACAACATTCCCGGCACTTCGGCCGCTACATCTCGGTGGGAACATTATATACGTCTATAACGCTATAAATCCTAGCTTAAGGCAACCTAACATGTCGAATGTAATATTTTACAACATTCCCGGCGCGCCGGCCCCTACTTCTCGGTGGGAACATTATATACGTCTATAACGTTATATATCCTAACCTAAGGGTACCTAACATCTCGGACGTAATATTTGACAAAATTGCTGGCGTGTCGGCCCGTACTTCTCGGTGGGAATATCATATACGTCTATAACGTTATGTATCCTAGCCTAAGGCAATCCTAACATCTCGGATGGATTATTTTACAACATTCCTGGCGCGTCGGGCCCTACTTCTCGGTGGGATCATTATATAAGTCAATAACGTTATATATCCTAACCTAAGGCAACCTAACATCTCGGGTGTAATATTTTACTACATTCCTGGCGCGCCGGCCCCTACTTCTCGGTGGGAACATTATATACGTCTATAACGCTATATATCCTAGCTTAAGGCAACCTAACATGTCGAGTGTAATATTTTACAGCATTCCTGGCGCGTCGGCCCCTACTTCTCGGTGGGAACATTATATATGTCTATAACGCTATATATCCTAGCCTAAGGCAACCTAAAATGTCGAGTGTAATATTTTACAACATTCCCGGCACTTCGGCCGCTACATCTCGGTGGGAACATTATATACGTCTATAACGCTATAAATCCTAGCTTAAGGCAACCTAACATGTCGAATGTAATATTTTACAACATTCCCGGCGCGCCGGCCCCTACTTCTCGGTGGGAACATTATATACGTCTATAACGTTATATATCCTAACCTAAGGGTACCTAACATCTCGGACGTAATATTTGACAAAATTGCTGGCGTGTCGGCCCGTACTTCTCGGTGGGAATATCATATACGTCTATAACGTTATGTATCCTAGCCTAAGGCAATCCTAACATCTCGGATGTAATATTTTACAACATTCCTGGCGCGTCGGGCCCTACTTCTCGGTGGGAACATTATATAAGTCAATAACTTTATATATCCTAACCTAAGGCAACCTAACATCTCGGGTGTAATATTTTACTACATTCCTGGCGCGCCGGCCCCTACTTCTCGGTGGGAACATTATATACGTCTATAACGCTATATATCCTAGCTTAAGGCAACCTAACATGTCGAATGTAATATTTTACAGCATTCCTGGCGCGTCGGCCCCTACTTCTCGGTGGGAACATTATATATGTCTATAACGCTATATATCCTAGCCTAAGGCAACCTAAAATGTCGAGTGTAATATTTTACAACATTCCCGGCACTTCGGCCGCTACATCTCGGTGGGAACATTATATACGTCTATAACGCTATAAATCCTAGCTTAAGGCAACCTAACATGTCGAATGTAATATTTTACAACATTCCCGGCGCGCCGGCCCCTACTTCTCGGTGGGAACATTATATACGTCTATAACGTTATATATCCTAACCTAAGGGTACCTAACATCTCGGACGTAATATTTGACAAAATTGCTGGCGTGTCGGCCCGTACTTCTCGGTGGGAATATCATATACGTCTATAACGTTATGTATCCTAGCCTAAGGCAATCCTAACATCTCGGATGTAATATTTTACAACATTCCTGGCGCGTCGGGCCCTACTTCTCGGTGGGAACATTATATAAGTCAATAACGTTATATATCCTAACCTAAGGCAACCTAACATCTCGGGTGTAATATTTTACTACATTCCTGGCGCGCCGGCCCCTACTTCTCGGTGGGAACATTATATACGTCTATAACGCTATATATCCTAGCTTAAGGCAACCTAACATGTCGAGTGTAATATTTTACAGCATTCCTGGCGCGTCGGCCCCTACTTCTCGGTGGGAACATTATATATGTCTATAACGCTATATATCCTAGCCTAAGGCAACCTAAAATGTCGAGTGTAATATTTTACAACATTCCCGGCACTTCGGCCGCTACATCTCGGTGGGAACATTATATACGTCTATAACGGTATAAATCCTAGCTTAAGGCAACCTAACATGTCGAATGTAATATTTTACAACATTCCCGGCGCGCCGGCCGCTACATCTCGGTGGGAACATTATATACGTCTATAACGCTATAAATCCTAGCTTAAGGCAACCTAACATGTCGAATGTAATATTTTACAACATTCCCGGCGCGCCGGCCCCTACTTCTCGGTGGGAACATTATATACGTCTATAACGCTATATATCCTAGCTTATGGCAACCTAACATGTCGAATGTAATATTTTACAACATTCCTGGCGCGTCGGCACCTACTTCTCGGTGGGAACAGTATATACGTCTATAACGTTATATATCCTAGCCTAAGGCAACCTAACATCTCGGGTGTAATATTTTACTACATTCCTGGCGCGCCGGCCCCTACTACTCGGTGGGAACATTATATACGTCTATAACGCTATATATCCTAGCTTAAGGCAAACTAACATGTCGAATGTAATATTTTACAACATTCCTGGCGCGTCGGCACCTACTTCTCGGTGGGAACATTATATAAGTCAATAATGTTATATATCCTAGTCTAAGGCAACCTAACATTTCGAATGTAATATTTTACTACATTCCTGCCGCGCCGGCCCCTACTTCTCGGTGGGAACATTATATACTTCTATAACGCTATATATCCTAGCTTAAGGCAACCTAACATGTCGAATGTAATATTTTACAGCATTCCTGGCGCGTCGGCCCCTACTTCTCGGTGGGAACATTATATATGTCTATAACGCTATATATCCTAGCCTAAGGCAACCTAAAATGTCGAGTGTAATATTTTACAACATTCCCGGCACTTCGGCAGCTACATCTCGGTGGGAACATTATATACGTCTATAACGCTATAAATCCTAGCTTAAGGCAACCTAACATGTCGAATGTAATATTTTACAACATTCCCGGCGCGCCGGCCCCTACTTCTCGGTGGGAACATTATATACGTCTATAACGTTATATATCCTAACCTAAGGGTACCTAACATCTCGGACGTAATATTTGACAAAATTGCTGGCGTGTCGGCCCGTACTTCTCGGTGGGAATATCATATACGTCTATAACGTTATGTATCCTAGCCTAAGGCAATCCTAACATCTCGGATGTAATATTTTACAACATTCCTGGCGCGTCGGGCCCTACTTCTCGGTGGGAACATTATATAAGTCAATAACGTTATATATCCTAACCTAAGGCAACCTAACATCTCGGGTGTAATATTTTACTACATTCCTGGCGCGCCGGCCCCTACTTCTCGGTGGGAACATTATATACGTCTATAACGCTATATATCCTAGCTTAAGGCAACCTAACATGTCGAGTGTAATATTTTACAGCATTCCTGGCGCGTCGGCCCCTACTTCTCGGTGGGAACATTATATATGTCTATAACGCTATATATCCTAGCCTAAGGCAACCTAAAATGTCGAGTGTAATATTTTACAACATTCCCGGCACTTCGGCCGCTACATCTCGGTGGGAACATTATATACGTCTATAACGCTATAAATCCTAGCTTAAGGCAACCTAACATGTCGAATGTAATATTTTACAACATTCCCGGCGCGCCGGCCGCTACATCTCGGTGGGAACATTATATACGTCTATAACGCTATAAATCCTAGCTTAAGGCAACCTAACATGTCGAATGTAATATTTTACAACATTCCCGGCGCGCCGGCCCCTACTTCTCGGTGGGAACATTATATACGTATATAACGCTATATATCCTAGCTTATGGCAACCTAACATGTCGAATGTAATATTTTACAACATTCCTGGCGCGTCGGCACCTACTTCTCGGTGGGAACAGTATATACGTCTATAACGTTATATATCCTAGCCTAAGGCAACCTAACATCTCGGGTGTAATATTTTACTACATTCCTGGCGCGCCGGCCCCTACTACTCGGTGGGAACATTATATACGTCTATAACGCTATATATCCTAGCTTAAGGCAAACTAACATGTCGAATGTAATATTTTACAACATTCCTGGCGCGTCGGCACCTACTTCTCGGTGGGAACATTATATAAGTCAATAACGTTATATATCCTAGTCTAAGGCAACCTAACATTTCGAATGTAATATTTTACTACATTCCTGCCGCGCCGGCCCCTACTTCTCGGTGGGAACATTATATACTTCTATAACGCTATATATCCTATCTTAAGGCAACCTAACATGTCGAATGTAATATTTTACAGCATTCCTGGCGCGTCGGCCCCTACTTCTCGGTGGGAACATTATATATGTCTATAACGCTATATATCCTAGCCTAAGGCAACCTAAAATGTCGAGTGTAATATTTTACAACATTCCCGGCACTTCGGCCGCTACATCTCGGTGGGAACATTATATACGTCTATAACGCTATAAATCCTAGCTTAAGGCAACCTAACATGTCGAATGTAATATTTTACAACATTTCCGGCGCGCCGGCCCCTACTTCTCGGTGGGAACATTATATACGTCTATAACGTTATATATCCTAACCTAAGGGTACCTAACATCTCGGACGTAATATTTGACAAAATTGCTGGCGTGTCGGCCCGTACTTCTCGGTGGGAATATCATATACGTCTATAACGTTATGTATCCTAGCCTAAGGCAATCCTAACATCTCGGATGTAATATTTTACAACATTCCTGGCGCGTCGGGCCCTACTTCTCGGTGGGAACATTATATAAGTCAATAACGTTATATATCCTAACCTAAGGCAACCTAACATCTCGGGTGTAATATTTTACTACATTCCTGGCGCGCCGGCCCCTACTTCTCGGTGGGAACATTATATACGTCTATAACGCTATATATCCTAGCTTAAGGCAACCTAACATGTCGAGTGTAATATTTTACAGCATTCCTGGCGCGTCGGCCCCTACTTCTCGGTGGGAACATTATATATGTCTATAACGCTATATATCCTAGCCTAAGGCAACCTAAAATGTCGAGTGTAATATTTTACAACATTCCCGGCACTTCGGCCGCTACATCTCGGTGGGAACATTATATACGTCTATAACGCTATAAATCCTAGCTTAAGGCAACCTAACATGTCGAATGTAATATTTTACAACATTCCCGGCGCGCCGGCCCCTACTTCTCGGTGGGAACATTATATACGTCTATAACGCTATATATCCTAGCTTATGGCAACCTAACATGTCGAATGTAATATTTTACAACATTCCTGGCGCGTCGGCACCTACTTCTCGGTGGGAACAGTATATACGTCTATAACGTTATATATCCTAGCCTAAGGCAATCCTAACATCTCGAATGTAATATTTTACAACATTCCTCTCGCGTCGGCACCTACTTCTCGGTGGGAACATTATATACGTCTATAGCGCTATATATCCTAGCATAAGGCAATCCTAACATCTCGGATGTAATATTTTACAACATTCCTGGCGCGTCGGCCCCTACTTCTCGGTGGGAACATTATATAAGTCAATAACGTTATATATCCTAACCTAAGGCAACCTAACATCTCGGGTGTAATATTTTACTACATTCCTGGCGCGACGGCCCCTACTTCTCGGTGGGAACATTATATATGTCTATAACGCTATATATCCTAGCCTAAGGCAACCTAAAATGTCGAGTGTAATATTTTACAACATTCCCGGCGCTTCGGCCGCTAGATCTCGGTGGGAACATTATATACGTCTAAAACGCTATAAATCCTAGCTTAAGGCAACCTAACATGTCGAATGTAATATTTTAGAACATCCCTGGCGCGTCGGCACCAACATGTCGGTGTGAACAGTTTATACGTCTATAACGTTATATATCCTAGCCTAAGGCAATCCTAACATGTCGAATGTAATATTTTACAACATTCCTGGCGCGTCGGCGCCTACTTCTCGGTGGGGACACTATATAAGTCAATAAAGTTATATATCCTAACCTAAGGCAACCTAACATCTCGGGTGTAATATTTTACTACATTCCTGGCGCGCCGGCCCCTACTTCTCGGTGGGAACATTATATACGTCTATAACGCTATATATCCTAGCTTAAGGCAAACTAACATGTCGAATGTAATATTTTACAACATTCCTGGCGCGTCAGCACCTACTTCTCGGTGGGAACATTATATAAGTCAATAACGTTATATATCCTAGTCTAAGGCAACCTAACATTTCGAATGTAATATTTTACTACATTCCTGCCGCGCCGGCCCCTACTTCTCGGTGGGAACATTATATACTTCGATAACGCTATATATCCTAGCTTAAGGCAACCTAACATGTCGAATGTAATATTTTACAGCATTCCTGGCGCGTCGGCCCCTACTTCTCGGTGGGAACATTATATATGTCTATAACGCTATATATCCTAGCCTAAGGCAACCTAAAATGTCGAGTGTAATATTTTACAACATTCCCGGCACTTCGGCCGCTACATCTCGGTGGGAACATTATATACGTCTATAACGCTATAAATCCTAGCTTAAGGCAACCTAACATGTCGAATGTAATATTTTAGAACATCCCTGGCGCGTCGGCACCAACATCTCGGTGTGAACAGTTTATACGTCTATAACGTTATATATCCTAGCCTAAGGCAATCCTAACATGTCGAATGTAATATTTTACAACATTCCTGGCGCGTCGGCGCCTACTTCTCGGTGGGAACACTATATAAGTCAATAAAGTTATATATCCTAACCTAAGGCAACCTAACATCTCGGGTGTAAGATTTTACTACATTCCTGGCGCGCCGGCCCCTACTTCTCGGTGGGAACATTATATACGTCTATAACGCTATATATCCTAGCCTAAGGCAACCTAAAATGTCGAGTGTAATATTTTACAACATTCCCGGCACTTCGGCCGCTACATCTCGGTGGGAACATTATATACGTCTATAACGCTATAAATCCTAGCTTAAGGCAACCTAACATGTCGAATGTAATATTTTAGAACATCCCTGGCGCGTCGGCACCAACATCTCGGTGTGAACAGTTTATACGTCTATAACGTTATATATCCTAGCCTAAGGCAATCCTAACATGTCGAATGTAATATTTTACAACATTCCTGGCGCGTCGGCGCCTACTTCTCGGTGGGAACACTATATAAGTCAATAAAGTTATATATCCTAACCTAAGGCAACCTAACATCTCGGGTGTAAGATTTTACTACATTCCTGGCGCGCCGGCCCCTACTTCTCGGTGGGAACATTATATACGTCTATAACGCTATATATCCTAGCTTAAGGCAAACTATCATGTCGAATGTAATATTTTACAACATTCCTGGCGCGTCGGCACCTACTTCTCGGTGGGAACATTATATAAGTCAATAACGTTATATATCCCAGTCTAAGGCAACCTAACATTTCGAATGTAATATTTTACTACATTCCTGCCGCGCCGGCCCCTACTTCTCGGTGGGAACATTATATACTTCGATAACGCTATATATCCTAGCTTAAGGCAACCTAACATGTCGAATGTAATATTTTACAGCATTCCTGGCGCGTCGGCCCCTACTTCTCGGTGGGAACATTATATATCTATAACGCTATATATCCTAGCCTAAGGCAACCTAAAATGTCGAGTGTAATATTTTACAACATTCCCGGCACTTCGGCCGCTACATCTCGGTGGGAACATTATATACGTCTATAACGCTATAAATCCTAGCTTAAGGCAACCTAACATGTCGAATGTAATATTTTAGAACATCCCTGGCGCGTCGGCACCAACATCTCGGTGTGAACAGTTTATACGTCTATAACGTTATATATCCTAGCCTAAGGCAATCCTAACATGTCGAATGTAATATTTTACAACATTCCTGGCGCGTCGGCGCCTACTTCTCGGTGGGAACACTATATAAGTCAATAAAGTTATATATCCTAACCTAAGGCAACCTAACATCTCGGGTGTAATATTTTACTACATTCCTGGCGCGGCGGCACCTACTTCTCGGTGGGAACATTATATACGTCTATAGCGCTATATATCCTAGTCTAAGGCAACCTAACATTTCGAATGTAATATTTTACTACATTCCTGCCGCGCCGGCCCCTACTTCCCGGTGGGAACATTATATACTTCTATAACGCTATATATCCTAGCTTAAGGCAACCTAACATGTCGAATGTAATATTTTACAGCATTCCTGGCGCGTCGGCTCCTACTTCTCGGTGGGAACATTATATATGTTTATAACGCTATATATCCTAGCCTAATGCAACCTAAAATGTCGATTGTAATATTTTACAACATTCCCGGCACTTCGGCCGCTACATCTCGGTGGGAACATTATATACGTCTAAAACGCTATAAATCCTAGCTTAAGGCAACCTAACATGTCGAATGTAATATTTTAGAACATCCCTGGCGCGTCGGCACCAACATCTCGGTGTGAACAGTTTATACGTCTATAACGTTATATATCGTAGCCTAAGGCAATCCTAACATGTCGAATGTAATACTTTACAACATTCCTGGCGCGTCGGGACCTACTTCTCGGTGGGAACATTATATAAGTCAATAACGCTACATATCCTAGCTTAAGGCAACCTAACATCTCGGATGCAATATTTTACTACATTCCGCGCACGTCGGCACCTAACTTCTGGGTGGGAACGTTATTTACGTCTATAACGCTACATATCCTAGCTTAAGGCAACCTAACATGTCGAATGTAATGTTTTGCAACATTCCTGGCGTGTCGGCCCCTATTTCTCGGTGGGAACGTTATTTACGTCTATAACGCTACATATCCTAGCTTAAGGCAACCTAACATGTCGAATGCAATACTTTAGAATATTCCTGGCGCGTCGGCACCTACTTCTCTGGTGGGAGCAGTATATACGTCTATAACGTTATATATCCTAGCCTAAGGCAATCCTAACATCTCGGATGTAATATTTTACAGCATTCCTGGCGCGTCGGCCCCTACTTCTCGGTGGGAACATTATATAAGTCAATAACGTTATATATCCTAACCTAAGGCAACCTAACATCTCGGGTGTAGTATTTTACTACATTCCTGGCGCGCCGGCCCCTACTTCTCGGTGGGAACACTATATACGTCTATAACGCTATATATCCTAGCTTAAGGCAACCTAACATGTCGAATGTAATATTTTACAACATTCCTGGAGCGTCGGCACCTACTTCTCGGTGGGAACATTATATAAGTCAACAACGTTATATATCCTAACCTAAGGCAACCTAACATCTCGGGTGTAATATTTTACTACATTCCTGGCGCGCCGGCCCCTACTTCTCGGTGGGAACATTATATACGTCTATAACGCTATATATCCTAGATTAAGGCAAACTAACATGTCGAATGTAATATTTGACAACATTACTGGCGTGTCGGCCCGTACTTCTCGGCGGGAATATCATATACGTCTATAACGTTATATATCCTAGACTAAGGCAATCCTAACATGTCGAATGTAATATTTTACAACATTCCGGTCTCGTCGGCGCCTACTTCTCGGTGGGAACATTATATAAGTCAATAACGTTATATATCCTAACCTAAGGCAACCTAACATCTCGGGTGTAATATTTTACTACATTCCTGGCGCTCCGGCCTCTACTTCTCGGTGGGAATATTATATAAGTCAATAACGTTATATATCCTAACCTAAGGCAACCTAACATCTCGGGTGTAATATTTTACTACATTCCTGGCGCGCCGGCCCCTACTTCTCGGTGGGAACACTATATACGTCTATAACGCTATATATCCTAGCTTAAGGCAACCTAACATGTCGAATGTAATATTTTACAACATTCCTGGCGCGTCGGCACCTACTTCTCGGTGGGAACATTATATACGTCTATAGCGCTATATATCCTAGTCTAAGGCAACCTAACATTTCGAATGTAATATTTTACTACATTCCTGCCGCGCCGGCCCCTACTTCCCGGTGGGAACATTATATACTTCTATAACGCTATATATCCTAGCTTAAGGCAACCTAACATGTCGAATGTAATATTTTACAGCATTCCTGGCGCGTCGGCCCCTACTTCTCGGTGGGAACATTATATATGTCTATAACGCTATATATCCTAGCCTAAGGCAACCTAAAATGTCGAGTGTAATATTTTACAACATTCCCGGCACTTCGGCCGCTACATCTCGGTGGGAACATTATATACGTCTATAACGCTATAAATCCTAGCTTAAGGCAACCTAACATGTCGAATGTAATATTTTAGAACATCCCTGGCGCGTCGGCACCAACATCTCGGTGTGAACAGTTTATACGTTTATAACGTTATATATCCTAGCCTAAGGCAATCCTAACATGTCGAATGTAATATTTTACAACATTCCTGGCGCGTCGGCGCCTACTTCTCGGTGGGAACACTATATAAGTCAATAAAGTTATATATCCTAACCTAAGGCAACCTAACATCTCGGGTGTAATATTTTACTACATTCCTGGCGCGGCGGCACCTACTTCTCGGTGGGAACATTATATACGTCTATAGCGCTATATATCCTAGTCTAAGGCAACCTAACATTTCGAATGTAATATTTTACTACATTCCTGCCGCGCCGGCCCCTACTTCCCGGTGGGAACATTATATACTTCTATAACGCTATATATCCTAGCTTAAGGCAACCTAACATGTCGAATGTAATATTTTACAGCATTCCTGGCGCGTCGGCTCCTACTTCTCGGCGGGAACATTATATATGTCTATAACGCTATATATCCTAGCCTAAGGCAACCTAGAATGTCGAGTGTAATATTTTACAACATTCCCGGCACTTCGGCCGCTACATCTCGGTGGGAACATTATATACGTCTAAAACGCTATAAATCCTAGCTTAAGGCAACCTAACATGTCGAATGTAATATTTTAGAACATCCCTGGCGCGTCGGCACCAACATCTCGGTGTGAACAGTTTATACGTCTATAACGTTATATATCGTAGCCTAAGGCAATCCTAACATGTCGAATGTAATATTTTACAACATTCCTGGCGCGTCGGGACCTACTTCTCGGTGGGAACATTGTATACGTCTATAACGATATATATCCTAGCCTAAGGCAACCTAACATATCGGATGTAATATTTTACAACATTCTGGCGTTACGTCGCCTGCTTCTCGATGGGGACATTATGTACGTCTATAACGTTGTACATCCTTACCTAACGCAACCTAACACCTGGGATGTAATATTGTACAACATTCCTGGCATGTCGGTTCCTACGGCTCTGTGGGACTACTATATACGTCTATAACGATATATATCCTAACCTAAGACAACCTAACATCTCGGATGTAATAGTTGACAACATTCCTGGAATGTAGGCCCGTACTTCTCGGTGAGAACATTGTATACGTCTATAAGGTTATATGTCCTAGCCTTAGGCGACCTAACATCTCGGATGCAATATTTTACTACATTCCGCGCACGTCGGCACCTAACTTCTGGGTGGGAACGTTATTTACGTCTATAACGCTACATATCCTAGCTTAAGGCAACCTAACATGTCGAATGTAATGTTTTGCAACATTCCTGGCGTGTCGGCCCCTATTTCTCGGTGGGAACGTTATTTACGTCTATAACGCTACATATCCTAGCTTAAGGCAACCTAACATGTCGAATGCAATACTTTAGAACATTCCTGGCGCGTCGGCACCTACTTCTCTGGTGGGAACAGTATATACGTCTATAACGTTATATATCCTAGCCTAAGGCAATCCTAACATCTCGGATGTAATATTTTACAGCATTCCTGGCGCGTCGGCCCCTACTTCTCGGTGGGAACATTATATAAGTCAATAACGTTATATATCCTAACCTAAGGCAACCTAACATCTCGGGTGTAGTATTTTACTACATTCCTGGCGCGCCGGCCCCTACTTCTCGGTGGGAACACTATATACGTCTATAACGCTATATATCCTAGCTTAAGGCAACCTAACATGTCGAATGTAATATTTTACAACATTCCTGGAGCGTCGGCACCTACTTCTCGGTGGGAACATTATATAAGTCAACAACGTTATATATCCTAACCTAAGGCAACCTAACATCTCGGGTGTAATATTTTACTACATTCCTGGCGCGCCGGCCCCTACTTCTCGGTGGGAACATTATATACGTCTATAATGCTATATATCCTAGATTAAGGCAAACTAACATGTCGAATGTAATATTTGACAACATTACTGGCGTGTCGGCCCGTACTTCTCGGCGGGAATATCATATACGTCTATAACGTTATATATCCTAGACTAAGGCAATCCTAACATGTCGAATGTAATATTTTACAACATTCCGGACTCGTCGGCGCCTACTTCTCGGTGGGAACATTATATAAGTCAATAACGTTATATATCCTAACCTAAGGCAACCTAACATCTCGGGTGTAATATTTTACTACATTCCTGGCCGGTCGACCCCTACTTCTCGGAGGGAACGTTATTTACGTCTATAACGCTACATATACTAGCTTAAGGCAACCTAAGATGTCGAATGTAATATTTTACAACATTCCTGGCGCGTCGGCGCCTACATCTCGGTGGGAACACTATATAAGTCAATAACGTTATATACCCTAACCAAAGGCAACCTAACATCTCGGATGCAATATTTTACTACATTCCTCGCACGTCGACCCCTACTTCTCGGAGGGAACGTTATTTACGTCTATAACGCTACATATCCTAGCTTAAGGCAACCTAACATGTCGAATGTAATATTTTACAACATTCCTGGCGCGTCGGCGCCTACTTCTCGGTGGGAACATTATATACGTCTATAGCGCTATATATCCTAGTCTAAGGCAACCTAACATTTCGAATGTAATATTTTACTACATTCCTGGCGCGCCGGCCCCTACTTCTCAGTGGGAACGTTATTTACGTCTATAACGCTACATATCCTAGTCTAAGGCAACCTAACATTTCGAATGTAATATTTTACTACATTCCTGGCGCGCCGGCCCCTACTTCTCGGTGGGAACATTATATACTTCTATAACGTTATATATCCTAGCTTAAGGCAACCTAACATGTCGAATGTAATATTTTACAGCATGCCTGGCGCGTCGGCCCCTACTTCTCGGTGGGAACATTATATATGTCTATAACGCTATATATCCTCGCCTAAGGGAACCTAAAATGTCGAGTGTAATATTTTACAACATTCCCGGCACTTCGGCCGCTACATCTCGGTGGGAACATTATATACGTCTATAACGCTATAAATCCTACTTTAAGGCAACCTAACATGTCGAATGTAATATTTTACAACATTCCTGGCGCTTCGGCACCTACTTCTCGGTGGGAACATTATATAAGTCAATAACGTTATATATCCTAACCTAAGGCAACCTAACATCTCGGGTGTAATATTTTACTACATTCCTGGCGCCGGCCTCTACTTCTCGGTGGGAACATTATATACATCTATAACGCTACATATCCTAGCTTAAGGCAACCTAACATGTCGAATGTAATATTTTACAACATTCCTGGCCCGTCGGCACCTACTTCTCGGTGGGAACATTATATACGTCTATAGCGCTATATATCCTAGTCTAAGGCAACCTAACATTTCGAATGTAATATTTTACTACATTCCTGGCGCGCCGGCCCCTACTTCTCGGTGGGAACGTTATTTACGTCTATAACGCTACATATCCTAGCTTAAGGCAACCTAACATCTCGGATGCAATATTTTACTACATTCCTCGCACGTCGACCCCTACTTCTCGGTGGGAACAGTATATACGACTATAACGTTATATATCCTAGCCTACGGCAATCCTAACATCTCGGATGTAATATTTTACAACATTCCTAGCGCGTCGGCCCCTACTTATCGGTGGGAACATTATATAAGTCAATAACGTTATATATCCTAACCTAAGGCAACCTAACATCTCAGGTGTAATATTTTACTGCATTCCTGGCGCGCCGGCCGCTACTTCTCGGTGGGAACATCATATACATCTATAACGCTACATATCCTAGCTTAAGGCAACCTAACATGTCGAATGTAATATTTTACAACATTCCTGGCGCGTCGGCACCTACTTCTCGGTGGGAACATTATATACGTCTATAGCGCTATATATCCTAGTCTAAGGCAACCTAACATTTCGAATGTAATATTTTACTACATTCCTGGCGCGCCGGCCCCTACTTCTCGGTGGGTACATTATATACCTCTATAACTCTATATATCCTAGCTTAAGGCAACCTAACATGTCGAATGTAATATTTTACAGCATTCCTGGCGCGTCGGCCCCTACTTCTCGGTGTGAACATTATATATGTCTATAACGCTATATATCCTAGCCTAAGGCAACCTAAAATGTCGAGTGTAATATTTTACAACATTCCCGGCACTTCGGCCGCTACATCTCGGTGGGAACATTATATACGTCTATAACGCTATAAATCCTAGCTTAAGGCAACCTAACATGTCGAATGTAATATTTTAGAACATTCCTGGCGCGTCGGCACCAACATCTCTGTGTGAACAGTTTATACGTCTATAACGTTATATATCCTAGCCTAAGGCAATCCTAACATGTCGAATGTAATATTTTACAACATTCCTGGCTCGTCGGCGCCTACTTCTCGGTGGGAACACTATATAAGTCAATAACGTTATATATCCTAACCTAAGGCAACCTAACATCTCGGGTGTAATATTTTACTACATTCCTGGCGCGCCGGCCCCTACTTCTCGGTGGGAACATTATATACGTCTATAACGCTATATATCCTAGCTTAAGGCAAACTAACATGTCGAATGTAATATTTTACAACATTCTTGGCACGTCGGCACCTACTTCTCGGTGGGAACATTATATAAGTCAATAACGTTATATATCCTAACCTAAGGCAACCTAACATCACGGGTGTAATATTTTACTACATTCCTGGCGCGCCGGCCTCTACGTCTCGGTGGGAACATTATATACATCTATAACGCTACATATCCTAGCTTAAGGCAACCTAACATGTCGAATGTAATATTTTACAACATTCCTGGCGCGTCGGCACCTACTTCTCGTTGGGAACATTATATACGTCTATAACGCTATATGTCCTAGTCTAAGGCAACCTAACATTTCGAATGTAATATTTTACAATATTCCTGGCGCGTCGGCAACTACTTTTCGGTGGGAACAGTATATACGTCTATAACGTTATATAACCTAGCCTAAGGCAATCCTAACATGTCGAATGTAATATTTTACAGCATTCCTGGCGCGTCGGCCCCTACTTCTCGGTGGGAACATTATATATGTGTATAACGCTATATATGCTAGCCTAAGGCAACCTAAAATGTCGAGTGTAATATTTTACAACATTCCCGGCACTTCGGCCGCTACATCTCGGTGGAAACATTATATACGTCTATAACGCTATAAATACTAGCTTAAGGCAACCTAACATGTCGAATGTAATATTTTACAACATTCCTGGCGCGTCGGCACCTACTTCTCGGTGGGAACATTATATACGTCTATAGCGCTATATATTCTAGTCTAAGGCAACCTAACATTTCGAATGAAATATTTTACTACATTCCCGGCACTTCGGCAACTACTTCTCGGTGGGAACAGTATATACGTCTATAACGCTATATATCCTAGCCTAAGGCAACCTAACATGTCGAACGTAATATTTTACAACATTCCCGGCACTTCGGCCCCTACTTCTCGGTGGGAACATTATATACGTCTATAACGCTATATATCCTAGGCTAAGGCAACCTAACATCTCGGATGTAATATTTGACAACATTCCTGGCGTGTCGGCCCGTACTTCTCGGTGGGAATATCATATACGTCTATAACGTTATATATCCGAGCCTAGGGCAATCCTAACATGTCGAATGTAATATTTTACAACATTCCTGGCGCGTCGACCCCTACTTCTCGGTAGGAACATTATATACGTCAATAACAGTATATATCCTATCCTAAGGCGACCTAACATGTCGAAAGTAATATTTTACATCATTCCTGGCGTATCGTCGCCTGCTTCTCGATGGGGACATTATATACGTCTATAACGTTGTATATCCTAACCTAACGCAACGTAACATCTACGATGTAATATTTTACATCATTCCTGGCATGTCGGTCTCTACGTCTCGGTGGGAACATTCTATGCGTCTATAGCGTTGTATATCCTAACCTAAGGGAACCTAACATCTCAGGTGTAATATTTTACAACGTTCCTGGCATGTCGGTCCCTACTTCTCGGTGGGAACATTGTATACGTCTATAACGATATATATCCGATCCTAAGCAATCTAACATCTCGGATGTAATATTTTACAACATTCCTGGCGTGTCGTCGCCTGCTTCTCGATGGGGACACTATACACGTCTATAACGTTGTATATCCTAACCTAACGCAACCTAGCAACTGGGATGTAATATTTTACAGCATGCCTGGCGCGTCGGCCCCTACTTCTCGGTGGGAACATTATATATGTCTATAACGCTATATATCCTAGCCTAAGGGAACCTAAAATGTCGAGTGTAATATTTTACAACATTCCCGGCACTTCGGCCGCTACATCTCGGTGGGAACATTATATACGTCTATAACGCTATAAATCCTACTTTAAGGCAACCTAACATGTCGAATGTAATATTTTACAACATTCCTGGCGCTTCGGCACCTACTTCTCGGTGGGAACATTATATAAGTCAATAACGTTATATATCCTAACCTAAGGCAACCTAACATCTCGGGTGTAATATTTTACTACATTCCTGGCGCCGGCCTCTACTTCTCGGTGGGAACATTATATACATCTATAACGCTACATATCCTAGCTTAAGGCAACCTAACATGTCGAATGTAATATTTTACAACATTCCTGGCCCGTCGGCACCTACTTCTCGGTGGGAACATTATATACGTCTATAGCGCTATATATCCTAGTCTAAGGCAACCTAACATTTCGAATGTAATATTTTACTACATTCCTGGCGCGCCGGCCCCTACTTCTCGGTGGGTACATTATATACCTCTATAACTCTATATATCCTAGCTTAAGGCAACCTAACATGTCGAATGTAATATTTTACAGCATTCCTGGCGCGTCGGCCCCTACTTCTCGGTGTGAACATTATATATGTCTATAACGCTATATATCCTAGCCTAAGGCAACCTAAAATGTCGAGTGTAATATTTTACAACATTCCCGGCACTTCGGCCGCTACATCTCGGTGGGAACATTATATACGTCTATAACGCTATAAATCCTAGCTTAAGGCAACCTAACATGTCGAATGTAATATTTTAGAACATTCCTGGCGCGTCGGCACCAACATCTCTGTGTGAACAGTTTATACGTCTATAACGTTATATATCCTAGCCTAAGGCAATCCTAACATGTCGAATGTAATATTTTACAACATTCCTGGCTCGTCGGCGCCTACTTCTCGGTGGGAACACTATATAAGTCAATAACGTTATATATCCTAACCTAAGGCAACCTAACATCTCGGGTGTAATATTTTACTACATTCCTGGCGCGCCGGCCCCTACTTCTCGGTGGGAACATTATATACGTCTATAACGCTATATATCCTAGCTTAAGGCAAACTAACATGTCGAATGTAATATTTTACAACATTCTTGGCACGTCGGCACCTACTTCTCGGTGGGAACATTATATAAGTCAATAACGTTATATATCCTAACCTAAGGCAACCTAACATCACGGGTGTAATATTTTACTACATTCCTGGCGCGCCGGCCTCTACGTCTCGGTGGGAACATTATATACATCTATAACGCTACATATCCTAGCTTAAGGCAACCTAACATGTCGAATGTAATATTTTACAACATTCCTGGCGCGTCGGCACCTACTTCTCGTTGGGAACATTATATACGTCTATAACGCTATATGTCCTAGTCTAAGGCAACCTAACATTTCGAATGTAATATTTTACAATATTCCTGGCGCGTCGGCAACTACTTTTCGGTGGGAACAGTATATACGTCTATAACGTTATATAACCTAGCCTAAGGCAATCCTAACATGTCGAATGTAATATTTTACAGCATTCCTGGCGCGTCGGCCCCTACTTCTCGGTGGGAACATTATATATGTGTATAACGCTATATATGCTAGCCTAAGGCAACCTAAAATGTCGAGTGTAATATTTTACAACATTCCCGGCACTTCGGCCGCTACATCTCGGTGGAAACATTATATACGTCTATAACGCTATAAATACTAGCTTAAGGCAACCTAACATGTCGAATGTAATATTTTACAACATTCCTGGCGCGTCGGCACCTACTTCTCGGTGGGAACATTATATACGTCTATAGCGCTATATATTCTAGTCTAAGGCAACCTAACATTTCGAATGAAATATTTTACTACATTCCCGGCACTTCGGCAACTACTTCTCGGTGGGAACAGTATATACGTCTATAACGCTATATATCCTAGCCTAAGGCAACCTAACATGTCGAACGTAATATTTTACAACATTCCCGGCACTTCGGCCCCTACTTCTCGGTGGGAACATTATATACGTCTATAACGCTATATATCCTAGGCTAAGGCAACCTAACATCTCGGATGTAATATTTGACAACATTCCTGGCGTGTCGGCCCGTACTTCTCGGTGGGAATATCATATACGTCTATAACGTTATATATCCGAGCCTAGGGCAATCCTAACATGTCGAATGTAATATTTTACAACATTCCTGGCGCGTCGACCCCTACTTCTCGGTAGGAACATTATATACGTCAATAACAGTATATATCCTATCCTAAGGCGACCTAACATGTCGAAAGTAATATTTTACATCATTCCTGGCGTATCGTCGCCTGCTTCTCGATGGGGACATTATATACGTCTATAACGTTGTATATCCTAACCTAACGCAACGTAACATCTACGATGTAATATTTTACATCATTCCTGGCATGTCGGTCTCTACGTCTCGGTGGGAACATTCTATGCGTCTATAGCGTTGTATATCCTAACCTAAGGGAACCTAACATCTCAGGTGTAATATTTTACAACGTTCCTGGCATGTCGGTCCCTACTTCTCGGTGGGAACATTGTATACGTCTATAACGATATATATCCGATCCTAAGCAATCTAACATCTCGGATGTAATATTTTACAACATTCCTGGCGTGTCGTCGCCTGCTTCTCGATGGGGACACTATACACGTCTATAACGTTGTATATCCTAACCTAACGCAACCTAGCAACTGGGATGTAATATTTTACAGCATGCCTGGCGCGTCGGCCCCTACTTCTCGGTGGGAACATTATATATGTCTATAACGCTATATATCCTAGCCTAAGGGAACCTAAAATGTCGAGTGTAATATTTTACAACATTCCCGGCACTTCGGCCGCTACATCTCGGTGGGAACATTATATACGTCTATAACGCTATAAATCCTACTTTAAGGCAACCTAACATGTCGAATGTAATATTTTACAACATTCCTGGCGCTTCGGCACCTACTTCTCGGTGGGAACATTATATAAGTCAATAACGTTATATATCCTAACCTAAGGCAACCTAACATCTCGGGTGTAATATTTTACTACATTCCTGGCGCCGGCCTCTACTTCTCGGTGGGAACATTATATACATCTATAACGCTACATATCCTAGCTTAAGGCAACCTAACATGTCGAATGTAATATTTTACAACATTCCTGGCCCGTCGGCACCTACTTCTCGGTGGGAACATTATATACGTCTATAGCGCTATATATCCTAGTCTAAGGCAACCTAACATTTCGAATGTAATATTTTACTACATTCCTGGCGCGCCGGCCCCTACTTCTCGGTGGGAACGTTATTTACGTCTATAACGCTACATATCCTAGCTTAAGGCAACCTAACATGCCGAATGTAATGTTTTACAACATTCCTGGCGTGTCGGCCCCTATTTCTCGGTGGGAACGTTATGTACGTCTTTAAAGCTATATATCCTAGCCTATGGCAATCTAGCATGTCGAATGTAATATTTTACAGCATTCCTGGCGCGTCGGCCCCTACTTCTTGGTGGGAACATTATATATGTCTATAACGCTATATATCCTAGCCTAAGGCAACCTAAAATGTCGAGTGTAATATTTTACAACATTCCCGGCTCTTCGGCCGCTACATCTCGGTGGGAACATTATATACGTCTATAACGCTATAAATCGTAGCTTAAGGCATCCTAACATGTCGAATGTAATATTTTACAACATTCTTGGCGCGTCGGCACCAACATCTCGGAGTGAACAGTATATACGTCTATAGCGTTATATATCCTAGCCTACGGCAATCCTAACATATCGAATGTAATATTTTACAACATTCCTGGCGCGTCGGCGCCTACTTCTCGGTGGGAACACTATATAAGTCAATAACGTTATATATCCTAACCTAAGGCAACCTAACATCTCGGATGCAATATTTTACTACATTCCTCGCACGTCGACCCCTACTTCTCGGTGGGAACAGTATATACGACTATAACGTTATATATCCTAGCCTACGGCAATCCTAACATCTCGGATGTCATATTTTACAACATTCCTATCGCGTCGGCCCCTACTTCTCGGTGGGAACATTATATAAGTCAATAACGTTATATATCCTAACCTAAGGCAACCTAACATCTCGGGTGTAATATTTTACTGCATTCCTGGCGCGCCGGCCGCTACTTCTCGGTGGGAACATCATATACATCTATAACGCTACATATCCTAGCTTAAGGCAACCTAACATGTCGAATGTAATATTTTACAGCATTCCTGGCGCGTCGGCCCCTACTTCTCGGTGGGAACATTATATATGTCTATAACGCTATATATCCTAGCCTAACGCAACCTAAAATGTCGAGTGTAATATTTTACAACATTCCCGGCACTTCGGCCGCTACATCTCGGTGGGAACATTATATACGTCTATAACGCTATAAATCCTAGCTTAAGGCAACCTAACATGTCGAATGTAATATTTTAGAACATTCCTGGCGCGTCGGCACCAACATCTCGGTGTGAACAGTTTATACGTCTATAACGTTATATATCCTAGCCTACGGCAATCCTAACATGTCGAATGTAATATTTTACAACATTCCTGGCTCGTCGGCGCCTACTTCTCGATGGGAACACTATATAAGTCAATAACGTTATATATCCTAACCTAAGGCAACCTAACATCTCGGGTGTAATATTTTACTACATTCCTGGCGCGCCGGCCCCTACTTCTCGGTGGGAACATTATATACGTCTATAACGCTATATATCCTAGCTTAAGGCAAACTAACATGTCGAATGTAATATTTTACAACATTCTTGGCGCGTCGGCACCTACTTCTCGGTGGGAACATTATATAAGTCAATAACGTTATATATCCTAACCTAAGGCAACCTAACATCACGGGTGTAATATTTTACTACATTCCTGGCGCGCCGGCCTCTACGTCTCGGTGGGAACATTATATACATCTATAACGCTACATATCCTAGCTTAAGGCAACCTAACATGTCGAATGTAATATTTTACAACATTCCTGGCGCGTCGGCACCGACTTCTCGTTGGGAACATTATATACGTCTATAACGCTATATGTCCTAGCCTAAGGCAACCTAACATGTCGAGGCTACTATTTTACAACATTCCTGGCTCGTCGGCCCCTACTTCTCGTTGGGAACATTATATACGCCTATAACGTTATATATCCTAACCTGAGGGTACCTAACATCTCGGATGTAATATTTGACAACATTGCTGGCGTGTCGGCCCGTGCTTCTCGGTGGCAATATCATATACGTCTATAACGTTATATATCCTAACCTAAGGCAACCTAACATCTCGGGTGTAATATTTTACAACATTCCTGGCGCGTCGGCCCCTACTTCTCGGTGGGAACATTATATACGTCTATAACGCTATATATCCTGGCTTAAGGCAACCTAACATGTCGAATGTAATATTTTACAACATTCCTGGCGCGTCGGCACCTACTTCTCGGTGGGAACAGTATATACGTCTATAACGTTATATATCCTAGCCTAAGGCAATCCTAACAAGTCGATTGTAATATTTTACAACATTCCTGGCTCGTCGGCACCTACTTCACGATGGGAACAGTATTTACATCTATAACGTTATATATCCTAGCCTAAGGCGACCTAACATCTCTAATGTAATATTTTACTACATTCCTGGCGCGCCGGCGCCTACTTCTCGGTGGGAACTTTATATACGTCTATATCGCTATATATCCTAGCCTAAGGCATCCTAACATGTCGAGGCTACTATTTTACAACATTCCTGGCTCGTCGGCCCCTACTTCTCGTTGGGAACATTATATACGCCTATAACGTTATATATCCTAACCTAAGGGTACCTAACATCTCGGATGTAATATTTGACAACATTGCTGGCGTGTCGGCCCGTACTTCTCGGTGGGAATATCATATACGTCTATAACGTTATATATCCTAACCTAAGGCAACCTACCATCTCGGGTGTAATATTTTACTACATTCCTGGCGCGCCGGCCCCAAATCCTCGGTGGGAACATTATATACGTCTATAACGCTATATATCCTAGCTTAAGGCAACCTAATATGTCGAATGTAATATTTTACAACATTCCTGGCGCGTCGGCACCTACTTCTCGGTGGGAACATTATATAAGTCAATAACGTTATATATCCTAGCCTAAGGCATCCTAACGTGTCGAGCCTACTATTTTACAACATTCCTGGCTCGTCGGCCCCTACTTCTCGGTGGGAACATTATATACGTCTATAACGTTATATATCCTAACCTAAGGGTACCTAACATCTCGGATGTAATATTTACAAAATTGCTGGCGTGTCGGCCCGTACTTCTCGGTGGGAATATCATATACGTCTATAACGTTATATATCCTAGACTAAGGCAATCCTAACATGTCGAATGTAATATTTTACAACATTCCGGTCTCGTCGGCGCCTACTTCTCGGTGGGAACATTATATAAGTCAATAACGTTATATATCCTAACCTAAGGCAACCTAACATCTCGGGTGTAATATTTTACTACATTCCTGGCGCGCCGGCCCCTACTTCTCGGTGGGAACATTATATACGTCTATAACGCTATATATCCTAGCTTAAGGCAACCTAACATGTCGAATGTAATATTTTACAACATTCCTGGCGCGTCGGCACCTACTTCTCGGTGGGAACATTATATACGTCTATAGCGCTATATATCCTAGTCTAAGGCAACCTAACATTTCGAATGAAATATTTTACTACATTCCCGGCACTTCGGCAACTACTTCTCGGTGGGAACAGTATATACGTCTATAACGCTATATATCCTAGCCTAAGGCAACCTAACGTGTCGAACGTAATATTTTACAACATTCCCGGCACTTCGGCCCCTACTTCTCGGTGGGAACATTATATACGTCTATAACGCTATATATCCTAGGCTAAGGCAACCTAACATCTCGGATGTAATATTTGACAACATTCCTGGCGTGTCGGCCCGTACTTCTCGGTGGGAATATCATATACGTCTATAACGTTATATATCCGAGCCTAGGGCAATCCTAACATGTCGAATGTAATATTTTACAACATTCCTGGCGCGTCGACCCCTACTTCTCGGTAGGAACATTATATACGTCAATAACAGTATATATCCTATCCTAAGGCGACCTAACATGTCGAAAGTAATATTTTACATCATTCCTGGCGTATCGTCGCCTGCTTCTCGATGGGGACATTATATACGTCTATAACGTTGTATATCCTAACCTAACGCAACGTAACATCTACGATGTAATATTTTACATCATTCCTGGCATGTCGGTCCCTACGTCTCGGTGGGAACATTCTATGCGTCTATAGCGTTGTATATCCTAACCTAAGGGAACCTAACATCTCGGGTGTAGTATTTTACAACATTCCTGACGCGTCGGCCCCTATTTCTCGGTGGGACCATTATATACGTCTATAGCGTTATATATCCTAGCCTAAGGCAATCTAACATCTCGGATGTAACATTTTGCAACATTCCTGGCGTGTCGTCGCCTGCTTCTCGATGGGGACATTGTATAAGTCTATAACGTTGTATATCCTAACCTAACGCAACCTAACATCTGAGATGTAATATTTTACAACATTCCTGGCATGTCGGTCCGTACGTCTCGGTGGGAACATTATATACGTCTATAACGATGTATATCCTAACATAAGGCAACCTAACATCTCGGATGTAATAATTGACAACATTCCTGGCGTGTCGTCGCCTGCTTCTCGATGGGGACATTATATACGTCTATAACGTTGTATATCTTAACCTAACGCAACGTAACATCTACGATGTAATATTTTACATCATTCCTGGCATGTCGGTCTCTACGTCTCGGTGGGAACATTCTATGCGTCTATAGCGTTGTGTATCCTAACCTAAGGGAACCTAACATCTCAGGTGTAATATTTTACAACGTTCCTGGCATGTCGGTCCCTACTTCTCGGTGGGAACATTGTATACGTCTATAACGATATATATCCGATCCTAAGCAATCTAACATCTCGGATGTAATATTTTACAACATTCCTGGCGTGTCGTCGCCTGCTTCTCGATGGGGACACTATACACGTCTATAACGTTGTATATCCTAACCTAACGCAACCTAGCAACTGGGATGTAATATTTTACAACATTCCTGGCGCGTCGGCTCCTACTTTTCGGTCGGAACATTATATACGTATATAACGTTATATATCCTAACGTAAGGCAACATTACATCTCGGATGTAATATTTTACAACATTCCTGACGTGTCGGCCCGTACTTCTCGGTGGGAACATTATATACGTCTATAACGTAATATATCCTAGCCTAAGGCGACCTAACATGTCGAATGGAATATTTTACATCATTCCTGACGTGTCGGCCCGTAGTTCTCGGTGGTAACATTCTATACGTCTATAACGTTTTATATCCTAACCTAAGGCAAACTAACATCTCGGATGTAACATTTAACAACATTCCTGGCATGTCGGTCTCGACTTCTCGGTGGGAACATTGTATACGTCTATAACGATATATATACCAGCCTAAGGCAACCTAACATCTCGGATGTAATATTTTACAACATTCTGGCGTGCCGGTCCCCACGTCTCGATCTGGACATTATATACGTCTATAACGATATACATCCTAACCTAAAGCAACCTAACATATCGCGTGTAATATTTTACAACATTCCTGGCGTGTCGTCGCCTACTTCTGGATGGGGACATTATATACGTCTATAACGTTATATATCCTAACCTAAGGGAACCTAACATCTCGGGTGTAATATTTTACAACATTCCTGACGCGTCGGCCCCTATTTCTCGGTGGGAATATTATATACGTCTATAACGTTATATATCCTAGCCTAGGGGAACCTAACATCTCGGATGTAATATTTGACAACTTTCCTGGCGTGTTAGCCCGTACTTCTCGGTGGGCTCATCATATACGTCTACAGCGATATATAACCTAGCCTAAGGCGACCTAACATGTCGAATGTAATATTTTACATCATTCGTGGCGTATCGTCACCTACTTCTCGATTGGGACATTATATACATCTATACCGTTGTATATCCTAACCTAAGGCAACCTAACAACTCGGATGTAATATTTGACAACATTCCTGGGGTGTCGGCCCGTACTTCTCGGTGGGAACATCATATGCGTCTATAACGTTGTATATCCTAACCTAACGCAACCTAACATCTGGGCTGTAATATTTTACAACATTCCTGGCGTGTCGTCGCCTGCTTCTCGATGGGGACATAATATATGTCTATAACGTTGTATATCCTAACCTAACGCAACCTAACAACTCGGGTGTAATATTTTACAACATTCCTGACGCGTCGGCCCCTATTTCTCGGTGGGAATATTATATACGTCTATAACGTTATATATCCTAGCCTAGGGGAACCTAACATCTCGGATGTAATATTTGACAACTTTCCTGGCGTGTTAGCCCGTACTTCTCGGTGGGCTCATCATATACGTCTACAGCGATATATAACCTAGCCTAAGGCGACCTAACATGTCGAATGTAATATTTTACATCATTCGTGGCGTATCGTCACCTACTTCTCGATTGGGACATTATATACATCTATACCGTTGTATATCCTAACCTAAGGCAACCTAACAACTCGGATGTAATATTTGACAACATTCCTGGGGTGTCGGCCCGTACTTCTCGGTGGGAACATCATATGCGTCTATAGCGATATATATCCTAACCTAAGGCAACCTAACATCTCGGATGTAATATTTAACAACATTCCTGGCATGTCGGTCCCTACTTCTCGGTGGGAACATTGTATACGTCTATAACGATATATATACCAGCCTAAGGCAACCTAACATCTCGGATGTAATATTTTACAACATTCCGGCGTGCCGGTCCCCACGTCTCGATCTGGACATTATATACGTCTATAACGATATACATCCTAACCTAAAGCAACCTAACATATCGCGTGTAATATTTTACAACATTCCTGACGCGTCGGCCCGTACATCTCGGTGGGAACATCATATACGTCTATAGCGATACCTATCCTAACCGAAGGCAACCTAACCTCTCGGATGTAATAATTGATAACATTCCTGGCGTGTCGGCCCGTACTTCTCGGTGGGAACATTATATACGTCTATAACGTTATATATCCTAACGTGAGGCATCATAACATCTCGGATGTAATATTTTACAACATTCCTGTCGTGTAGTCGCCTGCTTCTCGATGGGAACACTATATACGTCTATAACGATATATATCCTAACCTAAGGCAACCTAACATCTCGGATGTAATAGTTGACAACATTCCTGGCGTGTCGGCCCGTACTTCTCGGTGAGAACATTATATACGTCTATAACGTTATATATCCTAACCTAAGGCAATCTAACATCTCGGATGTAATATTTGACAACATTCCTGGCATGTCGGCCCCTACGTCTCGGCGGGAACATTTTATACGTCTATAACGATATATATCCTAACCTAAGGCAACCTAACATCTCGGATGTAATAGTTGACAACATTCCTGGCGTGTCGGCCCGTACTTCTCGGTGGGTACATTATATACGTCTATAACGTTATATATCCTAGCATAAGGCGACCTAACATGTCGAATGTAATATTTTACAACATTCCTGGCGTGTCGTCGCCTGCTTCTCGAAGGGGACATTATATACGTCTATAACGTTATATATCCTGACCTAAGGCAAACTAACCTCAATACCATAATATTTTACAACATTCCTGGCGTGACGGCGCCTACTTCGCGCTGGGGACATTATATACGTCTATAACGTTGTATATCGTAAACTAAGGCAACCTAACATCTCGAATGTAATATCTGACAACATTCCTGGCGTGTCGGCCCGTACTTCTCGGTAGGAACATCATATACGTCTATAACGATATATACCCTAACCGAAGGCAACCTAACATCTCGTATGTAATATTTTACAACATTCCTGGCGCGTCGGCTCCTACTTTTCGGTGGGAACATTATATACGTCTATAACGTTATATATCCTAACGTAAGGCAACATAACATCATTGATGTAATATTTTGCAACATTCCTGGCGTGTCGTCGCCTGCTTCTCGACGGGGATATTATATATGTCTATAACGTTGTATATCCTAACCTAACGCAACCTAACATCTGGGATGTAATATTTTACAACATTCCTGGCATGACGGGCCCTACGTCTCGGTGGGAAAATTCTATACGTCTATGGCGTTGTATATCCTAACCTAAGGGAACCTAACATCTCGGGTTTAATATTTTACAATATTTCTGACGCGTCGGCCACTATTTCTAGGTGGGAAGATTATATACGTCTATAACGATATATATCCTAACCTAAGGCAACCTAACATCTCGGATGTAATAATTTACATCATTCCTGGCGTGTCGGACTGTAGTTCTCGGTGGTAACATTACATACATCTATAATGTTATATATCCTAGCCTAAGGCAACCTAACATGTCGAATGTAATATTTTACAACATTCCTGGCGTGTCGCGCCCTACGTCACGGTGGGAACATTCTATACGTCTATAGCGTTGTAAATCCTAACCTAAGGGAACCTAACATCTCGGGTGTAATATTTTACAACATTTCTGACGCGTCGGCCCCTATTTCTCGGTGGGAACATTAGATACGTCTATAACGTTATATATCATAGCCTAAGGCGACCTAACATGTCGAATGTAATATTTTACAACATTCCTGACGCGTCGGCCCCTATTTCTCGGTGGGAACATTATATACGTCTATAACGTTATATATCCTAACCTAAGGCGACCTAACATGTCGAATGTAATATTTTACAACATTCCTGGCGTGTCGTCTCCTGCTTCTGGATGGGGACATTATATACGTCTATAATGTTGTATATCCTAACCTATCGCAACCTAACATCTGGGATGTAATATTTTACAACATTCCTGGCGTGTCGTCGCCTGCTTCTCGATGGGGACATAATATACGTCTATAACGTTGTATATCCTAACCTAACGCAACCTAACACCTGGGATGTAATATTTTACAACATTCCTGGCATGTCGGTCCCTACTTCTCGGTGGGAACATTGTATACGTCTATAACGATATATATACCAGCCTAAGGCAACCTAACATCTCAGATGTAATATTTTACAACATTCCTGGAGCGTCGGCCCCTATTTCTCGGTGGGAATATTATATACGTCTATAACGTTATATATCCTAGCCTAAGGAAACCTAACATGTCAAATGTAATATTTTACAATATTCCTGGCGTGTCGTCGCCTACTTCTGGATGGGGACATTATATACATCTATAACGTTGTATATCCTAACCTCAGGCAACCTAACATCTCGGATGTAATATTTGACAACATCCCTGGCGTTTCGGCCCGTACTTCTCGGTGGGAACATCATATGCGTCTATAGCGATATATATCCTAGCCGAGGGCCACCTAACATGTCGAATGTAATATTTTACAACATTCCTGGCTTGTCGTCTCCTGCTTCTCGATGGGGACATTATATACGTCTATAATGTTGTATATCCTAGCCTAACGCAACCTAACATCTGGGATGTAATATGTTACAACATTCTGGCGTGTCGTCGCCCGCTTCTAGATGGGGACATTATATACGTCTATAACATTGTATATCCTAACCTCACGCAACCTAACATCTGGGATGTAATATTTTACTTTATTCCTGGCATGTCGGTCCCTACGTCTCGGTGGGAACACTCTATACGTCTATAGCGATGTATATCCTAACCCAAGGCAACCTAACATCTCGGGTGTAATATTTTACAACATTCCTGACGCGTCGGCCCCTATTTCTCGGTGGGAACATTATATACGTCTATAACGTTATATATCCTAACCTAAGGCGACCTAACATGTCGAATGTAATATTTTACAACATTCCTGGCGTGTCGCCTCCTGCTTCTCGATGGGGACATTATATACGTCTATAATGTTGTATATCCTAACCTATCGCAACCTAACATCTGGGATGTAATATTTTACAACATTCCTGGCGTGTCGTCGCCTGCTTCTCGATGGGGACATAATATACGTCTATAACGTTGTATATCCTAACCTAACGCAACCTAACACCTGGGATGTAATATTTGACAACATTCCTGGCATGTCGGTCCCTACTTCTCGGTGGGAACATTGTATACGTCTATAACGATATATATACCAGCCTAAGGCAACCTAACATCTCAGATGTAATATTTTACAACATTCCTGGAGCGTCGGCCCCTATTTCTCGGTGGGAATATTATATACGTCTATAACGTTATATATCCTAGCCTAAGGAAACCTAACATGTCAAATGTAATATTTTACAATATTCCTGGCGTGTCGTCGCCTACTTCTGGATGGGAACACTCTATACGTCTATAGCGTTGTATATCCTAACCCAAGGCAACCTAACATCTCGGGTGTAATATTTTACAACATTCCTGACGCGTCGGCCCCTATTTCTCGGTGGGAACATTATATACGTCTATAACGTTATATATCCTAACCTAAGGCGACCTAACATGTCGAATGTAATATTTTACAACATTCCTGGCGTGTCGGCCCCTACTTTTCGGTGGGTACATTATATACGTCTATAACGTTATATATCCTGTCGTAAGGCAACATAACATTTCGGATGTAATATTTTACTACATTCCTGGCCCGTCGGGTCCTACATTTCGGTGGGAAAATTATATACATCTATAACGTTATATATCCTAACGTAAGGCAACATATCATCTCGGATGTAATATTTTGCAACATTCCTGGCGTGTCGTCGCCTGCATCTCGATGGGGACATTATATACGTCTATAACGCTGTATATCCTAAACTTAAGCAACCTAACATCTGCGATGTAATATTTTAGAAGATTCCTGGCATGTCGGTCCCCACGTCTAGGTGGGAACATTATATACGTCTATAGCGTTGTAAATCCTAACCTAAGGGAACCTAACATCTCGGGTGTAATATTTTACAACATTTCTGACGCGTCGGCCCCTATTTCTCGGTGGGAACATTATATACGTCTATAACGTTATATATCCTAACCTAAGGCGACCTAACATGTCGAATGTAATATTTTACAACATTCCTGGCGTGTCGTCTCCTGCTTCTCGATGGGGACATTATATACGTCTATAATGTTGTATATCCTAACCTATCGCAACCTAACATCTGGGATGTAATATTTTACAACATTCCTGGCGTGTCGTCGCCTGCTTCTCGATGGGGACATAATATACGTCTATAACGTTGTATATCCTAACCTAACGCAACCTAACACCTGGGATGTAATATTTTACAACATTCCTGGCATGTCGGTCCCTACTTCTCGGTGGGAACATTGTATACGTCTATAACGATATATATACCAGCCTAAGGCAACCTAACATCTCAGATGTAATATTTTACAACATTCCTGGAGCGTCGGCCCCTATTTCTCGGTGGGAACATTATATACGTCTATAACGTTATATATCCTAGCCTAAGGCGACCTAACATGTCGAATGTAATATTTTACGTCATTCCTGGCGCGTCGGCTCCTACTTTTCGGTGGGTACATTATATACGTCTATAACGTTATATATCCTGTCGTAAGGCAACATAACATTTCGGATGTAATATTTTACTACATTCCTGGCCCGTCGGGTCCTACATTTCGGTGGGAAAATTATATACATCTATAACGTTATATATCCTAACGTAAGGCAACATATCATCTCGGATGTAATATTTTGCAACATTCCTGGCGTGTCGTCGCCTGCATCTCGATGGGGACATTATATACGTCTATAACGCTGTATATCCTAAACTTAAGCAACCTAACATCTGCGATGTAATATTTTAGAAGATTCCTGGCATGTCGGTCCCCACGTCTCGGTGGGAACATTATATACGTCTATAGCGTTGTAAATCCTAACCTAAGGGAACCTAACATCTCGGGTGTAATATTTTACAACATTTCTGACGCGTCGGCCCCTATTTCTCGGTGGGAACATTAGATACGTCTATAACGTTATATATCATAGCCTAAGGCGACCTAACATGTTGAATGTAATATTTTACATCATTCCTGGCCTGCCGGCCCGTAGTTCTCGGTGGTGATATTATATACGTCTATAACGTTATATATCCTAGCCTAAGGCAACATAACATGCCGAATGAAATATTTTACAACATTCCTGGCGTGTCGTCGCCTGCTTCTCGATGGGGACATTATATACGTCTATAACATTGTATATCCTAACCTAACGCAACCTAACATCTGGGCTGTAATATTTTACAACATTCCTGGCGTGTCGTCGCCTACTTCTGGATGGGGACATTATATACGTCTATAACGTTGTATATGCTAACCTAAGGGAACCTATCATCTCGGGTGTAATATTTTACAACATTCCTGACGCGTCGGCCCCTATTTCTCGGTGGGAATATTATATACGTCTATAACGTTATATATCCTAGCCTAAGGCAACCTAACATGTCTAATATAATATTTTACAACATTCTGGCGTGTCGTCGCCTGCTTCTCGATGGGGACATTATATACGTCTATAACATTGTATATCCTAACCTAACGCAACCTAACATCTGGGATGTAATATTTTACATTATTCCTGGCATGTCGGTCCCTACGTCTCGGTGGGAACACTCTATACGTCTATAGCGTTGTATATCCTAACCCAAGGCAACCTAACATCTCGCGTGTAATATTTTACAACATTCCTGACGCGTCGGCCCCTATTTCTCGGTGGGAACATTATATACGTCTATAACGTTATATATCCTAACCTAAGGCGACCTAACATGTCGAATGTAATATTTTACAACATTCCTGACGCGTCAGTCCCTACTTCTCGATGGGGACATTATATACGTCTATAACGTTGTATACCCTAACCTAAGGCAACCTAACATCTCCGATGTAATAGTTGATAACATTCCTGGCGTGTCGGCCCGTACTTCTCGGTGGGAACATTGTATACGTCTATAACGATATATATCCTAGCCTAAGGCAACGTAACATGTCGAATGTAATATTTTACAACATTCCTGGTGTGTCTTCGCCTACTTCTGGATGGGGACATTATATACATCTATAACGTCATATATCCTAACCTAAGGGAACCTAACATCTCGGGTGTAATATTTTACAACATTCCTAGCATGTCGGTCCCTACGTCTCGGTGGGAACGTTATATACGTCTATAACGATATATATCCTTACCTAAGGGAACCTTAAATCTCGGATGTAATATTTTACAACATTCCTGGCATGTCGGTCCCTACTTCTCGGTGGGAACATTGTACACGTCTATACCGATATATATCCTAGCCTAAGGCAACCTAACATCTCGGATGTAATATTTGACAACATTCCTGGCGTGTTAGCACGTACTTCTCGGTGGGAACATCATATACGTCTATAGCGACACATATCCTAGCCTAAGGCCACCTAACATGTCGAATGTAATATTTTACAACATACCTGTCGTGCCGGCACCTGCTTCTCGGTGGGAACAGTATATACGTCTATAAAGTTATATATCCTAGCCTAAGGCAATCCTAACATGTCGATTGTAATATTTTACAACATTCCTCGCGTGTCGGCCCGTACTTCTCGGTGGGAACAGTATATACGTCTATAACGTTATATATCCTAAACTAAGGCAACCTATCATCTCTACCGTATTATTTTACAACATACCTGGCATGCAAGTGCCTAGTTCTCTGTGGTAGCATTATATACGTCTATAACGTTATATATCCTAACCTAAGGCAACCTAATATCCCGGATGATATATTTTACTACATTCCTGGAGCGGCGGCACCTACTTCTGGGTGGGAACAGTATATACGTCTAAAACGTTATATATCCTTACCTAAGGCAACCTAACATACCGAATGTAATATTTTACAACATTCCCGGCGCATCGGTCCCTACTTCTCTGTGGTAACATTATATACGTCTAAAACGTTATATATCCTAACCAAAGGCAACCTAACATGCCGAATGTAATATTTTACAACATTCCCGGCGCTTCGGTCCCTACTTCTCTGTGGTAACATTATATCCGTCTATAAGGTTATATATCCTAGCCTAAGGCAATCTCACATCTCGGATGTAATATTTTACTACATTCCTGGCACGTCGGCTCCTACTTCTCGGTGGTAACATTATATAAGTCAATGACGTTATATGTCCTAACCTAAGGCAACCTAACATCTCTACCGTAAAATTTTACAACATTCCTGGCATGCCAGTACCTATATCTCTGTGGTAACATTATGTACGTCTATAACGTTATATACCCTAGCCTATGGCAACCTAACTTCTCGGATGTAATACTTTACTACATTCCTGGCACGTCGGCCCCTACTTCTCGGTGGGAATATTATATACGTCTATAACGCTATATATCCTAGCCTAAGGCAACCTGACATGTCGAATGTAATATTTTACAACATTCCTGGCGCGTCGGCACCTACTTTTCGGTGGGAACAGTATATACGTCTATAATGTTACATATCCTAGCCTAAGGCAACCTAGCATCTCGGGTTTAATATTTTACTACATTCCTGGCACGTCGGCCCGTACATATCGGCGGGAACATTATGTAAGTCAATAACGTTATATATCCTAACCTAAGGCAACCTAACATCTCGGATGTAATATTTTACAACATTCCTGACGCGTCGGCCCCTATTTCTCGGTGGGAATATTATATACGTCTATAACGTTATATATCCTAGCCTAAGGCAACCTAACACCTCGGATGTAATATTTTGAAACATTCCTGGCAGGTCGGTCCCTACGTCTCGGTGGGTACATTATATACGTCTATAATGATATATATCCTAACCTAAGGCAACCTAACATCTCGGATGTAATGTTTAACAACATTCCTGGCATGTCGGTCCCTACTTCTCGGTGGGAACATTGTATACGTCTATAACGATATATATACCAGCCTAAGGCAACCTAACATCTCGGATGCAATATTTTGCAGCATTCCTGGAGCGTCGGCCCCTATTTCTCGGTGGGAACATTATATACGTCTATAACGTTATATATCCTAGCCTAAGGCGACCTAACATGTCGAATGTAATATTTTACATCATTTCTGGCGCGTCGGCTCCTACTTTTCGGTGGGAACATTATATACGTCCATAACGTTACATATCCTGTCGTAAGGCAACATAACATCTAGGATGTAATATTTTACAACATTCCTGGCGTGTCGTCGCCTGCTTCTCGATTGGGACATTATATACGTCTATAACGTTATATATCCTCAGCTATGGGAACCTAACATCTCGGGTGTAATATTTTACAACATTCCTGACGCGTCGGCCCCTACTTCTCAGTGGGAACATTCTATATGTCTATAAAGTTGTATATCCTAACCTAACGCAACCTAACATCTGGGATGTAATATTTTACAACATTCCTGGCGTGTCGTCGCCTACTTCTGGATTGGGACATTATATACATCTATAACGTTATATATCCTAACCTAAGGGAACCTAACATCTCGGGTGTAATATTTTACAACATTCCTGGCACGTCGGCTCCTACTTCTCGGTGGGAACATTATATAAGTCAATGACGTTATATGTCCTAACCTAAGGCAACCTAACATCTCTACCGTAAAATTTTACAACATTCCTGGCATGCAAGTACCTATATCTCTGTGGTAAAATTATGTACGTCTATAACGTTATATATCCTAGCCTATGGCAAGCTAACTTCTCGGATGTAATATTTTACTACATTCCTGGCACGTCGGCCCCTACGTCTCGGTGGGAATATTATATACGTCTATAACGCTATATATCCTAGCCTAAGGCAACCTGACATGTCGAATGTAATATTTTACAACATCCCTGGCGCGTCGGCAGCTACTTCTCGGTGGAAACAGTATATACGTCTAAAACGTTATATATCGTAAACTAAGGCAACCTATCATCTCTACCGTAATATTTTACAACATTCCTGGCATTAAAGTGCCTAGTTCTCTGTGGTAACAATATATACGTCTATAACGTTATATATCTTAACCTAACGCAACCTAACATCTCGGATGTAATATTTTACTACATTCCTGGCACGTCGGCCCCTACTTCTCGGTGGGAATATTATATACGTCTATAACGCTATATATCCTAGCCTAAGGCAACCTGACATGTCGAATGTAATATTTTACAACATTCCTGGCGCGTCGGCACCTACTTCTCGGTGGGAACATTATATACGTCTATAACGCTATACATCCTAGCCTAAGGCAACCTGACATGTCGAATGTAATAGTTTACAACATTCCCGGCTCGTTGGCACATACTTCTCGCTGGGAACATTATATACGTCTATAATGTTACATATCCTAGCCTAAGGCAACCTAGCATCTCGGGTTTAATATTTTACTACATTCCTGGCACGTCGGCACGTACATATCGGCGGGAACATTATGTAAGTCAATAACGTTATATATCCTAACCTAAGGCAACCTAACATCTCGGATGTAATATTTTACAACATTCCTGACGCGTCGGCCCCTATTTCTCGGTGGGAATATTATATACGTCTATAACGTTATATATCCTAGCCTAAGGCAACCTAACACCTCGGATGTAATATTTTGAAACATTCCTGGCAGGTCGGTCCCTACGTCTCGGTGGGTACATTATATACGTCTATAATGATATATATCCTAACCTAAGGCAACCTAACATCTCGGATGTAATGTTTAACAACATTCCTGGCATGTCGGTCCCTACTTCTCGGTGGGAACATTGTATACGTCTATAACGATATATATACCAGCCTAAGGCAACCTAACATCTCGGATGTAATATTTTGCAGCATTCCTGGAGCGTCGGCCCCTATTTCTCGGTGGGAACATTATATACGTCTATAACGTTATATATCCTAGCCTAAGGCGACCTAACATGTCGAATGTAATATTTTACATCATTTCTGGCGCGTCGGCTCCTACTTTTCGGTGGGAACATTATATACGTCCATAACGTTATATATCCTGTCGTAAGGCAACATAACATCTAGGATGTAATATTTTACAACATTCCTGGCGTGTCGTCGCCTGCTTCTCGATTGGGACATTATATACGTCTATAACGTTATATATCCTCAGCTATGGGAACCTAACATCTCGGGTGTAATATTTTACAACATTCCTGACGCGTCGGCCCCTACTTCTCAGTGGGAACATTCTATATGTCTATAGCGTTGTATATCCTAACCTAACGCAACCTAACATCTGGGATGTAATATTTTACAACATTCCTGGCGTGTCGTCGCCTACTTCTGGATTGGGACATTATATACATCTATAACGTTATATATCCTAACCTAAGGGAACCTAACATCTCGGGTGTAATATTTTACAACATTCCTGGCACGTCGGCTCCTACTTCTCGGTGGGAACATTATATAAGTCAATGACGTTATATGTCCTAACCTAAGGCAACCTAACATCTCTACCGTAAAATTTTGCAACATTCCTGGCATGCAAGTACCTATATCTCTGTGGTAAAATTATGTACGTCTATAACGTTATATATCCTAGCCTATGGCAAGCTAACTTCTCGGATGTAATATTTTACTACATTCCTGGCACGTCGGCCCCTACTTCTCGGTGGGAATATTATATACGTCTATAACGCTATATATCCTAGCCTAAGGCAACCTGACATGTCGAATGTAATATTTTACAACATTCCTGGCGCGTCGGCAGCTACTTCTCGGTGGAAACAGTATATACGTCTAAAACGTTATATATCGTAAACTAAGGCAACCTATCATCTCTACCGTAATATTTTACAACATTCCTGGCATTAAAGTGCCTAGTTCTCTGTGGTAACAATATATACGTCTATAACGTTATATATCCTAACCTAACGCAACCTAACATCTCGGATGTAATATTTTACTACATTCCTGGCACGTCGACCCCTACTGCTCGGTGGGAACATTATATACGTCTATAACGCTATATATCCTAGCCTAAGGCAACCTAACATGTCGAATGTAATATTTTACAGCACACCTGGCGCGTCGGCACCTACTTCTCGGTGGGAACAGTATATACGCCTATAACGTTATATATCCTAAACTAAGGCAACCTATCATCTCTACCGTATTATTTTACAACATACCTGGCATGCAAGTGCCTAGTTCTCTGTGGTAGCATTATATACGTCTATAACGTTATATATCCTAACCTAAGTCAACCTAATATCCCGGATGATATATTTTACTACATTCCTGGAGCGGCGGCACCTACTTCTCGGTGGGAACAGTATATACGTCTAAAACGTTATATATCCTTACCTAAGGCAACCTAACATGCCGAATGTAATATTTTACAACATTCCCGGCGCTTCGGTCCCTACTTCTCTGTGGTAACATTATATACGTCTAAAACGTTATATATCCTAACCTAAGGCAACCTAACATGCCGAATGTAATATTTTACAACATTCCTGGTGTGTCTTCGCCTACTTCTGGATGGGGACATTATATACATCTATAACGTCATATATCCTAACCTAAGGGAACCTAACATCTCGGGTGTAATATTTTACAACATTCCTAGCATGTCGGTCCCTACGTCTCGGTGGGAACGTTATATACGTCTATAACGATATATACCCTAACCTAAGGGAACCTTAAATCTCGGATGTAATATTTTACAACATTCCTGGCATGTCGGTCCCTACTTCTCGGTGGGAACATTGTACACGTCTATAGCGATATATATCCTAGCCTAAGGCAACCTAACATCTCGGATGTAATATTTGACAACATTCCTGGCGGGTTAGCACGTACTTCTCGGTGGGAACATCATATACGTCTATAGCGACATATATCCTAGCCTAAGGCCACCTAACATGTCGAATGTAATATTTTACAACATACCTGTGGTGCCGGCACCTGCTTCTCGGTGGGAACAGTATATACGTCTATAAAGTTATATATCCTAGCCTAAGGCAATCCTAACATGTCGATTGTAATATTTTACAACATTCCTCGCGTGTCGGCCCGTACTTCTCGGTAGGAACATTATATACGTCTATAACGTTATATATCCTAACGTGAGGCAACATAACATCTCGGATGTAATATTTTACAACATTCTTGGCGTGTCGGTCCCTACTTCTCGGTGGGAACATTCTATACGTCTATAACGTTGTATATCCTAACCTAAGGGAACCTTACATCTCGGATGTAATATTTTACAACATTCCTGACGTGTCGGCCCCTGTTTCTCGGTAGGCACATTGTATACGTCTATTACGATATATATCCTAGCCTAAGGCAACCTATACGTCTATAACGATATATATCCTAGGCTAAGGCAAACCAACATGTCGAATGTAAAATTTTACAACATTCCTGGCGTGTCGTCGCCTACTTCTCGATGGGGACATTATATACATCTGTAACGTTGTATATCCTAACCTAAGGCAACCTAACATCTGGTATGTAATATTTTACAACATTCCTGGCATGTCGGTCCCTACGTCTCGGTGGGAACGTTATATACGTCTATAACGATATATATCCTAACCTAAGGGAACCTTAAATCTCGGATGTAATATTTTACAACATTCCTGGCATGTCGGGCCCTACGTCTCGATGGGATCATTATATTCGTCTATAACGTAATATAACCTAACCTAACCCATTTAGCCCCTCGCTGGTAATGTTTTACAGAATCCAGTTCGTGTCGCCCCGTACGTCTCGGTGGGGACATTGTATGCGTCTATAACGTTATATATCCTAACCTAAGGCTACCTAACATCTCGCATGTAGTAATTTCAAGATTACTGGCGTGTCGGCCCCTACTTCTCGGTGGGAAAAATTATATACGTCCATAACGTAATATAACCTAACCTAACCCATCTAGCCCCTCGGCGGTAATTTTCTACAGAATCCCGTTCGTGTCGTCCCGTACGTATCGGTGCGGGCATTATATGAGTCTATAACGTTATATATCCTAACCTAAGGCAACTTAACATCTCGAATGTAGCATTTTACAACATTCCAGGCTGGTCAGACCCTACTTCTCGGTGGTCACATAATATACGTCTATATCGTAATATAACCTAACCTAACCCATCTAGACTCTCGCTGGTAATGTTTTACAGAATCCCTGTCGTGTCGGCCCGTACTTCTCGGTGGGGACATTATATACGTCTATTACGTTATATATCCCAACCTAAGGCAACCTAACATCTCGGATGTAGTATTTTCCAACATTCCAGGCGGAACGGCCCCTACTTCTGAGTGGGAACATTATATACTTCTATACCGTAATATAACCTAACCTAACCTATTTTGCCCCTCGGTGATAATGTTTCACAGAATCCCGGTCGCATTGGCTCATACTTCTCGGTGGGGACATTATATACCTCTATAACATTGTATATCGCACCCGAAGGCAACCTAACATCTCGGATGTTGTATTTTACAACATTCCTGGCGTGTCGGCCTCTACTTCTCGGTGGGAACATTATATACATCTATAACGTAATATAACCTAACCTAACCCATATAGCCCCTCGCTGGTAATGTTTTACAGAATCCAGTTCGTGTCGCCCCGTACGTCTCGGTGGGGACATTGTATGCGTCTATAACGTTATATTTCCTAACCTAAGGCAACCTAACATCTCGGATGTAGTATTTTACAACATTCCTGGCGGGTCGGCCCCTACTTCTCAGTGGGAACATTATATACGTATATAACGTTATATATCTCAACCTAAGGCAACCTAACATCTCTGATGTAGTATTTGACAACATTCGTAGCAGGTCGGCCTCTACTTCTCGGTGGGAACATTATATACGTCTACAACCTAATATAGCCTAGCTTAAACCATCTAGCCCCTCGCTGGTAATGTTTTACAGAATCCCGGACGCGTCGAACCTACGTCTCTGTGGGGAAATTATATGCTTCTATAACGTTATACATCCTATCCTAAGGCAACCTAACATCTCGAATGTAGTATTTTACAACATTCCAGGCGGTTCCGCCCCTAATTCTCGGTGGGATCATTATATTCGTCTATAACGTAATATAACCTAACCTAACCCATCTAGACCTTCGCTGGTAATGTTTTACAGATTCTCGTTCGTGTCGTCCCATACGTTTCTGTGCGGACATTATATAAGTCTATAACGTTATATATCCTAACCAAAGGCAACCTAACATCTCGGGTGTAGTATTTTCCGAAATACCTGGCGGGTCGGCACCTTCTTCTCGGTGGGAACATTATATACGTCTATATCGTAATATAACCTAACCTAAACCCATTTTGCACTTCGGTGATAATGTTTTACAGAATCCCAGTCTGGTTGGTTCATACCTCGCGGTGGGGACATTATATACGTCCATAACATTGTATATCCCACCCGAAGGCAACCTAACATCTCGGACGTAGTATTTTGCAACATTCCTGGCGTGTCGGCCCCTACTTCTCGGTGGGAACATTATATACGTCTACAACGTAATATAACCTAACCTAACCCATATAGCCCCTCGCAGGTAATGTTTTACAGAATACAGTTCGTGTCGTCCCGTACGTCTCGGTGGGGACATTGTATGCGTCTATAACGTTATATTTCCTAACCTAAGGCAACCTAACATCTCGGATGTAGTATTTTACAACATTCCTGGCGGGGCGGAACCTACTTCACGGTGGGAACTGTACATAAGCCTATATCGTAATATAACCTAACCTAACCCATCTAGACCCTCGCTGGTAATGTTTCACTGAATCCCGTTCGTGTCGCCCCGTACGTCACGGTGCGGACATTATATACGTCTATAACGTTATATATCCTAACCTAAGGCAACCTAACATCTCGGATGTAGTATTTTACAACATTCCAGGCGTGTCGGCCCCTACTTCTCGTTGGGAACATTATATACGTCTATATCGCAATATAACCTAACCTAACCCATCTAGCCCCCCGCTGGTAACGTTTTACAGATTCCCGGTCGTATCGGCCCGTACTACTCGGTGGGGACACTATATACGTCTATAACGTTATATATCACAACCTAAGGCAACCTAACATCTCGGATGTAGTATTTTCCAATATTCCTGGTGGGTCGGACTCTACTTCTCGGTCGGAACATTATATACGTATATAACGTAATATAACCTAACCTAACACATCTAGCCCCTCGCTGGTAATGTTTTACGGAATCCCGGTCGTGTCGGCCCGTACTTCTCGGTGGGGACACTATATACGTCTGTAACGTTATACATCCTAACCTAGGGCAACCTAACATCTCGATTGTAGAATTTTACAACATTCCAGGCGGGTCGGCCCCTACTTCTGAGTGGGAACATTATATACGTCTACATCGTAATATTACCTAATCTAACCCATTTTGCCTCTCGGTCATAATGTTTTACAGAATCCAGTTCGTGTCGCCCCGTACGTCTCGGTGGGGACATTGTATGCGTCTATAACGTTATATATCCTAACCTAAGGCAACCTATCATCTCGGGTGTAGTATTTTCCAAAATACCTGGCGGGTCGGTCCCTACTTCTTGGTGGGAACATTATATACGTCTATAACGTTGTATATGCTAACCTAAGGGAACCTAACATCTCGGGTGTAATATTTTACAACATTCCTGACGCGTCGGCCCCTATTTCTCGGTGGGAACATTATATACGTCTATAACGTTATATATCCTAGCCTAAGGCAACCTAACATGTAGAAAGTAATATTTTACAACATTCCTGGCGTGCCGTCGCCTACATCTCGATGGGGACATTATATACATCTATAACGTTGTATATCCTAATGTAAGGCAACCTAACATCTCGGATGTAATATTTTACAACATTCCTGGCCTGTCGGTCCCTACTTCTCGGTGGGAACATTCTATACGCCTATAACGTTGTATATCCTAACCTAATGGAACCTAATATCTCGGATGCAATATTTTACAACATTATGGCGTGTCGTCGCCTGCTTCTCGAAGGGGACATTTTATACGTCTATAACGTTGTATATCCTAACCTAACGCAACCTAACATCTGGGATGTAATATTTTACAACATTCCCGGCGCATCGGTCCCTACTTCTCTGTGGTAACATTATATACGTCTAAAACGTTATATATCCTAACCAAAGGCAACCTAACATGCCGAATTTAATATTTTACAACATTCCCGGCGCTTCGGTCCCTACTTCTCTGTGGTAACATTATATCCGTCTATAAGGTTATATATCCTAGCCTAAGGCAATCTCACATCTCGGATGTAATATTTTACTACATTCCTGGCACGTCGGCTCCTACTTCTCGGTGGTAACATTATATAAGTCAATGACGTTATATGTCCTAACCTAAGGCAACCTAACATCTCTACCGTAAAATTTTACAACATTCCTGGCATGCAAGTACCTATATCTCTGTGGTAAAATTATGTACGTCTATAACGTTATATATCCTAGCCTATGGCAAGCTAACTTCTCGGATGTAATATTTTACTACATTCCTGGCACGTCGGCCCCTACGTCTCGGTGGGAATATTATATACGTCTATAACGCTATATATCCTAGCCTAAGGCAACCTGACATGTCGAATGTAATATTTTACAACATTCCTGGCGCGTCGGCAGCTACTTCTCGGTGGAAACAGTATATACGTCTAAAACGTTATATATCGTAAACTAAGGCAACCTATCATCTCTACCGTAATATTTTACAACATTCCTGGCATTAAAGTGCCTAGTTCTCTGTGGTAACAATATATACGTCTATAACGTTATATATCCTAACCTAACGCAACCTAACATCTCGGATGTAATATTTTACTACATTCCTGGCACGTCGGCCCCTACTTCTCGGTGGGAACATTATATACGTCTATAACGCTATATATCCTAGCCTAAGGCAACCTGACATGTCGAATGTAATATTTTACAACATTCCTGGCGCGTCGGCACCTACTTCTCGGTGGCAACATTATATACGTCTATAACGTTATATATCCTATCCTAAGGCAACCTAACATCTCGGATGTAATATTTTACTACATTCCTGGCACGTCGGCCCCTACTTCTCGGTGGGAATATTATATACGTCTATAACGCTATATATCCTAGCCTAAGGCAACCTGACATGTCGAATGTAATATTTTACAACATTCCTGGCGCGTCGGCACCTACTTCTCGGTGGGAACATTATATACGTCTATAACGCTATACATCCTAGCCTAAGGCAACCTGACATGTCGAATGTAATAGTTTACAACATTCCCGGCTCGTTGGCACATACTTCTCGCTGGGAACATTATATACGTCTATAATGTTACATATCCTAGCCTAAGGCAACCTAGCATCTCGGGTTTAATATTTTACTACATTCCTGGCACGTCGGCCCGTACATATCGGCGGGAACATTATGTAAGTCAATAACGTTATATATCCTAACCTAAGGCAACCTAACATCTCGGATGTAATATTTTACAACATTCCTGACGCGTCGGCCCCTATTTCTCGGTGGGAATATTATATACGTCTATAACGTTATATATCCTAGCCTAAGGCAACCTAACACCTCGGATGTAATATTTTGAAACATTCCTGGCAGGTCGGTCCCTACGTCTCGGTGGGTACATTATATACGTCTATAATGATATATATCCTAACCTAAGGCAACCTAACATCTCGGATGTAATGTTTAACAACATTCCTGGCATGTCGGTCCCTACTTCTCGGTGGGAACATTGTATACGTCTATAACGATATATATACCAGCCTAAGGCAACCTAACATCTCGGATGTAATATTTTGCAGCATTCCTGGAGCGTCGGCCCCTATTTCTCGGTGGGAACATTATATACGTCTATAACGTTATATATCCTAGCCTAAGGCGACCTAACATGTCGAATGTAATATTTTACATCATTTCTGGCGCGTCGGCTCCTACTTTTCGGTGGGAACATTATATACGTCCATAACGTTATATATCCTGTCGTAAGGCAACATAACATCTAGGATGTAATATTTTACAACATTCCTGCCGTGTCGTCGCCTGCTTCTCGATTGGGACATTATATACGTCTATAACGTTATATATCCTCAGCTATGGGAACCTAACATCTCGGGTGTAATATTTTACAACATTCCTGACGCGTCGGCCCCTACTTCTCAGTGGGAACATTCTATATGTCTATAGCGTTGTATATCCTAACCTAACGCAACCTAACATCTGGGATGTAATATTTTACAACATTCCTGGCGTGTCGTCGCCTACTTCTGGATTGGGACATTATATACATCTATAACGTTATATATCCTAACCTAAGGGAACCTAACATCTCGGGTGTAATATTTTACAACATTCCTGGCACGTCGGCTCCTACTTCTCGGTGGGAACATTATATAAGTCAATGACGTTATATGTCCTAACCTAAGGCAACCTAACATCTCTACCGTAAAATTTTACAACATTCCTGGCATGCAAGTACCTATATCTCTGTGGTAAAATTATGTACGTCTATAACGTTATATATCCTAGCCTATGGCAAGCTAACTTCTCGGATGTAATATTTTACTACATTCCTGGCACGTCGGCCCCTACTTCTCGGTGGGAATATTATATACGTCTATAACGCTATATATCCTAGCCTAAGGCAACCTGACATGTCGAATGTAATATTTTACAACATTCCTGGCGCGTCGGCAGCTACTTCTCGGTGGAAACAGTATATACGTCTAAAACGTTATATATCGTAAACTAAGGCAACCTATCATCTCTACCGTAATATTTTACAACATTCCTGGCATTAAAGTGCCTAGTTCTCTGTGGTAACAATATATACGTCTATAACGTTATATATCCTAACCTAACGCAACCTAACATCTCGGATGTAATATTTTACTACATTCCTGGCACGTCGACCCCTACTTCTCGGTGGGAACATTATATACGTCTATAACGCTATATATCCTAGCCTAAGGCAACCTAACATGTCGAATGTAATATTTTACAGCACACCTGGCGCGTCGGCACCTACTTCTCGGTGGGAACAGTATATACGTCTATAACGTTATATATCCTAAACTAAGGCAACCTATCATCTCTACCGTATTATTTTACAACATACCTGGCATGCAAGTGCCTAGTTCTCTGTGGTAGCATTATATACGTCTATAACGTTATATATCCTAACCTAAGGCAACCTAATATCCCGGATGATATATTTTACTACATTCCTGGAGCGGCGGCACCTACTTCTCGGTGGGAACAGTATATACGTCTAAAACGTTATATATCCTTACCTAAGGCAACCTAACATGCCGAATGTAATATTTTACAACATTCCCGGCGCTTCGGTCCCTACTTCTCTGTGGTAACATTATATACGTCTAAAACGTTATATATCCTAACCTAAGGCAACCTAACATGCCGAATGTAATATTTTACAACATTCCTGGTGTGTCTACGCCTACTTCTGGATGGGGACATTATATACATCTATAACGTCATATATCCTAACCTAAGGGAACCTAACATCTCGGGTGTAATATTTTACAACATTCCTAGCATGTCGGTCCCTACGTCTCGGTGGGAACGTTATATACGTCTATAACGATATATACCCTAACCTAAGGGAACCTTAAATCTCGGATGTAATATTTTACAACATTCCTGGCATGTCGGTCCCTACTTCTCGGTGGGAACATTGTACACGTCTATAGCGATATATATCCTAGCCTAAGGCAACCTAACATCTCGGATGTAATATTTGACAACATTCCTGGCGGGTTAGCACGTACTTCTCGGTGGGAACATCATATACGTCTATAGCGACATATATCCTAGCCTAAGGCCACCTAACATGTCGAATGTAATATTTTACAACATACCTGTGGTGCCGGCACCTGCTTCTCGGTGGGAACAGTATATACGTCTATAAAGTTATATATCCTAGCCTAAGGCAATCCTAACATGTCGATTGTAATATTTTACAACATTCCTCGCGTGTCGGCCCGTACTTCTCGGTAGGAACATTATATACGTCTATAACGTTATATATCCTAACGTGAGGCAACATAACATCTCGGATGTAATATTTTACAACATTCTTGGCGTGTCGGTCCCTACTTCTCGGTGGGAACATTCTATACGTCTATAACGTTGTATATCCTAACCTAAGGGAACCTTACATCTCGGATGTAATATTTTACAACATTCCTGACGTGTCGGCCCCTGTTTCTCGGTAGGCACATTGTATACGTCTATTACGATATATATCCTAGCCTAAGGCAACCTATACGTCTATAACGATATATATCCTAGGCTAAGGCAAACCAACATGTCGAATGTAAAATTTTACAACATTCCTGGCGTGTCGTCGCCTACTTCTCGATGGGGACATTATATACATCTGTAACGTTGTATATCCTAACCTAAGGCAACCTAATATCTGGGATGTAATATTTTACAACATTCCTGGCATGTCGGTCCCTACGTCTCGGTGGGAACGTTATATACGTCTATAACGATATATATCCTAACCTAAGGGAACCTTAAATCTCGGATGTAATATTTTACAACATTCCTGGCATGTCGGGCCCTACGTCTCGGTGGGATCATTATATTCGTCTATAACGTAATATAACCTAACCTAACCCATTTAGCCCCTCGCTGGTAATGTTTTACAGAATCCAGTTCGTGTCGCCCCGTACGTCTCGGTGGGGACATTGTATGCGTCTATAACGTTATATTTCCTAACCTAAGGCAACCTAACATCTCGGATGTAGTATTTTACAACATTCCTGGCGGGTCGGCCCCTACTTCTCAGTGGGAACATTATATACGTATATAACTTTATATATCTCAACCTAAGGCAACCTAACATCTCTGATGTAGTATTTGACAACATTCGTGGCAGGTCGGCCTCTACTTCTCGGTGGGAACATTATATACGTCTACAACCTAATATAGCCTAGCTTAAACCATCTAGCCTCTCGCTGGTAATGTTTTACAGAATCCCGGACGCGTCGAACCTACGTCTCTGTGGGGAAATTATATGCTTCTATAACGTTATACATCCTATCCTAAGGCAACCTAACATCTCGAATGTAGTATTTTACAACATTCCAGGCGGTTCCGCCCCTAATTCTCGGTGGGATCATTATATTCGTCTATAACGTAATATAACCTAACCTAACCCATCTAGACCTTCGCTGGTAATGTTTTACAGATTCTCGTTCGTGTCGTCCCATACGTTTCTGTGCGGACATTATATAAGTCTATAACGTTATATATCCTAACCTAAGGCAACCTAACATCTCGGGTGTAGTATTTTCCGAAATACCTGGCGGGTCGGCACCTACTTCTCGGTGGGAACATTATATACGTCTATATCGTAATATAACCTAACCTAAACCCATTTTGCACTTCGGTGATAATGTTTTACAGAATCCCAGTCTGGTTGGTTCATACCTCGCGGTGGGGACATTATATACGTCCATAACATTGTATATCCCACCCGAAGGCAACCTAACATCTCGGACGTAGTATTTTGCAACATTCCTGGCGTGTCGGCCCCTACTTCTCGGTGGGAACATTATATACGTCTACAACGTAATATAACCTAACCTAACCCATATAGCCCCTCGCTGGTAATGTTTTACAGAATCCAGTTCGTGTCGTCCCGTACGTCTCGGTGGGGACATTGTATGCGTCTATAACGTTATATTTCCTAACCTAAGGCAACCTAACATCTCGGATGTAGTATTTTACAACATTCCTGGCGGGGCGGAACCTACTTCACGGTGGGAACTGTACATAAGTCTATTTCGTAATATAACCTAACCTAACCCATCTAGACCCTCGCTGGTAATGTTTCACTGAATCCCGTTCGTGTCGCCCCGTACGTCACGGTGCGGACATTATATAAGTCTATAACGTTATATATCCTAACCTAAGGCAACCTAACATCTCGGATGTAGTATTTTACAACATTCCAGGCGTGTCGGCCCCTACTTCTCGTTGGGAACATTATATACGTCTATATCGCAATATAACCTAACCTAACCCATCTAGCCCCCCGCTGGTAACGTTTTACAGATTCCCGGTCGTATCGGCCCGTACTACTCGGTGGGGACACTATATACGTCTATAACGTTATATATCACAACCTAAGGCAACCTAACATCTCGGATGTAGTATTTTCCAATATTCCTGGCGGGTCGGACTCTACTTCTCGGTCGGAACATTATATACGTATATAACGTAATATAACCTAACCTAACACATCTAGCCCCTCGCTGGTAATGTTTTACGGAATCCCGGTCGTGTCGGCCCGTACTTCTCGGTGGGGACACTATATACGTCTGTAACGTTATACATCCTAACCTAGGGCAACCTAACATCTCGATTGTAGAATTTTACAACATTCCAGGCGGGTCGGCCCCTACTTCTGAGTGGGAACATTATATACGTCTACATCGTAATATTACCTAATCTAACCCATTTTGCCTCTCGGTCATAATGTTTTACAGAATCCAGTTCGTGTCGCCCCGTACGTCTCGGTGGGGACATTGTATGCGTCTATAACGTTATATATCCTAGCCTAAGGCAACCTAACATGTCGAAAGTAATATTTTACAACATTCCTGGCGTGTCGTCGCCTACTTCTCGATGGGGACATTATATACATCTATAACGTTGTATATCCTAATGTAAGGCAACCTAACATATCGGATGTAATATTTTACAACATTCGTGGCATGTCGGTCCCTACTTCTCGGTGGGTACATTCTATACGTCTATAACGTTGTATATCCTAATCTAATGGAACCTAACATTTCGGGTGTAATATTTTACAACGTTCCTGACGCGTCGGCCCCTATTTCTCGGTGGGAATATTATATTCGTCTATAACGTTACATATCCTAGCCTAAGGCATCCTAACATGTCGAATGTAATATTTTACAACATTCTGGCGTGTCGTCGCCTGCTTCTCGATGGGGACATTAGATACATCTATAACGTTGTATATCCTAACCTAAGGGAACCTAACATCTCGGATGTAATATTTTACAACATTCTGGCGTGTCGTCGCCTGCATCTCGATGGGGACATTATATACGTCGATAACGTTGTATTTCCTAACCCAAAGCAATCTAACTTCTGGGATGTAACATTTTACAACATTCCTGGCATGTCGGTCCCCACGTCTCGGTGGGAACATTATATAAGTCTATAACGATATATATCCTAACCTAAAGCAACCTAACATCTCGTATGTAATATTTTACAACTTTCCTGGCATGTCGGTCCCCACTTCTCGGTGGGAACATTATATACGTCTATAACGTTGTATATGCTAACCTAAGGGAACCTAACATCTCGGGTGTAATATTTTACAACATTCCTGACGCGTCGGCCCCTATTTCTCGGTGGGAATATTATAT